>CAOKZL010000202.1:749596-1499192 GCA_948472985.1 Iguana delicatissima
TGTACGCAAAATGTGTGTTATACCATTGAGATATAATCCTTTTAGCAGTTCAGATCACTGAATAGCAAGTACACTCCAATGCTTCAGAAATAGGGGCTACTTGAGGATGCTGGCTATTGGACCTAGAACCTTTTATATGCACAGTATATGCACCACCCACTGATCTATCATCCTTCTGAACATCCTTAGTAAATCTTTCACTCAAGTTCTTCTCACAGAACTCTGTGCAGGCTGAGTCTCCCAGCTTACATCATCTCACCATCTCCTCTTAATATGTTGTTTGCTGCCAGAGAAATCTGTTTCTCCCTGCATTCCCACCTACTCTCTTCTCTTCCTCAACCTTGCAGTAAAATTTTAATGCTGAATTTGTAACTTCTGTGTTTCACAACTCTATAAATCTGAGTATGATAGTGATGATTAAAAGTTTTATGAAAATGCTGAGTCAATTTTACAACATTTCAGCTTGGTGCTATATACATGACTGAAATATTTGGCCATAAAATTAAGGATAGGATCTTGAAATATAGTCACGGTTTGTTCCTTTCGGAGAACAGCATATGATCTGAAATTCTGCTCCAGACTTTAATTTCAGAACAGCTTGGCCAATGTTGATAATTGCTCAGAAAACTGAAAAATGCCAGTGCACCCAACTTAAATAACTATAACTAAAAACTACCTATTGTGGTTGAAAAAAAAATTGATTGCCAGCAAAAGTAATTAATTATTGGGGAGCAATGCACAATTATATCATAGCACTGTGAGTTCTTTGCTCCTAAATATAAAAGCCAAACAGTTGAGGAAGTCTGCAAGATAATGAACATGACACATCACATAATCCCAGACAGAATTGGAGAAAGAGAAGAAGAAGCATACAGCTGCCGCTTTAAACAGTAGCCTCAAATCTTCTGAAATATTTAATGCACTATCTCAGAGGTAGTCTAAATATTTTCTGTTGGATCTACATCAATCTAGCCTGAGCAAATGCATTTGTATATTCTGTTAGAATATATGCTTCTCTGAATCCCCCTGCTGAGTAAAAGGTGGGAAAACGAACCAAAGCATAGTGTAAGCAGGATTCTAACAGAATTTGGAAACATTATTTTTGGGGAGGAAAGGGTTGTAACTTCTAGAATTCCTTTATGGCTATGTTAGCCAGGGAACTGTAGAGGCTGAAGATCCAAACAATCATTATTTTTTCCAAGCTCTGAATTCTTGGCACTGATCTTTACCTGGATAATACTGAGTATCTGAATAATGCTTTTCAAATGTTTAGAGCAATCACACGCATTATCTAGCTGTAAGTCTTAAAACAGTCTTGTAAGGTAAAAACTGTAAGGTATCCCATACTGTAAATGCAGGGAATTGGGGCTAAAAACGAACTTGACAGGTCCTCCAATGATTAGTAAGAAGTGAAACTTGAACCAGGGACTAACCAACCTAATGGTCAGTGTCTGATGCTCAAAAACTGATGGTTGTGTGCAAAGGTGATAGCTCAGTTCAGCAGCCAGAACTATGTGTTCCTAGCCACATGAGATCGCCAGCAAACCTGGGGATAGGGAAATCTGTCAGTCTTATTTCCTTCTACATTTGAATGGTTTGAACCTTGCATTTTCCCTTCCGTTAGATGTCATTTGCAAATGCAATATATTCTTCAAAAATTAACTGGGGGATGAGATGGAAGGAGACATTGCCATTTGCCAGATTCAGTAGATACATCTGTTCCCAGGAGGGAGAGTACCAGGTAATTTCACTTATAGGTATTATAGACATGAAATCTCTCTTTTTTAAAAAAAAATGAGGTGGTAACTCTGTTTGAGTACCATAGACATGGTTAGAATCAGTGGGATTCTACTTTCAAGCTTTCAAAACTCTGGGTCATATTTCTATCCCAAAGCTGAAAAAAATGTGCAAAACTTGGTAATATTTTCACACACACACACACACACACACACACACACACACACGTAGAAATAAATTCTCACTTTTGCCCAGTATCAGGAAATAAGATTTATGGGCTAGATTTAGCTTAAATCAGTGGTTCTCAACCTGTGGGTCCCCAGATGTTTTTGGACTTCAGCTCCCAGAAGCCCCAGCCACTATGGTCAATGCTCAGAGCTTCTGGAGCTGAAGTCCAAAAACATCTGGGGACCCCCAGGTTGAGAACCACTGGCTTAAATCTTAGTGTTTGTCCTAACTAGAATAGACTAATGGAAGCAATGTTGATTTACTTGACATGGGAGACACCAATCGGATTCTAGTGTTAATCCTCTTCTACACAGAAACAGAGAATAGCCATAACCACCAATCACCTTTCTTTCATCTGTTCTTCCAATATTTTAACCTATGGTCCCAAGAAGTCCCCAAGCAAGGGCATAGTCTGCAAATTTCTGGCATAGCGTAGAGTGAGATAGTGAAAATCATTCACACTTTTACTTGCTATGCTCACGTTCCCTTGGAAATTTGCCTGCCCCTTTTCTTTGAATGCCTAAACTGTATTTCTAAATGCGCAACTGAAGTGATTGCAATGGTAGAAATCTGGGAATTATTTTATTATTTGGGTGGGGCAATTCCCTCACTTTGCAACTCCTATAGTTACCCCCTGAGTAGCTTATCTTATCAGGGCTATATGCACACACACAGGGCCGTCTCCTGTATGCATGTACAACTAAACTGGGGACTGAGTATTTCCTCCACATCACTATATCTGTTGTATTCCATTTGTGTTGTAATATTAAGTAGTCCCATCTTCCTATGGATGATCTGCTCATTTCAGGCTGATGTGAAGTGACTGGAACCATAGCTATTTTAAACTAGCATTATCACAACACATTACAGGAACTGTAAAATGCTGGAAACAACTAGCCAGTAACGACACGTTGATGAATAGTTATTGACAGTTCTTGTGGAGGCATGCATTAATAAAAACTGTCAGGCCATTTTTGCAACATTTGGGAAGAATGAAAATAAGAAGTCTGCATATGTACAATACTAATACTATGTGCATAGGTTTAGGGGAAAATATAGATCTTAAAATTTGCAAACACAATAACACTCTTCACAGATGCCCTCTAGGGAGACAGAGATATACTTTGAAAGGAATGAAAACGTTTTGTACATAATTTTTCTGTCTCTCAGCAATGTGTCCTGTGTATTGACCTACTTGATAAAAGCGGCCATGTAGCCCAATGCAGAATTGTTTTCTTAAGTCCAGTGAAAGTGACAGAGTTTAAATGCCGACCAGTAGAAAAAGATGTGCTTGTGTGCATGTAATTTTGTGGTACACAGAATATAGTATGAATCCTAAAAGCCAGAGATAGTTGTGTGCACATTTCTATGGCTTGTCTGTATCCATGAGCAGCAGAACAATAATAGGCAAAATATGAGAAATCACGCAAATGGACTTAATATGTGGGCTGGAGCAATCTGATTTTCATGCTGCAGAAACTAGGTTACCTTGAAAAAGAGCTGAGCTTTGGAAAGAAGAAAGAAAGAAAGAAAGAAAGAAAGAAAGAAAGAAAGAAAGAAAGAAAGAAAGAAAGAAAGAAAGAAAGAAAGAAGAGATGCTATATATACTGGTGGTAGGTTGGCCAACATCAGTTTTGTAAAGATGTTCCACCTATGTTCCACTCCAGAACTATCTCAGGTAGCCCAGCTACAAACCAAGTACAGCCTGAAAGTTTACATCTTCCATCTTGTCAAATATATACAGGTTCCTCTAGTTGCCATTCTTCAGGGTTTATTTTCTTCCTCTAAGTCTGTAGATAAGGGTAATAGCTGTAGCCCTCCAGATGTTCTGAGACTGCAGTTTCCACCTTTTTTTACCATGTTTTATCCAAGCTAGGCAGCAGCGGAGCTTGGAGTGCATGGAGGGGGGTGGGGGTGGGGCTATGGCACAGGAGTATGGCCACTTTGCAGGGACATGACCACAAGCTGGGATGTCCCAAAAACATTGCTGCGGGGGGCAAACCGCCCCCATCACCCTCGTCCCTATGCGACTGATGCTAGGACACGTAAGTCAAAAATATCTAGAAGGTTACATGTTTCCTAGTGCTGCTATAGAAAATAAATTCAGATTGGAAAGCATATGCACCATGGGTAGTTTCAGTGCATGTGCACAAATATCAACTCTGCCATTTCACACATTTTAGGATATTATGGAAATTGACATTAACTTGTTAGGGGATAGTTGTGTTTTTCTAGCATGGATGTAAAGAATGCATCCTATTGTTTCACTCTTAATGAAACTGTGTACCACTGCATGAAAACACAACACATAGTCAACTACTGTGATTTTTTTTTCATCTCAGGACATCTTGTTGACCCTCCAAAATCCTGAAAAAACATTGAAAATGCTCAGAAAGTCTTGCAATCTTGCCCGCTGAGGAGAAAAATTTTGCCATTTTTGTTGTTGAGTGGAAGAAGCACAGATTAAAGTGAAGATGTCTATCATGCTAATATAATATTTTTCCAGTATTTCTTTATCTTGTTTTATTGTTGTAATATTTTTTATATTGTTTCTTGTATTTTCTTATTTCAACATTTCAACATTTTCCTGTTTCAATATATTCCAAAATGACAGGGAGTCCATTAATGAACAGAATATGAACTTCTAAAACGAATGAATGAACTGGATGGACGGATGGATGGATGGAAGGACAGATAACATTCCCTTTATCTTTGTTGTAGAAAGTTTCTCTGAAGCAAAGAAAGGAGCTTTTGCTAAGCCCCTTTCACCAAGCCCCTTCCACCTCCACCCCAAATTTTGGTGATCTTCCAGTAGAGCATACAGGATGTGGTGATCTTCCAGAAGAGTATACACAATGATGAAAGGATATTTCTTATAAGGATGAAAAGATTATTTAGAAATATTTTAAAATTTAAAACATTTAAATCTTTATTTAAAACATTTATTTAAAACATTTAATAATATCTGAAAGATGGTCTAGCAACATCTTTGCAGTTCAGGGCTTATTTCTGTGCAGAAAAGCCATTTTTCAGCACAGAAAATGCTGCTACCTGTGCAGAAAGTGCTGCTTTCAACACAAAAAGACAACATGCAATTTTTGTGCAAAATAAGTACCCAACTAGATCATTTCTTTGTAGAAAATATTTCTCTGCAGAAATAGCTGTTTCTTATACAGAAAGTGTTGACTTCTACACAAACTAACCATGAGCAAATTTCATGCAGAAAAGATCCAGGACTGCAAATAGTCTTTGAAAACTGTTCAGCTTTCTTGCAACAGGAAGGAAGTTCTTAAAATTATTCCCTGCTTCTTTTTGAAAAGAAAATTAGTGGAGAATCACATCCCTATCTTAAACTATCCTGCTGCTCTCTGGGGTAGAGGGAGATGCTGTCTGTTGCCAATGTTGAAATGAGAATCAACTGCAAGTCTTGACAGCTTTTATATAGTTTTGGTTGGGGAATTAACCATGTTAATAGGAACCAGGAGGAGAGGGCACTGGCCATACTGAGAATAATGGGTCGTACAGTCCAACACAGAGATTGCTTTGGGCCACTATGATGTAATGCATGATAACATCACACATTTTATTAAACAAAATCTTGTGAATCTACATAGCCAATCAGATACATTTTTTCCTAGAATCTGGCGCTCGTGTTACCATGAAGCATAAATGAAGCCTTATGCAATTCAACATGTGTACGTAGAAATATAAGTGAAAATTTTAAAAGATTGTGGCAAATGAAGTTTTCCAATGGAAGAATTTTTGTTCCAAGCCAGGAAAATTTGAAATGGAAATGGAGTCATAATTTTGGCTCCATCTTAACGTTACAGAACCATTCTCATAAGATGAAAACCATATTAAACAATGCTATGGTAGGGTGGTGAACAATAATGACTATACTAGAATAATTACAGTAGAATGGTTTGTGGCAGAAAAGTCAAATAAAATCTGTCTACCTATATCTGACAGACAGGCAAGCAGGCACAATATTAAATTTTAAGTGCCAGAGAAAATTAACTCCCTGAGCTATTGTCAATGCTCAGCCACAGCCAGGTGACAATGGTAAGCCCAGTGACGAGAAGTCAGGAACAGAGCCATGGAGTCAGAGAACTATGAAATGCACAGAAACTCCTCAGAGTGAAAATAACTTTGTTGACCAGGGAAAGTCCCAGTCCATACAGGAATCTTTCTACAACCATTCCAGGAAGACCTAATGGCTACTCACAGATCACTGAATACCCTGCCAAGGGAAAATGGGTCCATTCCTTCTCTATTGTCCAGCTAGTTCTGCTGATAGGCAATATCGATCTAATATATCTATACCTTCAGAAGAAAGGCTTTGGGCATTTGAGGTGATTTTCATTGAAGAGCATCTGAGTGCAAATGACCATGTCTTTCATTATTGTGTTTTGAAGGTATTTCACCTTATGGTGTGCCTTAATCAAGAATCTGGTAACCTGTATTCAGTTATAGTTAGTTGCAATTGAGCACCCATGTTTGGCAGAAAGGTAGGGATGTGCAAAATAAATGCATGAATAGATGTATAAATGGCCAGCCTAAGTGAGATGGGGACAGGCAAGTGCCTGAGAATAGTGGCATAGGATTTGGAATCCTGATTTTGAATGCATCAGATATCTGTTTTCTTGGCACATACTCTTATAAATTTTGAGTACCAATTAGAATCTTACTTGATTGGCCCTCTTGGCAAAGTGCATGTTTTCTTCCTACTGATTATTGTCACTGTTGCTTTTCTCCTCATGTTGTTGTTGTTGTTGTTGTTTTCAGTTTGATAGATTTTAAAAATGTTCTTATTCTAAAAGCATTCTCACTTGTATTTAGATATCAGTCTTTGTGGTGATTTGTTTTTGTTAGTCATCTGGTCAAGCTGCTTATTGAAGCAAAAGTGTACAGGATGGATAAGAGAAAGTTCATCTGTATCCATAAGTGGTTGCATATTGTTTCTCAACTGATTGTTTAATTAATTAGCTACTTACACATCACCAAAAAAGAGACAGAGATTTTCACAGAATTTGCACATTTTTATTTATAATTAAAGATGCACCGGTAGAAATAATTACTATCATTTCAATACATCTCACTGAAGTGACATTTAAATCTGGTCAGTCCGTTGTCTAAGGCCTTGCTCTCACTTATTTATTTTTAAAATAGACAAGTGTATATGTGTGTGTGTGTGTGAAGAGTGGAGGATCTTTTATGTCCTTAGGGTTGAATTCTAATTTGGGAAAGATCTTGGGGGTAGCAGTGGACATGAGTAAGGGGACAGAGTAGGGTCAAATGTAATTCTTATCATTTAGTGAAACGCTACTCCAGACTGAAAACCAGAGCTCAGTTCCCGCTCTTTAAAAGTTTCTTATGTTCAATCACTGTCAGATATAACAACAAAAGATGGTTCCTAGCCAGATGGAGAATCCTCATGGACCAGCTCAGCCCCTGAGCTGAATGGAGGATTGTTTTCATGGCCACCTATTACTCAATTGTGTTCTTCCCAGGCAGGCACTACTACAACAGTGGCTTTCTCTATGTTTTAGAAGGAGGTGGTTGTCCAGGTTATGGTTTCCCTTCTATTTCCATTCATGATCACAAGTGATATTGTAACACTCACCCCCTGGAACTATCAGAACAGGTCACATGTTAACATCATTTAAGAGGACATCACAAAACACCAAAATGCAATAGATAACACTTGCACTAAACCTTTGCATTTATAATAGAGTTTGGGGCTCTATATGTAATAGGAAAACCACATTTTAAAGGTCCAGAGACGCCGTTTTCTTCAAGCAAGTCATTCCCAGATCACTTCATACCATCTGGCTGGAAAATTAATTAAACTGAATAAAATACCAGTCAGGTTCTCTTCAGAGATGAAAATAATCACTCCACATGTTGATATAATCTTCAGAAGCAAATCAGATATCCTGGAGTACATTTTAACCATTATTTCGGTGAAAACAGATGTGTTATATGCAAAGCAGTGTGATTGGTTTGAATGCAACTAGAACAAGCATAAACCAGTCCTCTCTCAGGCAAAGTTGTTACCCCAAAAGGTGGGTGACTCAGCCCCCCACCCCGTGATGCCACTACCTCTGTTCAAAGGTGGGGAATTAATTAGCTCAATTAGGAGCTCTGCAAGAGGGGGGTAACTTAATGAGATCCTCCACCAATGTTTATAGGGTCTCCACAGGAAAGAACTGTCCAGTAGATTCCAAAATAAGCTAAAATACATTTTATTAAAGAGTTCAGTCATGCACGCAAAAGATCCAAGCACTCACATAAAAGGATAAAAGGAGAAAAGTTGTTGATAGCAGAGTTTCAGGGAATGGGTTATTATTACCAGTCCAAAGAGAAGCGAAGAAAGCAGTGGTGTGGCTTAGACTTGTGCCTAAGGATAATACTTATTTGGAAAACAAAGCAATAGCACAGCATTCAGCAAGTGAGATACTGCATCTGACTGCCCAAAATGGATGGTTTTTATACCCAAAATCTGCCTAGAGGGCAAGGGTGAGAAGGGCTCTCTGACTAAGCAAACAATGGAAGTTGCACCATGGACAATGGGTCCAGACAAAGATAATGGTCACAGTGTTAGGTTACAAAGAGTTAATGGCTGTTGTAATAGCTCTATAATGGTGGGCAGGTAAAGGAACAATGAATGCAATGTCTAAGTGCTAGGAAGAAGTTCTGAAGCGATCAGTGTTTTCATGGGAACTTCCTGTCACTATTGTGTGATGGTAGAGATATTACAGCTTTAGTTTAAGCCTATAATCTCTAGAGTTACCTGGTGATTATCCTGACAATGACCTTGGATATGCCTAGAAGGGATCTTCTGACCTACTTTGCAGCACACATGTTCAGCCAGTGTTTTTCCTCTGCCCACATCTCAGGTTCTATTTTATATCAATACCAATTAATATATTTTGCTAATTAAATTATATTTTGCCAATTCAGCCATATCAGATCTGGGGTTGTGTGGGCCAGTAACAAAGTTGGAACCAATAGATCTGTGTGATTCAGTTGTAGCAAAGGAAATGCTTGTTGAGGAAAGGAGCAATTGGCTAGGGGCTATAACATCAACAAAATCATGCACATGACCAATCAAATTGCAACATAGTTTATTAATTATTTTTTAAAAGTCAAGGTTAAAAAGATAAATGGGGACAATTTTATTTAACAAGTGAGTGGAACCCTGGAAAGTGTAAACCCCATCATTGCCACCCATTTGAGATGTGTAAAATGTTGAGTCCCTAGGTGAAGCTAAAAGGATTTCAAATGTTCATCTGGGAATGTTCTGGGGTGGGTTGGTGGAATTTACAGAGGGATTGCTGTAGATGAGAGAAAAAGAAGGGAGAGAGGGAACGACACATGAGAGAGGGATGATGGAGCATCAGCAAGAGAGGAATGAGAAAGTATTATCTGGGGCACCGGCATTCTTCTACCTGCCCCAAGGGTATTTAGATAATAAAAAATAGAATAAAATAAGCAGGAAGATGGGGAAGAGGAGGTATCAGGCACAGCCACCATATCCTTGTCCCAATAAATCTACATTCTAAAATTAAGCAATGAAAACCTTTTATCGAAGAAAAGCAATGGCACAAAGGAAAGAACATAAGTAATAGAGGATAAAACTAACCAAATGGCCAGGATGTAAACAAATGGCACCATATTCAAACAGTTCTTTTAGCCACAGTTTGAGAAACAACATATAACTACAGAAGAAACTGTAGATAACTGATAAGGTATTTGATCCCACATTGCCTGCATTTTGGAATGCTAATGCTTACAATTAGCATACAGAACTATAATTTCTGGATGAACATATGCTGAGACCGAGCAGTTCTTGTGACAACTTTTGCTTATTATTCATTACTAGAGCCTAATCACACTTTCTGGGATGGTCCAGTGACAAAATGACACTGAGTTGCAGTTCCTCCCACTAGTTCTGCACTGCTCAGCATGAAGAAACTGCAAAATGTATTAGAAACCAGTGTTTTTAATGACTTTATCTTGAAATACATTTCAGGTTATTCACACTGAGAAATGCTTATCATTTGAACTTTCAGACTGCTGGGCTATGCAAAATGAGCCAGCTTTTCTTTAACCCATTGAGAGTTCTTGTGTAAATAATTTGTTTTGATTTGTTTTTTAAGGGGCCACTGCAATTTGGAATATCTTGAATGAAAAAGCAAAATGAATGTTATTAAATCTCTTTTTTTTTTCCCTTTTTTGGAATCTTACTCTTCCTCCTCTCCTCCTCTTAAGTATTACAATAGTACATTTGAGCATTTGATATTCACTAGCTTTGTAACATTTGCAACACCCTATTAATGTTGCTTATTATTGTTATCCTTATCTTATAGAGGATGAAGATGACAGGGTACAACTTGACAAAAGCAACACACTGCATTGGTGGATGAAATGATATTTTCAGCACTTCCCAAATCCCTCTGATATTTACTCTCAGCCCTCAGAAATATTAATGGGGAGGGGGAATCCATGCAATTTACTAGCTTAGCAAAGATAAAGATGATCAAAATGCAGCAACCACCACTCAAGTTCCAATTCTGTGTCCTGAAAAGTACTTAGGACATGGACTTGCCATTCTGTCTCCATTCATTATAAACATGAACATGTTTACAAAACATAAAAATGAAAAATCTTGGCATTGTAATGGGATGATAGCACCTGGTGTTGCCTCTGCCATTCAGTGTGCCATTTTGAAAAGCTGTAATTTGCAATTTTACACCAGAGAGATGCTTCCGCAGGAATACTTTACCATCAGAAAACTGCAGAGACAAATACCACATGTGGATTCTTCCATTTCTGCTGTGGTCTTTTGAACTGGTCTATATTGAAGTAAATATTTATCTAACATGTCAGTAAGCATATTATCTTTTTCAAGGCTTGAAAAAAGTCCCTTTCATATAAAATTAAGTTATGTTACAAGAACATAACCACAACCAAGGCTATACAACTCACTTGTGTTTCCTGAAGGAATCTGCTTCCTAGTTTCTGTTTGTAGAAAATCAAGAATTTCAATCTGAATAACAATCGTGTGTGTGTGTATTGCTGCCATTCCTTTAATGGTGCCCTTGGGAGTTCTTCCATCTGATGTCACAAAGTTCATAAATGCTTAGTCATTATTTTACACATTTATTTACTCTAGATCAAAACTGACATCACACACTTGGTGAGATAACAGCAGATTGCCTAGCACCAATAAACTTAAGGTAAAATTCAAAGTATCTTGAAATTGAACATGGAATCTGAGAATATTCTTGATTTTTATTTAAGCTTCCACAGATAGAAGAGTAAAAGCGTAGAAGTAGATATTTGGGTACATTCTTAGACTAACTGATTGGATTTTCATTTCATTTGTAATACTTCAGATTTGCATCATTTACAGGAAAAAAAAATATTCCTTTTTGGAGCTCTTATCTTTAGGGGAACCATGCTGCAACCAATGAAAAATGTGTGCTGCAGACATAAGAGAAAAATTTACCATGAACCACTTGGAAAAGATCCTATTAATACTTCAATCTACACACTTCTGGCACGGTTCAAGCAAATGGCAATTGCAGTGAAGCACTCTCTTGCATTGCATTTACTCACCATATCTCCCTCTCACAAGGTAACTTCTACTGATGCTTTTTGAAATATCCCTTTTATCAATTTATCACTACACTATTGACAGATTATACACAGCTCATTAAGTTTTTGATTACAGCATCTTCTTAGCATGCCTTTAAAAAAAGTGAACTCTATTCCCTGTAGTCTGTTATATCGAATTTACAGACTAAAGCAAGCTTAGAATCCTGATGATTCTGTCTAGTTAATACATAGACCTGTTTGGAAAGGCCGTTGTATTCTGTTCCCTGAGGAAAAAAGGTTAAAG
Organism: Iguana delicatissima; assembly: GCA_948472985.1. Taxonomy (NCBI): domain Eukaryota; kingdom Metazoa; phylum Chordata; class Lepidosauria; order Squamata; family Iguanidae; genus Iguana; species Iguana delicatissima. The sequence continues at coordinate 761,469 of CAOKZL010000202.1, forward strand.
ATTTTCAGGAAAGGACAAAGAATCAGCACAATGTCTGTGTTTAACCAAAGATTCAAGCATATCTGCTTTGGACTAATTATTCCAGTTGGACAACCTGTGGCATCATTTGCTAGAGAAGAAAACAGCCAGGAGGTCTGTAAGGAGCTCCCATTCTCATACATCCCTGTCATGAGTTCTCAAAATGGGGGAGCAGCTTGGACCTAGAGATGGCAGGGGGGGTGACTGTCATGGTAGTGAGGGAGGGAGAAATTTGCTGCCCTTCCTAATCTTCTTCCTTAGGCAAAAATTCACCTTGCTTTGGTGGAGGGCTCTCTATGGAGTAATTTTGTGATATTTGTTACTAACCGAAATGCCACTGAAATTATACATGTTATGAATTAGTCTCAGCCTCAGAGGAGGGCAATAGCAAACCCCCTGAATAAATCTTGTCAAGAAAACCCCATGATAAATTCACCTTAGGGTCACTGTAAGTTGAAAATGAGTTGAAGGCACACAACAAGAACAGCATAATTTAGTCACAGTGTACTTGTTCTATGTCTCAAAGGAAGCATGACCAAGTTTCTCAAGATCTGGTCCAAATAAAAGAGAAGAGAACAACTTCATCTCTTTCTTGCGTCCTGTATTCAGCATACATATAAAAACTTACCTGCATCTTGAACATCTGTACTTTATTCAACATTAAACCTGGAGCTATGTTTAGCCCTATAATTTACTCTGTACAGAAACTGAAGATGGAAGGACATCACAGGTTTATCTTCTCTGATGGTCAAATTTGATGAATATATATTCATTATCTTCAGCATTTTAATGGCACCACTTAGCCCCAAAAGACCTCAAGAGTAGTCTATAGGTGTCCATAGTGAGGCACTCCTCTTGAAGCTTACAGCCAAAAAATGAAACACAAGGAAAAACAGATGGGGAGGGAAGAGTGGAAAAGGAGAGACTCAGTTATGCAGTTGGTTGCTACTCTTCCTGTTATTCACTTGAAATTGCCCTGAGTCTGTAGATTTCAGAACACATTTAGCAGGAGACATCCAGCTTTTTGATCTGCAAAAAATGCCGTTTCATAAAGTTCCAAAGAACAGAGCAATGGTGTTCTCATGTTGATAGTGGGTTTTTTCCCCCTAAAATACTCAGAATGAACGTTTGGCATATGCGTGTGTATGCATATATGTTTGTATATATTTTAGATTACTGATTTTTTGCTTATACAGTCAAACCATAAATGTTTCCATTTTAAAAAACTTGTGCAAATAATTAGCTATTTTTCATTACTTGAAACACTTATTTACTACTATCATTTACCAGTTCAGAATGGAATGCCATACATCAGACTAGTAGCTTACCGCCAAAAACATTATGCAGATCCACAACAGCGAAATAATTATTAAGCATACTTGTTGATTTCATTCTTAGACACCACTAGACAAATGAAGGAAACTTCATTCACTTAGACACCACAAGACAGATGAAGAAAACATCTTTTCATCCTCCTGGGGTGAAATACAGAATCATGAAGCTCTATGGAAACAAAAGTCACTTTCAGCTTTGTTAGATAAATTTGACCACAAACACATTGGCAGTGATATAGCAGAGAAAAAGTAAATAGGCTTTCAGAACCTCTCCACTGTCAGCTGCAGAAGAGGAATGTTCTCCTTCATATATGGTGGTTCTTCATTCCAAAGTCAGTGGTCATGGGAGTATCAGGCAAGCACCAAGTAGGGGTGGAAAGAATATTAAATATGCAAAGAATGGTAAAAAAAATGGTTGGGTATAAGGAAATCCTGCTGAAAAGAGTTCTGGATTGATGAGAATTCTGTCAGTTTGGAGTTTATTTCCTCACAAAATTTACACTTTTTTTTAATAGAAAACAAGAAGCAACATTTTCTGTGAAGAAAATAATATTACCTAAAAAAAACACGCCTCTGTTTTCTGCACCAAAAAAAGCTGTGAATTTTGCACAAATTGAATCCACAACTACAGCATTCTCTGCACAGAAAAGAATGTTTCCACACATTATTCTCTGAATGGAAAAACCTCCTTCTGTGCAGAAAATGCTGTTTTGCGTTGAAAAAAAATATATGTGGAAATTTTGCACCTCATGAGTCCTAAACCATGAATAATCTTTGAAAGCTGTGTAGTTTCCAAGTCTTTCTCACAGCAAGAAGGAAATTGCTCAAATTTCTCATTGTTTCAAGAATGAAATCAGTGAACAATTGCATCCTTATTACTGATTTTGTATAGATGTATCGATGTTGTGACCAACAAGGAAAGGTTACAACATTTGGAGATTTTGTACTTAGGGAAGAAAAGACAAGTGAGAGGGAACTGGTCAAAATGTACTGAATTATGTGGGGAGATAATGAACAGAAAAATATTTTTCTTCTTTATCATGACACTATAACTTGGACTCATCCAATGAAGCTAAATGGTAGGAGCCTCATTCAACACAGATTAAGGGGAGTAATTATTCAACAAAGGCCATAGTCACACTGTGGAATTCTCCACCGCTAGATGCGAAGATGGCCATCAAAATGAATGCCTTAAAAATGGGAATTTGACAAAATCATGGAGAATAAGGCTATTAGTGGCTACCAGATATGACACTTGCGTGTTACCTCTGTTCTCAGAGGAAGTATGATAGAGAACACAAGCAGAAGGGGGCTGTTGACTTCATGTCCTGTTTTGTGCTTCATATAGGCTTCTGGCTGGCAACTGTGGGGACAAAATTCCAGAAAGGATAGAACTTTGTTGTATAATGTTTTTATGGAACAATTCATTAAAAGAAAGACAATTAGGAATACTAATTTAGTCCCTATTTGCTAAAGGTCTAAAGGTCATTAATTTTATTACATTATGCCAAATGCTGAGGATATTAGAGCAACAACCTTGTACGGAAGGTTAGATTGATGGAAACAGTGGCTGATCTTAAATAATCCAATGATTTTCATGGCTCAGAAGGTCTTTGACCTAACTGTCTGCAATCAAACATTTACTGCACTGTGAGACTGTCCAAAAGGTATTACAAACATAGAAACAACAGAAAGGTGCAATTCTCCTCCTAGATGTGTGTTCAAAGGAGTTGGGGTTTTGAAGATTCTGTGATTGTCAAAATCAAATATCACCCAGAATATAAGCAGCTATATAAAAAGAGAGAGAATATGGTTGTAAGTAGAAGCACTCTGTGTCACTGGTAGAACTTTCATCTTTGAGGTAAACATTTGTAAAGGGCATCTGCAGTCAAAACTTAGTGGAGTTTTTCCATTCACTGCAATGAAATGAGACTTGGAAAGTCACTTTTTAAATATAATGTAATTGATTGCCATTATGTTTCCAGGTAAGTTACTATTATAGCTGCAATTTTAAAAGTATCTATTTACTTTTACTTTTCTCAAAAATAACTAAATCAGCTATTTTTAGTTACTAAAACATATTTGAACAGAACATGCTGCTGCTTTATGGTACAAAATATACTTTCATCCTGTCCACTTTGTTGTTACCTCAACAACTGCAATAGAGCTCAAGCAGCAGAAGCAGTCAGTGCTTGAAACTATGTGATATTTCTCTTGCACTATTTAGGGAAGTTGTATTCCCATATCTATAGAAGTAACTAAAAATTGGGGTTACACAACAAAATGAGTTAAGTTGCATTATGTTACAATCAAAATGTAGTTAAGCTTTGTTTTTGGAAGAAAGGAATTACAAGTAAATTATTGTTTGATAACTTCCTAGTTCTTCGATGAGATATATTGTTGCACCAGGTTATTTCAATCTTGTAAACATGTTGCAGAAGCCAGTGTGGTATAGTGGCTTGAACTCTAGACTATGATGCTGGAAAACAGGGCTTGACTCCCCATTCAGCCATGGAAATCCCTTTCCTTTATTTACATATGCCTTTTCCACACCGGGCAAGGGAATTACCCCGCACCACTACTCACCGGACCTTTCGGCTCCCCGGTCTGGTCCACAGCACTCTGGAGCAGTGCATGCTCATCAATACGCGCTGCTCCAGTGTCCCAAATGGCAGCTTGACCAACTGCTGAAGCTCGCCAGCCTAAAGCCTGCCCCCGGGCAGATTGCAGGCTCGCATTGGTGTGAGCTTGCAAATCTGCATAAGGGAGTAGGCTTGCAGTGGCACGCTCCATGCTTTTGAAAGACCAAAAAAATCAGGTCTTTCAGAAACTCTGGAGGACCACTTGGGGTCGTTCCGGACCGGACTGAGGTGTGGATCTACGTTAAATAGGTCCGACCCAGTCCGGTTCGAGGTGCAGACCTCCTCCTTGGAGGACAGACTGCACCGTTTCAAAAACCCCGTATGGAAAAGGCCAACGTTTTCAAACAGTTATTTGTAAATGTCTCCAATCAATACCATCATAGGGGCCGTCAGAATTTTCAAGTCTGTGTCATTTGGATCAACAAACAGGATGTTTGTGCCCTGAATTAGCTACAGAGAGGGAGATATCTTCTGATGTCTATGCCTAGTCTATGCCTAGCCTGTGCCCAGAACTGAAAAATCTCCTGTTCATATGGGTGCTGTATGTAGGATTCCCTTATCTACCTAGCAAGAGTTTGTAAAACTTCCTTTTTTGGATGACATGACCCAGAATCTCCCAAGTAGCATTTTGTCTGGGAGTTGTAATCCAAAAAGTTTACATATCCAAACTCTGCCACTGTGAAAGTACAGTCCTTTCAAAAAGGTTACCATAAGTGAAAAACAATGGGGGAATGGTTTTTACTTCCATCTCCCACTGCCGCTTCCTTACCAAATGGGGGTTGGTGTTATTTTAACTATATTGGAAGTGTTCCACATGGCCCGCCCAGCAGGTTTGCTCATGTCCTGTTAGAGTTGAGCATAAATCTATTTGGCATAAAATGAGTGTGACAAGTGAACTTTTCACGCCATTCCCAAACCATAGAAGCCTTCTGCATTAATATTCTCCCATTAAAATTTCAGCTTTTAACTGAATACCAATTAAGTGTTGCAAGTATGCTATCTGCTTTTTCAAGTCAGAATCCCTGATGTTCTCAAAGCTGGAAGATCTGATTTGTCAAGTCAAAATCTCCAGCTGTTTGCAGATTAAAACCTACTTTGTAGGGGTCTTTTGCCTGTGGCTATGTGTACAGAGGTAATATGGCTTGGAAACATACCTTTTTTAAAAACGTTGTTTTTGTGAAAAAAATGGAACATGCATATCTAGAAGGCTAAATCCCACATCCTTTGTTTTGGCCATTAAATTCCAGTTCCGCTGAGCAGAAAACACATCAGTATATTTAAGTATCTCCTTTAATACTGGTCTTGTTTATATTAGATATTAGCCCATGTGAACCGGCTAGTGTATAGACAAAAGCATTAGCACTTGTACAAAAGATTATTAATTACTGTCAAGTATTGTTTAGAGTGTTCTAAGTACTTCACTTACATGCACTGTCTCAGTTGTCCTCACTATTGTCTCTATAACTAGTCTAATTTTGTTATTACCATCATTATGATGGGTAGGATATAACAGAAGCTTACCTATGTCTTTCTCTTATCTCAGTTTGACACATACGTTGCATGGACTTCTAAGAAAGTGTAGGCTCTTCTGTGCTCTGTCTGCACATTTGTTAGTACTGCTGCAAGCAAAGCAGTTGATCTAGCCCCATAAAGTTGGGACCATTAGAAACTTGTATCATTAAGATATGTGGAGAAAGGCACATTTTGTTCCCAGAGTAGCATAGTGCCTAAGCTTTGGTTTTCAGCACAAGTGTGAATAGCAACCATTCAGTGACACAGAAGTAAGGAACTGAATTCAGAGAAACTCTTGGCATGGAGATTAAGCTTGGTTTTTGACTGCATATGATCCACAAAGAGGGAGGGGAACAGAAAACAGGGTGAAGGAAAAATACAAGGATCATATCCAAACTAAGCCAGTTTTAGTTTGCTCAGTACCTGGATGGGAAACTACCTAGGAACTGTACATGTATGCTGTTTAAGAGAGGTGGTATTGTTGAGATGATGATGATGATGATTTGGTAGAACAGCAGGATATATAGGTAATTAATTAATAAAACTCTTCAGCTTTTCAGCAATACAGGTAGGGAGAAGTTTACTAACAGGGACATAACCTGAGACTGTATTTTGACAATCTCATTTCTTTTCTAAATGTTCAGAACCTGTGGCGTTTGGAGGTATGAAAAAATGCCATGTCTTTTGATCAATAATAATATTAAATCCAAGAAACATCCATTCAATATTGTTTCCCACTTAGATTTAAAAATTAGCTTCTTTCAAAAACATATCAACTTGGTTCTTAATCAGCTGGGAATATGCTGTTTGCTACTATATTCTATGAAATACATGGCATTTGTGTCTAATTTCATACATTTGCTGTAATTTCCATGGGCAGAGGGGATCTCCAAAAGTAATCCATGCTACAGATGAGGAAGAAATTTATTTGGTATACATATTAACATGAACCGAACCAATTTCTACTTCTCGAATTAATATTCATACTAGAATACAATCATCTTTTGGTTTTTGTGTTTCTCCAAACTTTGTGCTACAGTTCTCTGATCAAAAATGTATGTCAAAAAATGTGTTATGTTAGGATAAATTCATGACAAAAATATGTATAAATTTTTATGCAGACTTTTAAAATGCATTCACAAACTGAGAGAAAAATAGAATGGAATGAAATTATGCTGGAAAAAGAAAGACAGTTACATATATCAAAATCCTTATTTTTAGCTGTGAAATCTTAGAAAGGGCAAATACTGTGTTAGTCTTTAAGATGCTACAGGTCTCTTCATTGCATCAATTGTTCCAGACAGACATTTCTTTTCTGTTGAATGCTGTTTCAATTGGATTAAGACATTTATTTCTCTAGTGTAAGATTCCCCCACATCAGCCACTCTTCTCTAAGGAATTACAAATAAAGCTGCTCTGGGCACTAAAGGTGTGGGCATGGATCAATATCCAAATAATCGCTTATTGATTGACCAAACTGGAAGCTGAGCTAGGCAAGAGAAAATCAATGAGAAATCAGACAGGCCAGTTTGAACCCTGGGGATGAGGTATGGCCTTTTCTTTCATCAACTATCTTGAATAAAGACGGAAATATTTCAAGACTGGGGCACAATTGTCAGTCGTGAGCAAGTCCTTTTCTTCGTTTTTTTTTCACCTTTTTGTACTGTAATTCCCACTGTGAGTGCTCCAGCAAGGCTATTCTTTCAGAGACAACAAATAGTAAAGTGATTATTGGAGACCCTCACAATTTTGTATTTCCATAGTTTGACAAAGTTTTCCATTTTGGAATATAGTTCTTTAATTCCCAAACCCATCTTACATTCCTGCTTTAAAACAAAATGTGATCAAAATGACACAGAACAATCTGTGTTTTCAAGTATAACATGGGCTAATTCTCCTTGAATAGATTAGTTTTGGATGTTTTTAATAATCTGGATAAGCTTCCTGCATTTTAAGAAAAATTGCTTATATATTAGAAGCATAATATATATATATTACTTTTGTCTTCATATATGCTTTTATCTCTGTTGGTTAAACTGCCTTGAGTCTCAGTTTTGAAACCACCAACAGATTATAGAGGGCAGCCATGCCCATTTCTCCTGAGCCCATGACCCACTTCCTTCTCTTGAAATGCAGAATTGTATGCATGTCAAGGAGCCTGCCACCCTCCCCCCCAAAAAACCTAACCAGCTGTCTTGAACGTGATGGAAAGTATTCTTCATTTGTCAGTTTTAGAGGAAGGTTGAATTGTTAGTCCAGTCTACTTCTATGTGTGGATGAACAAGGGTTCCCTCCTGCCCCGCAATAGATAACAAAATATTTTAGGCAGACCCAATTTTGAGGAAAGGCATGATCTTAATGAATAACAACAATAGCAATGATAATGCTGAATCTGAACTTGTAGGTCTCAATATTTTATAAACTTCTCCCTCTCTTTGTCTTTGATTTTCCTGCCTTTCAGGATTGCCACATCTATAATCTGAGCTTTATTTTTCTCAACCAGTTATATCTCAATAGTTATTCCTGCCATACTATTTTTTCAGATTCAGTAAATTTTTTAGCACTTTGGGACAAGCAAACAGCGGCAGTTCCAATAATGATAGGTGCTCTGGGAGCAATTCCAAATAGACTGACAAATCATCTGCATCAAAATCACCGTAGTTAGGAGCACAATAGTATTATTACATAAAATGTTTGGATTATGCCACATTATCCAATGATACTTCACTACTCGCTAATTCTTGGATAGAATTTGAATCATTGATGGTCCAAAGATCCAGTCAGTAACACCAGCTGGACTGTGAAACTGAAAATAACAATATCAACAATAACTTTAAAAAAAATTATTAAAGATTTTAATTAAAAATAAAAAAAATCCCCCTTCCCACTTCCAGGCTTATTTTCCAGTTGAATCTGCATGTTTTCATTCCATTCATACATAATTACTACTTACTCAAAGAATTTATTACATCTTACTTACATCATTACACAATTGCTTTGTTACATTGTCTTGCTACATTGTTACATTAGATTACTTACAAACTTACAAACTTACTTTATTCTTTTTTGTTTTCTTGTACTATGTCTTTATCCAATCCAAAACTTCTCTTCATTCACTTTCAAAGTTCTGGATAGATTTATTTCTCAGAGAAAATGTTAGCTTTTCTGTATCTACCATATCCAGGACTTTTAATTTCCATTCTTCTATATCAACATATTTCCTTTCTTTCCAATATTGCACATATATCAGCCTTGCAGCAGTTATCAAATATAACAATGTCTTCTTTTTTCCCCAATTTATTTTTATTAAATATTACATAATAATAAAATCGTAACATACATATTATTCCATTCATGTTTTCTTACATATACAAATATTTACATATTTACATATTTTCATGGAAATGTGTGTCATTTTTCTCTTCTTACGTCCTACTTTCTATATCCTGTTGTTTTATTACATTTCCTTGACTTCCTTGTCCTCTCTCCTAGAGTCTTTTCAGCGCTCCTTTATTTTATTGAAACTCCCCAATATCTTCTTTAGTAATAAACAGAAGCTTACCTATGTCTTTCTCTTATCTCAGTTTGACTTTACCTTTTCAAAATGTCCTTTCTTTATTGTACATAGTTTTAACATTCTTCCTCTTTTTATATACATATATATATATATATATATATATATATAAGCTCTTCCCCTACCAAATACTTTCTCACGTATATATATTCTTATATCCTCCCTTATCTTGATAGCCTCTATCTCGATGTCTACTTCTATACAATGTCAAAATCAGTCCCAATATCCTTTTTTCTCCATGAATTCTATTACTTGTTGCCACTCTTTCTCAGTTGCATCTGTATATTTCCCTTTTAAATGTAGGGAAAAAATATCAAATTGTTTTAACTCAACTATTTTTGAGTCCATTGTTCTATTTCCAGAACTGTCGATAGTTTCATTCTTGCTGCAGTAACTAAGTAGAGTATTACTCTTTTGTTTCTCAGTTGGAAAGTCTTGTTAAACGTAAATGTCATGTTTAACAGGTATAGTTCGGGCATCATGGGAAATGATATTTTAAATATTTCTTTTATTGTCTCATGTACTTTAATCCAGTATTTTTTTTGTGTTTGCACATGTCCACCAAGTATGGTAGAATGTGCCTAATTTCTTTTTACATTTCCAGCATCTGTTATTTCCAACTTGGTACATTTTATTTATCCCTTCCGGTGTAAAATAATACCTATACATCATTTTAATAAAATTTTCTTTTAAATCTTGTGAGCTTTTAAATTCTGATGTATTTTTCCATGCCATTTCCCAGTTTTCTAAAGAAATTTCATGTTGAACATTTTTTTCCCAGGTTATCGTAACATCCTTTATATTCTCATCTTCCATTTTTCTAGCAAGAAGGTATTTGTAGAAATATGAAATCTTTTGTTTGGATTTCAGAAATATTATAGATTCTAATTCGTTGTATGATTTTTGTGTTGAGATTCCTTCTAGTTTTAAATCCATTATGAATCTCTCTTTTAGTTGTAGATATGGGAACCAATTCAATTTAATGCCATCTTCTTCGAGTTCTTCCCGAGTTCGTATTCTAATTACATCCGATCTATCACTCAATATGAGATCATTATATCTAAGCCAATCTTGTTTTTCTTCAGTCCATTTTCCATAAAAGGCCTCTTGCGGAGATAACCACAAGGGTATTTTAGTATAAGTTCGCTTCTTTATATTTTTCCATATTATAATTAAAGATTTTTGTATATAATGATTGTTAAACTCCTTATCTATTTTTTTTCCATACCACAGGTACGCATGGAAACCGAATCTCATGTTGGCTCCTTCAGTTGTTAATGTTCTCTTGTTTTTTAAGGTAATCCAATCACATATCCACATCATGGCATTTGCGTAATAGTATTGTCTTAGATCTGGTCTTCTGATGAGATCTTATTTCTCTTTGTTGCCCAAATATATTTAACAGATAAAATTCTGGCTTCATTTCAAAATTTACATTATAAATTCTTTGAATTTCATCACGTGTTTCCTTCCAGAAGTTCCTTGCTCTCACCACATATGATAAAATGTTCTCACCTTTTCATCATATTTCCAACATCTTTCATTTCCATTTTAGTTATTTTTTGCAACCTTCTGGTGTCATATACCATCTATGTAACATTTTGTAAAAATTTTCTCTTAAGTTTAGGCTTGGTGTAAATTTTATATCTGTCTTCCATGCCCTCAACCATGTTTCTAGTTCAATTGGATGTCCAACATTTCGTGCCCACAATATCAACAATAACTATTGTTGTCGTTGTTAACTGAAGATCATAAAGCTAAATGAAATCTCACAAATTCTTCATCAATATTTGAATCTTTTTCTTTAATAAATACAATTTGAGTCAATCATATGGATGTATCATTCATCAATATATAGATATATAGAGAGAGATTTGCTGTATGTACATTATGAATCAAGCCACACCTAAAGTCCTAAAACAAACTAACAAGTGGTGGATAGTGCTCCACGAAGCTGGTTGGACATAAGGCGCCGCCTTGCTACCCTCTAGATACTCCTTTACTCCCCTTCACTTTCAAACACACACACATACAGCCAACGATATCTCATTCATAGTCACATAGACACATACATTATTTATTTATGAAATCTCCCAACGGCATATATGACTCTCCTTCTCCCCACTTTATTCTTACCAGGTGAGGTAAGTCAGGTTGAAAGTGTGATTCTTAAGTGCGAGTGTTATGGCTCAGTAGGAGCTAGACTATGGATCTCTGAACTGGTAATCCAACAGTGTAGCTGCTACAACATGCTCCCATGGCCAGTTGAGAAAGTAAGTCCCTTTTGAGATCAGTGGTGGAGGCAGAAATTAACCTACAACCAGTAGTAGCTGGTGGCTTCCATGTTAGCATCATGGTGGGGGTTTGAACTTTAAAGACCTATCCAAAATGCTGGATTTATCTTGTGGATGAAATTCAGCACATTGGATAGTTCCTGTAACAAGCTAACTAAATTCCAGGATAGCTTCACTGTCCCACGATGTGGGATCCACCAGCTGCCACTACATGCACAAGAAAGTCCTACTTTGGGTAATATACTGAGTTTGTCTTTTCTCTCTCCTTCCCTTTAAATGAACATATTCAAGTTTGGCACTTGCACACCTATTTGAATTGTAAAACTGAACACTGCAACTTGCCTAAATACAGTCTATTATTGCAGCTATTTTGTAAAACAGAAACACAAACAAACAACAGATGTATAAAAACAGAATGGAATTATTTTTCTCAAGGCAATCCTATGCATATTTATTCAGATCTAAATCCAACATGCTCAATGAGGCTTACTTTCTTATGACCAGAATCCAGGGAGAAAGCCCCAGTCAGTTCAGCTAACCTTTCAGCAGACGTGTACAAGAAATGTAATTCTCAATTTTATCTTATTTGTTTTAAGCTTTATCATTAATAACAGAAGCCTATATGTTATGGATTGGAATTTCTGCTGAGATAGTATTTAAAGCATGTACATTTTCTATAAAACACTTGAGAGAGAACATCTTTCAGACTAAGTTGTAAAATATCCACTCATTGCTTTATCTGATCCCGTGAAATTAAGCTTAACATTAGAAAATTTCACACTATAAGACATAAAAAGTGTCTGATGAGAGCACAAAACCTACTATCTAGATGGTTCAACTTACAGTAAAGCAAGGGAGAGACATCAAATATGGTTCTTTTATCCAGTTTTTCCCCTGCTCACTCATGGCTAGGCTTTACACAGTTGAAACCATAACAAGGTATCAATCAGTCTCCATACAGATGCACACATATAGATAACCTCTCCTCTTGTGGTTTCCCCAAAATGGATAGATTAGGATTAAATGAGTAACTTTTCATGGCCAATGCATCAAAAAAGGGGAGGAGGAAGCAACACAACATTTTTAAACCCATTGAATATAGCCTATTGCAAATATTTGTCTTCTGATTTAGAATTAAATTAAAATATTCCTTCATTCCTATGCATCGTGTGTGGGGTGGGGAGGCAGTATGGCACCATTTGGTTTTATGCCTTCACCAGCTAAATGTCTTGGTTCAGGTCTAAGGAAAAATGTAGTTATTTTACAAGTGTCATAAACATAGCAAGGAGAAAGAAGTCAGCCAAAAAGTAGTCAAAAATATCATTTGAAGAAATGAACAGCCCAAAGTAATTCAGCCCTGCTGATATATATAGAGAGAAGGTGGGGAGGAGAAGACACAAGTTTGTGATGTAATCACAATACGACAGAAAACAATGAAGTTCCTAATTTTTTAAAGTGGTCTCTTTGGGACACTGTTTCATTCTTTCGAAGGCACTGCTAGTCTATGTCAGGCCTGGGAGTTTTCCAGAATTTCCTGGCCAGTGTGACACTGGTCATACGGGCTAGGAGATTTTGAGGGACTAAAATCTAAAAAGAGAGAGAAAAGGAGAGAGAATGCATGTCACTTTTCTGAGTTTTCCAAGTTCTTCTGCTGCCTAGTCACTTTCTCTGTCCAGTCTTCGCAGCTGTCCAGTTAGCTGGAGGATACTGCTCCATCTCATTGCTCTTGTCATTATGGGCATGCTCAAAGGGGGCAGTTATATAGGTAGCATCGGCAAGCAAGAGGAGACATGAAGTTCCAGACAATGTTCAGCGGTTCCACTAGGGCAGAGCTTTCCAAACATTTCACGTTGGTGATGCACTTTTTAGACATGAATCATTTTGTGCTACAGTAATTCAGTAAGTACCCTATTTGCTGGTGTATAAGATTCACTTTTTTTCCAGAAAAATACTGTTTGAAAATGGGATGCATCTTATTCGCCAGTGCATCTTATACATTGGAAGATAGTATTTACCCCTATATAAATGGGGTGCATCTTATTTGGTGACAAATATGGTAATTCAGTAAGTGGAGGCAGCCCCTACACCCAAGCCTGGCTTGCCACTGCCCTCGACAGGGTCTGCCACCCGTTGTGTTCATGAGACACACCTACACACTGCAACCAACACACTAACATGTCCTAACACATAGTTTTGAAAGCTCTGCACTAGGGGGATGTAGGTTTCTCAGGTGTCCAATGATGCCTTCCCATGACTACAGCCCTGATAAACAGCTTATTGGAGGGTGAGGAAGCATGACTATTGAGCCACATACTGCCTTCAAAGTCTTCTGGAGATCTGAAGACCCTGAAAAACCATGTCCTCTAATCACTGTGGTGTCATGGTGGAAGAAGAGTTAATTTGTTTAATTTTTTAATTTAATATTGAATGTTCTGAAACTTCAATTTTTTTCTACCCTAAATATGAAGAAATGTGAATTTTGACCAGCTCTAACAAGGAATGAGCTGAAAGAAAATCCTCACTCACCTCAAGCTTCAGACATGCAATTTGTATCAGAAGCTACTCTAAAGAAAGGCATTTTGTGTTGGAGGGGGAAAAAAGAGGAAAGCCCTCTGTCCAATGAACTTCTTCCAGTAGCAAACAAAGCCAAATTTAATTTAGTCAAGTTCTTGGATCTTAAGTGGGCTTAAAAATAAGTTGTAAGTCATTTTTACCCATAGTGTTAATTGAATGTCTTGCTTTTCAAAACTTGTTTTATTCTTCATTGTATTGTTATTGTATTTGTACCAATGTTGTTAGCTATCCTGATTTTTTTATAAAAAGGTGGTTTCCAAATTTAAGAAACAATACATTTACTCTGACATGCAGCACATATAAAGCACTTTTAAGTCCTGCTGATTTCAACACAAAGGTTAAGTGTGAGCATGTGAAATCAATAGGACTTAGACATGCTTTAACTTTAGCTGAAACACATTCTCTGTTTCTGTGGCAGCAATTTTTTTTTAAAAAAAAAATGCTTACTTTGACACTAGGGGTATTTAATTAAATCTTACGCATACTTACTCTAGAGTAATTCCTAATGATTTCAATGATTTCTAAGTTCACATCCTATGCACATAGTTGTGAAGGGTTAGAGGTTTGTTGGCTTAGCTGAACTGATTAGTGGTGATGTGAGCATATGGCATGACAGAAGCAAAGTGAAACATTTTGACATTCCTTTGATTTCAATGAAAGAGCTAGTCTTGTGTTTAAGTTTCTCCCAGTAGATCTATTGGGACTTTAAAGTGATTAATTTGTGCTCAATTAATTTTGGGCTGCACAGACTACTTGTGTAGTTAGATGAAAACAAGACTGTAGAAAGCAGACTGTTGCCTAGGAAAGGTTATCAAGTAATATACTAAAAAAAACTAAGATCTGCAGGGCTGGTCCTATTGTTAGACAAAGTTAGTCAACCACCATCAGCAGCAGATTCTAGAGGACAGCTACAGGCCATTTGTCATGATCCCAGGATTGCTTTCTTTCTCTTGGAACACAGAATAGTGTGCGTGCCACGGAATCTGTCTCTGCCCCCGCACCACTCTGCTCAACCAGTTACCCTGCATGTGGTGGGGAGATGTTCTCCATTTGTCTGTGTTAGGGTAAGGTTCAACTTCCAGTCCATTCTAAAAAGCAACAACAATAACAATGTCCTTTCCATCAAAGGACAGAACATCAAACATATGCAGAGACAAAGGCAATAAAACAAACACTACAAATATCTATAAAGCTCCTCCACATCCCACAAGCCGCTACCCATCCCAGCAGCTTCAGGCACAACTCAATAGCTTAATCTGGCATATCAAAGAGAAAGGACTTCAACACCTTACGTAAATTGGTGAGAACCTCCTCCAGCTGGATGTCCAAAGGAAGATCATTCCACAGATGCAGAGCCAGATCTTAAAAATCTCACAGCATTGGCAGAGATGTGTGGGTGGATGGAACAGACAATAATCCTTTGCCTGTGGATCTTAAATTCCTAGATAGTGCATAAGCATGCTAGCTGAGCTGCAAAGTATTGGGGGAAGTTATAGCACAGAGCCCTAAATACAAGAATCATAATTTTGAAATGGGCACTAGCCTAAATTGGTAGCCAGTGAATCTATGGGGGGGGGGTTTTGTAGGGGACATGGGAATATTTAGGAAGATTTAAAACAACCAGGATGGCATTGTTCTCAATTAAGGCCAGAAAGACAAGACAGCAAGAACACAAACCTGTCAGTAAGCTATTACAATAATCCAGGCATGATATAAGCAAAGCCTGAACAAGCAGGTGGGCAGTCTCAATGGTCAAAAACCTATTGATCCTAAGGATATTCAAGGGATGGAAATTACATGCCTTTGCTGTCTCTCCAATAAAGGGGTGCAGGGAAAAATAGTTAGCCAGCAGGACTCTGAGGCTCCTGGCAACTGGAACAGAAACCACAGTGCAACCCAGCAGACACAGTGGACAGCATGAAAGAGGGGCTACTGGATGGTCAGGCTAAAACACCAAGACCTCCATTTTTATTATGTTCCACTTAAGATGGGGGGGTCATCCACAAAGAAATGCTTGACAAGCATTCCAGTCTACTTCTGTATGTGGGATGGTGGAGGATTTTTTCCCCTTTCTGCCGTAGGTAGCAAAATATCTTGGACAAGCTCTGTAGAACGAAGAGTAAAAGATATATGTGACACTATGAGAATGGTGCATGTACTAGCTGAACTACTTTGGTTTCCTGTATGACACAGAAAGTGTCCCATTCTTTCCAGTGTCTATGTTCTGTGCAGAGACAACTGAGGGCTTTGCAAGGTCTAGGCCATTCACAAAGGAGTGTTAATTTAATAAAATTTGAGATTCTGTAATACCTTTTTTAGATATAAAATACTTAAAATAATTGTATGAATTGTAACTACTAGGAATACTAGAACTTAGAAAGTAAACAATGGACCAACTTTTGCCATAAATGCCACATAATAACCAATGAACCTAGAAGATCTGGAGTGTGTGTTTCCAAGACTTAATTTGGAAGCCATATCCACAGCTGCAAAGTGCCACTTTGAAGAAGGAGCGGGTACGTAGTTGTGGCCGCTGTACTCCCACCACTACCAAACAAGGAGCAGGGGACATGCTGGAGAGATGTGGAAGGAAGTAGTGGCAACCACAGTAGGATCAGCCCAGGGGAAGTCAGAAATCTTCCATCCCCTGAGACTGGAGGAAAAGTCATTATTGCTCCCTTCCTTTGCCTGTTTTTTCTTGATGTCTTCCTTACCACAGTCTCTTGCCTAATGGTCCTCTATTTAAAGAGCAGTGGTTCTTTACAGTGGAGAAGATAAGCTATGGTTTCAGATGAAATAAAGGGGAAAGGCGAGGGGAGATGATGGGGGAGAAAGTGGAGAAGTGTACTGACTGGGGTTTGTTACCCTGATTTCTGGGGTCCCTTGGGGGAGACCTCAATGTGCTCCATGTGATGGGGAATGGAAACTAGCCAGAACATAAGCAATAGCAATGTGACAGGCAAAGTAACCTAGCGGGGCCTTTTACTCAGTTTTTATGGGGTCAGGCCAAGCCAAAAACCAAACAAGAATGTCCAATAATGATTTTATTGAATGCTAGTCTTACACACCAATGCAATCACGCACACACACCCCCAAGAGCTATTAAGAAATAAAAGAGAGGAAATTGGATAGGGGAGTACTGGAGGGGTACAGTTAGGGTAATACTGCACCTTTTCTTGAAGTCCCGGGTCTGGGAAGGCAGCGGAGAAGTGGGGCTCAGCATGGAGAGGGCTGAGGGGATCACTCAACGGATGGAGCAACAGTCTGCTGGGGTGACTGGGAGTGATCCAAAGAACCACTCAAACACTAGGACTATTTGTAGGGGGAAAAGTAGCTGGAGGACTAATCCTTTCCCGGGGAGAACAATGGGTATTGGAGCAATAATGAAGCTCCGCCATGGTAATTTCCTTTGTGTGATAGGATTGCAAGGTGTTGCCAAAGTCTCAGGATCTTTGACTGTGTTAGTTTGTGGTGTGACTTCATGTAAATGGTCCTCACCTGATGGAATATTTGATCAACTTGGGGCAAACACACTAATCCCCTCAAGTCAGCTTCTCAGGGCTGAGGACCCTTTGTTTATTGTAGGTTTACACATCTTGAGGTCTCCTGGGGCTACGTGACTGGGGATTTTACTGGCCTGACCTGGTTTTCAATCTTTGACCATTGCTGCCTACATGCCCATCCAGGTGACCTCTCAGGCACATTGAATCATATTTTAATATCAAAATTGTAGACCCTGGGACAGGGTTTACCAGTGAGATAACAGGTTGCCTGGTCAGAAGTATTTGGCACCCTGAGATTTGTGTGGTCTCTGATAAGAGGGGGAACCTACAGCACAGCCAAGCAGCACGTCTTCCCCCCCTTCATTTCAAGGCACTGCAAACTTCATTTTTTAATCTTTTATTAGCAATTATGTTTTAAATGTGTTTTTGACTTTTCACTATGGTTTTGATTAACACTGTGATGTAATTCTTCTTAACTTTTGTAAAACAAGATATTGATTTGATCTGATTTTAAATGAGGGGAAGTCGCCTTGGATGCCATCTCAGGAGAAAGGTGAGGTATACCTTCAAGAAACAGCATAATTATAATAAAGAAGGAACTGCTCTCACCCTGAGATTCCTTCCCCTTTCCTGGAGGACCAGAAGAGAGACCCTGAGATCTAGTAACCCTAATTCACTGACAGGGCCAGACTCAGGAGGCAAGGCAAAGAAAAGTCATGAGGCGCTGGGAAGGAAGGGTCTCCCTGCCCGCAACCTTTTGCCTCTCTTCTTGGCACCTGTTCCTCGCAGGGTGAGGCAGGGGCCAGGGAGAAGGGAACCTGAGGCACTGGTCGCAGCAAAGGCTGCTGCTTGCGGGGGGGGCAGTAGTGGAACTGGGAGCCCCAGAGCCAGAGGTGGCCACCTCTACTTGGCAGATAGACCAGCTAGGGGGTAATAATGGCCGGCGAGGGAGAGAAGATGGTGCCTCATCTTGTCTCATTACAGACCTAGATGTTAGAAAACTCCTTTTCCTCGCTAAAGGGAAGAAATAATTGGGGGGCCGGGTGGTCAGAGGGTTTCCAAACGGTGGAGCCATGCTTGTTTGTAAGAGCAGGCCCGAACTAGTAATAACTGCGTGTCTTGGCGGCCTCTCGTTTACTGCGCGGCCGTGAGTCCAAGCCAAGCCATTCGCCGCCACCACGGGGCCGTCTCTGTCTGGTTCTCGTCCGTGGCAGCGACAGGGCAGAGACAAGTCTGTGGCGGCCGGCGTCTCCAAGGCGAGCACATCTGGTCCGCCCCCCGCTGATTCGCGGCCTCTTCCAGCCCGCTTCCCTCGGGCGTTAGCGGAGAGGGTCGCCCAGTGGGACTCGAAGGGGGGACCGAGGGAGCCGTGAGAAGCCAGTCGGCTTTAGGACCGCTCGGAGCGCTCAGGTCTGGAGGTGGGATAAGGTTTGCAAGCTCTCTACTTGCTGGCAGTTGTCGGAGAAGATTGCTTTTAAGTGAAACGTCTGTGCCGCCGCCGCCCTTTCTGCGCCTGCTTTCCTCTCCCTGGCCGTTAAGTTTGCGGGCTTCTTTTCGCCACCACTGCAAGGCGGGCGGGCGGGCGGGCGGGCGAGCGAGCGACAGAGCGAGCGCCACCGACGAGGTGCCGCCGCCGCCGCCGCCCAAGGAGAATTTGCAACCCGGCAAAAAAAGGCAGCGTCGGGGGCCAAGTGGGGAGGGAGGGGGCGGGCGCGTGGCATGCGTGCATATCTCATCCGGTGGACTTTTCCCTCTGTCTCGCCGTGGACGCTGATGTGCCGTGACATTTCTGACGGGAGCGCCGCGACGCGCCCAGGCAGCACCCCCGGCGGGGCCCCGGGAGGCGGCGAAGAAGAGCGCGGCGGCGGCGCCAAGGCTCGTTGGGGTGATTTATGTCCCTTCCGCGTACCTTCAACGTCGGCCGAGCGAAATAAAATGAAAGCTGGGGGGTCCGGCCGGATCACCTCCACCGCCACCAAGCGCCGCCGCCACGGGAACAGCAGCAGCAGCAGCCGCCGCCGCCGCCGCCGCCGCCGCCGCCCCATCTTGAGCCGCCGCGGCCAGCGGGCCCCCAGCGACCGCCCTCCGCCCTCCCGCCAAAAGTTTGACGCCGAGAAGTAACGCGGCTGGGCGAGAAGTCCCGAGGGGCGAGCGCTCGGGGAGAGGGCGACGAAGGCGGGGCCGCCAGAACGGGACCCCTCTCTGGACCCCGGCGGTCCCTTCCGGCGGCCGCCACCCCCGGTCTGCCAGCCGTCGCGCCCCCGCTCTCAGCCCGAGGATCCCCGGCTCCCTGCGCGCGCGAGCGAGCCCGGCCAGGATTCCCTTCCCGTCGTTGGCCGGCAGCCGGGCCGCTCTCCAAAGGGGCCGCGCCAGAGGAGTGGCTAACCCACCGGGCGCGTAAAGGGAGAGCGCTCCCGCTCGCCGCCGGCCTTGCCGCTGCCCCCGCCCGCCCGCCCGCCCGCCTCGCTCCGCTCCGCTCCTCTCTCCCGCTCAAGTCTTCTGCCCGTTCCTGGTTTTGGCGTGAGCAGCAACTTTTGCTCGGTCGCCGCCGCCGCCGCCGCCGCCGCGCGCCTTGAAGGGGCGGCGGAGCTGCCAAAAGAGTGTCCGTTCTCGCGACGCCTCTCCCCGCCGCTCAGGAGGCCCCCGAGCGGGGAAGGACTCCGGCGCCCGCACCCCTCCAGCCAAAGGTCCCAACTCGGGGCTGCCGCTCTGGCCTCTTCGCCCGCCTCCTGATGCGCAACGATCGCGCCGTGACGGTGAGTACCCGCGCTCTTCGCTGGGAACTTCCCTCCTTTCTGCCCTTGCCCTCCCCTCCGCAGCTCGGCCGTTCACCCCGAGGGGAAGGAGGGGGTCAACTTTTCCGCAAGCATCCCGCCTTCTGCCCCCGGCCCCGCTTCCCAGACTTGCCCCTGTTTCCCGAGGACGGAGAATCCGAATCGGACAAAGCGGACTCGCTCTGCCTTGGGAAACTTAGCGTTCGCCTTGCGAGCAGGAGCCCCGGGGGGGGCTGGGACTTTGCCCGCCTCGGGCGGCCTCCCCCCGCCTCCCCGCGCGTGGCTCCATGAACGGAAGCGGACCTTCCTTTGCGGGGCCTGGCTCCGCCGCTTTGGTTGGACGGGGGCAAAGGGGACCGATCGTCCGTTCACCCCGGTTGCGGAGCGAGGTGGGGCGGCATGAAGAGCCTCCTCTCCCAGTCCAGCAAGGGAGGAGAGAGAAGGGAAGCGTCAGGGTTGGGCTAGGGATATATCTACAGTCTGCCTATCTCCCATCCTTTGGGATCACCACTGTACTTTTATGATATGGAGCATCTTTGTAGATGGACACCCCTAGCAGGCAGAATTATGGAGATTTTATTGCGTGCCCTCCTCTGCCTCCCCCCCCCGGCGCCCCGTAAGCAATTAAGAGATTTCAGAAGGGGGAGGAAAAGAGACCAAACTTAGAGATACAAATAGAAACTGCGCCCTCTACCGGTCATCTCGAGCTTTCCAGGGATGGAAGGCGGTCCGGTTTTGCAGTCCGTCCTTACCTTTGCAACGAGGAGGGGTTTTCGGAGGTTTTGCTTTTATAGAAGTTCGGAACTGACCAGATATGAAGACATACTGAATATATATATATATTTATCCCATACTTTTATATGGGAGAACCATGCATCTTCTTTTTTTCTCAGACAATGGAGCTGGAGATATCCTGGCTGATGGCATATCTTCTCCCATGTGTGCACTGTTCCCCGCTGGCATAGCCTTAACTCGGAACCAGCTGATTCAATTCTGGTTCATATGGAAACCTTCAGTCTTTACTCCTACTGAGATGGGGCCCCCAATTAGCTTAGCATTTAAGTCATAAGATCCATGGTGCTGTAGTTAGGGAAGGACCTCACTTTTATCAACAGTAAAAAGGATCAGACTCAACTTTAGATCTTTTTTTGTAAAAAAACGAATTAAAAAATGTTAACAGGAATTATAGGCAGTTGAGAAATAACATGTTGGCTTTGAAGACCCTGGAGTGGAATTGAGCTGAAACTTCTATGAAAAGTGTGGTGTTCCTTTCAAATCCCACAAGATTTCCCTCAGTTTTTCAGATTTTAGGATATAGATTTTCTTCTGCTGGGAGGGGCGTGTGTGATATGGTACAAACTATAGCAAGAAAAGACTAGTGTTCCCCCAGCTCCGAAATCTCTTTCACTTAGCTATGAAATAGTGGGTGATTTCTCTCATTTGATTGGAGATGTTTGTGAAAAATGAGTTCACTCCCACCTGGCAAAACAAAGGCATCAGATGATAAGTGAACCATGAAGAAAAGGGGTAATCCACAGACACAGCTTTAAACTCTAAGTGTGTGGTCATATTGTGTTATAGGGAACTAACATTGCCTTTATAGAGCCTTACATTGGCTTTACCAGACTCCCTGTATTAGTCCCAGTGTCTCTCCCTCTCTCTTTCATTCTTTCTTTGTCAGCTGTCCATTTTCCAAATATATGAAAATAGAGGAATGAATAAATATACAGTGCAGATTTTTGGCAGGCAGTAGATACAGTTTTGTTGGGTTAGTTATTGGATATCTTTGAAAAGAGAAATTCAGGGTGTAATCCTGTATTCATTTCCCTGGGCGTAAGCCTTCTCCAATTCAATTTCAGCCTACTACTGAGTAGATACATAGATAGGTGTGGATATCCCTTCATAGATTATTTTCTAGAAATAATTTGCAGGATGCTATTGAAGGCATTATATAAATACAGCCCAGTCTTCTGCCAATGAAGCTGAGTTTTCAGACACTCAGTTACCCTAACAATGAAAACGATTCCACAAAGGCATCTTTTGAACCTTTTCAAAAATATTTACCTGTGGTTCATGCTACAAGATTGATATTCCTTCCTTAGCTAATAGTCATACCTTCATCTCATCCAGGAGTGCTGTCAAATTCATGATGCTTGGAGCAGAAATGCTTTAACAAAAGCAAGGCTGGGCATTTAACAGATTGTGTGTACCAAAATTCAACAGTAAAATGTAAAGGAATGACACAGGAAATGATCTTGTGCAGAGACTTACTCATAAGTAAGGCTGTTATCCATAGTGGGCTTCCTACAATGTATCATCATGCAAAGGAATGTTGTCAGAGTTTGTGGTTCCTTTCCAACAGCTCTCCTTATGTTGTGCAGGTACCAATCATTCCCAGGAGCAGCTGAAAGGCATCTGAATGCTGTGCCTTACCATTGCAAAATAAATTAATTTCTGTACAAGCTACTTAAAGAAAGAGAGATGTGCTTTCAGTTTAAGGAGGATTATTGTAGTATGAGCTTCCAACAGTTAAGAATAATATTGCTTTGAAATGAAAGCATGTGATTCATTTTCACTCTGTTATGAGTTCTGACAATGTGGTACAAATTGTGATGTTTTCTGTATAATGCTGTAAGAAAAAGAGCCTTAAGTTGGCTTGCTTTCCATAATAAATTTAATTGCTTTCCTCTCTCTTACTACAGGTTAGAGTTTTTCAATATCCTTTGTATTTTTCTGAAGGGAAACTATCTGCACCTTTCTATAGGTAGATTTAAAAATAACATTTCTTTCACTAGCGTTGTTAAAATACTTTGGTAGTTGCCACCAAAATCTTTTTGTAGTTTCATTTCATCCTCTCGAGAATGAATATTACCATCTTTCAGGTCTGAGGATATAAAGCACATACCCCCTATTATTCATGTGGTCCTGTTTTTGCTTGTTCAGCAAACTAATTTAACATTTATGAAAAGCAATAGGTTGATTTTAAATGCAGAGAGTTCCCATGTATCAGATTTCTGGCATGGTGGGACACAGTGGAAAATTGGCATTTACCACCTTTGATCTACCTCCAGAACAATAAAATACAAAGCCTATTATGTATGCGCTCCCATTTAGCTTGCAAAAATGAATGAATTTGGAAAAACACTGGGTTGGTTTTACAGGCTGACCATTTTAGCAGATCCAGTTTCTGAAGTAATGGTGGGAAGTAGAGTTATTTATATACACATTTATTGTTACACATTCTGGGCTGTATGTATAAGTATTGCTGGAGCCTTTTTAGAACACAAAACTAAACTGCCAAGAAGGGCTTAAAAAGAAGAATTTTTAGAGAATACTATAAAAATACATTTCTGAAATTGCTAATCATCTATCCATTTTATGGCTTTTTATGTTCATACACATACACACAGAGGTATATGCTAAGTTATCTCTATCTATCTCTCTATCTCTCTGTCTATCTATGTTTCTGTGAAGCAAATATGTTAACAGACAAAGGCAGAAGATGTATTGAGTTGTATGTGGCAGTATAACAAAAGCCTTGCATACCTAAGTGTACATGCTTAAAATATGTAACACTGGCTCATATTTCAAAGTAAATATATCCCAAATTTGTATTTGGCATTTTATGGTTTTTTTATTTTTAAAATTTAGGTCTGTATGGTGCAGTCTTCGCCTGGGGAATTCTCCTGAATGAACATGCCATCTACTTCTTGGTGACAGTTTTTAAAAAAAATAATTATAATAATAATAATGAGAAGATGATTGTTCTGAATGTGGGAGGGGGAAGAGAGCTATTCATAGTGATCAAGCCCATTACAAGAAGTTGCATTTGCCAGCAAATGCTAATCAGCATTGGCAGTTGTCTTTTATCATAATTAATTAGAGCCAGGATATACTTTTGGGGTATCAGATTTGGTGTGCATAATGAAAGCAGCTTGTGAGGCTGGACAGCAGTCATTCTATATAATTAGGAAGGAATCGCTTATCTTGAATATATTCATATAATTAGAGGTTTCTAGTATTATTATTAGTAGTAGTGTTTGAATATACTAAATAAATGTTAGAAGTAGTACATGGATCTGGATGTGTTTGGGTATAAGCTCTGTGGCCTGTGCTTTAAAATTGGGTTGAATCTTTCCAAGCTCTGTAAAGCAAACCCAGCAAAATGTATGTCATCTCTATGTGTGTGTGTGTGTGTGTTTTCTTTAGTTGTCTAGAGGCAAAATGCCTCCTGGGTTGTTGTTTTTTGTTTTTTTCCATTTTTGTGGAGGATAGGGCACATGTGGATAATTCAAGGGTCAAAACACCTTAGGAGTAATGAGCTATTGGTAACAAAGGATAGTTCTGGCTTGCCATGTGCCACAGCTCTATTGAATGT
Organism: Iguana delicatissima; assembly: GCA_948472985.1. Lineage (NCBI taxonomy): Eukaryota > Metazoa > Chordata > Lepidosauria > Squamata > Iguanidae > Iguana > Iguana delicatissima. The sequence continues at coordinate 786,072 of CAOKZL010000202.1, forward strand.
AGTTAGCATAATCCATTCCTTCCCCCACGCACACCCAGCGGGTTGCAGTCACCTTTCCCTTCATCGGTAAAGACATCAGTTTCTGCATGTGAGATTCTATGGATCAATTCAGGTTAAAACAGCAGATTGCATGATGAGATGGTAAGCAGAGGTTATAGAGTCAGAGAGGATTAAAAAAAAACAGACACATGCCATTTATTAACAGTTGCTGGGTTGGATCAGATATCAATAGAAAAAAAATTATTGAGGCAAACCTACCCACTATGGCTCTTATATTTAAAACCTCTTTACATTGCAGGTGTTAAAGTTCAGAAAGTCACCGATCTTAGAAACACTCAGTTGGTGAGTGTAATGACTTGAATGGAGCTGATGTTCAGTAGAAATCTTTTTAGAGTTGAAGTAGCAATTTTCAAGATCTTATGCACATTTAAAAAGATTGCTTCATTTGTTCTCGGATAATTAAAATCTGTATTTTGCCAGTGACTGTTCTTCCCCCACTCCACAAAAATGACATGGGTCACAGGATGCCATTACCAAAACCCCGTGACCCTTAGCGTATGATCTTTAGTCAATATCATCCCCTGTGTCAACGAGAAATCATTAATAATGAGATACTGCCAACTAGCTAAGCTATGCTGCGTTAGCTCTTGCCAAAGCATGACATTTTTAATACATTAATAATATGTCTGAAATGTAATGGAAAACTATTAATCACATACTGGACAGGTGCCAGAAATTTAAGCTATAATTGGCCGCTTCTTGTCAAGCATGCCAGTCGCATGTTCTGGCAACTGTCTGATGCTTAAATCACCTGCATGATTGTCACCACTTCCCCCTTCTCAGCATACTGAATTCGATCAATGTGATAGTCTATAATTCTAAGTAATGACCATTATTATGACTCTAACCTGCTTTAATGAGAATTCATTATAGAGGAGAAATGGTATAGCCCAGTGAACAGAGAGATAGCTGCCAGGGTTGCATTTAGTCTCTCAAGTCTTCTGCATTGTTCATTGCAGTTTGTTTCTGTTGATACCCTGGTGAAAAGAAAGAGAGGACAGGAGTGAGCAAATTAGGAACGAAGGTGAAATGGAAAGAAGGAAGGAAATCTCCCATTGTTTTGGGCTTAGGCTGTTCAAATACATATTTGTTTAGGAGTTAAGTTGTTCTACAAATGAGGCTTGTTTCCATTAGCACGTATTAGAATAACCAGGCTATGTATTGATAAAGGCCATTCCATCATCTTTGCATTATATACAGCTTTTTGGTTTATGTATAAATGTGATTGATTTCTCAAATGATACTACCAAGGGGATTACATTTTCTATTAAAATTCACTTCTAAATTACAATTTAAAAATCACCAGGTGCGTGCATTGGGGATTACCCATTTGAGGAACCTCTAAAACAGTAGCAGATTTGGAATGAATCAAATATGGTGTGTACATGATTGAATTAATGCATAAACTAATTTGAGAATGATTGGAGAAGACAAAGATGTATATATAAAAATAAGGAAAATCTTGGACAAGTTGGTGTAATTTGAAACAAAGTATACTCAGATTTTGTTTTAAAAAATCTTCTGTGTTTGGGACAAATTTGAACTTCTCATGTTGTGCAGCTGATTGCTAAAAGCAAATTCAACTAGCCAACATGCTTTCTTATACAATGCATTGTATGTAACAGCTGTACGATACCATTTTATGAAATGAGTATAATAGGAAATTGCACTTGCATCCATAAGGCAATTATTGTAATTTGCTATGGAAACACAATTCAGCCATCTGTTGGCACTGCACAGTATCTGTAGCGAAGTTCAGTTTCAAGATGGTTCCTTATTTGAATAGAAGGAGCTTGTTTACAAAATTGCTTTGAAGACCAGGTTCTCTTTCCTTGAAAGTGGGTGTTTTGGAAGGAACTGTAATACCGTTGAAGTCACTGAAATATTGCATTTTTTTTTTTATTTATGTGGCATTGTGGAAATAATAATATAATTTTTTAGAAGGTCAAACTTTAAATGAGCAAAGTGAAGTAAGAAGGTTTGTGAAGCAGCACACATGCTTTTGTATGCTTATTTGCAAAGGAAAGAAACAGTGGTGATAGACACTAGTTTAATTTTGTTTTAAACCATGTTGTTTAAATGTGGCTTTAGAGTTGTACTCTTCATCTTGCAAAGATTTTGTGGAATGTGTCGATACTTTGTTCTCTTGAAGTATGATGAGCTAGCTAGAGATGTCACTGAGATGAAATTATTAAAACAAAAGAAGCAGGTGTCAGTGCTTTGACCGTGTTATTTTATTAGTGCCATAGCTTGAACCAGTTGTAGCCAGGCTCTGTATCTCAGAGGCTGCAGTGTTCTCCAAACACAAGACCTTTAAATTAGAGAAGTCAAATCTGCTCAGAAAATATCAGGATCTTTAATTTCAATGCCACCATCTCTACCTTTGAGGAATTCACCAGTTTTGAACATTGTACACAGATACACACATCTACACATGTTATACAGAATCCAGACAAGATATGCCACAAGTGAGGGAAAGATCTCTTTCTGTATATTCCAGCTTGAAAGTTTGTTTCCCCTGGTCCTTATGTCCTTTTCTTAAACAGTGGTAACACTTTTAATCAACAACTAAAATTCAGTAGAGTACTGGGAATTTAAAAAAAAATGGTTTCAGGGCTGTGTTGAGCCCCTAGTTATTAGGTAGCCATCTCTAGCACATAAATAACTTGTAGATGTGCCAGTGACTTGTGCAAAATTTGTTTTTATTTTCCAGATGTGGCTTTAAAATCATTTAATTTAGAGCACAGTATTTTATGTCCTGCCCCAGTGAATGGAGATGGGTTTGAGAAGATGGTTTCTGTTATGGAAATTGACGCATCAAAGGACATTAAAATAATAATAAAAAAAAATATAGAGGGCCTATATAGAGGGGAATTATTATTATAAGCTGCAAATGAGCCAACTGTTATCTTTGTCATTAAACACAATTAAACAAAAGAAGCAGAGCTCTTCCAATACTAATGAGAAAAAATCCAAAGAGACAGAAGTGTGCTCGTAATATCTCTCTTATTAAGCTAACAAAAGCTAAGACGTGTACTAGACATTTTGAGCTCTCTGAGGTTTTCTTTGCAAAAGATGAAAAGCACACAAGTTGTTGTCAGTCCTTTGTCATTGTAAGAAAAGATCTACCACTTTTGGTGGGTTGGGGTTTCTGTCCCTGATCTGGTTATGAAATATGGGAACTATTTTAAGTGCTATTGTTTGCTCTTGGGTTTTGCCAAGATGAAAATACTACTTTTTCCTGGAAACAAATAGGAGGGAGGAGAAAACCCCAGAACCTGTAGAGAAAATTCTGTCTGCCTTTGTCAAATCTTTCATGTCAAAATAATTTTGGCAATGAGTGATTTTGGTACTCTCTTCATTCCAGCAAAGCACCTCCAGTAAAGGTTATCCAGATTATTCCAATTTACCTTGTATTGTATGAAGCCTCTTGAAATGTCAACATATTATATATTTTCTAATACATTGATCCTTGGACAATAACTCTTATTTTTATTGTTTCTAAAAGGGTGCTGGTACCGGAAGGAAAGGATGATTGATGGCAGAAAGACTGTAGACACTCACTGTCTTGCTCAACCAACTGATTTATCACTTTGTCCAGCTGTCCCTCATGAGTTGAGTAAAGGGAGGATTGCTCAGGATTACTGACAACACCACTGAGGACTGGAAACATTGCTGAGTTATCGCCTGCTTTTGGACGTACTTTACCTTTGTGCTAAAAATTCCTGAAACACGTTTGAAGGCAACAGACTTCTTTCGGATTGCTTTGAACGACATCTCTTCAATATGCTAGGCTTCCACCAAAGTTTCCAACTGTAAATTTAAAAAAAAAAAACAACCGTTATAATCTCTTTCTTTACTTTCTGGTCTGGAACACATTTTACAATAAATCAGGCTCCTGTGTACATATATGTATAATATAGACTGCACTTAGGTCTTGACCTGTTATAGCTATCAAGGCACCTGTCAAGGATTTAGAGATGTATTTCTCAAGATTCTTGTCACTTCACGCCCTTTGGGTTACTGTCTCATCAGTGATACAACACTATCCTTCAGTGTGGGGACATTACGATGTGTGTAAGACTCAGATTTACACAGATGAAGGGAAGATTTGGGATTACACAGCCTGTCAGCCAGAAGCCATAGATATGATGAAATATGTGAAAGTAAATCTGGATCCACCTAACATAACATGTGGAAATCCACCAGAGACTTTCTGCGGAATGGTAAGAACCCCCTCCATGTGGTATATTATGACAAAGAATGCAGTTCCCTCAGCAAGAAAAAGTGCATATCCCTAACTTCAGCTTGTGGATCAAGGCCAAGGTTTTAAATGTCAGGTAAAAGCTGCATGACATTGCATACTGTAGGTCTGAAAAGCTTCTGGGAAATAGGAAGCATCAGACCTTTTTAAGCTGAAGAGTAGAGTTAAGTAGTCATTCAGCAATGCTGTTGTTTAGGTCTGGTTGAGATCAGTGCAAAATTTCTGACTGCTTTCTTTAAGTGAGGGCTATTTTCTTTCACAAATGGAGCATTTTGGGCTTCATTTGCCCAGGCTCACCCCTAGATTTTGTTCACAGTGCAAATGGGCTTGATAGATCTGACTATAAGGATGTCCCCTGTTGTTCATATCTCAAGATGGGGCACAAACAGTCCTTTGACTTCTTTATGGTGCCATAAAGATTTTTCATATAAAGAGATCAACTTCTATAAGAGCTGAGGGTCTTAGGAAAACCTTTCACCACCCCTGGCTGCTTCAGAGTCATTTTTTACAGACTTGCTTTAAGGGTAAAATTTTCTTTCATCTCTAAAGGCATTTAACATGTACTCGTACAAATATTGTTCTTTTTTTTTCCTATCACTGAATGAACCCAAAGTAGGCTTTGTTGAAGTTCAAATGTGACAAATGTATTTCTTTGCTATGAGACGGACGACCTACTGATGATACATAGCAGTGCAGAAAAAAATGCTAGTGTAACTTGTATTTGAGGCCAATGAGTTTACATCCCAATAATTGATTTGATGTCGTAGATCAGGTCAGAAAATTTGATGACAGTAATGCCTTAAAGATTCAGATGCCAGGAGACAAGGGGGGAAACTATACATGTTGGTTTTCCAATCAAATCTCATAATTTCCAAACTTCTTCCATAATTTAAGAGTTTAAGCTGTGGTTTTTAATTTGCCATATTCATGCAAAAGAATCCTTATTCTTAAAAAAATGTACCTTCTGTATTCAGATTAATCAAAAGCTATTCTCTGATGTTCTTGTCATATAGACCTGGGTGTTCTATATAGAGCCTGAGGAAAAAATTAAGGGAAAGAAACAAAATATATAATATCATGTCATCAAAGACTGAATGCTGTCATGTTCAGTTTACTTGATTTTTGCTGTGTTTGCCTGCTGAATGTGTGAATTCTGTCTCAACCTGTGCACATATGTTGAAATTAGAATTGCTCACTTAGGATACAAGCACTGTTGGTAGGAGCAACAGTGCTGCCACATACATCTTTCATTCACAGCCTTTGGACTTGGGCATGGGAACTTTAGTAGATTGTGCTCACCACACTTGTAAAAGGACACAATATAAGGTGTCTGGATAATATCATAAAGGCAGTTTTGGCAAACAGTGTCCCACCTATTAAATAGCTGAGATTTGCAGATCTGAAGGAGGACCATTTTGGTGGTAGAGCCCATACTTTGCAAACAAAAAGTCCTAGCTTCTGTCCTGGATATCTTGGGATCACTTGACAACTGACTGCACATACCATTGTCAGGTCATCCTCTGTCAGGTCTCTAGCAGTGGAGGCTTCAAAGAACTAACAGGTTTTCTAGTGACCCAGCTCGTAAGAATGAACTGGAACATAATAGATAATATACCGAGATAACACAATTGTTTGATTCTCACAGTTGCCTATTCAAAAGTTGATACAGTTGCTCTACAGTGTGCAGGTTGTGCAACCTTTGGCCTTTGCTTGAAATACTCTTTTCTGTCTTCGTGTGTGTGAAGAAGGTATCAGAGGAATGCATTCAGTGAAGACTGCAAAATAGTTTGAAAAGATGAGTGATGGCTCAGACAGAACAAAGGGTAGGGTGATCACTATCCTATAAATACAAGATGCATAAGAATGTTTATATAGATGACTTGACAGCCTCATGCTTGACTGGGTCTCCAGTTGCTCCCTGTATCAGTGGTATAGGATTTTCAAGAATCCGGGAATGAGGCTAGGAACTGGTTTGCTGAGGGTTGAGATCAGCATGGGATCTGCATACTATGCATCCATTTGTCCATCAATTCGTCACTCAATTGACTCTGCCTGTACAGATAGTCAGAAGTTTCCTGGGCTGGGTGGCTCACCCATTCCACCAGTGAAACTCTAGGAAACTACCTGTGTTAAACTGAAATGTTTATGCAGACTTGGAGGTTCATGTTGATCTGCATGGTAGATTATCAGCTAGCAGCATGACTGAGTCAGGGTAACACCTCTGCCTGCCTTTTCAGGCAACAGGCAAACCTTGGGGAGCGGGGAAGCCTGAGTGTATAACCATTTCGGTCTCTTGCAGCCAAAACAGCAGAGGAACTAACAACTTTACTTGACTCAAGCTTTCATGAACTGCACCCTACTTTATCAGAAGCACAGTTGGAAAGAAGCACAAGTACAATGCGACTCTAAAGTGCATAACCAAGTTACAGAATCTACCTGCTTTGATGTTCAAGGGATGCAACTTCTTGTCTGTAGTTCTGCTAGAATAGTTGAATGAGAAATGGAAGGTAGATGACCGATGAAGATGTGAAGATCAGCATGGGAAATGAGAAAAAAACTTGGGTCAGAATACAGTCAACCATTTTTTCCCCCTGCCTTTTTTTGGAATGATAAATACAATGTTTAAGATGGGAGGGAACTGAATATAGCAATGCAGAGCCTTTTAGTCCCTTCAAAATCATGCCACAAAGATTCAGTGGCCACAGTGGATTATGATTCTCAATAGATTGTGAGGCTGGTTGTGCTGAGTATTTTCCTTGAGACCAGTCAAAGTTGCTCAGCACTTGTGTAAGAAAAGATAATTGTATATTGCTACCTGAACATCTGCCAGAATGATTTCCAGGACCTAGGACTTAGAAAGGAACTTTACAGAATAGAGTGCATCTTCAGTTCTGGAAGAGATATCAAGATGCACAGCAAAATTCTGGGACTGGCAGAAGTATTTAATACATGAGCTTAAGGTGGCTGCAGACAAATAAACAATATAGTCATGGCATGTTGTGTATTCTGCATTACCTAATATTTACTTCCTTGCACAGTTAAACAATCTGTGCTATTGCCAGTTCAGCCAACCAGCATCATTATGCTGCAGGAATAATACTGTATTGTATAGGTAAGTAAGATCTACAACAAAATGTTGCAGTTATTGTTTCATTGTAGCAGGGATTACTGTCAAGGTTCCAGCTGGTCAGCCCTGTCCTCCGCTGGGATAACTACATATTGTAAGCAGATGTTTCCCTTTTTCCTTCCCAATGGTTCTGTGAGAGAAAGGAGGACCAGATCTCCCCCTTACCATGTTGTTATTGTTGTTCTGTGGGTTGCTTCTGCTCTGTTTCCTTTTCATTTAGTTTGGACAGCTTCTAAAATAGGTTTTAAAATTGAGGCATGCAAAGATTGCCAGCTGAGAGCCAGAGTAGTATAGTGGTTTGAGCGTTAGATTACAACTCTGGAGAACAGGGTTTAACTCCCCACCCAGCCATGGTTGACCTTGGGCAAGTCACATTCTCTTAGCCTCAGAGGAAGGTAGAAGTGAACTGCCTCTAAACAAATCTTACCTAGGAAACCCTGTGATAGGTTCACCTTAGGGTCAGCATAATTTGGAAATGACCTGAAGGAATGCAACAACATAGATTGGCACAATTTTCAGTTGATGATATCTTATTTTCGCACAAGGTTCACCTGAGGAAGAGCACATGTGCAGAACCCTGGTCAAGAAAAGAGCAGGATTCCTCTACTCACAGTTATTTACGCAGTCCTCCCAAGTGCACACGTGCATTAGTGAAGTCGCATACAGAGGCATATAGAAGCATAGAATCATAGAGCTGGAACTGACTGCAAGGACCATCAAGTCCAATCCCCTGCCATGCAGGAATACGTAAAGCATTCCTGAGAAATGGCTGTCCAGCTTCTGTGTAAAAACCTCCAAAGAAGGAGATTTCAGTACACTCCAAGGTGGCATATTCCACTATCAAACTGCTCTTACTGTCAGGAAGTTCTTCCTAATGATTAGGTAAAATCTCTTTTCCTGAAGTTTGAAGCCATTGCTCTGTGTCCTAGTCTCTGGAGTAGTAGAAAACAAGCTTGTTCCGTCTTCCAGATGACATCCTTTCAAATATTTGAACATCGCTATCAAGTCATCTCTTAAACTTCTCTTCTCCAGAGTAAACATGCCCAGCTCCCTAAGCCACTCTTCATAGGGCATGGTTTCTAGGCAGATTTGTAGCCTTGTGTGATCATATCAAGGTTCTTTTTTATCCAGGCTTTTAATGATAGCATATGCAAGCTCATGTGACCTCAGTAATTTATAAGGCTGTGGCAGATCTGGGGTCTTTCTTGACTTGGGACCTTCTGGGTGCCTCATAGGGCAGCTTAAGCGCTGAAAACAAAGCAGAACTGGAAGTGGCTGGCAGTCTAAGCGCTGAAAACAAAGCAGAACTGGAAGTGGCTGGCAGTCTAAGCGCTGAAAACAAAGCAGAACTGGAAGTGGCTGGCAGTCTGCTTGTGGTATGAGGATCACAGGACAATGCAGATCAACAAAAGGTAAAAGGCTTCCGGGAATGGCAACGCACTTAATTGTTTTGGCCTGAAAACAGGTGATCCAGAAACTGGAGTAATAAAAGGCCACCAAAACAGCTCCATGGCCTTTTTACTCCCAGGGCTGTACTTTCCCACCCATGTTGTAAAGGCAGGATAAAAGACAGAGGCAGAAGACACAGATATGCTATGGATGATCAACCTTGGTGAAACAAAGCCAAAGAAGAAGGTGCCACTCCACAAACAAGATCAGGGCCTTTAAAAATGTCAAAACAAAATTTGGACGCAAAGAATCTCATCAGTATCCCTACATGTAGGCTGCTGCAGCTGTTGTTTATTGCTTCTTAATAAAAGTATATATTGTCATTTTTCTTTCTATCAGAGCTTCCAAAGCAATATATCAATTTGTTTAAATATAGAAACAATATTTACAAACAGCTTGGAACAATGCTAAAAGTCAGTTTTAAAAACCAAAAAGCTGAAGAATAATCTGTCTGTTGGGAGCACAGTAAGGTGGCAGCCAGTGTCACTTCTCTTGTGGAGTGGAGTTCCACAGTCTAGGAGATACTACAAAGAAAGCCTTGTCTCTCGTATTCAACCTGGAATGATGGGATAAGTAACAGAGCCTATGCCAAAGGTATCAAATTCGTGTCAGGAAAATATAAGAGAAATCACTTTCTGCTATCCTGGCCTCAAGATATTTTGGGCTTTATGGATTTGGACAAACAAAAGATGCATGAAAGGTGCATATGCACAAATATTCAGATATAATATCAAGTCCATAAAGCTTTTCAGAGCCGTGTGTGGCTAATAGTCCAAAGGGGATAGGGCAACACAGAAAGGATTGGGAAAGTTAAGAATGCAGACAGGGAGGCAGAAAGGGTAGAATGGCAACTTGCAGGTTGCTGGGGCTTACTTGTAATTCACAATAAACAGCTGGGGTTTTGAAAGCTGAACAAGTGACAACTGAATGAGAAGACTGGCTCTTAGGACTTAGGGAGATCTGGCTGTCACAGCCCAGTGCAACATCTAAGTGGCTTAGTGGTGGTAACATTATCCTGGTATTATCTTTTTCCCCTCCTGGAGAGGTTGTATAGAAGGCTTGAAGGAGCCTACCAGTGGAGATAGTCTTTGTACAATTCATAGAGAAGAAGTGCTGGTGATGGCAGAAAAGCGAGCTTTTGAGTGCCACTTTGGATTTCATTGCCAATCAAAACTAAATTAAGAAACAAAAATTATTAAAATGTCTTTTGTGCATGTAATTTTGGCATAATGTTATGAGTTGGACCTTAAATATTGTCCTGAGAGATTTTCAGCATCATTAATACAGCATGCCTTTCATTACAAGGATGCTTGCATTGCTAAAAAATCAGGGAAGTAAAGGGCTCTCTGGTGCAGTTAGCAGTACCATGATTATGTTTACTGAAATAATTAAACCATTGGATTCCATTCATTAAGCTAGTATGTAAAAAAACAAAATGGCAAAATGAAAATGTGGAATTCATTTGGAAATGCTGTAGTAATATACTCATGGCTAGTTCAGGACAACAAATCAGTGTATCAGTACAGCAGCGATAACAAGAACAAATCTCTTTTGGAAGGTTGCTAGCTCATAATTTATCCTAAATGGGAGCATAACCTATTCAGATGGTATGCATCCCATTTTCCATATGAAATCTCTTAGGAATGGGAGCTTTGTTTATTTTCTTCCCTTTTTTCTTTCCCTCCAAAAGCTGATTTGTAGTGATTACTTTTTTGTGTTTTATGAATTAGGGTTATGGGATTTCTAAACATTGTATTAGCTTTGTTTGTGGCTGGTTTTTAATTGGGTTATATTTTGATGTCTCTGATTAACAGATTTATGAAGCTGCCTTGAGTATTTGGGAAGGATTGTCAATATTAATAGAACATCACTTCTTGTAGGGCGTATTCCTCCACTTGGCACATGCTTCTCTCTATGCATAGGATGTAAAATGTGATATCAGTGGTTACAAATAGAACTAATCAGCATGATCTTTCATTTTTGCAAGGAAAGATTGGATTAATCTGGCACATGCAGAAGCCATATTTAAGCATTTGATAGCTATGTATATGGAATATGTGAAGAGTTCAACAGGCAGAATTAATCCTACATTGTCAACCCCACAAGGTATGCTGACCATGTCTCCTAAATGATGTGTGACCAGTGTCAGTTTCGAAGAGGCTACTTACCAATCCATATGTTTGCTCCAGTGCACAGAGAATGAAGGTTTCCATCCCCATCAAGAAAAAAACTATTTGCACAGATGCAATCATTTGATGCTGATACTGATCATGGTGTGGAAACATGATTGGCATGTTGGTATTAGTTGTTTAAATAAGGCTACAGTCATATAAAGTCCATCCACAGTGTAAGGCTGTTTCTTTCTCTGGTGTTCAAGAGCAGCTGGAACAAACCCAAGCATATCCTGCCACAGCTGGTGAGCATCCAGGGATCTGCAAAAGGATGAATGAATACTAGATGGATTTCTTGTGCTCCAAGATGGAGGTGTGCCAGGTTGCATGCCAGGGTTGTGGCCTTGTGGGAGGATGTAGTGGATACCTCCTTCCTCAAGGTTTTAAAAAAACTACGTATGTGGTCATATCCCCCAGTTACACTGGTGTATGTGAATAGCAGGATGCCAGCTGGATTATTTCTACATCCGTTGAAAGACAGGGACAATTTAAGCCTGGCAACTGTGACCTAAATAAAAAAAAAAGTCTGTGAAAACCTTGATGGTTTTTCTAGGACTAGACCAGTTTTGAATGGCGTTAGATCATCCAAATTATCCACAGCCATGTGTGGAGGTGCTCAGAACCCATGTCTTCAGGAAAAAACCAGTTAAAGGTCAGACAGCCTCACTGAACCTTCCCATCCAGCAATTTTATAATTACACAGTCATGATCAAACTGTTTTTCTGTGATTCATAGCTGTTGGCATTGTGTCATAAGAAATGACTGGCACTACTTAAGGAGGTGCTTTTTAGTAGGGACTGTCCATACAGCAACTCAGTTTCTCATAATCCCATCTCACTCTGTCTATATTTTATGGTTATCCACTGAAGTGCTTCTTGTCCTGTCTCTGTCATCTGTGGTAAGGCAGATATGAATGACAGAGATAGCTTCCCCCACCCCCGCCATGAGACGTACTACAGAACGCTCACCTAAGGAATCTCCCCTGGTGCCTATATTGTTATTTGTCCTCATTTTCTAAAACACTATTCCTGCTTTCAGTCAGTTTCAGAATCTTGCCTCCTGCTATTACTCTCGTTGCTGTGGGTTTCTTTGGAAAGGTGTGTATACATGAAATTTTGTATTATGACTTCAGGCTGTTTTCAAACTGCTCTGGGAGGTAGTAGCACATGTCTTATCACATGTGATGCATGGTGAAATATGTGATGGAAAGAAAAAGTGCATATCATTTTCTCCGTACAGGCGGAAGTGCTGACTTTATCAGCTGGGGCAGATATTCCATCTGTATTGTTTGCATTTTTATTTTGAAGGATGGGTAACTGGGGACAAGCAAGGGTCTAGGAGTGGCTGAAGGTGATTTGTTTGCTGGAGGAATTAATCTGATTGTTTTCTTTAAAAAGAAGCAACATTGAAAAGCACTTTCATTTTTTTATTTGTCCTCTTGCTAAAAGACTGGATTCATTTGTCTATAATAGAAAAAAAAGTGTGCTTCTGTTTGTCACTGTCAGTGCCTGAAGATGTTGACAACCAGCCACCTGAAATTTGGCATGGATTCTAAATAATGTGCATCTTCAAGAAAATTTCGTTTTTTAAAATGAATTAAAATTAGCCAGCAGTACCATCTTAAGCCAGTAGGTGCTAGATCTTCTCTAACCTTCCCTAGAAAGGAAATTGCAGCTGGGCCTGGGCTGTTCATTTCTCTGAAAGGGCTCTACGTCACTTGACATGGTGCTTTCCACTAAAAAGTTTCCCTAAGTCTGCAAACAGTTGAAAGATGGGTAGGAGGAAGCTTTCATACCACACAGTTACTGCACTATCATTAAGTAAGAAGCGATGCAAGCTTGGTTAAAAGCCAGCTGATCACAGCTGTTGGAATACTATGAAGGGGAGTTTATGACTGAAAGGCTCTAACTGAGAGGCTTTAAAGAATTAGAGGCAGGGTGAAATAGAGTTAAGGAGTCAGAAAGAGAATAAGGACTACTTAAAGTGGGGAAAAGATTTGAGTGGGTTTTGGGGAGCTGAGAATGTGGAAAGAATTCAGGGGGAAGTATTACTTGGTTTGAAATGGGAAGGTTACTGTGTATTGTATCTATGAAACCAGCATTTCATTTCATTTCTTTCATTTTAATTTAATTTAATTTAATTTATTTTGGTTATGCAGTGAGTCTTTACTGTTCAAATTTTCTACATCTCTTCTTTGGACATTTTATTTTAATAATCGTTAAAGAGAACTGATCATGTTTCACCATATTGAATCCACTCGTAAATACAGCTACATGTCTGGTATAGAAACTATCTTGAACCTCAAGGACCAGATCCAGGAAGGGATCTTGTGGTTAAAAGGGCAAAGTGAGCAATGGGAGCCCAAGTGTTGGAACTGCAGGACAAACCTGGAGAGAGGATCTGTCATAGATGCTAATTTTTTAAAAAAGAAAATCCTTGCAAAGCTGGACACATTACCATCCATATAGGCATCTTCTACTTATTTGACATGTTAGAGACCCAAGCACCATTGAAAACTGGAAATCATTGAAATGTGAAAACCAGTTTATAAGACAGCTAGGGTGGCAGCAAGGCTGCTATGAATGCAGGAAACTGGTGTGTGGGGGGGAGAAGAGGAGGAGTGAGGGGAGGAAGGGGGCAGGTGGGATAAGCAGAGAGAAGAAAAGCTTCTGAATTAAGTACAGCTGCATGAAGCTCACAACCATTGTGCAACTCCTTTTCCCTGAGGACATTTCTGATTGGGTGAAGTTTTGAGAGGGGCAGGATGGATGGAATGGGAGGAGAGTAGATCTGGTTACTGCCAAAAGAACCAATTGTCCAAGGTGGACAGCCGAAAAGCTGGGGCGAGGGGGCTGTATGTATTCTCAGTGTCTACCTTGGAGTTTTCTATGCTATTTGAAGTGGCAGGCTTTTTAGCCTCATTAAAAGAACATAAACGTTCCTAATATCACTAAGCCTAAAAGATGGCTTGCTGTGGGATGCGTGTTTCTTTTGCCCCCTAAAGAGTACACCAACAGAACTAGAAGAAAACAAATATATGTTTCATAAATCAAAATTAAAGACTCATATTTCAGGGAAAAACAGATTTGACTGTCATTCATTAAACCACTGAGAAGCACATTTCTAAATTATTAACAAGATTATGCCATGATGAATTTGACTGTAAATTTGTGTTCTTTAAAAGCAAAGCTCTGTGTGTATGTGTGTGTGTTTCTATGTGTATGTGTGTGTGTATATATATATATATATATATATATATATGTAAAATCAAAGAGACATTTTGCCCTGGATCACATAAACACATTTTTCAGTGAAATCAGGATTTTATAAACAAATATGCTACTAGTGAAGTTGGACACCGTCGTGGCAGTTATGTTAAACAAAATGCTTTTTAAATAGAACCATATGCTGGAAAAGCAATTTACTAATTGAATAATAAGCTGAAATTCATTCATAGGCAGAGATATCAATCCAGAATTTGTATCTGATGAGCAGCTAAGATCATCTGTCTGGTCACATAAGAACTAGGGCTATTAATGCTATCATTCTTCTGTCTGAACCTGACATGGACAGCTAATGGGCTCCTAGACAGACATGCAAAGAGATCTATCCTTGACTCATGTCAGAATCCCTTGATTGTTTCTTTTGAGAAAGCTTGGAAGAAAATGAATGATTGAAGGCCAGGTACATCTTTCCTCTGCAAGGTCTCCCTATAGCTTATGTTTGAGTTTGAGGTGGGGGCAACTGGGATCATGGCATATTTGATAAAGTTAGAAGAGGACTCTTTTTCTTTATCAAAACTAACGTTCCTGCATTCAGAATCATTAGTCCACGTTAGAAAATATGTGGGGGAGAGTTATCTTTGTCTCCCAAATTGAATTGAATTGAATTGAATCGAATCGAGTGAAATCAAATCGAATCAGGTAGTAGAGAGAACTACAGGCCTCTGTCTCCTGTCTTTAGCCATTTCTGCATAAGAAGGGAGGAGCATTTAACCTCATTTCAAGAGCGGGGTTTTATACCTCGATTCTGAAACTGAGCTCCAAATTACACCGTATTAAACCAGAGAACAGCAGTTGCTGCTTCTGCATCAGCATGTCCCCAGCTACTCCCTTTCCCCTCCCTCACCCTGCCCCACCATCGCTGATTGGTCTGTTTTTGGTTTGGGAACGCCCATAGCCAGCCATTTCAGCATTGTGAATTGATGTTACACTTCTGCATGTAGGCAAAAAATGAAGCAGAACTGGTTTGGGAGATTTACATCAGAGTTTTTCCAGTTTTCTGATATAGTGGTTTCTCATCGCAGTGAACTGTGCTAGGAGCTGAAAATGTGCAGAACCATGAGGAAAACTATGAAGCTAAATGTGCAGACGGGAGGGTAAGAATTCAACGCTACTACAATGTATCAACCTCATGCAGAAATGGCCTTTGACTGCTAAAGTTCTAGCCGAAATCTTAGATACCTCTTGGAGTTTGTACATTTGTTTAAAACTTTTGGTAATTTAAGATCAACAAAGGAGGACCTGCTGACTCATACCACTGTCACATAACAGCTCAAGTTCAGATTCATTGGCAGTATGTTTAGCACATTCCTTTTGACAAATAGATAATTTTCCTTCAGCTTTCTTTCAGTTGTTAACTGTACTGAGTTGGATCTGGACTAACAGCAGACCCACTGAAATCAAGGGGACTTGTTAGTCATGACTAATTTAATTCCACTGACTGCACTGGGTTTGTTCTAAGCTTGGCTTAAGTCAGGTCAACCCATTATATATTTCTTCTTGTTTTGCTTCACTTCTTTTTCAGGGTTCAGAGTGTTCAGATCCTTGGTAAAAAGTTCAAAAGGTTTGACTAGGAAATTAAAAAAAGAAATGAACATGCTCCCCTTTAGCAAATCCCTCACTACTAGGTGATACCATTGTAACCACACGGTTACCACCCACGGAAGGCTCAGATAATGATGGCTATTTAAGAATACAGAAATTGAGCAACCTATGTCTAAGCTATTATCTTTATTGATCAGCCATACCCATATCTGAGTCCAGGATACCAAATCCTACTCTTTTTTTTAGTGTGGTGCTTTCTATAGAGGAATCATCACTGTGGTGTTACAGCTATATCATGTGTGCTTTCACACTTCTTGACAAAAACTAGTATGGGAAAATCAGTGCGGTATATAGGTTGGAACATTGGGCTGGAACTTGGGGGATCAATGTTCTGTCTTCCGTTGAACCATCAAACTCCCAGCTATTCCCTCTCAGTCTTCCAATCTACCTCACAGGCTTGTTGTGAGAATAAAGCAGGGAGGAGGAGAGTCATGTGCGTTTCATTAGAAGAAAGTTGAACTTAAAATGTAAATAAATAAATACCTTTTGCCAACATTTATTGCAGAGTTTCTACCACAAACATAGGTTTTGCCAGAAGTGAGGAAAGTTTATGTCTGTGTGTTTGTGTTTATGCTTCCCCCTTCTTTTATTTGGGTTTGAGCTCTCAGAATCTTGTGGGAATCTTGAATGGGACCTTGGGAGTTGTACTCAAAAATGTAACTTTTTCAGCCTTTTTTTTCCCTGTCTGGATAGGGATAAATGCATAGAAGCTTATTTAGCTGATTTGTATGTTTGTTGCTCTGCAATGGGATGAATGTGGAGGAAGCAATACGTTCCTTCTGCTGTTATTTGACCCATTAATCCTTCTTGCACCATGTTGTTTAAGTTAAAGCTGGAATTCAGAAAGAAGGAGGGAGAAATTCTTAATGTCTTGCAAATAAATCAGGTTAGCAACTGGATGGTTCAGCTAGGGGAACATACGTTCCTAATCTTCACACAGTATTTTACTTTGAAAAATTGGCAAAGAAGGCTTGGGATATAAAAATGTTAGTCTCTTAAGAGCAAAAGGTTCAGCAATATCCCAAGGCAGAAATATCCATAAACACATCATTTCTTAAGGTTATATTTTTAGGGTTTTTTTTTTCCTCTAGAATTTAATAAATCCACATGGGAACAGTCACTTGGCAGTGACACTGTCTTGATATTTAAGTCCTGACAGTGTGAATGTAATTATAGAGAGTAGCCTTTGAATGAATTTTAATAACATGTATGCCTTATGAGGAAAATAGTTTCTTTTTTTTTCTTTTTTTTTCTTTTTGGTTATTAGTCTCCTTCTTTTTACTCATGCAATCAGTTACTTTCAGTCTTTAGGAATTGTCTGAAATCCAGTTCTGCAGATACCTGAGCAAGTTTAAGCAATTTTCTACTGAGAGCTGACCTACACATTTCAGTATCAGAAACGGGGAAAATATAGAAAGGTTTTCAATAAGGTAGATTCTTTTTAGGTCTCCTAGCACCCTCCCCAGTCCATATGTGTATAACTTTGCTGAGGCCATTTCCTCACTACACTGTTATAGTGCTATTATTCCACTTTCAACATCCTGTGGAATTCTGGGGTTTGTAGTTCACTGAAGCCAAAGAGCACTCTGGAAGAGAATTCTAAATGCCCCTCCCTAAAGTTCAAACTCCAGGATTCCATAGGATATTGAAAGTGGAATAATAGAACTATAAAAGTATAGTATGGAAATTGCCTGAATCAGGAGCTGCAGGTCTCAGATGTGTATCAAAAATATGTCTGCTATAAATCAGCAAAAGTGTAAGATATTATGTCCACAAAGGGTTAGTCACATTTATTGTAAACTTGGAGTGGGCAGCTTGTGGCTTTCCAGATATTCTTCGACTACTTCTCCCAGAAGGCCTAGCCAGGATAGCCAGTGGTAAAGGGTCATAGTTATTGGAAGCCAGCAACATCTGGAGAGCCATAAGGTCTCCAAGTCCAGTGTGGATCCATTAATATCAGTGCAATAACTTAGTCATGTCTAAAAGGTACTCCATTGAATTCAGTGGCTCTGAGCAATGTTGAGGCAATGGGGGGACTGCACTGTTTTCCCCCAGTCATCCAGGGTCAGAACATTTCTCCACTTCTGCCACTGAAGTCAAAATTCAGTGGCAACAATGATAGCTTTACAGTGTAGGAAAATGCCAGATTCAGATCTCTTCGGGCTTCAAGGCAGGACATCCTGTAAAAAAATAAAATGATAGGCAGAAAAAGAAAGGCAGCTAGAGGAGACCTTGCAAGATTTCAGCATGGAATTTAATGGCATGGTTTGCAGCAATGGCTTATTTGACAGCAGGGCTCTATATGCACCATTCCTTGCCTACACTAAGCATGATTTAACTGTCAAACTAACTCAAAACTTTTTTTGTTTGGAAATTGTAATCCAGCACAGAAATGGATCTCCATAACCATGGTACATATATAAACTAGTGTACTGTGGACTACCAGGCATGCATGTATTTCAGAGTATGTTTTTTACATGGATTTTCTGATCCTAATCTTAATCTGTCCTAAAAAGAGAATATGAACAAGTTATCTGAATTGTCAGCCTTTATAATTTTGTTCAAGTAGCTTGTTTGGATTTCTGGACTGGATATTTTTAGTTTTATTTCATTTAATATTTAAAGACAATAGCCAGGGCTTTCCAAACAGTGTGCCGCGACACATTAGTGTGTTGCCTAAAGTGTGTAGGTGTGTCACCTACAATCTTGGAAATGTATGTTATTATTTATAAATCATATATTTTTAAAAATATATGAAAGGTTTTCATGAGATATGTTGTGTCTCCATACATTTTGTTATTACAATTTATGTATATGTCTGTATCTCTTATAAAGTGTTAGCTTAACCTCCAGTTTGCTAGTAAAACGGAAATTACTTTGTCGCGAAATGATGCATGTCTAAAAAAATGTGTCACCAGCATGAAAAGTTTGGTAAGCTCTTCAATATGCCATTCATTGACCAAACTTAAACTGGAATGGCTATTTATAGTAAATATACTTGTGGCTCCTGATTACAGTATTCCAGCATATTTAGCATCAGAAAGCCAGGGCTTTTCTAACAGTGAGGATTCCTGAGGTCTGCTTTAGGTCTTCAGTCTTGCCTTATTTTCTCTTACTCTCCATTTCTGTCTGCCTGCTGAAACCTTGCCTGACCTGTTTAACCTACTTTCTTGGCTGTTGAGAACCAGAGCTAATAATAATAATAATAAAATTTATTTCTATCCCGCCTCTCCCAAATGGGTCGAGGGGGCATACCTTAGCTACATAGGGGGCATACCTTAGAGACAGGGCACATGCCTTGCAATCAGAAGGTAACAGGTACAATCACTTGCCTTTTTGGTTTAAAAAAAAATCAATTGCTGGGTGACTTATTTATTCATTTATGCCTGAGACCTTGGAGGAGACACAATTGAACTAAATGAACCAGGGTAGGTAATACCCTAGTTGCTGGTGTCTAAGACTCACTTTTTTTCCTGAAAAATACTGTTTGAAAATGGGGTGCGTCTTATACATCAGTGCATCTTATATACTGACAAATAGTATTTGCCAGCATATAAATGGGGTGTGTCCTATATGCTGGTGTTTCCTATACACTGGCAAAATACAAGTAAGTGGGCTGAAGTCTTTTCATGCATTCATCTATGTACAACAGACTGCCCACAAGTTATCAAGTTGGCTTGTTTACCTGGAGTTCATGAGAAATCATTCTCTAACCACTGGCAGGGATGTTTTTGCAGGTTGTAGATAATGTACTTTGGACCTTATTCTTTGTGATAATTCTAGCTTATGACTCAGGGGCAAAGCCCCACCAGTATACGCTTAACACAATACAAATCCAAATGAAAACATCAGCCTCCTTAAAGCCTGAAGCTAAAGAATCTCAGGATAGCATGTTTAATTTGTCACTTAAAAGACTGAACCGCTATGAAACAATCTACAAGTGTAAAATCAAAATTTCAAAAAAATTGCGGATTTAAAACTTTACTTATGTGGAAAAATAAATCTGCTCAAACTAATACAGTAAATGATCTGCTTTCCTGAAGAAAGGGGGGGAGGGGAGACAGAGGGCTAGTATTAAAGATTTTTATTGTTTGAATAATTTTTTCTATGTATTTCTAAAATGTACCATGATGAAACAAAAAACTCTTCTTTGAATTCCCCTGGGGAAAATCTTAGCAAATATCAGATAGGCTTAATGCATACTGGAAGAGACTGCAGCCTATAGCCCATATGTTCCCTGGGGTCCTCAATGTGGCACCACCACTCCCTGTGTTACTGGCACCACAGAAATGCTTACCTTCCGTCCTTCCTTCCTTCCTTCCTCCCTTCCCCCGTTTCTCTATAAGGCAAGAATTTTATCACAGTCCACCAACCTGTTTTAACCTGTAAGCAAATGCCTAGGGAGGCATTTTCAAAACTTCCTCTGAGTTTAAAACAGCTCTGGTTCCAGAAACATAATAAAATGGACCCCTGAGCCCATAGAGGGCACAGGGTGTTGGGCATGTGAGAAGGATGGGGACCTCCACAGTCCAGTGGGAGGAGCTGTGCTGTTTGACTCCTGGAATTCCCCCCCCCCCGGCTTAGTGCAAACAGTTGAAACAGTCCTTCAGTGGTGCAATTGGAGCACCGTTTGGTTGCTGTAACATTGTTAAGATCATTTTGGATCTGGGCAGGGACTTAGCTCCTTGGTCACTGAAAAGAAGGAACGAGGTAGGTCCCATCTCTACGAGAGGGACTGCATGATTTGCATAAAACAGGTCATAGGTTTAATCACTGGCAGGGTTTCTGCTGTGTGGTTTTCAGAGGCTAGTTTTCATCTGTTTTTAAAAAGCGTTCATATCTTCAGGAGCCCTGGCATATCCCTTTCAAATGCTCTCCCTCCCATACATTATTTAACATTCTTTCTGATAAACTGTGTAATAGTAGTAGTGACAGGTATGCTAGCGGTGGTTAGTTAATCGGCATTTCTGGCTTAAGAATATTAGAAGAATTGTTCTGGATCAGAACAAAGGACTGCTAGTCCAGCATCCTGTTTCTCAGAGTGGCCAACCAGATGCCTGCGGGAAGCCCACGAGTCAGTTATGGTAGGCCAGTAGCCCTCTCCTACTCTCTTTTTCTGAAGAATTAATACAGAGACACATGTTCCCTCTGATACTGGAAACAACAGATAGCCATAATGTCCAGCCACTATTGATAATAGCCTTCCTGCTTGCTGCAGAACATACATTTGCAATAGCACATATGTGTTTCTTTGTTGAACAGTGGAACAGATATCTTGGTAGAAAACCCTGAATACTTATTAGCAATTGCAGGACACTTATCTGGCTCTGTGTTTTCACTTGTAAACACCCTACCTCAGTACATGTCTTTCTCTTTGCTATTAAACTTGGATAGCTGTACCTGTACAGATCTTTTTTAAAGGAAAAAAATGCAGCGTATTTTAATTACATGTTTATTCCCTTACTCCAAGAGGCAGAAAGAAAGCTTTATTATAACTAGATAGCTTTAAAAAGCTATTAAAAAGGCTCTTTATGATAAGCGGAGTATTTCAAACATTTGGGTGCATTTTAACTTTTATCTTTAAAGCTGATGAAAGCTATCATCTGAATTAATCAGACTGATTTTTTTTCCCCTCTGCACCTGATAGTAGAAATGATTCTTCCAGTGAATATTAGCAACTGAGATACTCATGGCTGACATTTACAGAAGAGCAAGGTGTCGGGTAGAGTGGGGAAGGAGGAGTGAAATTAAAAAATCTGAACAGTAAGCTACTAACCCCATCCCCTCTCCAGGTTTTTCAGGTGTATTGCTTATGCAGTCAGACTGGGAAAAGATACAGGTTTGCATTACTATTCCAAATCAAGGGCATGTGAAATTTTCCCCTTTGTTTCTGGAAGAACTTCCACTTGCCTGCCCACTGGCATCTCATGTTGACAGCTCTTATCTAAAAAAGGCAAAAAAAGAAAATGTTAGAAATATATAGAACAAAAACAATGCTGGACATTGCATGTATCTTCTTACTTTCATTATGTTTGTATGCACATCGCATTCCCTGTTCAGGTCTACTCTCTCTATAAGACTAAACAATATATTGGAGATCTCAATCATTGTTTGCACTATGTATGCATATATACTATTTATTTATTTAATAATGCCTGTCAGCCTGCCACACTGCTGAGACTACACAGAACAGATATAAACATTTTAAAAAATATTTTTAACCTTTTTTAAAAAAAAAACAGCACAGCTAAAATAGTACCAAAAGGCAATCACAAAATTGATTTTAAGAATCAAAGGTTATTTGGAAAAGTGCAGTCTTGGCCGTCTGCTAGAAACATTCCCAGACTAGTGCTCCACCACCTCCCACCAACTGTCTTCTTGTTTTTAATAGTTAATGTGTTTTAGGGGGTTTAGATGCATTGGTGGGTGGGGAGGATGGGTTATGTTTTAATTGCTTCTAATGTACTTATATACTGTTGTAGTACCACCTCGATCTATTGGGAGAGGCGGGATATAAATAATAATTATTATTATTATTATTATTATTATTATTATTATTATTTTAGGAACAGAACCAACTTAACTTTTCCTAGAAGGGCAGTCCACAACCAAGATGCTACTCCAGAGAGCCTTCTGTCTTAGCCTTTCTGGATAGAAACAAATTGGAAGCCAGTACATTTGGTATAAGACAGGTGATATGTGGTCTCTAACTTGAAGGCACACATAGGCCACTTCCACACTAGACTGTTATAGCGCTATCATTCCACTTTCAACATCTGATGGAATCCTGGGGTTTTGCAGTTTAGGGAGGGGCCTCAAAGGCCCCTCCCTAAACTGCAAACCCCAGGATTCCATCGGATGTTGAAAGTGGAATGATAGCGCTATAACTGTCTAGTGCGGAAATGGTCATACACACGGAGAAAGAGCACATCAGACAACAGCCTGGCAATCATATTTGTAAGGGCAGTCTTATGTAGAGCATATTACAGGAGTCTAACTGGGAGGTAATTAAGGCTTGAACTGTTGTGACTTAATTTGCCATAGCACTGGTAGGAACTTAAACTACAGTTTTGAACTCCAGCCCTGAGATTAAGCCTCACTGAACTCTGTTGGAATTTACGCTGTAAATTGAAAATAGAGGAAAGTAGTAGCAAGACAGGGTAAGAAGACAAAAGACTCTCCACTCTTCCCCGCCCCTAACCCTTCAACTGTGAAAATCGTAGATAATATTACCTATACAATAAAAACAACAATGAAATGAAGTTATTGAAGGTAGCAACAGTCCTGAATTTCTTTTACAGCATTATCTGTGTGTCAGGAATTCTCTGCAGACAAGCCCAGTTTCTTTTGTTAAATTATAGTTCTTTCCTGTAATCTCTCATGTGGGGGTGTGGAATACTGTACTCACAATGAAGTCTACTTCTCTGTTATACCTGCTGCGAGGAAACAAGGAAGAAATCTTTAGAGAAGTTTGTGTGTGTCTGTGTATCTGTGCATGTGTACAATTTCACATACCTTCCTCATATCAATCTTAGAGGCAGATTAAACACAAGCATCCTTTGGAGTCCCAGTTGGAAACCAAGTTTCTGGAACTTATCACTCACTCATACTGACACTTTTATTACTCTTCAAAAAGTATTTGGCTTTAATTGTTTCTTTGTCTTTGACAGGCAGCATAGCCTGCTCCGCCGAAAGCTTTCCTCCTAGTTAGCTTTGTTTTTCACTGCTGACCTTGCTTTTCAGTGAGAAGGCTGCAGAATTGTGAGTGTTACTTGTTTAAAAAAACAAGAGAAAGGCCGCCTTGGGTCCCATCTCAGGAGCAAGGTGGGTATGAATTCAGTAAATAAATAAACTATGATGAGGCTTAGCCTGGAACAGTGAACTGGAACAGGCTGGAACAGTGAACTGATCAGAAGAGAAGTGGTCTTTAGACCATTCAGATGTTTATCAGCTATTTTCAGTGCTCTGAGCAGTGGTGTATTGCGGGGAGGGGGTGTTGGCCAAATTACCCACCAAATACATATTTGTAACCCCATGAAATTTTCCTTCAGCCCCCAAATTTGTAGCATTGTAGCAACTTAAAATTTTACTTGAGCATTTAGAAATGCAGTTTAGGTATCCAAAGAAAAGGGGCAGGCAAAGTTCCCACGGGACATGAACAAAAGCAGCTAGAAGAGTGGTAGGCGTAAATTATTTTTAGTGTCTCACTCTCTATAACCTTAAAAATGTTCAGACTGAAGGAAAATACCATTCTGGAGGCAGAATTCCCATTTGGAGGGGTAGCATCCTCATTCCTGTCTCTGCCACCTCCAGCTACATTCCTGGTAAGCAAGAAAATAACTTTTTAATACATAGGCTAACTATTGAGAAAAGAGTTGTAAAATAGTGGCATTGACTTTAAATAAATATGTAATTGTTTGAGTTTTCTCTAGAAGAAGTAATTGTTTATTTTGTTACTTATTCATTGTTCACTTACCTTTTAATGTTATTCCTAATTAACAATATTTATAGGTTGATTTTTAACAAAAGTTCTCAGTGCTGGCTGATCTGCACGAAGTATTGTTTTATTCACATTCATCCAGCCCATAACCACTCATAGGCAATCACTGAAGGATGAAACAGCCACACTTGGTTCCTATGGAAAAGGGTATGACTGGTTGCCATTGCTATATGGATAATGGCTCTCTCCACAACTCTGGACTGCATCTTGCAGCAGTTTCTTCTAGATGTTGTAAATATGAAAGATAACCTGGAGCCTGAGAGAGGCCAACAGGTAAACCCCTGCAGAAAAGAGCATTAATCTCCAAACAGTTGTTTCTAGATTCTGCAAAGCCCTATTTAGGAGTTTGCTTATGGGGCCTAAATACCCTAAAGGCAATATATCCTGTCTAGTCTTAGAAGCCAAGCAGGGTCAAGCCTAGTTAGTATTTGGATGGGAGACCACCAAAGAATACCAGGTGGTGTAGGCTATATTTCAGAGGAGGGAACTGGCAAAACCACCTGAGTATTCTGTACCTAAGAAAACACTATGAAATTCATGGGAACATCATAATTGACCGGTTAACTGAATGATGTACACACACACACACAAACACAAACATATTGCCTCCCCCCACTATGTATTGTAGTTTGAAGGCTGGATTCAGACTCTGGAAAAGAGTCTGAATCCTCGCTAGGCCATGGAAACCTATTAGGTGACCGTGAGGAAACTACGATCTCTCAGCTTTAGAGGAATGCAAAAATAAATCCCCTTCTGAAGAAATCTTGCCAAGAAAACTTTGTGATAGGTTTGCCTTAGGGTCACTGCAAGTCAGAAATGACATGGAGGCACACAGCAACAACAATGACAACAGCAGCAACAACAAGATTTATTGAGCTAAAAAAGTTGTGGGATGTGGGTAACAATGCAGATTTCCCCACTGTCATGTGGGAACCCAAAAGGAGTTTAGTAAGCTGCCTTCATCCAGAGATGCTCACAACTTATTTTTATGCTGTTGCACAATGATTTTTAACATAACCAGGGACAGGGATGTTAACTTATGTCATGGTGCAGACAGAGGTCTACAGAGCTCTGTAGTGATAAAGAAATAGAGGCAGTGCCCTTCAAACATGCGCATGTGCACGCACATACACATGCACACACTGTAAAGTCAGTCCAAAAGAATATTATAGTCCAGGGCTTGGCAACTATATCAACAGGATACATTACCCCTCCACGGGCCCCTGAAGAGCTGCAAAGCCTCTCCAATAGTCGCACCAATGAAAAGTAAAATTTTCCCAAGTTTTAATTTTTTTTTTAATTTTTATTTTTCTAGGAGAGGGGGAACAAAATACTGCCCAACACCCCAGAGGGAGCTGGGAGGAATTTTGCCCCGTTTTGAGGCCCCTTGGGTTGTTTTAGGCCATTTCCACACAACAGGGGTGTCCCACTATGGAGACAGGTTGGCTTCGGTTGGCTTGTTATGCTTCCACACAATGTCATCACTGGCCCGCTGCCATCCTGTCCCCATGCATCATGCTTGCATGGTATTTGCTAAGTGGATAAAATCCATTTAGCGCCCGTGATCATGTGATGCTCCCATTCCTGCCTGTCCTGCAGAAGGGCAGGAAGCGCAATGGCAATACTTCCTTCCCCAGTGCAACCTGGGAAAGTTCCCAGCTGCGCTGAGGAAGGAAGGGGCGTGGCCTTCGCGCTCCGTTCCACAGGGAGCCAGTCCCGTGCAAAGAGGAGCATTCCTGTCATGCTCCCTTCCCTGCCAGGACTGTGACAGGACAACTCACAAAAGCCCTGTTATGTAGAAATGGCCTGAGTCCTGAACAGACATTTTTTTTCAACAGGAAGTGACTGGAAGATCAATTCACGTCATTTTTCTTTTATAAAAAAGGCCTTTTCTGATCCTAAAGTGGCCTGAGGGTCCAAAAGGTAGCAATATTTTTCCCAGACCCCAAGAATGTCCTTGGGTGTCACAGGCAGCCCTCAGACGGCACTTTCATCACCTCTAACGTAGTCAATGCTGTGGAAAGGTATATGTGGTAATTTATTATTACTCAAGTTGTAGGTTTACCTTGGTATCAAGAACTGTTGAGAAAACCTGGAAAACCTACAAGTTCACTGATTTGTACTTTTCATTGGTTGTCTAAGTTGGGTTTACTGGTTCTGCTCTTTCAAGCTATTTCAGGAAATTTGTGTGCTAAACTGGTAGTGCTACACATATACAATCATCTAAAAATGTCTTGATATAAAGAAGGACAGGCTTGTCGAGATCTGGGTGTTCTGCCTACATCCTTGAATCCTGGTAGAGGTACTTATAAGAAAATGTCTGACAAGAGCAGAACCTAAATGCCTTCCTTATTGATTTGATGCATTTTTAGCAAAGAAGCAAAGAATTTTATTCAGTGTAAATGTCTCAATTGGCTGCCAAGGATTCAAGAATACAAGATTCGGATTATTTAAAAAAAAATTATATCCTTTGGTGTGAACTGACCTCATCCACTCTTCCCAGACTTAATGCCCCCAGACTTTTACACTTCCTGAATGTTCTAAACCACTCCTTTACACTGACTTTATTAAATGTGTTGAATGTTTAAGTGTTTGAACAGATGTGAGTAATAAATCTTGAGCAGTAAGGTGTATTGTCATTAGCAAATTAGTTAGCGATGTGTGAATGAGGAAAATGGAAACTTGTCAGGGTGATTCAGTTTCTCTCCCAAAGCTTATTCTGACTGAAATGCATCCTAGGGAGCAAGTTTTGCTTTGGCTTTTTCCACGGTAATAAATATGTATTTCCATAAATAATTTTCCTAATTATGCACAATGTTTGTTTACATTTTTGAAGTCTACATTTCTTATCCTGACTAAAGGATATTTGTGTGCATTTTTCAAATACAGGAGTTTCTTTCTCTTTCTTTCTTTCTTTCTTTCTTTCTTTCTTTCTTTCTTTCTTTCTTTCTTTGGTGCACATTTTTCAAAGAGATTCATTTATAAAACAGTTTTGGAGTGATGTGTGAAATGAATTGCAAGCTTGTAAATATATGGGTTACAAATTGTGTTCATGTCCACATTTGGTTCCAGGAGGTGTAAATTGGATAAATTCTGGTTTTAAAAATGAGCAGGAATGAGCTTTTCTTCCGTCCCTGTTATTGTTTAGTACCACTGGTGTCATTACAGTGTAATGTGATGACTATTGTTATCATCATCACCTACAGTGCTGTTTTAGACCACAAGTAACAATAGCAGGTCTCTAATCCTGAAAGCTTCTTCTCTGTGCTTGACCATGAGAAGACAACAGAGGTGAGACATGGAAGAAGGTGCAAGGGATAAGAAAAGATAATGTGGGCAAAAGCAGTTACAGGCATTGGTTTTGTTGTAGTAAGTATAGTAATTCTATTCCACATATCTCAGAACATTTTCTGGTATAAAACCTTGCCAGACTCAGAGTGCCAGTGATGCTGTTAAAAGAAGACAAATGTTGAATGTCTTTTTCAGCTGTGATTCTTTGCCAGATCATGATAAAAAAGCTTCTTTCAGAGCCCCCGAAGAGGGCACCTGATAAAATCTCTCTAATCTGCTTTTTGTATTCATTACATAGATCAGCCTTTTATTGTGAGTTTCTTTAGCCCACATACTGTCTGTCTCCAGCAGTTTTGAAAACTTGCAAGAAGAACAAAGGTAGTGTGGTGCTGAGATTGCATCAAAAAGGATAAAACACTATTATAAATGTGAAGACAAGAGAGTGGTGATGGGGTAACATGAAATTCTCAGTTCACCGTTGCTAGATTTTGGCATATTGTTATATTCTCAAATGAGGAGTGCTTGTTACTGTTTTAGTCACTTCCAGCTACCTGTGACATCAGTGGGAATAAAATGAAAATGAGATTTCTGTTACTCCTAACATTCCTAAGGATGAACATTAGCTAGTAATAGTGGAAAAAGACTATATAGTACAAATATTTCATGCTTGTTTAATTTCTGCTGTGCCTTTCTGGAAAAAAAAAAGGCAGTTATGACAACTAACTATAATATACTTCAAAAAGAAAATCACAGAACAAATCATGGAGACAAATACACTTAAAATACAATTCAAAACATTACAATAAAAGATGTAGCCAACATGACTTTCAGCCTCAGACCAACTTACATGCCACATAAAAATGTCCTTGTGTAGTGATGCAACAACAACGAGAAAGAGGAAACTTGACTTCTCTTGGGAAGAAGTTCCAAGGTTTAGGACTGTGATAGAGCCTGGGGGTGTGGCTAGCAGAGCAGCCCTGGTAGGGGAGAGGGTGATGTAATCAGATTGGCTCTCTGATTGAAGAAAATCCAGCCCTAGCCAGGGGGAAGGGCTGCAGGTGAGACAGCAGAAAGCATATGTACTGGGAGCATGGTTTAGAATCAGGAATCCTTCAGGAAGAGTCATAGACAGAACTCTAAGTCAGTCTCCAGTTAACCAAAGGGGGTTTTCTGAGAGAGAGTTAGCTTCTCAGTGGCCTGGTGTGGGGGCAGAGAAGTAAACAAGACACCTCTGAAAGAGTCAGAGAGTGGAACTCTGAGTGGGAAAACAGACCGTTGCACTGGGAGGGCCAAGGAGTGCATGTGAAAGCTCTGTTGGTGAACACAGTGGTGTTTTGAAGGAAATAGTTAAAGATCTTTAAGAAATTGTGATTTTGGTAGAATGTTCTTTAGTTATCAGTACCGTTTTCCTAGTCTGTTATCCTAATAAAAATTTCATTCTGTTTTTCCATAAGTATTGCCTCAACAGAGTATTTTCTTCAGTTTTATTTCTAATAACATGCTACCACAGGTTATCCATTTCTTTTTTGAAGTAACCATTATTAAGCTTTGTCCTTTATCTGCAAAGGTTGTGGGTGTTAGAGAAAGCAGAGTTGTGATTACGTGTGAGGAAGGAGCCAGGATGTGATAATAAGATTAAAAGGAGTGCTGCTACACAGTGAGAGAGAAAAGAAAGCAGGTCTGGTTTGTTTGTGCCCTAGGCTAGCCCAAGCAAGCCTTCCTCAGCCTGCCTTCCTTTACTTTTGTACCTTCTCCCCACACAATAGAACACCCATCCGTGATGAGGACTATCCAAGAAAGACCCTGCCTATCTTCCCCACTAGAAGTGCCTTTGATAGCAGCAGCAGTATCAAGATAACGGGATTTCCTGAAGATCTGAAAACCTAGGCAATACTGTGTGGGAGAATATATTCTTTCAAATAGAGGACTCATATGGCTTTATACATCCTATCCAGCATTTTGAGTTATGTCTGGAAATAGTGCAACAGTCAGCACATTGTTGTCTTAACAAGAGTCATGTGTTCCTTGTAATTTTTTGTAGTCAAAACTGCAAACATCTCAATATAATATTAGGTGACACTGTCTGGCCAGCTTGGGTTTCAGATGTGAACTTCCCCATCTGTATACAAAATAGGTCAGGGGACTCAGGTTTGTATACTTCTGGGCTTCTGCTTACTACATCAGGTAGCCAGCGTAGCAGATGGGATGCATTGCTAAGATATCCTTCCACCAAAAGCTGCCATCTTAACCCTCCCACCAAATGTCACCCTAAGTCAGAACCTCTTGCAATGTTATGGAAGATCTGCAAGTTTAAGGCCCTTTCCACACAAGGCTGATACAATCCACTAGTGTCATATTGTCACTTTTACACCTGCACATTAAACCGGCTTGAAGTCATTCTGTCCTCAGTGGTTCCGCACGAGTTGAGGTCTTAGTGTAGTTAACATCGACGTTACACTGATGTATTGTAAAAATGGGAAAACTCCGATGTAAACAACCCAAACCATTTCTGCTGTGTTTTTTCCTACGTGCAGAAGCATTACATTGATTCACACACTTGCGTTAAAATGTAGCAACAGTGTCTACAATGGGTTTTTTTTAAAATTGACTGATCAGCAGCGGCAAGGTGGAGCGAGGGAGGGGAATAGGAGTTCCACAAGAATTGATGATGCGGAAGCTACAAACAGTTTTCTCTGCTTTACTTCAATAGAAACCAGAGGGCGTGCAGATAGGAATTGGGGTAAATCGGAGTAAAAAACACTGCTCATGACACACAGTGAAATGCTCCTCCACTTTAGTGCAGAAATGGCCTTAGGTGTTAGTAAACCTCCAGGGGGCAATAGAGTCAAGATGTGGGGCAGACCTTGGAAATGCATACTTTTTTCTGTCCACTTGTCAACTTAATGTGGCATGCTGGTTTCTCTGCTGTTATTGGGTCACAACTTCACTGAAAATAAATCACAACAGTGGTGCCATGACCATCCTTTGAGCAAAGATGCAGACAGAAAAGCAGACAGAGAAAAAGAAGGTTGTAGGAAAGAGAAGGAGCACATCTAGGGAAATGGATTGCAGTAAAGCAAAATACCATGTATTAAAATTAAAAAGTTAAATGTGCGTCCATGCTCCAAGTTAGGATTACTATCTAAGTTTGGAGAGATTAGAAGCCACAGGTTACAAACAAATGATTACTCGCCATATTTATGGTCCATGCCACATTTAATGTACACGTACTCATAAGTGTTCTTTCACATTTCTGTATCAATCTGCAGTTTGTAAATACTCTGCACAAAGAATCATATGTAAATACAAAATCTAAATGTATTTTTTCTTAAAGTAAGCATCATTTTCACTAAAAATAAACCATTTCAAATGCACTGAGATATCTTATTTGAGCTGAGAACTGCATTGGTATATTTGGAGAAATGTAAAATCCAGTGGATAGGTACTTTCTGATCTACTTGTCAGTGTGAGAATTATGGGTCAAGTCTGTTTATATTGAAATTTGCGACATCTGGATTCTTGAAGCACCCCCCACTGACTGAAGAGATTGTAGTGGGACAGAAAAGATGAGGCTCATCCTTAGGTAGGTTGTTCGCACAACATTTAAGGCAGACAAGAAAGCTTTGTGAGCTTTTTCATATTTCTGTTCTTGGGAATATGATGGAAAATTGCCCCTAAGCTTTGGTCACACCAAAAAAAAAAGTCATAAATTGCAGTCTGTTTCAACTCTATTGACCAGAAAATGAGGGCATAGCCAACTTTTCATTTTAATGAGATGTCAAGTACCAGAGTAGCTGCCTCCTGCATCTTAATACACCTGGTTGGTTGGGCAAATTTGGGGCTCAAGCCTTTGTCATTTCTCGGCAGTGCCTGTCTCTAATTCCTTGTGACACATGGTGCTAAAATCTTCCAGAAATGTGAGGTGAGGCAGGGGAGGATTCCTGCAGACTGCTTTGCTGTGAGAGCACTCATTTGCATTATTCATTAGGTGGGAGCATTGATTTGCATCTTGTTGTGGCTGTCTCCATTTCAAGGCAGAAGGTTCTCGGGATTACTAAATTTTTATGGTATTAATATTGCTCGTTTGGGAATATAGCATCTCCATTGTCTCTTGGCCCAGGTTTTGCCCTCTCCCCGTCAGAAAGGCTTCCAAAATGCTATATACCATCATCTCTTTAGGGAAGATCACAGATTCCTGCTATTTAACGAAACGTGCTCCATTTTTTTTATTACACAGTTAAATATATATATTTGTATATTTATATGACAGAAATATAGCCTGCTAGTCCGTGCATCCAATTAGACCATAATTGCTGGCTGCTTGCTATTTTTATAAGGCTATATACTTCACATATGCATGCTTCTCTTGCTGCAGTGTTTGTGTGCTGTTTAATAACATCTGCAATACTTTCTGCCTTTTAGGTTGTCAGAAGCAATAGCCTGTTAAGGATTTTATGTATTTTGCTCAATTGGACAGCTGTTCTGAAAGTTAAGGAACACAGGATTGAGATACTTCCCTCTTCCCACATCTTGTTAATTAATTCACATTGTGCTTTGCTTTCACTCCCAATTTTTCATTTAGAAATGTAGTGGGTATGGGATGGGAGAAGTAATAGTTTTTAGATATTGTTGAACTGTAACTCCCAGAATTCTTCACCATTGAATCCAGTGGCTCCAGCTGTGGGGACTAGCAGTCCAAAAGCTTGTGGAAGGCCAGATGATTCATACCCCTGATGTAGGGTCATTATAGCCTGTTAGATTGAAGGACTTTAATTGTTAAATTTGTATCCTACCGTTCTTTGTAGGAACCATTTTAGCCTCACTGCAACCCTGTAAGGCAGATTAGACTGAGATACACTGACATGCTCAAGGCACAAAGCCAAGTGTGTAGCCTGGAAACAAAGGAAAATGCAGGAGGGTGAATCCTACTGGTACAGATAAGTTTACCGTAATTTACCACCTATCAATGTAGTGGCAGGTGGAGGAAAATAGATACTGGTTTTATTTTAAAACAACTCAGTATATTGCAGAAAGATTATTGGGGGTGAGGTGTGCTACATTCAGCCTTTCTTGTATCAGTTAATGGATCAGATCAGTTAATGGATCAGATGTCTTTCAGAGAGTTGCACAAATCCACATAATGTCCCTGATTATTACGGTCTATAGCATTCATTTGGATCCCAGATTTATTTCATATATGTGGATTGCAGCCTTCTCCTACTATGTGTGGATGGCACAGATTTGTCTGTTCTCAATATATCAAAGACGATGCTGGAATGCCTGCCATTCTAGCAAAGGCTGACATTCAATTTAAACCCCTAAACTATTCCCTCTTGGCACAACCCTTTTGAATTAGCAGCCTGTGGATAAGTGTTGCTTTTGGCAAATTTCACACACTGAGGGTCAAGCTGTATTCTTTGTGAGGATACTGCCTTCACAGCTGTAGAAAACTTGAGGGTAAAAAGAGCATTGCCCCTTTTGGACCAATGTATCTTGATGTAACTAGGACAGCTGGTGATAGCCCCAGAAGTGCCTCACTAAAAGCCAAATTACAAAAGAGGACATAAAAATAGCAGCTGGCTTACCAGTAAGTTCTTACCAAGTGCTCAGGCCCACTGTACTTAACAAAACCAAAAAAAAAAAGGGAGGGGAAGAGGGGAAATGCTAAATAGAAGCCCTGCCTTTCATATGCATAATTGGGATATTTTCAAACGGTCTGAGTTTGACTGGTAGGTTTCAGAAAGGCTTTAATAACCTGAACATTCATGCCGGCTTCTACGTGTAGCATACACAGTCCATTAAACTCTACTGGTTTCATGGGACTCCTTCTTAGGAGATTTATATTGTAATAGTTCTGCTCTCATCATATTTGTCTGGAGTAAATAGACACATCTTGCAAATTCTCAGTGTGCAATATTGGAAGAAGGCCAGTGGCTGCCTCATTTCTCAGCCAAACTCCCACTGAAATGAGTGGCATCTTTGCCTCATTAAGGAGTTCAGAGCAAGGCCCGCAATATGCAAAATCCCAGTGCATGTTATTTTTGCATATCCCTTGCAAAGGGAGGAATTCTATAAAGGCAAGCTGCAATTTCATTCCCCTCTCAGTTCTCTGTCCACTTCCACTTCCCATTTAAAACACAAGCTTTAAAGAGGATACATCACAATTGTTCCTTACAGTCCTAAATGAAATGACATCTTGAAGTGAGCCCCACTCATGGAAAACAACAAAGCTTTCCAGACTGCACAGATCAACAGTCCTGTAAAGGAAGCTATCTTTCAGTTTCCAAGTATATCAATTAATTTGAAAAGACTATTTGGATGGCAAAATGATTCTCTAGGAAATTAAGGCAGTGTATAAGCCCAAATTCATTTTTTTCAAGGCTCTTATTTCTTTCCCCTTCCAAATATAACTAGATTGATTTATGAACCTGGGATTTGGAAGAATTTTTTGATTTCTTCTAATTGTTTGATGTTCTAGTTGCCTGAGTAATTGAGAACTATCCTCTGCTTAGTGGCTGGTGGCTTACATTGGTGGAGGGGGGGTAGTGAATCTGTTCCAGGTTTTTACATGAACCTTTTAGCTTGCCCAAAGGTACTTCTACTCATTCCAAATGCAGTTGAGATTTGACCATCATTAGGCAAAAGTGTGTTGCTGTGTGTCTTCATGTTCTTTGCAATTTATGGTGATCTTAAAGCAAACCTATCATGGGGTTTTCTTGGCAAGATTTGCCCTGAGGTTGAGAGAGTGTGACTTGCCTAATGCCACCCAATGGGTTTCCATAGCTGAGCAGGCATTCAGACCCTTGTCTCCAGAGATATCCCACTTGGAATTGGCAGAAGCAAAATAACCTTTCTTAAATTGACCTCATTCTGAAGTTTGGGTCACATCCTGAAGATGTTATTACAGGAATCCTGCCTTTAGTCTGTTATGATCTCCCAAGACATGTTATGAGGCCTCTGTACCTTGTCTGTATCTTATAATCCCCTCCTTTGCTTCCCCAACTCATCCAGAAGGAGGAATAATGTGTGGAATGTCTTTGTCAGGGAAGGTAAGGGCAGCTGCCTCCAGTATCCTTTACTGAGCATGCATGAACAGCAAAACAGAGAAAAAAGAGGAAAGCATCACTAGCTACCCCCCTTCCTTTTAAAAATCATAAATTTGTAGGCTTTTGCACTAAAATGAGAATTTTAGTGAGAAATGAGAAAAATGGGGGTTGCTTAAATGAAAAAAAAAATCATCCCTGGCTGTAAGTTGAAGAAGTTTTCAAGTGATCCATTAGATGTTTCAAAGGGTTTTTATTTACTTATGTAAGTTTTACTTGATGTGGTTCATTTTATATGTGTATCTTGTGTTAATAAAAACAGTTTGCTGAAACATGTATAACTGCTCTTCTCTGTTGTAGTGTAGAAAATGATCTCTATTCTTTCCATGTTATTTCTACCCCGGTACCAAATATTCTATTAAAAAAAATAATGCCCAGGAACTATTTGGTTTGTACAAATGTATTCCTGGGTATTGGCATACCCATACAGCTCCATTGGTTTAAATGAGATAGAATGATGGTTGGTTTGTATAATGAATAAGTCATCTGACAGTAACAGATGCAGTGTTGTTGTTGAGAAGTAATATTAGTGGATATAAGGTAGTGGATATATAAGGTAGTGCAATATAATATAATAATAATATAATATAATATAATATAATATAATATAATATAATATAAGGTAGTGGAACCAACCTTTAAAGCTGCACCCTCTTCACTTGGGTCTTCAGAGCAGTATTGGAAATAGATACAGTAAATGAGGAGTGAAAGAAAATGATGCGTATGTGTATTTGTCTCCAGTTTGGTTTGTTTATCATTAGCTGTTTCCAGTTTACAACAGTGGTTCTTAACCTTTGAGGTACTATGGATCCCCTTTAAATATATTTTGTTACCATGGACCATCAAGACTTGACTCCTTAAAACCCTAAAGTGTATTAAATAATTATTTAAGGTTGCTCATCAAGGATCAATTATGATGGAGAACCTGAAGCTGCAGGAACGCAGCTCACCCAGAGACAAGTGCAGGTTAAAATGTTCGATAGGACCATGGGTGGTGGAGGTGCATCTCAGTTAGCCAGGGGCCAAGGGTGGTAGATCAGGCATCACTCTGTAGCCAGGAAGGGTCACAAGATGGGGAAGCGCTTTTGGGTCCTGCCTGTCCCCAAGGGGCACTACTGTTCTCTAGGATGATTGATCTTCAGCATCACTTGGCACTTATGGTTGAAAGTGAAAAGGCTGTTATAGAGGAAGGACTGCAGAGACTGCAGCCAAGACTTGAGGCAGCTCTCCAGTTACTCTGGGGCAACTGTAGAGTCCCTCAGGTGCGCTCATTCAAGGACAGCAGCAAGAAGCTGCATGTCTTTGCTTTTCTTTTCTTTTTCCCTTTCCCTTGCCAGCAACCATAGCCAAAATCCAAAGCTGGGTAAGGGTCACCTAGCTTACCAACCACAGAGACAGAGACACTCCTGTAGTGCACAGATGATATGCCTGCCAACTTAGGGCACTGTTTCACGCATCTGCTGACATGAAGTCCTCGTCATGGCAGCTCATATCATAAGTATCACAAGATGTTTTGTAACATAGAAGCTCCTTTTTCAACAATACTTAAATAAGTGCTCTACACCTCTTCTTCCTCCTTCATTCATTTATTTCTAACCCATCACCAATGGTGACTGGAGATGGGAGAGCAGAGGTAGGCATTGGATACTATATCAGTTCCATGAGACTGTAGGTTTGAACTGATAGTCAATGTGCATGCAGAGTGCAGATGTTTCTCTCTAGGTATATATACTATTGTTGATGTGTGCCTTCAAGTCATTTTTGACTTATGGTGACCCTCTCACAGGGTTTTCTGGGGTCCAAGAGTATGTGATGGACCCAATATCACCCAGTGGTTTTCTATAGTCAAGTGGGGAATTGAACTCTGTTCTCCAGGGTGGTGGTCCAAGGTTTAGACTAAGTAAGTTGAGTTACAGTTCAGGTGTAAAAGCTTGTAATGACATTGTGGCTGCTTGGGGTTCCATAGACCACAAGTTAAGAACCACTGGCATAGAGTCTTTGAAGGTACAAATCATGCTGGTTTTCTGCCACCCCAGTCCTAAGCTTCAGAAGTCTGTTCTTAGGCAATAATCCTACTCAGAGTGGGAATGCCTCCCAACCTGAGGAGGCACACCCAAGAGACCTTGAAGCTGGCTGTCAGCTGACCCACCCAATCAGCATCTTTCAACCTGCCCCTTCTTGGACAGGAGGTCTGCCCAGAGTAGGAAAGTGTCCTGGGCTGAAGATGGACAACTATGTGTATATAGTCCTTCCTCCACATTTGTGAGTTTGACTTTCACAAATTCGATTATTCATGAGGTGTACGGGTGCCTTTCTCCACCCATTCTCTTCATCTCATTCGCTTGCCCCTTGCTGGGCAGAGAGAAGGAAGGCAAGTGCCCAGACAAAAGGCAAGGAAGTTCATGTTAACAATCATGTTTGTGGATCCTTTTCCAAATGCTTGCAAGGCATCTTAATTAACTACAGCCATGGTTAATTCCCTTGTTCTTCTTTTGTTTGTTTGTTTGTTTGTTGTTGTTGTTGTTGCTTTAGTTGTGTGCCTTCAACTCTTTTCCAACTTATGACAACCCAGAGGCTAACCTATCACGGGGTTCTCTGGGCAAGATTTGTTCAAAGGACATTTTACCTTTGCCTTCCTCTGAGGCTGAGGGAATGTCATTTGACCAAGCTCACCCAGTGGGTTTCCCTGGCCGAGCAGCAATTTAAATACTGTTTTCCAGAATTGTAGTCCAATGTTCACACCACTATACCACACTAGATCTTTCTTTCATTTCTTTTCATTAATTATTGGTTGTTTGCATTTTAAGTCACCATGCACAATATTATTTTATGATAAATTTACTTTGCAATTTTTGTAAAAAAAATCATTTAGGTGAATAATTGTTTTATTTATTTTATTTTTATTTTTTTATTTTAAAATAAATCTGGTTTAAGCTATTTAAATATCCCTTTTCCCAATGGAAAAAAAATCCAATAAAATAAGAAACCATCAACATTAGTAAAACAAAGAGAATTATTTTATTTCCCATAGCTTATAGTAGCTTATAGTGTCGAGAAGATGTAGCATATTCATTCTCATAAAAAGAACACAAGAAAAGAAAACCAAGTCCAGGAACCATAAGGATCAGATACTAAATATAGTCTATACTATATATAGACTCATATAAAAGTTTTTCTTTGGCATAAAGTTAGAAATGACATGACAGCAATTAATATGTAAGCATCTTGCATTAAACATTTTATCAAGATTTTGGAAAATCAAGGGGAAAAAAATTCTCCCTGTTTTTCCCCAGTTTTTCAGACATTCACATCTATCAGTTTTTCAGGTTTTCACATCTCTCATTGGGATCGAGTCATGGTGGGAGACACTCATGGGGCAGTTTAGTGTGTGAAGAGCACTCTTTGAAAGAAAGGATCAGAATATTGACCTTTGTGCTCTAAGCTGGAGAATTCTTACTTAAGTTAAATTAGATGAACAAGTGTCTTTATAACCAAAATGAAAAACAAAACATATTGGTTGATTTTTCTAAATAACTGCCATTTTGAGCCCTCTACTTTTATAAGGTTAGGGGCACAAGACTCCCACGAAAGTGGGAAAAATGCAAATAAAAATCCTGAATACTTTTTTTAAAAAACCTGAGAACACTTCTTTAGGAATCTCTAGATCTTTCAACACAATAATTTTTTTTTGTGGCAGGGGCCAATAGAGGAGGAACTTTCCTTAATAAATATATAAAATAATCCGTGAATAATCAGCTCCATGAATGCTGAACCTGCAAAAATGAAGGGCCCAGTGTGTATTTAATCCTCTGTTGCAGCAGTCAAAATGCCCTGGAAGAAACCTATTGGTATATAAATAGCCTTAAAGAAATAAGATAAAGAAATACTTCATCTTGAGCTAGTGTTTTTTTTTCCCTCACAAAATTACAAAAGGAGAGGATTGGATATAATAACTCAGCAGCCAGAAGATCTGAGAAGTGACGATGTTCTGTTAGTTCCTGTGACACTTGGAACGACCAGGAAAGGAGAATGTACTGTGTTTGTTATTCCATATGCTGAAGAAATAAACACTGCTTTGCTATCTTTCTTAATTAAAACACAATGTCGCAGAATGCAACATTTGCTGAATTGAGATGAGGGAGTTTGCCTCCTGGTTTGAGTTAGAATAATTACAGTTGTAAAGCTGTATTCCCCCCACCCCCAGTACCCTTCCAACCCTGTAATTAAACCAGGAGAAATGCTTCATTTTCTGGTTATTGCCAAAGCATGTTTCTGACTCCTGGAGAAGTCTTCGATTATACTTGCAGCAGAATTCCATTTCTTCCAGCCATACAGGTGCAATGAAAGAAATAAAATTAATTAGAACTGTGGACATATTTATCCCCTACAGGTGCCATAAAAAGGTACTGGCAGAGACATTTTTCAAGTAATTAGACAGGCATTTCTGTGTTTACTAATGAGTTATCACTACTCTCTTAAAATGCATCAAATGGGATTCATCATCTCCCCATAATCAAGTGACGAGAGAGTCCTCTATAGGAAGTTGTCATAGGAGTAGCTGAACTCCGTTTCTGCCTACCCTAAAAGATATTACTGCCACAACAGAAACAACTATTGTTTCATTGTCTTAACAAAATCCTGAAAAATCCCACATACATTTGGTTCAGCTGTGGTTCCAGGTTCAGAGATACCTTGGGACTTTTAAGGTTTTGTAGTTAATATATAAAGCCCTAAACAGTGTGGGGCATAGTTACTTGGTAGAGCACTTTCTTCATTATAAGACCATTGACATTGTCTAGGGCAGTGGTTCTCAACCTGTGGGTCCCCAGATGTTTGTGGACTTCAGCCCCCAGAAGCCCCAGCCACTATGGTCAATGCTCAGGGCTTCTGGGAGCTGAAGTCCACGAACATCTGGGGACCCACGGGTTGAGAACCACTGGTCTAGGGAAACCCTCCTGCTAGTGCAGGGCAGGGCATTTAATATGATGGCATGTACTGTGAGGATCTGTTCGCCCAGTATTACACTTGTCTAAGGTGCCAAGATGTCTGGGCTTGGCTCTTCTTCTCCTTTTCTCAGGGGGAAGAATCTAGGGTAGGAGGATTGCCTTGAAAATGTGTGTGTGTGATCCTAATTTATTAAACTTTCAGGGATTTTTCTTTTTGAATGGCATATTCTGTGCAGTTGTGGCTGATAGTTAATTCATCATGCTTGATAACATTACAGGAGCCTGCCCTTTATGACATCACATTCTATTGTTCCTGGGTCTCAGGTCTGAGCCCAGAAATCACAGGGTCTGGGATACTCCTGACCTAGCAGCCCTAGACAGGCCCAGCAAGTCTTAGGCCCTTTCCGCAACTTACCTGGGTCCACGGTCGTCCCAGTGTCATCCCAGCAGTGGCTTTGCCAAGATGGAAATGCAGATGCCAACACTCCTCTCCCCACTGGCTCACTGGCTACAGAAGGAAGCATGATGGCACCTCCTCTTCCTGCCGCAGGGCAGCAGGGGCAGGAAGCACAGCTGTTGCACTTCCAGGGCCTCCACAGAAAAGGTAAGTGCAGGTGCACAGTAAGATGGCGGCACAATCACTGGACATTGGCAGGGAAAACCCATCAATGATCTGTGGTGCAGTCACACTGCTTGGGGATGGGAGAAGAACAGGACCACAATGATGTCATACATAAGCATTGTTGTGGGCCCGTGCTTCTTCCGTTCCTATGGTGGGTTGGGAGGGTGGAGCGGAAAGGCCTTTTTTTTAGGCACACATTGAAGACTTCCTTTTTTCAGTTGTTGTTGTTGTTGTTGTTGTTGTTATCATCATTGCCAGACTTCTCAGTATATTTCAGTCACTGTGTATTTCGTAGATAATAATATTATGTAGTGATTTTATGCATTTTTAATATGGTGTGTTTGGGGACATAGGCTGGAAATCTTTAGATTCTGACAGTTTATAAATATTCATTCATTCATTCCAGGGAAGGAGCAATACAGCAAGTGGTAACAAAGAAGCACACCTGTTCAGGAGGTGGGACTCACTGATAGCATTGTATTTATTATTTATTTATTAATTAATTGTTCTCAGTGGGTCCCATTTCCTGAATGGACTGCTTATTCTTTGCCGTTGCCACTTTCTGTATTGCCCCTTTCCTTGGTTTCCTTCTGGATCCAATCAGCATTGTTTACCAGAGACAGGGTGTGTGTGTGGAAAGCAGAGAGAACCAAACACGTAGAGGTCACTATTCCTTCTCTTTCTTCCTCTCACTACCCACACAAGTCCAGAGGACAGGCAGATGGCCCTAGTGTTGGGCCCTCCTTCTGGACTTGGAAGTTGCCTGATACTGACAGACCCTGACGGTGGCCCCAGTTTGGTTTCCGCAGTTATATCATTGGGATAAAGTACTTTAAAAGTGGGTTATACATTTCATTTTAACTGTCAACAATGGCAACAATATGTGGAATACTGGGGCTTGTTGTTTAGTGAACCATTGGAGCTCTATGGTTGAGAATTTAAAATAGCCCTTCCAAAACTGCAGATTCTAGGATTATATAGGATGTTACCATGGCAGTTAAAGTGGAATTGTAGTGATATAGCTGTGTAGTGTGAAGGGGCTGCAGGAGCAAGCTCCATATGCAGCTGATGCCCCTCAACATCTCCTCTCTCCCACCTTTTATCCCCTTTATCTTTCCTTTTTATATCTGATTCTCTGTCCAAATCCATGCTGCTTTTGAAAATAGACAGGTTATCTGATCTTTACTGATCTTTACTTGAAAGGAGACTACCCTTCATATAGAACTCTTGTTCCTGGTCACAGAAACCATTTGGAGTCTCTCGTATAGGTATATCCTACTCCCTTAACAATGTTAGGTTGGAGCAGAAGGTGGAGCTCCTCACAGATGGTTGTTGTAGTTCTAGGGCAGAATGTAACAGAATTTGAAAACAATTTCTATTGGGTTTTCATAAACATCCCACATTAAGGAAATTGTAAACCTGAATTGGTAGTTTGGAGCTGCCCAGTAAAAAAGAAAGTTAGTTGTTAAATATTTAGTTTGGCTTACTTAGCAAAGCAGCAGTGCTTATTTAGCAAAAGAGTCAGCAAAGCAGCAGTGTAATGAGCATGCCTTCTGCACCTCTTGCAGATGTTCTAGACCAATGTCATTTCTGTATCAGGCAGGAATACTATGTTTTTCACCTCTGGTAGATTGTTATGTGCACAGAAGCATATTAGCATTATTGGCTGTGGTACGCACTGAGGGGTTCCATGTTACTCTGCTGTCGAGCTCTTACCATCCAGATTTCTTCACAGAAAACATATCTCCCATATTGCCGTGCTTTTATGTGGTTCTGTGGTGCAGCCATGCTTGGAATATTGTGCCCAGTTCTAGTTGCCTCACTTGAAAAATGATACCTAGAGCCAGGAAGGACACAGAAAAGGGTAGCCAAAGTGAATCAGCTGTTTGGAGCATCTCCCATTGGAACAGCTGAAGTCTCAGGTATTGTTTGATCTGGTACAACAACAGCTAAAGAAGAAGGGAACACTTAAGAGAGGTTTGTAAAAATTATTTCTCTCAGTCTAACAACAAACTCTCTGTAGTTCTTGGAAATAGGTCTGTAGCTCAGTAGCGGAGCACATACTTTGCATGCATGCAAAAAGACCCCAGCAGCTCTGAGAAAGACTGGGAAAGATTTCTGCCTGAAACCCTGGAGAACAGCTGCCAGAAAGGATGGACAGTACTGAAATACCAGTCTCACATTGTATTTATTTATTTTACATACTGCCCTTTTCCCAGTGCAGGACCCAAGGTGACTTATAACTGGAATTAGAACAGAATGCACCTGAAAACCAAGCTGACACTGAAGAACAGACAAACAAAAAAGTTATCAGGTTAGAAACACTTGAAACATAACAAACAAGATGGACAAATGTACAGCGACTGTTATTGAAACCTCTTCTGTGGCTGCCAGTTAGTGGCCAAAAGCCTGTCTAGATAAAAAGGTATTTGACTGTCCATGGAAGGAGAACGGAGAGGGGGTGAGTCTAGCCTGGCCTCCTCCATGAGAAGGAAGTCTGCAGCCTGCGAACAGCCATTGAGAAGGCCCTGTAATGGGTTCTCATCAGAAGTGACTGTGTTGATGGTGGGAGTCATAGAAAGCATTTCCTAGAAGACAGTAGATAAAGGTGCCTCCATTTTTCTGAGTTGGTCTCCCACAATGAAAGGGCAGGCTTTAGAGATGCAGCAAGTAGGTCATGGTGATTAATGGTTCTAGTTTTAGCATGTGGTGGATTAGAAAAACCACTTGCACAGCGTACCATGAAGGGAAAACATCCCAAACACTCTCTGTTCTTATTATCTGAAAACTCCTGTGATGAGAAGATGTGCATCCAAATCTCTATTACATTGGTTACATGGGTGTTTGAAATGAAGTCAAACACCCATGTAAAAACAAGGGCTTCTCACCCTAAATTCTGCTTCATAATAAAAGGACTGTATTGAGGACTGAAGTTGGCTTGGGTGCTTTCCTGCCTGCTTTGCTATTTATCCTTCAAAAGAAATTACCAGACGAAATGAGGATATGTCCAAATGGGGGAATTTGACCCATTTGCCAGCATTAAATGTGGGTGATTTTAGTTCCCCTTTTGATGCTTTTGATATTTATGTAAAGTAAGAAATCCTAAAAATGGCATGAAATGTCAATTTTAAATAATCTGAATGAACTTTCCGGAAGTTTAATGTTCTCATTGGAAACAACAGCACACACTGATATCATTTGCATGGCAGAAGAAATGCCGCAGTTGCCTCTTAATGCCAATGTGTGGGCACTTTGCCAGTAAAAATGAATTCTCTGGGGGATGTTTCATTTAATGCCCCCTCCTTTTTCTCTGATACATCATTTTGGAAACTTTTTTCAGCTTTCTAATGTTTTTCTGGCATAGAACGAGATTAATAACAAAGGGTTTTTTGTAGGGGAAGTATTGTGTGGTATAACCTTCAAAAACCTCACACAGCTACACCAGAAATGATTACAGAAGATCATGGCTAAAATCCAGCAAAGTGAAGTATGCATGAAGTTTTAGATGCAGTCTGGGCAGTTCATTACAAGAAATGGATAGAAAGGTACTGGAAGGAAAATATAAAGAGGAAAACTCGGTTGTGCATGCAGATGATGGGGCGTTTCACATTTCTTCATCACATGGCCTTTGTCACAGATCA
This sequence comes from Iguana delicatissima, assembly GCA_948472985.1. Lineage (NCBI taxonomy): Eukaryota > Metazoa > Chordata > Lepidosauria > Squamata > Iguanidae > Iguana > Iguana delicatissima. The sequence goes on from CAOKZL010000202.1 coordinate 830,132, forward strand.
GAATGGTTTGAATGTTGTGCTTTCCTCTAAGACCCTGTTGCAAATTTGTGACTTTACAGTCTGTGGTGCACCATAGGTAGTCATGAAATACTTGTAAGAACAAATGAAAATTATTATCCTCAGGCACATTTATCACAACTCAAAAGTTTATCACAAATAAACTTTATCCCATTTATCACAAATAAAAGTTGAATGCCTCAGAAAAATATGTTCTAAATGGATTCTGTAGTTGCAGTGTTGCCACAGATAATGAGTGAGGAAAGGGCTGGCCCTCCACCTGATATCTGACTGTAACTTCCGTCTTCATTCCCCACTGGCTATGTTAGGTAGGGATTTGTGGCTCAGCACCAACTGAAGCACCACTTACTGTCCATCCCTCCTTTCTGATGCACTCAGACTTGACAAAACCGAGGGTAAGGTGATGAAAAACACCATCTTCCCTTTAATGATTAATTTCAGCAATTTTTGTCTTTTTTCAAGATAATATTGTAATCAGTAGTTTCTATTGATTTACTTCCTAGCCAAAGTCAGTTATGAAAGAAATATAAATGGCTCAGTTATATATTTATACCCACCATAACAAAATGTATGAATAACATCCACAAAAATCCTATTTAGCAAAATATTAACTGAAAGGTCAGAAACGCAACTGTGAGTTAAATCCAGCATTGATTCTACCTTAAGACAACCCAGTGAAATCAACGTGACTAATAAGTCCCATTCATCCCAGAAGATCCACTCAAGGTAGGACTTTGTAGTTGTGGTTGTTGTTATTTGTTGTCAAGTCAACTTCAAATCACAGTGACCCTGTGAATGAGATAACCTCTAAGATCTTGACCCTCAGCTGCCCTGTTCAGGTCTTGCAAACAAAGGGCAAACTATACTTTCCTTGTTTGAATCAATCTACCTGTTGTGCAGTCTCCATTGTTTTCTACTGCCTTGCACTTTACCAAACATTACCTTTTTTTCCAGTGAGTCATGTCATCTCATGATATACCCCATGTATGACAACATCAGTTTAATCATCTTTCCTTCTAGTAAGAATTCAGGTTCTAAGACTTGTTCATTTGTCTTTTGAGTGGTCTAGGACATCCATAGAATTCTTCTCCAGTGCCATATTTATCCAGTCTGCTTTCTTAACTACACAACTTTCCATCCATACATAGGAATCGAAAATGATTCTGATTATGGTATTTAACAAGGCATTTGCACACTTGGGGAGAACTTACCCTATGCCATTGGAATTTGGATTTGACTTGAACCATTTTCAAAATATTGGTGTGTTTTTGCTTTATGTGGCAACTGAATGCATTCTGTTAACCTTGTTGCATTTTATTGTAATTCTTCAGTCTGGTACTGATGTCTTGTCAGTGTCTAGACAATATGGCATTCTGGAGTTAGACCCATGGATTTCCGAATGGGAGGTTGTGTACTTTTTCTTTTTTGACTCACATATGGATGGACAGCACTTTTGTATGTGATAAGCTTGCTACTTTTGTTCAGAAAAGTACACCACAAAATTTGGAATCTTGTGAAATTCAGAGGACAACTGTGTTAACTTCATTAATCTGTAAGGTGCAGAACAGATCAGGATGCCTTGGAACTAAAGCAACATGACCTGCAGCATTCCCAGTTGTATTACAAACAGTTTTCAAAGCTCTTTGGCCTGTGATATGGGATGCCACAATTTAAAAAAAGAGAAAAAGTCAACATTCCACTGGTCCTAGAAAGCAAGCTGCGTGACTCTCTTAACTATTGACGAGATTGCTGATTATATGATACATGGATCTATGTAAGTTACAAAACAGTAGTATTGCAGTGTTCATTAAACCACAGGGCATAGTTATCTATGGTGCCCTACTGGTGAACTTTCCAACATCTCTATACCTGAACTGGAAATAGATCATGACTGGAGATGGAACACTAGTGTAGGTTAACTTCTCCTGGTCTGATACTTTGGGGCAACCCTTCCATTCCCGTGTTTAGACACATATTTAGGTGTGAGGGGGAAAGGTGGACATCATAGTTATGAAACACAACAAAGTCTTGTGGTACTTTAAAGACTTACAACTTGTATTTGGCATATATGCTAATGGAATGGACCAGTTCATCAGATACATCTGAGCATAGAACCTGCAAAAGCATATTATCAAATAAAACTCCTGAGGTTCCACAAGATTTGTTTTGTTTTTACTGAAACAGATTAACATGACTATTCCCCCACCTCAGCTCTTTGAAACAGTTCTGAGTGTCCATTTAGAACTGGGCATGGAAATTCATATAGCCTTCCAGATGCTGATGAAGTTCTACCACCAATCGTCCTTGGTCAGCTAACAGGGAAATGGGAGGGACATGTTCCCCATCCCTACCATAAAGCATACACTTAAATACGGCTGCCCTTGAATGGGGCAATACATGTAAAAACTCAAATCTGTATAGTCTAGTAGTTGAGAGACAGCCAGGTATATCTGGGAGGATCTACATCCACTTCTGTCATAAAAGCAGGGTGTGACCTAGAACCACCTATTGTCTTACAATTTAACATCTTCTCCTCAGTGCTATTTGTATAAAATGGAATCTATGCTGATGTAATGCATAGAAAAAACACCAAAGGCTGTGAAGAACTTTACAGGATGAAAGAGATGGTTCAGTGATTTAGATATTGTCTTTTGCAGACCATCAGCATCTGATCATACCACAGAAGAAGCTCAGCAAGGTTGTTAGCATTGTTATTTTTAAGAGGTATTTAAATTCAATTGCAGTCAGGACCAAAATATCATCTGCTATTAATCTGGGGAAAACCCATGGATTCACACTGAGTCTTGCCTAGTTACTGGTTTCCTTACACCACCAAAAATGAAGTACTAATTGCACAAAACAAGTCCTTTAAAAATCTCCCAGTCTAACATTTTTGTACATTCTCACCTTCCTGGATTGTGCTGCATATTTCTAGGTTATGTTGCAACTAAAATGGGGACTTCAGACAGAGGATCCTTGGAGAAGCTAGAAACTTTTAGTCAAATAACTGTTTCTTTCTAAATGACGGTGAGAGACAAACAAGACTTTTCCTGGAATGAAAATATATACCATAACTATGAGAGATACACTTCTAGATGTAACACAGATGGCAAAAAAACACATTTAGTAGTTTGAATAGTATTGGTAGCCCCAGCTGAAGTAGACCCATTGAATCAACTGTTATATGTTGAGTGAACACTTATGTAAATCCCACTGGTTCAGTGGTCTGCTGTGGCTGAGAGTATCAATAGGTTTCAGGCCAATGTGACTTGGTGCTAGGTAAATTAGTATAGGGTTGCAGACATAGTTGTTTGTGAGTAATGATTTAAAAGTGACACAGTTACCTGCAAGCAGTTACTTTGGTGGGAAAGTAATAAGAATAGGACATATATACATTTTAAAAGAGATGCAATAGGAGTGACTTTACTCTATTGTTGTAATGAGTTAATGTGTCTAGTTATTTTCAAAAGTTGCTCTTTCAGAGCATTTAAACATTTTTTCAAAAAATACTTCGCTTTCTTACCAGTCCCAATGGCATCCTGTTGCTAGTCCTCTGTCTCCTCAAAAAAAGTATTTGAAAGTAATAGAAAAGCAACACAACCAGTTTCACAATGAGTTACAACTTTTCCTGGCACTGCACTCACTAAAGACAGTGGGCCACTTTGCAAACCCTGTAACAAGTAACTGGAACAAATTATTTTTAAAAATTAACTTTCCAAATTCTGCTTAAAGATCCATTTCATGATATTTAGATTAGCTCCACCAATCTATATGAATGGCTTAATTGCCACCAACATGACACAATAAAAATAATAAAATAATAATTCCAAATCCTCAAAGTTGGAATAGCTAGCTCTGTAATTCTTCTCAGTGATCTTTTCTTTACAAGTAAATTTTGGTTCAAAGTTTTCTATGCGTTTGTTGTACTGGCCAGAAGAAAAACTATGGAAATTTGCTGTGTTCAACCCATTGGCCACCTGGTAAACCATTTCTAACCTGGGGGGGGAGAGGAGATATCAAACCTGTTGTTATTGTTATCTTTATTTATATCCCACTTTTTTTCTCAGAAGGACTCAAAGCAACTTACAGTATTTTATAAAAGAAAACATAGTTTAAAAAATCATACCATACAAAAGTTAAAACACAAATTAAACAATCCAGTAGTAATTAAAACAGATGTCATGCATTGCTTCCAGAGCATGGACTCTGACTCAGAGTCTGAAACAGAGGGCATGCCAGAGGCTGAAACAGGGAGCATGCTAGGACCTGCTGCACAGAGAAAGATTACAGTGCCAGAAACAGAACAGGAGGCAGTGCCAGCACCAACAGAGAGTTTTGCCTCTTCAGACACAGAAGAGCACTTACTTTTACCCACCTTTGGAGAGTGCAGGCAGCAAAGAGAGACCCAGCACCACTCTCTGAGGATTTGTAAGTGGCAACAATAAATCAAGTCACAGCTGCGCTGGGCTTCAAACCTATTTAGCTGACATCCTTCCCCTCCAGGAGTTGTCAGAGCTTATCTGACCTTCTGCCTTGCTTTATACCTTGACAAATGCTTGAATTGGCCTTGGACACTTGCTTGTCATGGAACCCTGTTGGATTTTGTTTATGTTGGACTTTATTTATGACTCTGTGCTTACTGCCTGGAAGTAAGCAACAAGCTGGGAGTTATTCAGTTTGTTTTGTTTGTTTTATCAGCTGTGCCAGGACTGAGATAGGACAACAGAGTTAAAATATATATTTAAAAACACAAACAATTAAGAATAGCTAGCGCCTTATGTCAGAAGACAATGATCACATATTGAATGCCTGCCAAAATAAAAAATGTCTTTACCTGTCTGCAGAAGGAAGGTAGGAAGGAAGGGAGGGTACCAGTCTGACTCCTGTGGGAAGGGAGTTCCAGAGCCTGGGAGGAGCCACTGAGAAGGCCCTCTCTCATATCCCCACCAGATGCACCCGTGAAGGTGGTGAGCCAGAGAGAAGGGCTTCTCCAGAAGACGTCAAAGCCCAGTCTGGTTCATAAGGAAACATACACCTTACTTTATATCAGGAGTGAGAACTGTGCATCTTCAGATCATGTTGAAGTGCAACTTCCAGGAGGTTAGAAACAGTAAAAACAAGAGGCCATGGTGCTCCATACCAACAAAGGAATTTAATGAGCTGAAGTACACTTCCATGAGCGTAGCCCACATGGATCCGCACCAGCATCATAGTCTTCTGAGCCTGTTGAATTGCTGCTTGTACATTTTGATGTCCCTGTAGGTATACATTCCTTGTCTCGAGTTGCTAATTGTTGGACTGGGATAAGAATATTTTTGGTAGTCGAGGTGGACTGATACAAGTCTGAAGATTTCTTTTAGGATAAGCTGTTTAAATTGGCAGTGTCCCGTTTTCACTTAGCAAAATATGCATTCAATTTTTTGCTGTTTTATGTTGTTAGCTTTGGGGGGGGGTTTGTTTTTGTTTTTTACTGTGGTTCACATGGATAAGAATTTTCACAGAGAAAGGATGTCTTCTCTATAATAAAAAAATGGCATAATCTATATCCACCTAAGTTTGGAATGGTATGTTTCCCAAGAAAACTTACAAGATCCAAACTTTCTGAAGCTTGAAGTGAGGTGTACCTGGTAATACACTTTGTAAATGAAATGCAGCATGGACAGTTTCAAAATCCACAAGGAGGGAAGCTTTCGGGAAAATCAATTTTAACAATTGATATATTGCATCCCTTATTGGAAGAGAAATGTGCATGTAGCATCTTGGAAAACATTCTGTGCACGACTTTGGCTCTTTTAGTGCACTCACTGACAGGCCTTGTCTAATGCTGCCTCTTAAATTCATAAACAGAAATCTTTACTTCCTGTAAAACCTAGGCCATCAGACTTGGCTTACAATGTTTATTCTTTATTGAACATATGCTGGTTAATATAATAAAATTATTTTCATATTTAACATTTGTTTATAAAATATTTACAGGTCATCAGCAGCATGGAAGGCACATACTCCCCCAAACCCGAAAGTTGTTTTCGAGTTGTGATATAAAATGTTTCCAACTGTAGGTGAAGAGTTTAGAAACAACTATTTGAGTGTACAAGTAATTTTCCTTTAGTGGAGGAAGACATCCTTCTAGTAGGTTGTCGCTTCCACTTGCTCCAGTGGAAAATAAAGCAGTGAGGCATAAGCAGTCATGTACAGTTGGAGAGCAATCTCTAGGAAATTCTAGTTTGTTTTCCTCCCTGAGCTATATCACACAGGTACACAAGGTTCTACTCCCATAGGCTGCATCACAAAGGATTCCCTTTGGAGGGAATCCTGTGTGCATTTAAGACTCCTCAGGCCCCCACTGATCTCACACCCAACTCCCATTCCAGGAAAAAAAAACCTGCAGAAAAAATTGGGGAGCCATGATAACTGTGAAGGTATTATACAACAACCTTTTCTGTGTGTAAAATCACATTAATTTATCCATGGATGGATGGATGGATGGATGGATGGATGGATAGATAGATAGATAGATAGGCAGACAGATAGATAGATCCTCAAAGACTGGTTTCTTCAGAAGGGCCCATCCCAACAGTTGAGGCAATACACTGTCTGGGGACATGATAGAGGCACACCCAGATTATGGAATACACTTCCCTTCACCGATTGGCACCACCATTTAAGCCTTTGGGATTTTTTCCTAATTTGCATATGTATTATGTAAAATTGTTTTAAACTAGATTGATTGATTGATTGATTGATTAACTTAAGATATTAATATACACTTAGTCAGCTTAAATAATTTTTTATTCTTTTATATTGCTTGAATTTGTTGAACTGAGTTTATTATATGCCGCTCTCAGATTATATGATAAAAATATTTTAATAAAATAAATTAAAATAAAAAGATGAATATTTTAATATACTTCTCTATTTCTTAGGCCATTTCCGCACTACACTGTTATAGTGATATTATTCGATTTTCAACATCCTATGGAATCCTGGCATTTGTAGTTTAGGGAGGGGCATTTAGTATTCTCAACCAGAGAGCTCTTTGGCCTCAGGAAACTCCAAACTCCAGAATTCCACAGGAAGTTGAAAGTGGAATAATAGCACTATAACAGTGTACTGTGGAATGGCCTAAGTGCTGGGCGGTCATCAAAAGAAAGTGCTTTTTTCATACTTTCAGGGTTTATGATGCGCCATAGGATATAGCTTTGGTCCAAAGAGTATAGTTTATTTATCTTATTTGAAAAATTATTATTATTATTTTCATACTTGTAAGAAAATAGAGAAGTATTTCCTTGCCCTCACCTTTTCCATCATGTAGTGTATTGATTAAAATGTGTTATGATTGGTTTTCCCTGGACTCTTTAGGATTTCTGCTTTAGAGAGTGGGCTTTTGTTGAAGTTTGAGAGCTTGTGGGCTGGGAGCATGACCTCTGCATTTGACATGTTCACGATTTTTAAAACCATCAGCGTTGGAGTAGCCCAGGATTACCATGACTGACAGTTCAAAAATACAGTGATCTGTTGTGTCTAACCTGTGTCAAGCTAGAGAATATTTAAATTAATAATAATGCTATCAGAAGTGGAAAATCAAATGCAAAATAATTCCCCAGGCTTCCTGTGTATAATGACATTTGCTCTTTTGATGAATTGCTAATGCATTCTTGCACAGGATAGTTGGCAGAACAGCCAAATCTGGAATAAAAGGGACAATGCTGGAAGAACGGATGCTTTCATTGCCCTTCCTACTGTTTTCCACTTATTTATTTATTTATATGTAACATTTACAATTCGTCTTTTTTCCCCAGTTGTAATCTAGCAAGTATGCATTAGTTTCCACTTTTAAAAACCCACTCAAACTGCTGTGTTATTTGACAATGAACCATATTTGAATGTCAAGATAAGACCTGGTTGATTGTGATAGGAACAAGCCTGTGTGAATTTCTGTGAGCTCCTGCGTTTTCCTCCCTCCTTCTTTCCTTGCGGCAGGACTACAAGATGTTCATAAGCTTTCACTTCTGTTTTTGAGTAACTATGCATTGCCATGTTGCTCAAACTGACAAACCATGCATTATGAAGTTGGCTTCTCACAACAAAACATTGTTAAGTGCAACCAGTGATGGCTGGTGGCTTTTGTGCCTCTCCCCCCCCCGTGTGTGTGTGTGTGTGTGTGTGTTCACATCTGGTGTCACTTTTAGCTTAAACTTTACAGGTGCTATCCCAGGTGATGCCACTGTTCCTGGGCTGTGGTTCCAGAACAATGTGTACACGATTTAAAGTTCAGACCCAAATCCAGAGTGGATTCACCACCCCACAGCCGCATGAGCCATTTGTCACCAATGTGAAGGAAAGCTATGGCCAAGAGGCCTATACCAGTCTGCAAAGTCAGCAGTCCCATTTGTGTACTCAACATGAGCTAGAAAAATCAAAGACCTTAGAGAACATTGTTAGGATCTAGAGCACCGCGGGAGAAAATCTTGCATCCTTCATTCTTAAAGTGCTAAAGTCAGTCAGTGAATGAAAAGATTAGATACTGTTTGCGCTAGTGAGACTATCTTGACTAAGCATATACAAAACTGATAATGTGGTGGGTTTATTTTAAAAAGCTAAGAGGAACAACAACAAAAATACAGAATTACAGGAGTAACAGTGGGTGTAGGTACGAGGGATAGAATGGGTATCTGACAATTTCCCAAAGTGGTTTGGTGTTCCCGACCACTAGGAAAAAACTGGCAGGAAATAAAATGGTGCTTAGAAAGTTCCCACAAGTTGCAGGAGCCTGTTTTGTTTTGTGTTGTTCTCAGCATAGCAAAGCTGTACAATTTTGTCAAGTTTGCACAGTCTTAAAAGCTGTCCTATAAGAATACAGAGCAACTTGCCAAGGTAAAGTTGCACACCTATACTAGCTAAAACTGCACAATTTTTACTAGTGATGGGACAAATCCAGAATTTTCCAAATCTGGATCCGCATCCGGATTCCTGGAAGGTTCTGGCAAACCTGTACCTTCCAGTCAAGTGCTGAACTTAAATATTAAATGTTCAATTTAAATATCTTAGAATACAACCCCAGATGTAATTTCTGAAATTGTTAGCAAAGGCCATTATTACTCCAAGGGAAAAACTCACCTACTTGCCACCTCCCCTTGTGTGTCTGGTCTCCCAGGTTTTCAGGCGTCCAGTTCACCGACAAACTATTTGGTTGGTGGATTTGAAAGATTCAGTTTGCCTATTTTGGCACAGGAATTCAGATTCGCGAATCTCAAATCCTTGCCCAGGATTCAAGGATTTGGTTGGCCCATCCCTAATTTTTACAAGCATCTGAATGATTCACTGAAAAGAGAAAAAAATGGAGTCGAATATTCTTGAATGCTAAGCCCTAAAGTTGTGCATCTTAATTGAGAAAACTATTTTCTCCTCTAATTCTCTTCATTCTTGGCAAAGCTGTTCCTCTCCTGTCACTGCTCTTTTCCTGCTACTTTCTTAATGTAACTTGCTCCTTGAACTTCCTGGGCTCTGAGTTTGCTCCCCTTGTATCTTGACGTGCCTGCCTACTCTGATTCTCTAGTGTTTTCTCATCCCTGTTAATTCACTTCCTCCCTGCCAAGGCTGGTCCTCTCCTGCCACTACTCTTTCTTGGCCGGTGTGTGTGTGTGTGTGTGTGTGTGTTAAACTCTCTTGGCACTGGGTCTGCACTTCCCTTCTTTCTTGACTTGCCTACCTACTCCAGCCCCCCCCCCATCTTCTCATCACTGCTAATTCACTTCATCCCCACCAAGGCTGCTCACCTCCTTGGCAGACATGAAGCGAATTAGTAGGGATAAGAACAAATCAGAGAATCAAAGAAAGAAGGGAAGCTCAGATTCAAAGCCCAGAGTGTTACCCCAAGAGATTGGTGTCCACGTGCAATGCCAGTGTCTCCTTAGAATTAAAGGGAATTAGAGCTCATAGGAGGCCTTCAAGAGGAAGGTAACAGCAGGATCTTTTCACTTATACCAGTACTGACTATAAAGAGGACTCCAGTTAAAGTTAAGCTGGGTATTTTGTTTGAATTGACAATCATATGAGAAATCAGATACTCTTAAGGATCATACAAGACTATTGGAAAGTGAGATGAGAAAGGTTGGATAGAGAGAGAATAGGGGTGGAATGGGGTTATACTTACCAGTTTTGAAGAAGGAAGTCACAGCGGAGGGGCTCAGACAGTGTCTGAGAGTAGCATGGAGGAACAGCAGTATGGGGCACACTATGTTCTACTTATTACAATTGGCTGGGGTTAAAGCTAGGGTTTTAATACCCTGAAGGAGTACAATGACAAAGCCCTAATGGCTTTCCCATGGGACTGACAAAGGAGTCCAGAATGGACTGATTGCTTTAACTCTGGAGTCACAAAATATTGATGAGACTCATGACAATCTCTTACTGTTCAATCAGATAGGGTGTATAGGGAAGATCTCCGTAGGTTCAAGAGATGGTCTCTGATTGCTCACAATCTGGGCAGTTCACCTTTCATTGAATTCAAAAATGCCAAGAGCCTAAAGTGGTGAATGGATCAGCAGAAACCGATCAGCCTCAGGGTTTTATACATAATCCTATCTGAATTTTCATGACCTCAAACATGTCTAGTCATTAATAAGTCCACTTTATGAAAACTGCATATCTCATAGGAGGGGTCTGATAACAAGATAGTCCTTTGTTTGGGAATTCTTTAGACTAGAGGGTGAAAGGGAATGGATGGTGATTTTTTAAAAAATATTTTTATTAAGACAATTTTCAAATACAATAAAAACTAGCACAGAGGTAATACAATCTAAGAAATAAAGACATAAAGAAAGACATAACTAACAACCTACTAACTACATAATCTGACAACTAACAAGCTACTAACTGTAAAAGAAATTGCACAATTTTTTAAACTTAGCTCTCAACCGCTCAGAAGACAGACCTAATTGCAGAAGATTAACCTACTTCCAAATATTTTTTTAAAAAATTATTTAATGCTGTTATTTTTATTATACTTATGTTAAAAAACTGTATCAAAAAATCACTTCTACTAGAGTTATACTAATATAAACAAATATCTGTCAGATAATATTTCAGAAAATGAGCAAAAATAAACAATCTAATATTGGGTAATATTTAGTAAATATGTAGTAATATTTAGTAGAATAAATGCTATTTAAATGTATAAATAACTATATAAAAATATAAACTAATTATTCTACCACAAGCCATCTTGTTGTTGATATTATTCAGAACCCAATGTTGCATATCTTCCTCCAATGCCTCTTAAGTAAATTTTAACTTTATCCCATTGAGATCTAAATTCTCTTAGTTTCTTCTCTCATTAATGTTTATCCATCTTGGCCACAGTTTCATAATCCTTTCCTCTTATGTTGGTAACTTGGAGTCTTTCCAAGATTGATGGTGATTTTTTGTTGCACACTTTGGCCCTTCTATCAAGCAGGACTAAAAAAGCAGTCCCAAAACTCCACTATACAATAAACCTTTATTAATTTCTGGTATCTAATCCACCCACTCCTGTGCTGTCTTCTCCTATTTTTTCTAAAAGTTGCACAAAATGAAAAAATCGTAGCCAGAGGCAGATCTGTAACTGTGGAGCTGTTCTTCAGAAAGCCACAGCGTTCCAAATAAAACTGTGTGATTTTCTTGAAAATGCAGTTTTTAAATATGTTGTGGTGATTTCTAAATTCTTTATGAAAAAAACCCCACATGTTTCAACAACACAAAAAGAAATACTGATCTTTTTTCCTTGACACCTGTTGGCAAGTAGGAAAATCGAGAACTTCCATCAAAAACGAGAAAAAAATGAGCCAACTTAGCAATGCATACCAATGGCGGGATGTCACAGGACATCAGATACCCTGTGTGGCTATGAAATGAAGCATTGATCTCTAAGTCCAGCCTTTATATTCTTTTCCTATGGTAATCCAGAATGTCCAATCAAACAATTGCAGACCAGCAAGCAGACTACTGGCTTTTGGCACATAAGCACTAATGGCAGTGCGGAAGTTTGGTCTGTTTTAGAACACACCCACTCCCAGCCCATCAAGAAAAATACAATTTGAAGCAGATGAGATAGGGACCAGGCATTGAGCCCCCTAAGTCATGTCCTGTAAAAAACAGGACAGATGTTCTAAACTGTGATTGTTGAAAACGATACTGAAAGTTTTCCATGTCCTATTTGTTAACATGTCTAAGGTAAAGTGAGAGCAGAAGAGGAGGAAAAGCATGTAAACCTAAGATTTGCATGGTACATTTATGCCTTGATAAAATAATGTTCATTAAGATGTCTCATAGCAGCCGAAATGCTCCACTATTGATTATGGGACATGTTCTGAACTTATGAAACAGTAAACAGGTGCTTATAATAGACATTGAGTGGATTCTGTTTATAAAGGTAGTTACCAGTAGTATATTTCTCATAGAACTCCTTTGGGGGAGAAGGATCTGTCTTCCCTATGCAGTGGCCAGACATTCTCTGAAGCCAGAGAAAAGCTCACAGGCTGCTGCAAATAAGGCTGGTGCTGTCCCTCAAAACCAGCTATCTGATAAGTCAGGTCTAGAGCTTTCAGGGAAAACAGTTTTCCCACAGTGTCCTCCCCACCAGTTTTGTTTTCTCTGTTCAATGAATTTTTGATGTTAGTAAGCCCTTTGTCAGTTTCCCATCACTGTGTTAAAGCAGCACAGGCCCCTAGATGACTTTTTTTTTACTCCTTCAGCTCTTGTTTGATAAAAGAAGAATAGAAAATACATCTGATCTTGTCATTGGAGTCAACTGGGGGGAAAAGGGTGAATGGTTGCAGGTTAAAAAGTTTAAAAATAAACAAAAAGGGGGAAATAAATTACAAATGAGAAAGCTTTGGAAAATAAAAATACTTCTGGATTCCCAGCTGATCCCAGACTTTACATATTGTTGGGAAGTAAGCCCTCATAGGCAATAAATCTAGGCAATAAATATTTACCAAAGGTGTGCTCATGGTCCTCTTGAGGTAAGAAAGGCACTTTTTGCTGGGTCCATCTGCTGATACATGTAATTCTTAATTAAACTTGACAATTTCACTAGTTCATATTTTATACATTTGTGGGAATTTAATATAACCACAACTAAAAGGTTTCGTTTGAGAGGTTTGAAACTTCCTGCAGCACTTTAACAAAGCACTTTCAACTTAATTGATGTACTTAATACTACTCTCATGCCTATTCAAGATGCTATAGAGCAGTTCCTCTCAAGCTATCTGATGTGGGAGTCTGGATTTTTTTTTTTCTCATCATGCCATGAACTGATATGGCATTTGTGCCCATCAGCTATAGCTGATTCTTTCTTTCTTTGAAGCTTGCAGGGATCAGCAGTTCTTGGGTTAACATCAATGCATGGAACACCACTTTGAGTAACAATTTTATAGAGTTTTCAAACAAATGGAAATATTTACTCCCATGCTGTGGGATCCATTTAGTCCTTTTCTGAGTGTGAACATGATTATCAGTACTACCCTGTACATTTCTACTTAGAAGTAAGTCTCAGTGTTTTCAGTTCTCAGGTAAATAGTAAAAGATTTCATCCTTAGGGTATGAGATCCATCTCAGTACTCGAAACTGAAACTGGTGTACAGTCTTTTAGCATAATAGAATTCAAAGACATGGTTGTATTAGTCTGGTTCCATATACAAAGAGGATCTTGTAGGATCTTTGAGACTGAGAGAAAGAAATTCGTGGCATAAGCTTTCATGCATCTGATGATGTAGACTTAAGTCTACAAAAACTTATGCTACAAACTTATTTCTCTCAGTCAGTCTCAAAGGTGCTACAAGATGACTTTGCACAGTGCTATCAACAAGTCGGGACTGACCAGCAGGAGCATATTTGCACAAGTTGCCTGTTATTTTATGGAAATGAAATTGCTGGTTCTTGCCTATAAAGGCGTACATGGTCCATGTACCTGAAGCAGCACTGTCTTATACACAGCCACATGTACATGCCTGTGTGCATGGACACACAAATATGTGCATATTTATATATCAGCTAGACAGCCAGCCCAGCCTTATGCCCTCAGAAGCTAAAATTCTGCAGCTTCAATAATGGAAAAGCATGCAGCTAAAAATATTTCTCTGCGAATTGCTTTCTCTTCGCTGTCCCTGACTTCTTTCACTGGTCCTCTGCTTGGTTTGGTGTTACATACAAACCTGAAACAACCAGTCCTGTAGTTTGTTTGTCTCCCAAAAAGTCAGAGAAAGAATCCATGGTTTATTTTAGGGCTATTCTAACTGGACATTGGTAACCAGGATGTTGGTATATCCTCAGTAAGCCAAGATTCACCCCCACCACCATGGGGCACTGCCATATCATGATGTCTGGATGCCCCTATTGAAATGAAAAGGCCATTCAGTTTGTTTGTTTGTTTTGATGAAAGATTAAATGCATTCCAGACATAAAATAGTTTTTAAAAAGATCGTCAAAGAACAAATCCTTATTGGGAGATGATAACTTGTGTCAGAGCATCGTATGCTCTGGCTATGACATTGCCAGAAACCTTCTCATTCCCATGTCTAAAAGTAGATTGGCAAACCTCTATATTCTCAAGGGCAACATTGTTGTACAGACTCCAGTTCAGAGGCTGGCCTATGCTGTTCTACGTAGTCAGGTTCTATAGTAAAATTGGCCTTAGTGCCCAGTGTTCATTTCATATATAAGTATATGTGATCAGATAGTATTTAGCACAAGCAGGAAGAAGTTAGATTATGGCCTTCTGTTGAACTACTGGATGATTTATGTTATGTTACATTATGTTATGTTGTCTCTAAGGCCCTTTCCGCAGCATATCTCAATAGTGTTCTTCCATTACAATCCCAGCATTGCAATTTCTGTCATGGTGTCAGGTTAGGAACACTATCTTCCACGCACTTTTGCCTTAAGAGGATTAGTAGCAACATTACTAGCAGTGTTCCTTCTGCACTACAGTAGCATTGGCCAGTCCTCTTCCCCGCCCCCAGGTCCTGATTGGTTTTTTTTCTTTGTAAGCCTTACTAGTGCAACAATGTTGTAATGGCATGATACACCAGTATATTATTGCACTTTTGTGCTATAATACTTAACAATGTATTTAAAAATATAAACTTTTTACTGAAATGAAATTTAAAATAATTTAAATTTAAAATTTAAAATAAACACAGAGAGGTGACAAATTCCAAACTTGCCTCGCCATGGGAGTAGCTGAGAGAGGGACAAGCTGAGCATACCTTTCTTGGGTATGTCCTGGATCTGCAATGACAGGAAGCGCTATCAAATGCTACTACGGTACTGCACTGAGTTGACTGATGGGATTGAAGTGCTAAAAGTCACTTTTAATGGATTTTGTTCTGGAAACGTTATAAGGCAGTTTTGCAACACTTGGAGATGGAATAGCAGCTGGATAGCGACAATCTTGTGCCGTAGCACAACTCCTGGACCAGAAACAACCTGCTGCTGTTGCAGAAGTGGCCTTACTGTATGCTGATTTCTCAGATTCTGACAAAGTATGCACAGGCAGAGATACTAGTCAGGATTCAGAAAGAGTCCAAGAGAACCAGTGGACAAATTGGAAGAGGGATCAGAAAGCTGGTTCAGCAAAAGCCCGACGAGCAATATCACTGCTACTGCTGTTACTTTTATGGTAGTTATGTCTTGCCTGTTTCTCAATTTGGGACTCAAGGTGGCTAACAACAGTTAAAAAAATAGTTAAAAATTCCACAGAACATAAAAGTTAAGAAGTGATTAAAATATAAAAAAATACAGTAAAACCCGTTACATAAACCATTTAAAAACAACCACCACAGCAATAAAGACAAAATCCAGTGTACTGTTTATCAGGGACAGGCCTTGTGTAATAAGTTCTCAAAGGCCTGTTGAAACCAAAGGGTCTTCTTCACCTGTCTGCAGAAAGATAGTGAGGAGGGTGCCAATCTAAACTCTCTTGGAAGAGAGCTCCAGAGCTTGGGGACAACCACTCAGAAGACTCTCTCCCATGTACCCACGAGATCTACCTGTGAAGTAACAGCTCTTATCCAGCCTGCCAGCACCATCATTCTGCCTAGCTTTGCAGCAAATGCTGGAAGGTTGGAAGCAAAATAAAGCATAAAGATCAAACGCATTCAGGCCAAACAAGTTCATAGAGGAATAATTCCTGTTCTTCTGGCCAGAGTCATGTTGGTGACTTAGGCTGGTATAGGAATGTAATTCTCTGCTGATTTGTTCTTGAAAGAAGCAAAATGTAATTTTAGCAGTTTTCTTCCCACTGCCAGAAAGGCCTCAAAAATTGCATAGGTTTCAAAGACTGTTCAGGACATATTCTATACAAAATTATGACACAATATATTTGCACAGAGAATTTTCTGCATAGAAAATAGTATTTCTGCCCAGGAATATTTTTTTCTGTGCAGAAAAAGTTGTTTCTTACACACAAAACTATATGAATTTTGAACAGAATAAGTTCCAAACTGCAAAGATTCTAATCAGATCAGGATTCTTTTTGTAACAGTGATATCTTTATTAAGATGGCACAAAGAGCGTGACTTGTGGAATGAGTAAGTGTGAAGCATTGCTTCCGATTGCGTAATCAATTGTATAATGGTGCAGTCTGGTATAACTCGAGTACATCATAACTCATAAAGTGCATCATAAATTTATGCTGTGCAACCAACTGAACAGAATCATAGTGTCTGTTTCACAGTTATCTTTTCCCACTGGTGGCCTGGTAGTTTATGTGTTTTGCCTCTCTCTTGGCTGCTTCTGAGTAATGAACCAGAAGTGCAACGTGCAGCATCCAGGTATCCTTGGGATTCAGGTGATATTGAAAACATGGCACAGTATCCACCCATTATTGTGTTCTCTATGTGCTTCATTTCTGAGAAGTCATTGCATGCTCCTCAAAGAAGTTAAATCTGTTCACATAGAACAGAGGTGGGAAACATTTGACCCTCCAGAAGTTGGTCTCCAACTCTCAGCAGCCTCACCCAGCATATCCAAACATGAAGAATGCTAGTAAGAAATGCAGATAATTGGTTCAGTGGCATCTACTGACCTAGTTTTGTCCACTCCTGACCTAGTTTTTAGCTAGAGTTTCTATATCCCACTGATATAAGGAAATCTGTGCTGTGTGGGATATTTGATTTCAGTGCAGTTACATTTTTTTTTTTTAAAAAAAAAGAAACAGCTAAACCTGTTTACTTTATTTTATGTAAGGGTTCCTCACCACCCCATAATGGTGTTGTGCCATATTTTATTGTTGTTTTACAGCACTGATTCTTCAACACTTTCCTCTTTTTCCATCATGTTCAGAAAGATCAGCACTCAGACACTTTGAATAAAAAACTATTCAGAAGCCCAGAAGTTTTCTTACCAG
Source organism: Iguana delicatissima (assembly GCA_948472985.1). Classification (NCBI taxonomy): domain Eukaryota; kingdom Metazoa; phylum Chordata; class Lepidosauria; order Squamata; family Iguanidae; genus Iguana; species Iguana delicatissima. The sequence continues at coordinate 847,536 of CAOKZL010000202.1, forward strand.
CAGTAAGAAAAATGATAAAAATCTTGATTATTTATTTGTATACATACATCATAGGTATGAATCGTATATACAGTGGCTCCTCAACTTTCATGAGGGTTGGGGATGCAGTGCCCTTGGGAAAGTCAAAAAGCCACAAATAACCCCCTCTGCCTGTATGAGCGCTCCCACTCCCATTCATTTGTGGGGCTTCCCCTACCATTCAAACATGCTGCCCCATTCTCCCCCTCTCATTCTCTTGCCTTGCCCTGAGCATGTGTGCCTTCCAGATGACAGGGCAAAAAGCAAGCAAATGGAATGATGCAGCCCTGTAGACAGAAAAGGCATACATATGCCTCCCCCATTCTTCCCCTCCCATTCTCTTTCCTTTTGCCGGGTTAATTGTGTTTCTTCTCTGCACCCAGACAAAGGGCAATGGAATGAGAGGGGCAGCTCCACACACAGAGAAATCAGGTATGTGCCTTTTCCCCATTCCTCTGCCTTTTCCCAGATGTGCCTGTGTCCCTTTCGTTCACCCAGACAAAAGGCAAGGAAATGGAAAAGGCAGCCTGTGCACAAAGGAAGAATGAATGTGCCTTCCCCCATTCCTTTGCCTTTTCCCCAGGCATGTGTGCTTTCCTTCCACATGCCCAGGCAAAAGGCAGCCAAAAGAGGGGGCAGCTCTGCACTCAGAGAAGTCATGTGCAAGCCTCTCCTCCCACTCTGCTGCCTTTTTCCAGGGCACATGTGAGCACGTGAGCAACGGACAAGCAAATAGGGGGAGAATTGCGGGGGGAGGCTTACACGTGCCTTCCTTCACACACAGGGCTCCCCCTCCTACTCATTTGTCTTTTGCTCAAGCATGGAGATGGAGGCCACAGCGCACTGGGCAAAAGGCATGGGAATGGGATAGGTAGAAGGGAGGGAAGGCAAGTGAGTGCCTCACGAATAATCAAATTTGCAAAGGTGAAACTCATAAATATGGAGGGAGGAGTGTATCTGGCATAAACAGTACCTGGGGCAATAATGGAAGTTATGCTCCATCCTTCTTACCCCTACCCCCACCCTCCACCCCTAAAGCATGGCTTTTTTCTGCCCCCCCCAGCATTGATGCCCAGGCCATGTTCCCCACTTACCCCACCCTAGATATTCCTCTGCATAGAACGTATTTAAATTTACCATAATATGTATATTGTGTTTGTATGTATGTGTCTTTCTATTTGTGTGTTCAGAGTGTCACAGTCTCCCTGGAAGGCATCTCCATAGTGCACACTTAACACTGCAGGAGAAAAATCTCAGGAACAACTAAGGGTCAACCCTTGCCCTCAACCAACGATGTAAACTTTTTGGAAATTTTGAAACCATTTTCCCCCCGTTTTCCAATTTTCACAAAATTGGAAAAAAGTCAATGTTAACATCTTTTCCAGTTTAAAAGTTACTTTGTAATTTATGAAACATTAAGCGTATTCTGGATGGCCTTCTGCTGGTTACTCCCGACTAGAGGAGACCTATTCAATTTGTTGAATGCGAAGTCAGTGGGTAGGTAAATTCCACTGATTCATTGGATCAACTGTTGTTCTTGTTGTGTGCCTTCAAGTCATTTCCAATCTACCTATTGTGACTCTAAGGTGAAGCTATCACATGGTTTTCTTGGCAAGACTTGTTCAAAGGAGGTTTACCATTGCAGTCCTCTGAAACTGAGAGAATGTGACTTGCTCACTGTCACCTCGCAGGTTTCCATGGCTGAGTGGAGATTTGAATTCTGGTGTCTTAGAGTCCCACTCCAACCACTATACCACACCGAGTCTACTCTAGTCACAACTGACAACAGGATTTAGGCCTATGTATAACTTGATGTTTTATAAAATTATTGTGTGATATCTTAAAATTGCAATTTGTTCAGAAAACAATTAGAAATTGAATTTATTTTTTAAAATTTTATTTTACTAAAATTGGATCTACAATGTCTTGAATTATTAAGGACACCTTAACTATAAGGGATCTCTTTGTTTTTGAGGTATGGGTGAATCTCCCCTCCCATAAAAACAGAAGAAATTATTAGCACGAGTAAAACAAAGAAAATTATTCCATTTCCTCTTGTCCTCCATAGTGCCAAGTAGACATAGCGAGAAAAGGAAGCATAGGCAAGGAAATGCGGCGATGTGTAATACTGCACATAGTTTCACATAGCAGTCGACCTGCTATGTAGTTTTTAGGAATAACATTGAGGCAGTAAATACAGGAGCGCTTTGTCTTCAATATTTCATTCATCATTGTAAAATAAATTATCCCATAATCCATTTTTAAAGGGGAAAAAAAAAAGACTTGTGCAGGGAGCTTTTTCTTAGTTGTTTGCAGATTTTTTTCCCTGGGCCTCTATAGCTCTACCCCAGAATGAAGAAGGCTGGAAAAAAATTATAATGGTGTACATTTTCAAATGCGGTAGCAGCCAGGCTATTTCAGACAGCCAAACTGCTGTTGAGGGTAGTTGTCCTCCATTTTTCTACTTTCAGAAGAAGATGGGGAAAAGAGCTGTAATTAACTGTAAGTAACACTGCAACTGAAAATTCTATAATTTTATATAAGAATATAAGAATTATAATATATAACTCTGTAAACCAAAACAACAACAAAAAAAATACCTTCTCATTATGGTAACCAACAGGGAGAAAACTTCTGAAATGCTTCACCCTTGCACTCAAGAATCAAATTCAGTTCTCCCTCCACATTCACAGGGTTTGACCTTCATGAATCTGATTATTCATTATGCTTGTCTCCTCCCACATTCTTCCCCTCCCGTTCCTCTTCCTTTTGCCCAGGCATGTGTGCCTTCCTTCCACACACCAGGGCAAAAGGCAAGTAAATGGAAGGGGCAGCCATTTGCTTGCCTTTTGCCTGGGTGCCTGGAAGGAAGGCAGTGCACCTGGGCAAAACACAAGCAAATGGGGTGGAGAGAAGACACACATGCAGCTTCCCCAGGCTCAAGGTTGCCCCCTGCCATTCGCTTGCTTTTATCTGGGTACCTGGAAGGAAGGCAGCATGCCTAGGCAAAACAAAAGTGAATGCGAGGAGGCACATATGCACTTTATCTGGGTGTGAGGATGCCCCTTCCCATTTGTTTGTCTTTTCCTATGCCTGGAATGCAGCAAGCCCATACAAAGCGCATGTGAATGCAGGAGAGGGAGACACATGTGCACTTTCTCCAGGTGTGGGGCTTCCCCCTGCCATTCACTTGCCTTTTGGCCAGGTGCCTGGAAGGAAGACAACACACCCGGGCAACATACATGCAAATGGGGGCGGGTGCTCATGCAGGCAAGGGAGCTATTCACACACATACACTCTCTCTCTATTTTAAACTTTTGCAAGGGTTCTGTGCCCCAAACCCTTACAAAAATCAATGGGCCATTGTAATTGAAAATTTACATCTCTGCTCCTGATCCGAACACTTATCACTATTGGTTAGCACTGTCAGGGCTGATATCTATGACCCATCAGTGGAAAAGAAAGGGAAATGTGTGTCTGGAAAACAAGCCTTTACCACCACCACTCAGATGTCAATTAATCCATGAGTGGTTCTCCCAGATAAGAGGGAACAAGTTATTTCTGGAATACAAATAAGACTTTGGGCTAGAACTTCCACAATCCATCACTAATGACTATGACTGTTAGGGCTGGTAGGGGTTGCAACCCAAAAAAATCTGGAGGGCTCCATCGTCCTTCTCTCACTCCAGGTGCTAGATGTTGGTTTTCTAATAGTCTACTTATTTCTTTTTAGGAAATTACCCCAGTGGTATGTTTACAGAAGATTATTTTTGTGAACATTCTTGGCTGTTATTCACACCTAACAGTTCTGCTGTTTTGCTCTGATCATCTGGAGTTCTTTACGTAGAATCTATTTTATTTGAACGGTATAGTAAAAGGACTACAGAATTTACTGGAGCTGTGTTCTGGGTCATGGTTTTCTTTCTTTGCCACCCCCAAATTACCAGAAGAAAGGATATGTCCCAACTGATGAATTTCTAAGCGATTTGTCAGGACAATGTGCCAGCTATTTTATTTTCCTTTGATGCTTTTGTTTGTTCTTTGTATAAAAGAAGAAATTTAAAAAATGGCAGGAAATGTCAAAATGTAAATGTTCTAAATGATGCTTCTGGGAATTTGTATCCTCTTCAGAGAAAACAAGACACAGTGATGTCATTTCCATGGCAGAAGAGTATCTAATATTTTTTGCAGCAGACTGTTAAATAATATCAAAGGACTATTTTTCTTAGAAAAGTTTTTTTTTTCCTTAGAAAAGAATCTTCAGAAATCTCACACAGCTATACAGGAATGAGTATGAAAAATTTTGGCTTCAGTTTAGAACAGCATGCAGTGTATACATTTTCAAAAGGAGTATGGATGATTCATTGTAAAGAATAGGTGGAAAGATGCTAAAAGAGATATGTACAGGAGAACCTAATAGCGTACACAGATGGTAAATGATAACCAGTTTGGTATTGCTGGGAGTGAAAAATAAGAACATATGATGAACCCTTCTAGATCAGACTGTTTTTGTAATAGACAACCAGTGTCTGCTTAGTAGTTCTCCAGAAGGAAATGAACTACAGAAGCACCCTGCTGTTCACTGTTACTGATAGTTGGTAACAAAGTGCCTCTAACATTGAAGAAAATATATAGCCATTAAGTCCAAAGTTTCAAGAGTTAGTACAGAGCCTCTCATTTGTCAGGTCACTTGACAACTCTGAGATCTAGTTTCATTCATGATGCTGCATTGAGGTTACTGGGTAGACTAATTTATTGATTTAAGCATTAAGTTTTCCAAGGAAAATGGCATACATTGCTGTGGTTGACATCATTGTCTCTTATCAGACCATTTTGTTGCTGGATCCTTTCAACGTCCTCTTTTTATAATGCAGTTTCACTTCTCTAACCTGGCACATATCAGATGCTCTGGCCAACAAATTTGCTGGCTGGCTGCAGTTGGTAGAATTTGTAGCCCATCACATCTGAGAAGTGCCAAACTGGAAGAGGCTGCCCTAATGGTAAATAGTTCATATAAATGTTGCTATCAATCTGCGATCTCTCCTTTACCACATTCCCCGCCACCACCATTACGTGCATAACCCTTAAAATATCATGGATTATTTGTTTGGATTGGAAGAGACGAATTAGGAATAATGTGTTTATCCAGTAGGGGGACACTGTGATACTAATGTGTAGCAATAAGTAGCTACAGAGATCATCTGGTAAATCAAGGATGAGGAATTATTAATCTGTATTGTTCTGAGTGCTTCTGAGAGTATGCAAAACATTTTTTCTGCACTACTGAATATCTGCACGTTTTCTCTTCACACACTTAGACTCCAGAATAGTCAGAAGTTTCAAGTTCAGTTCCTGGCATCTCTACTTTAAAGAATCAGATAACCTGCAGCACAGTGCACCAATCTTGCTTTACTACCAATTGGCTTAAAGTATCTAAATCTTTCTCTGTAAAACTGATTTTTTTAAAAAAAAATGAATTCTTCACGTTTACCATTCATTGATTTGGAATTTGCTGTCCTCACATGCACCAAAGTAGTGACTTTGATGTTCAGCATGCCTATTGCTTGGGCAAGTGTTCACAGGATTGCAACAGCCTCAGAACAATGTTAAAAAAAAAACAGATTTACTCAGAAGGAAATCTCACTGTTTTCATTTGCTCTTACACCAATGTATAGGTCTGTTCATTTAATTTCTACTTATCCATCAGTGGACTCAAAACAATGTACGTGGCTCTTTTTGTCTCAACTTTATTCTCACAATAGCATTATGAGCTACATCAGGTGGGTAAGAGAGAAACCAGCCCAATTCATGCACTGAGATTCATAGCTCAGAGCCAGTCAAAAGACTGAACTGGATCCCCCAGTGCCTTAACCAATAGTTTAACACAAGACTGTGACCCATGGGAGACATGGAACTCCTTAGGGCCATTTTTACAGCTCCTGGCCTCCCCTCAGGGGCTGAAAAAAAATCTTGCCCCAAAATAGCCAGTGGCACCCTCCTCCAACTACAATGTGTACTTCTGAACAAGCAGTTACTATTATCACTAATGCCATTGCTACAGATCTGATATTCACCCTCTTTGCTTTTCATTTCTTTTCTTTTTTTCCCCTTCCTTTAAGGAATACTTTAAAAAAAAACCAGTACCTCATGTCTTTGCTGTCCTTTCTAACCATTTCCAAGCCTCCTAGCAGTCTTATCACTGGCAAAAAGAGATGAAAGAAACAGAACCCAAGAAATAAGAAGCTTAAGGATCTACGCAGAAGCCAGCGAGCAGACTCAAAGCTGCAGAGAGCCATTGCATAGAGACGTCAGTGTAAAATTCAGAAATCTCAGATAGGTCAGCATTTAACTCGAGGTAAAGTGACAAACTGGACTAGGAGAACTATTGGCTTTTTGCACTCTTGACATGTGCGGGGCACCCCCCTGCGTTGTGTTCTTTGCTAGTTCAGTTGCATTTCTCCCTGGTATGATTTATTAATGAGGTTGGGGAGTAGGGTGAGAACACAGCTGGCCAAAGCCAGAGTGTTCTTTCAAGGTAATCACACTGTAGCTTGTGATTTTGTGTTCTCACTGAAACTGTTAGTGAGTGTAGGGAGTGCGACATTGCCACTCATCACATATTTATGCATCATCAAAAGTACAGCCCCACATCCTCACCCCAATTAAACTTAAGTGCTTGGATTTAAACCAGTTTAATTCCACTGACTTCAAGGAAGATCCAGTCTGTTTATGTTCAAGCCTTTCAGCTTAAAAAGGCTGTAGATTGAGCTGTTTACTAAGCAAGAGTTTGCATTTATTCTCACCCGCCTAGCCAGCCGTGGTCAAACATTAAACCAGGCAGGCTTTGAATCTCAGTAAAGAACCTCACAATATTTGGAAGCTGAAAAATAAGTCTAGTATTTGCACATAGGACTCTATTCTGATAAGACAGTGTTTCTTGATCTTCAAAAAGCGCTTTTTTTTTTCTGAGTGAAAAAGGTAAATAAATCTCAATACATAACAGTTGTTCCGTGACTTTAAAAAGTTCAGTGCACTACTGCATATCTACACAGAAGCAAGCCAACATATTTGATCAATTCAATAAATTAACTCCATTCAAATTGAGAGAACAGGTATACATTCCTACCTGGAATGACATCTGAGTCAATGTACTGTAGTGGTTACACAAGAATTGGGCATCTGTCAGCGACTGCATTGCCCCCACTGAGGGACTCAGAAGTGTTGTATCATCATTGTTACTTCTTTGTCTCTCCCAGAAAATTTGAGGTAGCCAAAAGTTGTTTTGTGCCACAAAATAGCCTATAGCATCCCCCATAGATTGGGAGGGGACCGCTGTTAGCCATTTCACTGTCTTTTCTGGCATTTGCAATCCCTTGTTTCATCTGTCTTAAGTCCTGTTGTGGGCCTTTCCCCCCCCTTTTTTCAAATCATGAAAGGATCAGGCAATTGCTCAAGTAACTTTTGCAATTCTCAATACTTACCCTCCTAGAGGCACGCGTTCCAACCAGACTCTAAACTCCTCTCCACTCCATGCACAAAATGGAGGAAGTGTTTTCGTCACATGAGGTTTATTTATTTATTCATTAATTTCATTTATGTGCCGCTTTTCTCTTGGAGTGGGACACAAGCTGACTCACAAAAGAGTCAGTTAAAACCCAGCAATACAATTCTAAAAACAATTCAAATCGTCACGTTTAAAACAGCATACAATTTAAAGAATACAAATAATTTTCAAAAGCACTCACCCAAATAAGAAGCCTCTCTGCGAGTGAGAAGTATTAAAAAGGCTGGTTAAATAAAAAGGTCTCTGCCTGTTGACAAAAGGAAAGCAGCAGGGGGCGTGGCAGCTTAGCCTCTACTGGAAGGGAATTCCAGAGGATGGGAGCAGCCACTAAGAAGACTCTGTCATCTATGTCCTCACCAACCTAGCCTGTGACAGTGGTTGGACTGAGAGAAAGCCTTTCCCTGCATATATTAAGTTTTTGGCAGGTTCATAGAGGACAGTACAGTCTCTGAACCTAAGCCATATAGGGCTTTGTGGGTCATGACCACTACCTTGAATTGTGCCTGGAAACAAACCAGTAGCCAGTGAAGCTGTTTTAACGGGATTTACATGCCTCCATGTAACTGGCCCCATCAGCATTCTGGCCACAGCATTTTGGACCAGTTGAAGTTTCTGAACAGTTTCCAAAAACAGCCTCCTGTAGAGTGCAGATCAGTAGTCCAAACTGGATGTAATCAAGGCATGTGTCACTGTAGCCAGATCTGATAACACAAGAAATGGGTGCAGCTGGCACATCAGTGTTAGCTGTGCAAACACACTGCTGACCACTGTCAAAACCTGGGTGTCCAGGCTTAGGTTTGATCCCAGGAGAACATCCAAGCTGTAAGTCTGAGATTTCAGGGGAAGTGGGGCACCATCCATCACAGGCGGAATCCCTATTCCACGATCTTCCTTTCGACAGACAAGGAAAACCTCTGTCTTGGTTGGAATAAGTTTCAATTTGTTTTCCCTCATCCAGTCCATTATTGACAACAAACATTGGTTCAGTATTAAGACAGCTTCCTTAGAATCAGATGAAAAAGAGAGATAGAGTTGAGTGTTTACAGTGTATTGGTGACACCATACCCCAAAATTCTGAATGTCCTCTCCTAGTGGTTTCGTATAGATGTTAAAACTGAATTTACAGGGAGCCCACAGTTTCAATGGCCAGGACATTGAACAGGAGTCCCTCAGCACCCTCATCTGAGTTCATCCCTCCAAGAAGGATTGGAACAACTATAGAACAGTGTCCCAAAGTACCATCACAGAAAGGAGGCCACAAGGATATCATGGGTAAATATATTGAAAGCTACTGAGAGGTCCAGCAGAACCAACAGGGACCTACTCCCTCTGTTCAGTTTCCTGCATAGTCACAAAGATGACTAAATCTGTCTCTGTCCCATAATTAGGCATGAATCTAGATTGAAATGGATCTAGATAATCTGTCTCATCCAGAAAATCCTGGAGCTGGGTGGCCACCACATATTCCAGAAACTTGGCCAAAAAACTGAATATTAGAGTCTAGGCAAAACTACTGGATCAATATGCGTAGACCTAAATTGTACATTTTTATTCGTGATATACAGATAGTTCTACTTAAATCTGAGACCTCATTCATCAGAGGGTAAAGCTACACATGATGGCAGCAGACACATTTAGCACTTTCTTCTCTGTAACTTCTGACCTGGATTCTTTTGTAGTCGTTTTCTCCTCAGGTATTACAGCATAGGTGAGAAAAGTTAACACATTGAGTGGGTTGCAAAGAGGTAATTAGCGGCTGGGGAAAGAGTTTACACCCTTCCCATGGATAGATAGTCATGTTAGTCGCTTGCAGCAAAAAACAAAATACTGTTGTTGCATCTTGAAAACTAATGATTTTTATTTGACAGAAGCTTTGTTAGCTACAGTTCACTTCATGGCAAAGAATATTGTTTCTGCACACACACACACACACAGAGGTCCCTTTGGGTTGATAGATTGGCAGCTCTTGCATGCACAGATTGGAAGATGTATAAACTGGGAAAACCAATAAATGTAAATTTTAAAATGGAAGTAATAAGAATAATAGGAAAATCAACTGTCACTCTTTCTACCAGTCAGCACAGTACAGCACGAACTCTGGGAGGAAATGATAAATATGTGTTGTTTGTGGTCCTTTTACACCATTATTGTGGTAGCAACTCAAATAAATAAATTCATTTTTGGAGCAACATTTTAGACATCTCAATTGTGTGCATGTGTTTGTGTGTGAGAGAGAGTGCAGGTGTGCATCTCTGTTTCTGTATCTATATCTTTGTGGCAACATCTAACGATTGCCAAGAATTTCATAATCAGAAGTACTCTGTAGTGTTTTAGGTAGAACATGAGAGTATAAACAATAAATAGGTCATATAACCGGATGCCCTGAGAGCAACAACACAAGAAGGAAGAGGACTGGAACATTTGCAGTAAGCTATAGGAAAACTTGCTAAAAATAGTTTTCAGGTTTACGATAGGTTGGTTGGTTGGTTTGTCTCTGGTGCTGTGGCTTTTTGTCTATCTGTAGAAGTAACTCCTTTATTCATAAGTCTGACTTCTATGATGTTAAAATAAGTTTCACTACTTTGCTATTTGAAAAGAATGGACTCATTGTGAATATTGGCTCCTCCTTCTTATTTGGTATTTGGTACACAGGTACACAGATTTGATCCGACCTTTGTGATAGACATGTTCCATCAGAAGCTTATTCTGCAAGATTTACTTGTACTTTGATTTAAAACGAGCTCCCCATGAAACACTTCCATTTTTATCAAGAGTCTAAAGTTCTGTCAGCTTTTCCCCATGATCCCTTAAGGAGTGCCTATCCATTTCAAAATATCATCATCTTCTACTGGGACTAAGGCAAGGGACTCAAGAGATTTACACCTTCAAATGTTGAAGTGAAGAACCTAAAGAAACAAGAGTTCTCAGCTGAATACTGGTTTTGAAGCTTGCCTGTACAAGAAACTGTGAAACTTAATTATTGGCTTATTTCAGAAGTAAATCACTGTGAGTTTAATTTGCTTATTGAGTGAATTTAACTCTCACTCACTCACTCTGTGTGTGTCTTTATGTATGTATGATTGCTTTTATCCACATTGAGGAGAAACATTCTTCTTTCTTTCTAATGTTAGACAACACTCCAGTCTGAGATCCGATTATATGCCTTTCTACTTTTAAGGAGGTTATGCTCACTGGCTGTTTCAGTTGTGCTGCTTACATCTGGATAAAATGGTGGAAGGCACTCTTCTCAGTAAAGAACCTCTTCATCTTCATACAATGAAAGATTTGATATAACAGATATTTGATCTTACAATGGGGGAAGGGGTGGGGCATCTGGTCACCAAGGGAACATGCAGTCTGTAGGTCTCTGCATCCATGTCTCAACAGCTTCCCACTTTTTTGCTCTAAACTGGCTAATTGCATCTGCTGGGTGCCATATAGACAACAGCCCTACAAGCTGTAGAGGGAAGATGTGACTGTCACCCCCCTCCCCGGGCAACTGTAAGTCATCCTCCCCTGCCATACATACGGATCCAAACAATTCCAGATCTACAGGGGGAAAAAAGTCCCTGTGATTTGAATACTGTGTAGGATAGGATCTGCGCGGTCTTCCTGAACTATTACAGCCCTCCTTCTCAACCTATTCACCTGCCCTTTCAGTAGCAGCCAGTAGCATGGATTGGAGAAACACACCATGTTGTCCTAACTAGAACTTGGAAAAGTTGGCTTTTGGACTAAAGCTCCTACAGTTCTCACTGGATAGAGGAGTCGAAAGAGTTGTGGCTTAAAAACAAAAGCTCTGATTATATTGTGATATATAGTATGTATGATATGTAAATGTGTCTAAGGGAAGGGAAAAGAATTTGACAGGCAGCTGGTGTGCTTGGTAGTAGCTCTGTGCTGAGGCTAACATTTAAGATTGATCCACAAGTTGTTGAATTTCACACTTGGACAAAAAAAATTGAGCTTTTGACTCTTCATGTGGCAGCGTGTCTTTAATTAAGACAGGAAAGACAACTGTATCGGGTTATGTTGAACCTGAGGCTGCGGAAATAGCTTTCTCCCTACCACTTGTCTCATTTAAAATTCACAGGCCACAAGGATCTGTCTGTCATTTGTGGTTAGAAGTTGACATTCTTTTTCCCTTTTAGTTGGAGCATACTTGTCCTTTTTGTTCTACTTTGACACTGACACCATGTTTTGCTTCACTTTGAACACAAAAGCGCAAGCACCCTGTGCTGCTTGAACACTGGTGTCACCTGCTCCACCTGAAATTAGCATTCCCCAGTGCCAGCTGACATATTTATACTGAGCGTAACATCCCAACTTTGACAAGTTGGGAAACAAAACCAGTGTACAACAAACATGCCAATTGAGGCTGATTATATTAATTGCTATTCAGGTCACTGCTTAGATTAATTATTATGTTTGTGTAGCATGTTTGTTAAGTGGTTGCCTGATTGCTGTTCAGAAGATTGATTACTTGTTACATTTACCTTGTGGTTTCTGTGGGGAAAATTGTCGCACGCATTTCATCAATTCACAGCGTAGTGAGGTCGAGAAGGGCAAGTGGGAATAGTATGTTGATCTCTCCACGGAAGAGCATTCATACCTGAAATTGCATCAATAGGCTTATAAATTATGTGCACCCTTTTAGTCTTCTTCAGGGGCTATCCATAAAGCATGGCATGGTGTTTAAGAGCTTTTATATTGCCCATTCTCCTCACACACATTGCACTTTCCCTTTTTTTAACCAATGTTGAATCTTTCGGTTATTGCAACTTTTCTATTACTCTTTCCCATATCATGACATGCATTGTATTTTATATAATCCACTGTTTATTAGCTGACTTGAGGGCTCTTTGGGGTATGGAAGAAATAAATCAATATATATTTTTAGCAGGGGAATTAGACATTTGTCTATCTCTTGGTTAGTCAGTACATATGATATCTTTTAAACTGCATGGCCTTACCTTATCCATAATCTGTGAGGGAGGGGCAGAAGAAATGAGAATGAGAATGACTTTTCTGGCTGCCTCAATGCAAAGAATTGCTGCCTTTCTATCTGTGTGCAGTCCAGTTCTTACCAAATGCACATACTCATAAGAATGGCAATATCTCTTAGTAGTAAAAAACCAAGAACTCTTCCCTGTGCCATAACTCCGGATGTAATTTGGGTGCTTCATGAGGATGGCTAATTGAGTGGCGTCACAGTCACTTCATTCTACTCAAAATATCACAAGGACAATACACAATTGAGCATTATCGTGATTTTTCTTTATAAGATGAAAAAATTGCCCCAGAACCACATCAAGACAGTACTGCCCTCTATAAATATGAATTGGGAGCAAGCCTCACTGATGCCTTAGAACTGTTTTTGGAACTTAGAAGCAACTAGTTACAAATAATAAGTCAGTCTTTTCTCAATTCTTTTTCCACTAACAAAGGTATAAGTTAGTTATATGTCTTACCTTATTTTAACTAATATTGAATGTATCTTTTGTCAATTGTTATATAATTTGTTAAACTATGTTTTGTAGCATGGGAGGCCAATTAGAATCAAACAACTGAATAAATGGAACTTACAGAAGTGTTGACTTACCAAATTATATCTGGTTGAATGGCTCTTTTCTAGTTAGGACCAACAGTAGAATTTAAGCCTGTGATTGTATTGTTATTGTTGTGTGCCTTCAAGTAGTTTCTGACTTATGGTGACCCTAAGAGAACATATCACAGTCTTTTCTTGGCAAGATTGGTTCAGAGGGGGCTTTGCTTTTGACTCCCTCTTAGGCTGAGAGGGTGTGAGTGGCCTAAGGTCACCCAGAATATTTCCATGGCTGAAGTGAGGATTCAAACCTTGGTCTCCAGAGTCATAGTCCAATGCTTAAACCACCATGCAACAGTAGCTCTGTGGTTGCAACTTGATGTAAAATACTTATATTCTTTTTGCTTTGTACTTAACTTTGTGGTATGTGGCCTTACTAAATGGTGGCATGTTGAACTACTTATGTTGTGACTTGGGCTGCCTCCTGGTACCCTGTTGTGACAACTGGATGTGGAGAGTTTTGCACTACATAATGTCAGCAGTTTTTACCAAACTGGTTTTTTAAAAGTAGCTAGTCAAACTAAAGATAAAAGTAAAAAGAGAAAGGAAAGGATGACTTTTTGAAAATTTTGATTATAATCTTAATTAATTTGGCACATGCTTGGAACTGCAGATAGAAAGTAATTTAGAAAGTAACTTTCTAAGATCTGTTTCTGTGCAAACACTGTGATTTTTAACTGGGATTAAACAACTTAAAAACAAGAAATTCACACTACATTTAATAAAAACACACTAAAGCACCAAATTAAAAGTGTGTCTCTTGTTACCAGAAGCCAGCTGAAATATGGAAGTCATACAGTTCTTCCAGGGGTGAAGAGATGAACCTTAAGCTTTGGATTCTGTTAAGTCTCAAGGAGCAAGAAGTCTGATGTTGCTACAGACATTTCAAATTTTTACACCTGTGTTATCTTTGTTGTTAGGAAAGATGGCTCACAGTTAGTATAGGTGGGAATGAATGATACCCATTCACCTTATGGTGGCAGTTTCTGGAGGGATGATGGAAATATGTGGAAAAACTAAAACGTGGGTTTCTCCCACATGACTCAGAGCTTCTTGCATCAATCTCCTATCCAACATAATGGAAGGAAACACAAGGTGGTTTCTCCCACACTAGGCGAGTAACATGAGAAGATGGTCTCAAAATGGGGAAGGAAGAAAGAGCCAACCATGGCAAAGAATGAATGTAAGCAAATGTGTGGAGGTAAATAAATGTTTTGTATAGTTAAGCTTTACTTTAGCTGAAAAAAGGGAGGGAGGGAGGGAAGGAGCAATAGCAATAGCAATAGCATTTATTTCTATACCGCCTATCAACTAAGTGTTATCTAAGCGGTTTACAATGTATTTTTAGCTAATTGCCCCCAACAAGCTGGGTACTCATTTTACCGACCTACAAAAGGATGGAAGGCTGAGTCAACCTTGGAGCCTGGCAGGATCGAACTCACAACCCTTGTGGTTGCAGTACTGGCATTTAACCACTGTGCCACCAAGGCTCCATTTGCGCCTCCAGGGAGGGAGGGAAGAGGGGACAAAGGAAGGAAGGAAGGAAGAAGCAAGATTATGTAAAACTACAAGCATAAACAAGGTTTGTTTTGCAAATCAGTCACACTCACAGATGTGAGATATATATGTATATAGGTAATATCACACCCCTATAAAACAGTAAGCAATAGTTTCAGATTTGTGAATTTCTCCTCAGTATGTTCCTGGATTATTTTCCTTCAGAGCCAGAAGTTTCTACACAGAAGGGAAGAGCTCAGTTAGCATCCCTTGGAGTCTGGATTCTTAGGAACATAGAAATCCCACGTGCTTACTCTCAGACTTGGAGGCATTTTTAGAAATATATGATTGATTATAAAAATCACAGGATTTCCTACCATGGGGATGCTATCCGCAGATGCTACTGCATCCCTGGACAGTTTTATTGGTGCCTACTGCAGCACCTGTCTTTAACAAACTGTTTGATTGAGACACATGTTTAAGCAACTCTGTTTTTAAAACTTAGTATTTTAATTTGCCAGAGTGAATAGACAGCTTGTGTAATAGCATGCCCACCCACATGTACCTGCTTTAGCTATTTGTGAACTATCTAATAAATAATAAAAATTCTATCTATATTTCTCCACCACAACCCTGAGACCCTCAAACTTGGACACCTGCAATTTGATATGGCTGCAAAGGGACTTCAGTGGTGCACATATTGGGGCTATTTTATTTTTAAAATGCATTTTTAAAATTAGAGGTAATTAAAATTGCCAGAAGCAACTGTGCAGACATGCCTGGGACATTCTGTTCTACAGGGCCTCTAGGCATGACTGGTAATGGTGTTCACTGCAGTGCATCCCAGTCTCACTCAAGTTTTCAAACAAGTCGAAAGGAGAGAAAGAAAAAAGGAGAAATTCCTGGTAACTGGTAAATGAATGCAGAGAGTCATTAGAGAAGGGGCTGGGGTAGAAGGGAAGAAATTAGTGTGAGAATGAACAGGAGTAGAGGAGAAAGAGAGAGGAGAAAAAGCAGAAAGGGAAAGAGAAGCAGGATTGGGATGGCGATTGGAAGAATTCTTACTCAATCAAAACTGAGTACTTCTACTAGTATCAAAGAAAAGGGTTTTGTTTGTTTGCTGTCTGTCCTTTCCAAAGGCCAGTTGTGGTCTAGGAAGTGGCTGTCTTTCAAGATCACTGTGGTTTGAATGGGATCAGGTGGACAAAGACATGTGACAGTGTTGAAACAAGCAGAACGTGACTGTTAGGTCTGCAGCACTGGGTAAAAACAGAAAGTGAAGCGATGGTAGCTACTGGCATCTGCTTTCTGTGAGAAATGCATTGCCATTCAATTATCCATGATTCCTATTGTATTGTTAGCTTCCTTCAGCCTGGTTCCTAACAATGACTTCACTTATTATGTGTGCGGTTTTAAATTTATACCTAAAACCACAAAAGTGTAAACATAACAAGCACATGGTTGCTGAAACATCTTGGTCAGACAGATGCACTTGTCAGGATTCTGTAACTGGCTGCCCTTTCCTGTTGAATATATCTTCAGTGAAAATCTGACTTTGCCTCCGCATAATGTGTAAAATGGTCATTGGGTTGTAGACTCTTACACACCTGAGAGATAGTCCCATTGAACTCAGTGAGTTACTTACTACTGAGTTAAGATGTATAGGATCCCACTCTCAAAAATCACAGTTTGCTTTATGAGGAAGCAGTGCTACAGAATATCCCAAATAAGAGACAACTGATCTCTATAAAATGGCTGGATTAGTGAAAATAAGACAGTTGAAATAGAAAAGGGGGGTGCAAATACAAAACCACAGGGTGTATGGAATATTGATTGCTATTTTATGATGCAAGACTAGCTCACAAGTAGCACAATATATTCAAGAGCTTCCATTTAGAATTTGTTGTTTTCTTATATACTGGTTTTCACCTTTTTCCAATATGCATTTAGTTTTTTTGTTTCCTATGCAGTCAGTGAAACATATTATTGGGAGCAGCTGAGAGAAGAGGTTCTGTCCACTGTACTGAACTGAAAGGTTTAGCCATCATTCAGCAACCCCAAAACACGAGGGTCCAACAAGTCTTCTGAATTTTTTTTTCATCCACTACATTAAATGTGTCAGATATTAATGCATCACACCATGTTTTTCATTGCCTGATAGGAATTACTTACTGAGTTTTAAAAATACCATTTTTAAAACAAGTAATTCTGCTTTGATTTGACAAATTTCTGCAGCATAGAGGCACTCGTGGGAGGTGATCATGACAACAGACATGCTTCAGCTGCCTGAAACAGATTACTCATTTTCACCCTAAAGATGGAAGTCCCTACACAGAGTAAATCAATTCCTTGCAGTGACAGCCTATTTGTTCTGAAAAGCAGAAAGATGTCCCTTCAGATAGTAATCCAGCTGGTGTTAAGCCCTTGTGTTTTTCCCTCAGTTGCATACATTACGTGTGCACAGACCTAGTTTTTCTCTCCAGTAAGTCCCTTTTTTCTTTTTTCTTTTTTAGTTTTAGAGTACACACCTCAGGTAGTTTGAGTTGTTTCACATTGGAGAAACATTGTGGCCATAACTGTAACTGTCAGGCCGCTGGCTCTTATTTAACTGGAAAGTCATAAATCTTCTTTAGCACGGTGACTGCCTTGCATGCTCTTCTACTTTTTTCCACACTATTAGCTTTGGACATACTGAAAAGATCTTGAGCTACTGCAGAAGACTTCCAAGAAGTAACATACAGGCTGATTCCCTCAGGAAGCACTCTTGTAACTTTCTCCATCTTCAGTTTGATGACTTCTCAAGCCATTTTGTAGCAAAACATTTTGTAATTTAATATGCTGCTTAGCATATCTAACATCAATATGTGAGTATCTCCCTGTGTTCTGAACAATTCTGGCTGATTACAAATGAGGCAAAATGCTTGTGCACTCAACCCAGTAGCTCCCATTGTAAGTGGAAAAAGCTAAACAAACGATGGGCTTTCTGTCAGTGGTTTGCTTGTCATGAGATGCAAACCTAACACTTTAGCGTTTTCCCTCCACCGATGTCCTGTGTGGCACAGTTCTGGACCTACTAAACCACTTGTCCAGTTAGAAAATCTTCTTAAAAACCTAGTTATACAGTGTCTCCAGGAAAGTTCTGGGATCAAATGAAAGACATTTAATTCCTGAAATAAATGCAGCTCAACAAGATCTGTTAAGGAGATGAGAGGTTCTTTGACCACTTGACTTCCTGGACATGACAGCATAGAGGGAAGGCCTTTAAAAAACATGGACAGGCAGCCTGATGCCAAGATGGGAAGCTACGAGTTAAGGACACCTCAGGTGTCAGTGAAGTCTTGAAGCAAAGAGCTGTTCCCACTAAGAATGGAGGCAATAAGGATTCCTGGATTCTAAATAACAGTACAAAAAAACTTCTACTTTTTAATGTTTGAAAAAGGTATCATAATTGCAGTTTAGATGTCATAAAGTTTTCTGCAGTTTCTAAAAGCAGGAGATAGCTTGATAACAGTATCTTACTGTTTATTTTTTTGGGATATCTATATAGAATGTAGGATTGAGAGCACTTTTCCATTCTGAAAATTGCCATAATGCCTGACTGGGCAGAATAAATGTGTCTGCCAATGCATGCCAATGTATTTTGTTTTGTAGTTTGTATTTAGGTCTTATATGTTTACTGCATCTTGTCTTACAGCACAGGAATGAGAAGACAAGCCTAGACTCTGATTATTGTGTGCCCATAGTCAGTAGAGAAATTCTTTTTTCATTAAGCGTGGCAGTTATATATAAGGAGATTTTAATATGCTGAGATCATTTCCGCGTTACATTGCTTTAGCGCTATCATTCCACTTTCAACATCGTATGGAATCCTGAGGTTTGCAGTTTAGGGAGGGGCCTTTAGAATTCTCAGTCAGAGAGCTTTTTGGCCTCAGAAAACTACAAACCCCAGAATTCCACAGGATGTTGAAAGTGGAATAAAAACACTGTAACAGTGCCGTGCAGAAGTGGCCTGAGTTACAGCATAGCTCAGGGCTGAGAGAAACAGAAAGCACAGTTTGAGAGAAATCCTGAAGTAAGGAACAGCCTGTTGCATGAATAAGCCCCCAAATAACACTTTCTTTTCTCCTGTTTTTGCAAGTGGGGCAAGCTAGATTTGTCGCAAAATTCATCCTTCAGATACATTTTCTCAGCCCAGTGCAATAGTCTGGATTTCACAAGCACATTCATTCACAGAGAGAAAAGAGAGAGAGAGAATAGCAGCTGGTGGCTCTTGTTCAAGTAGACAATGAAACCCTCGCACTTTTTAGTCAGAATATTAAAAAGCAACTCAAGGCATTGAACCATAGCCCAAAGTAGGTCCAGGACCTTGGATAGCCCTTTACAGGTCACTGGAACAGTTGTTCATCACCTCACTGACTTTGGAGCCAGCCTCTGCCAATATCTATGCTAGTCATCTCTTCAGGAGGCAGGCTTGGGTCTGAATTCAATCTTCAACACCTCCCTGCTCTGCACTGAATAGCCAATCTGGATAGTTTTTGCAAATGGCAATGGTGTTGAGGCTAGAATCTACTGAACCATTACTGGTCTTGAATTATGACATATATGGCTTCCTATGTTTCGGTAAGTAAGAGAATAACGTTTTAAAAGTGTAAGGCTGAGGGAAAAGAAGACAAATGTCAGACAGAATTGTGACTGGATCTTTAGCATTTAATTTTTTTTTTTTTTTGGTGATGATTTAAATTCTTTACACTTTCCTTTATGTGCTGTATGTCATTTTCAGTTTTTTATTTTAGTCTTTAGTGATGCTGCCTACAATTATCACCATTAGGTGTCACAGTCTAATTCAGTGTCTCTCCAACTCCCCTTCCCACAAAAAACATCTGACTGTGTCCTGAAATCACCTTTGGCACTTTAATAGGCATTGGTTGATTTGTTTATACTTCCACATGTTTTAGGAGACAATGCAAATATGCAACAGAGCACTTTATATACTCTTTGCACCCCAGTTCCAAGGAGCTCATTTTCTTGGAGATTAGGGCTGATCTGTATGAAGCATGAACATTTCCACATGATCTAGTGCCTCTGAATATTGGTCTAGTAATGGCCAATGGTGGGCAAAGAAGCCACGCATGCATACAAAATCAGCATGGTGTAGGACCACTACATGGCTGACAAAACTCTGAAGCAAGTTACTAAGCCGTGAGGAACCCTGCACACATGCCTGTTCTTGATGGACATTTGCCTTTAAAGTCTTAATGTCAAACTGAACATGATGTTGATACCTGATGATGAAGATCCTTCTCTTGAACTCAGTGAGAAAGCTGTTATGTCATTTGAATTTGTTGAATTTGAAGCTAGTCTTAATCATCCATTTTAATGCTAGGCACTTCCTTGCACGGACATTTGTCCAGCATTTATCAGTAGTAATTAGACAATCTTCATGTTGCTGTTAAGTTTTTTAACCTTTACATTCTCTTCCTGTGAACTCTTACAGTGGTGTTTGAATTATGTCCAATTATCTTTCTCTGACTTTTCTTCTCCCATCCCCCATCCAATCCACATACATATACACATGCAGATGCACTGATGCACACTCACACAGTGGACCAGTCATAAAATTGAGCATTGGCATGAAGTGTCATATTAAGTCGGTTTCAGTCTAAGTTAGGCCCTTTCCGCAATCTGCCTTATCCTGGCAGCGTCCTGGGGGGATCTCAGCAGTGGCTCTGCTGGGAGGGGAGTATGACAGGAATGCTCTCCTGTGTACCAGCTGCCTCCACGATCCAGGAAGCACGATGGCCCTGCTTCTTCCTGCTGCACCACAACCGGGTACTGTGCCAGGCTGCGCTTGGGCAGGATGTGCAGCCATTGCGCTTTGGACCCTCTGCACATCAAGTAGGAGCAGGATGGTGGCACGATCACAAGTCATTGACAGAGGAAACTCATCAATGTGCTGCCTTGGGACAGGAGAAGGATAGGACCACAATGTTATACATAACCATCGTCACGGTTCTGTCCTTCTCCCATCCCCATTGCAGAATGACAACACCTGAAAAAAGGGCCTTAGTTACAGACAGGACTCCCTGAAACAACTTAACCGGTTTCAGTGGTATCTGTCTGTGCATGACTTTAGTTACTTTTTTAAATGGGAACTAGATTTGCAGGCCATTGTTGCTTATCATAGCATTCATATAAGCTGGTCTTCTGAGTAGTTAGAGACATCATTTAACTAGACATTGAGGTAGGGTCCAGTGCTTGATTTCCATTGGCACCAATTTCCCCAGTTTTTGGGATTTTTCATTCACATTTGAAAAGATCTGATAAAATCTATCACCTTAAAATAAATGTTGGTTCTTCCCTAGTTACTAAATAAGTCAAAGTGATTAGCAATTCTGTTACTATTTCCAATATATTATTTGCAAGATTTGTAACTTAAAATTCTTTAAGATTTAAGGTTCAAGTTCTTCAAATCTCATGATGGAAGTTGGGATTTTGTTTCCCTTCCTTCCTTCCTTCCTTCCTTCCTTCCTTCCTTCCTTCCTTCCGTCCTTCCTTCCTTCTTTCCTTCCTTCTTTGTTTTGTTTTGAGTGAATAAATTTATCTGAATAACGTAAGAAGTGTAAGTCACAGTGAGTGATGTGAATGAATCCAATTAATTTGCTGATCCTAATTTCAGTAATCATTTTTCACTGTTAGTTAATTGTTACAATTGAAGAATTCACATTACTTTAAAACTATTTTACTAAAATAAAAATAAATTGGATATAAATTTATAACTCTGAGATGGCGGGCTGGATGACAATGTAGTGTGCACACATAAATCCAACATCAATCCTACCTAGAATATACCCATTGAAAACAATGGGAATCAAGTTAGTTATGACTAGTAAGTGCCATTCATTTAAACAGAGCTACTCTAGGTAGGATTACCATTGGATTTAGCTCATAAGTTGGTACAGTGCTCTGCCTGTGTCTGCTTGTATTTAGTGGGGAGAAACTGTGGAGATTTCTTTCCATGCGGGCACCTTTCCTACAGTTGTTTGACTCAAGCATCTTTGTTTATTTAAAAAATTAATGAGCCTGATTAACAGTGATTTAGTTATTCAGTAAGTTTAGTACAATTAAGTAGGAGATAAAATGAATTGTAGCAGAGTAATATAAAGAAATCTTAGTAGGCTAATTGTATGTGTTTCAAAAGTTTAATTAAGTGATTGTATTTGCATTAATTTTCATCTGAAGAAAAACACTGTTGATGAAAAATAAATGAATTGCCTGCATTTTTTAAATACAAATATCCCCTTCCTTTGAATAGGGCATCCTTGCGTAGTGTGGGCAAAAAGGGAGAAGTTTCCTTATGGGCACAAATAATTTTGAAGTGATTGTTGGGTTATCTTGCCATTCTTACTGATAGCTACAGTAAGTACTCCTGTGGGATATTTGTAAAAAGAATATATAACAGATTTTTAATGTTTGCAAGACCTTACTTAAATGATGCTGAAAAGACATGTGGCATATAAGCAACCCTGTATTTTCCATATCACTTGCAGGTACACCCAGAACTGGGCAGGGTTAATGTACTTGGTTCAGGCAGTGGAGGATTCATTACCACAAAGTCAGCTACTCAGACACTGCACATAAACTATACATAACTACACAGAAGCAGGTCCCATTGAGTTCAAGGACTTACTCTCAGGATTGCAGGCATGGACTGCAATTTTTTAGATCATAAGATTGCAGTATTTTTTCCAAGGCTTCCCTACTTCATCATATCTATTACTTTTGCTGCAACAGCTCACTGCCGTGTGATGGAAGTGGTAATGAAACATGACATATTGTAACTCTTTGCTTTCCCTGGATAGGGCAAAAGAAGGATGGGCACCCGGGGCTAGGAATGTCAACTGCTTTTGCAAAGCATCAAAACATATTAGAGTGCAGTCCATCACTTTACTTCAACATCATCTTTTACAAATCTTCTGTGCACTTAAGCTTCATGTGTTTGAAAGTAAATCATACAGCGTTGACTCAGCCAGTCTCACTGGGGTCACTTATCATGTATCAACATTGGCATATCCTATCTTGATCCATTCAGACCACAACATATCACATTGTTCTACAAATGGCATTATAAATATTTGTGTTTACAGCAAACCAGAGTTTTAAAATTGCAATAGATGACCATGGTAAAATAATAATACTGAATATGATCTTGCTGGACTTTCTATTTCCAGTAGAAAACAGGAGCAAGAGGGACACTTGTGGAAACTCACTCAGCTACTGCTGTTCATATTGAGTTCTCACAAATAGTAGATGATCATCCTGTATATGTCTGGATGGTACCACTCGCACTGCAAAGAGGAGAACTCTCAGAAATGTAGCTGTGGGCAGAGAATGAGGGGATTGCTGCCCAAATAAGAATTCCGCCCTCTCCATGAAATTTCCCATCACTCCCTAGATTTCTAGCACTGCAGAGAGTAAGACACTGAAAATTGATTTAGATTTAGAACTAATCTTTTTTCTATGTTTACATCATCATCGTTGTTGTTGCTGTTGTTGTTGTTGTTGTTGTTGTTGTTATTATTATTATTTCTGTTCTGCCTTTTCCCCAGTTTGAGACTCAACGTGAATTACAACAAATTAAAAATACATAGTTAAAAGTTCACAAAATACAGAAGTTAACGAAAGATTAAACAACAAAAAAAATTAAACCAGATTAAAACATACATCATGAAACATGCACACATACATATATACCAGCACGATTATTAGCAATATCTATTCCCTTGAGAACTTTTGCTGTCTCTTTTCTTTGGATGCCTAAACTCTAATTTGCAGACTGAGGGGAAATTTCATTCTGAGTGGCAGAATTCTGATTTGCAAGTGGGGCAATGCCATCATTTTGTCCCTTCCCTTTGCTACACCTCTGAAGCAGTTCACATTATGAAATCATCTATCATATAAAATGTTGCTGTGCAGATAACTCTGTCCTCTCAGGGAGAAGGCTCACATTTCCATGGCACATCAGTTTTCTGTTTGGAGGAAAGGAATTTGTTTGAGAGGATTATTCCATCAACTGCACTCGGACATGTTACAATGCAGACCTATAGTTATCCTTGCATCCACTACTTTTGGGACCTGGGCTCTTATTCTCTTCAGCCATTAATGGTAACAGGTATTAGTTGTTGTTCTTCATCTTCAAGTTGACTTCAGTTTACAATGACCTTATGAGTGAGAAACCTTGAAGACACCCTGTTATTAACAACCTTGCTAAGAGCTTGCAAACTGAAACATAAGTACTCTCCACAAATCTGTCTTATTTATTTTCAAGCCTATAAAATAGGTCTTCAGAGTTCCCTGTAGCTGTTGGTCAGTTTGTCAGATCAATATCCAGACATTTTGAAGCATTCTTCCTTCAAACTGCTTTAGTGACAATTGGAGTATTCCTTGCATCAACAGCTGGTTTCAGGTTCTACAATAGCATTTAAATAGGATTTAAGTCTAGACTTTGAGTAGGCCATTCCAAAATATAGTCTGGTCTTCCATAGCCATTATTCAGTAGATTTTCTTATATGTTTACTATCATTATAGTGTTATGCTTCACTTTCAGTTCAGCTTCAGTTTTCAGATGGATGGCTTAACATTCTCTTCTAGAAACTTTTGATACAGTGCAGAATTCTTAGTTGTGTCAGTGCTGGCAAGCATTCTTATTCAAATCCTAAGGTTAAAAAACATGCCCCAAACATCACATTTCCACCAACATGCAAAATAGTCAGGATAAGGTTATTTTGTTTGAACTCAGTGTTTCTTTCTCCTCAAACATACCATCTCTCGTTGTGGCTAAAAAGTTCTGCCTTTGATTCGTCTGTCCACAGAATATTGTACCAGAAGTCTTGAGGATTATCTATTTGATCTTTATTAGATATCAGATGGGTAGCAACATTCTTTTCTAGAAAAAAGTGGTTTTCTCCTAGTTGTCCTCCCATGAACATCAGTCTTGTTCAGTTCTTTCCTGATCCCTGGCTTAAAAGCACCCACATTAGTCGGGGGAAGTGACTTTCATGTCTTTAGAATGTTATACTGGGTTCTTTCTAACATCCTGAATGATGTGGAAGTTTGTTCCTGGGGAGATTTTGGTTGGATGACCTCTCCTAGGCAAAGTGACTGTGACCTTGAACATTTTTCCATTTGTATAGCCTGATAGTTGACTGGTGTACCCTCCAGTCCTTAGAAATGGTTTTGTCACTCTTTTAGACCAATGAACAGCAGTAACTGCTTTTCTGATGTCTTCAGGGATGTGTTTCAATCATATGTGTTTCCATACAACCGTTTAGTGAAACTAAACTTCACAAAGCTTCATAGGCAACTATATTTTGTGAGGACAAAAAGTTTAATTGGATATGCCTTTAGTCTAACTTAGCAGGCTCTTCTTATCATCTACCTTTTGACACACTGTATTATGATACCAAATTGTGTAGCAAGAAATCACAGTTTAGTATTCCCAATATATTTCCCTTTCAGCCCATTCCACCCATTCTTTGCAGTGAATTCTCTATATTGCTTTTGAAACTTTGTAGAAGTTTGTTGTGCTAGGTCACAGCCCAGATCTTTCATCCTGATAATGGTTGTGTGAGATTTTTGAAGGTCATGACATAGAGGTCTTTTCTAAGAAAAAGTCATTTTATATTTTTTTAGTGATATGCTGGAAAACTGTTAGGTTCTGTTCTGCCATGGAAAGACATAATTGTATGTGTTGTTGTATCTAAAGAGGATGCATAATGATGCAGAAACATCATTTAGAACATTTAAATGTGACATTTCCTGCCATTTTGGGATTTTCCCTTTATACGAAGAACAGAGAAAAGCATCAAAAGGAAGAGTAAAACATCTGGCATATTCAGTGGTTCGGATGGTTCAGAAATTCTTCAGTTTGGGCATGTTGTTGTTTCTACTCTAACAGGCTCATCTGCTTAATTTATACTGTAGTATATTTCATAGGACACAGAATCAGTTCATATTAACCCTATTGGATATTTGGGACAGGACTTGATTCACAAAGGCCATTGTAGTAAAACGATGACATTTCTGTAATTATCATTAGGATTCACAAACCTTTCCCTCCCCTGCTATATGTTTTAAACAAGAGGGGTTAGAAACTGTGGCCCTTCTTATTTTGTTGAAATATAACTTCCATCAAGTCACCAGTCAGTGATAAGAGACCTTGTGTTAGAAACAACTTGAAGGGACACAACAATTATGGCATGCAGGACTATATAGACCAATATATCAGTTGGTGTTGGTGGTAAGTACAGAGGCTCCTTACATTCCACTATATGTTAAATAAAATCCCTGTCATTTTTCCAACTACGCACTTCGTCTTCATTTACTTTTATTATAAATTCAAAGAGATAGCCATGTTGGTGTGCTTTAGCATAAAAACACATAAGCTAGCTGGGAAGAAGTAATTCTTAGCTGAAAAAGTTTCTGCTAGACATTTCTTCTCCCCAGTTAGTCTAAAAGGTTCTACTGCTTTTGTTGTTGTTGTTGTTGTCATACAGTCCAAAGCCCACTCTTGTGTGCTGCTAGTGGTTGCATCCCAACCACAAATGTCAGTGATCAGCTATGCTGAGTCAGCAGTGATCCTTACTCACCTAGCCACTCAGCAAATTATGCGGTTTTGCTGCTGGTGCAAATCCTTGTGCCAGTTCTCTTTCAGATGCAATTCACTTTTCTGAATCTTAATTACAAAACTCCAAATAGTATATGGGGTAAGGATGTATGAAGGACCACTTCCTCAGATAGTACACTGGCTGCTTACTGCATTGAGCACCAGAAACCTTTATGTCCTGTTCCAGTTTCTTCAAAGGTCCAGTCAATCACAATATGACAAAGTCTTTTTGGTTTCAGCTCCCAGCTTTTAGAGCTCCCTTCCCTGAGAGGCTGTTTTCTCCTTCCTTTTTAAGATTTATATAGTCTGACATTTGTTTCTTCTAAGTTTTATACTGGTGTGTGCATGTGTTCTCATACTGATGATTAAATTGGTTATTTTCTTCTCAGATTCATTGTATTTTAATTGGGTTTTATGAAACCTACTTTGGGGTGGGAGATACTTTTTAGGCTGAAAAGCTGCATACAATTTGAGTACTTTCAAAAATAAAATACATACAGTGAGTAAGTAAGCCAGACAGACTGTTTTACTTCTACAATTACCATTGTAAGATACATTCCGTACCTTATAAAGGACAAAGGGATGAGTCATCATACATTGGCCTCGTTGGTTAGAGCTGACTGCTGTTGCTGCTCAGCTGTGTCTGAAAGGCAAAACAGTGCCTAGCCCCTGCTTTACACTAGCAAAACCATTCTTTCCGGCTGTAGTAGCCTACGCAAGAAAGCCAGAGAGTGCAAGATTCAACTATCTCAACCCATATCTAGGTTGGCCTCAATTGGGGGCATTCCCCTTCCGGCTCTGGCTTCCAGATTGGCAGGTTGTTACCCTGCACCAAAGTCAAACAGGGTTTAGTATTCAGAGGAAACAAATTGGTGATGCTCCACTCCAGCAGAGGAGACTGCACAGAGTGAGTTCAGTAGATCTCCTTGACCCGTTATCAGGGAGTACTGAACAGCCTCAAAATATTGTGGAGATAGCACTAAGGAAAGAACAAACAAAATACACACCTTGGGTAGGGCTTCCCAAGGCTGTTTTTCTAGCCCTTGATTCTTCTAGCCTCTCTGGAGTACCTCTTTTCTGCCAAAAAAAGAGAGGGTGAACTGGCTTCTTGTGAGATTCACCAGGAGTTCATTTTTCAAATTGATTGAAGCCCACATCCCTGCTGCATTCTTTTTTTAAAAAAACTCATTCCAAACTAGGTGTGCCAGATGGAATGCAGGATGGGACTTCTTTAACTTTAATCCATAACAGATCTTGGACCAGGATGAGATACTGTGAAGCTATGTTAAGCAGGACAAAAATACCTTTCCTCCTTCATCTTCCAAACCCAAACTTTCAGCCATAGCTGTCCTTTCCCAGCATGGCTCTGGCTTCATTTGTGGAGAGTGGGGAGAGGGAGTGCAGATGACATTCTGGAACAAAATCTGAGCTCCTCTGTGTCCCTTCCCCCTCCACTCCACCAGCAAAGCAAGAGCTGCGTTGGGAAGAGATGGCTACAGCTGAAAGTTTGGGTTAGGAAGAGAAGGAAGGACAGGTATCTTTTTTCTTCTAGACAGAGCTTATCCACTCCAAGGCACAGGAACCCAGTCTGGCAACCCTATTACAAATAGAAGTGAACCTCTTGCTTTTCCCAGTCCTGTTTTGCTTTTTCCTGGTTTTCTTTTGGGGAGGGGTAGGATTTGTCACAGCCTATGCCAACTCAGATGGTTCTGGGGTAGAAAACTAATCCCTGGATCCGCCATAGGTGCCCATCTTTGAGTTAGGAACTGTGGGGTGATACATGAAAGGTGCAATGAAGTCTCTCATTTGGGTCAAAATGGACTGTGACCTGAGGATCTGAAGCTGATTACAAGAGGTGGAATGTAGACAGGCAAGGCAGGAATTTATATTTTATCTATTAATTTTATATCCTACTTTTCTTGCAACGTGGGACCCAATCCAAGCTAAAACAAAGTAGCTAAAACACTTCCTAGAAGAGTTTAAAAACTTATTATACAACCAATCCAATTAAAACATTGATTGAGAACAATTCAAAAAATCCAAAAATAGTAAAAGATACATCAAAACCACTGAACATACTTCTGCCCCACCCAATTAAAAGCTGAAGGTCTTTGCTTGCTGGTGGAAAGAGAACAGTGAGGTACCATCTGAGTCCCTCTTGAGAGGGAATTCCATAGCCTAGGCACAGCCACCAAGACAGCTCTCTCCTGTGTCCTCTTCAGATGAGCCTGTGAGGGTGATAAGACAGAGAGAAAACCTTCCCTTAAGAATAAAAGACTTGGGCAGGCTTATACAAGGAGGGCCACTGTTTTCTACTATGATAGTTACCCATTTGCTCACTCTATCCCCCGTTTTCCTAACTAACCAGTCCCCCGGGCCGCATCCTTCAAGGCTTTCATTTTGCCTCAGCCCAGAGTTGTACAGACCTACAGAAAGTGTTCCCCTGGGCCTCTCTGAATCTAGAAATGTATGATAAATGTGATCAAATACAAGACATCTGACTGCTGAGTTCTGCAGTGTTAAAAGAGACTTTTTCTTTATCTGGAAGTGGGGAGTGCACCTTGTTTTTGCATAAGATCAGCAATTCTAATTGTAGTGCTTGACATTCAAGGCTAATCCACCAGCTCTAAAGCTTATTAAAAATGGCAACGAACACATTGATAGCAATAGGGGAGGTCAGAAATTGTCAAGAGTAATGCTTGTTAAAAATCGGAGATAAAATTATGAATACAGTAGGAATATGGGTTTTGCATAAAACCCACAGGTACAAGAATCAATAATATGACAGAGTACAATGAATAGTGCCGACAGTTGCAGACAGAGCCAGTGGTGCAGCTCCCCAAGCAGGAAGAAAACAGCCTCCGTTTTTTAAAAATATCATCTTTTATTTCTTATGCTGTGCAGAATTTTTCCCCTATGGAATCAAAAATAGAATTAGCAGCTGAAAATAATAAATGTTATTGGTGAAGCAAGATTGAAGCAGATTAGAGATTTTGTTCCCAGCTCAGCCACTGAGAGATGGTGGTAAAATTTGCTCAGTTACAGATGCCTTAGTGTCAACTGCCTTTACAAAACCTCCTCAGTAACATAGATGAATAGATTAGTGTCAGGAACGGAAGTATGTTAAGTACTAGATTGGAAAGAAAAACAATAGAGCAGAACTGTGTTCGTGTTCTGATAGGGAATTTCTCAAGGTCAAATTGTATGTTACAATACTGCCAGGTATCCAGCTAAACTCCACCTTGACCAAAATCTCTTGCCGTTGGTGACTTGGGTTAACTTTGCTGGTAGATCTGTTCTCACACTGTGCTTTGGTTAGCTGTGGGCTGTTCCTGCAGATGACTTTATTAGCAAGAGGTATTGCATGCTTTACCCCAGGCCTGGCTCAAGGCATTTTGTCACCTGAGGGAGGAAAAGCAAGTGGCAAACTCTGTCACATGCCTACCCAGGTCATGGTGCATAGTACTGAAAGTTGTCAGATTATTTGGATATATAAGAAAATTCCAAACACCTTTCTTCCTCTCCCAGCCAGAAATAATAATAAAATTTAATAGCAAGCAATTAGATGCCCTCCCATAAAATCCAGAATCTGCTGCCTGAGGTTGCAGCCTCCCTTACACCTAATCGCACTCCTCCAGCACTGCACTCCTTGTCTCAATAAGTAAAATACTTTGATCTTCATCTCCTTTTAAAAAGAAGTAAATAGAGAAATTTCTGTTTAAGGAATTCTGCATCAAATTTTATTTGACCCTAGGGTAAATCAAACTGGTAGATAATCATTGTTTTAGAGGATGAAGTGAGAGGTATTGTTAGCAAGGCATGTAAGACCCTTTCTATACATTTTTCCTCTGTAATGTGCTATCTTATCATGACTCACATCATCACTATCACTATCATAATTATCATCATAATCTAATAAAGTCAGTTTTCATGACCCAAAGAAAGATGTAATAGGGCAGGGAGATTCTGTTTATTTCATCTTCTTATCCCAGCAATGTCTTTGTGAAGCTATGGAAATGTTCTTTCATTATTAATTCAGCAATGTGCTTATGAACTGGATGTATTTCACTGAGGATAGCCTACTGAGGTTATTGGAACACGCCAACTCAGTCTAGGCACCACTCTTCTATTACAGCAATAATTAAAATTGCTTTTCTGGACTGCATGATAAGGATTGTTTAAAGATAGATTGTGTTTGTTTCACATCATTTCTGACCAATTTCATTGTTGCCACAACCCTCGTAGCAGCCATTAAAAAAAACCCCTCTATTAGCAAGAATCACAGTATGAAAAAAAAATAGTAAATTAAGGTTGACATTGGTCTATCATAAGCTACCATTAATGAACACCACAGAGGATTGCTACTGTCTCTGTTCATTGCCTTTGTCTAATTTATATCCAATAGCCCAGAGATTGTGCAGAAGAGATATGTATTTGTTGTAGCTGCACATTTGGACAAGCAAATAGGATTTTATAAATTGATGGTGGCTAGAAGTGAAAAATATGTATGGTCTCCTTCCTTGGAATGAATATTTGAACTAATATGTCTTTGGAAATAGCATGAAGTTTACTTCCCAGGGTTTTGACTGATAGGTCTCATTGAATACAAAAATGCTTCCATGTGACTGTATAGTGTTATCATCAGCTGATGATAATAAGTAATGTGGAAAACATAGTTCACTCTGTCTATTGTTCTAGGCTTCTTCTTTTTTTAAAAAAAAAAAAGGAAGAAAATATTCATTAGAATGTTCAGCCAAACCTGCATGCTCTGTTTGGATTCAAGGGCCCTTGAAGTGTCATACTTCATGATACAATGAAGAATATAGGCCAGCATTTTGCTCAGGTCCTTACAATGATTAGGGAAGCCTATCTTGGATGAGTCAGGTTCCTCTTCACTACACAACCCCCATGGGTCCTCAATATCTAGCCTGGAGGGTCAGGAGACCCATCAGAGATTTCAGTGGTGCAGAAAGCTCTGGTGGGAGGACAAACTAAAGTGCCCTGTTGTGGGTTTATGCAAGTGTAAGAGATTGTTTCCTCTGACGTCTACTGACGGGCTTCTTCTATTAGCACTGGAATCTGGTTGGATCCTGGGCAAAGTGTTAAAATAGTTGTTACATGCCTCTGCCACATAACAGAGAGAACCATTCTGTCATGCCTCTTAGATGAACCAATAATATTCAGTACAGAGATGTGACAGAATTTATTTACTTTTTTTATTTCTGTGCTGACTTTCTCCCAGAGTATTACCCAAAGTAGCTTCCAGAAAAGTTAAAAATATTTGCAATATAGTTTAAAACAATTAAAATAACCATTAAAAACAGTTTAAAATCATTATAAAAATGTACAAAGGTTTTTAAAAAATAAAATATCCGAACAAAATGAACACTCACCTGCTCACACATGAAAAGCCTGCTTGAACAGGAATGGTTTTGCTTGTTGCAAAAATTAAGCAGCAAGGGGTCCGTCCTAGCCTCTCTTGGAAGGAAGTTCCATAGGCTGGGAGCAGCCATTGAGAGGGCTTTCTCCCATGTCCTCACCAAGAGAGCCTCAGACAGTAGTGGAACCAAGAGAAGGTCTTCCTCTGCAGATCTTAAAACTCTGGCAGGTTCCTATAGGGAGACACAGTCTTTCAAATAATCTGGACCTAAGCTGTATAGGGTTTTATAGGTCATGACCAGCACCTTTAATTGTGCCCAGAAACAGGTAGCCAGTGAAGCTGATTAAACCAGGGAGTTATATGCTTGCTATAACTGGCTCTAGTCAGCATTCTGCCTTTCCACATTTTGAACTGAAGTTTCCAAACTGTTTCAAAAGCAACCCCACGTAGAGGACCCCACCAAGAGGTAACCAAGGCATGTGTCACTGCAGCCAGATTTGATGTCTCAAGAAAAGGGTGCAGCTGGCATACAAGTTTTAGAATTGTTTGTGGGTCTCTGCTTGAATTAGGGCTCTTCAGTTGGCACTGTGATTCCACTTTAACTGCTTTGGCAATATCTTATGCAATCCTTAAGTCTGTAGTTTGGTCATAGCCACTAGAGCTGGCTGTCTGAGAATTCTAAATGCTTCTCCCCAAATTTCAAGTCCCAGGATTCCATAGGTTGCTGCCATGGTGGTTAAAGTGGAATATAGCACTATAATATAAAGAGCACCCACTCCTTGTTTTGAGAGTGTCTTTTCACCCTTAGCAGCACTGCAGACATACTGCATTTCCCTAATCTCCAGTGGTCCAGCAACCCAGACGTTGAATAGCACTGCTCTAATGCACATGTTCTTTTGATATGTGATTCAGGTGTGCTCACTAGTTAGTCCTTTTACTTGGATATGTTACGATATATTGATTTTGTATTGGAAAAATCTTTGGCATTTTACATTGCGTTCCTGTGGCATAGAATTCAGCTAAGGGTCAACATTGTTGGCTCTTATGTGCTAAACTGCTACAAAAAGGCTTATCTTCCAAAGTTGGAAAGGTAAATATTCACCATCTGTTGTTCAATGTTCAGAAGATCTTACTGCTTTGACTACGCATGAATGTATATTTTACGCACATCAATTTCAAGGAACTGTTTTTAGAAATATGGTCAGCTTATATCAACAGCTTAGCCCTTGTTTGTATTCTCTGTATTTCCAATTCCATTTGCTTTTCTATTCCTCTCTTGCTTTCTGGTTTCTTTTTCTTATGGTCGACTTAAAAATCCAAGAATTTTTTTAAAAAAATAATAATGTGCACGCTTGAGATATCACAGAAAGGGCATTATATAGTATGTGAGACCCAAGAGAAGATGTGGCTGTTCATTGTGGAGTCAACAACAACAAAATATGATTACTTTTGCACCTACTCTGTTGAAATCATATGGTGCTTTGATATATAATCATGGATATAATTAGTATTTGTAAGAGTTAACAGTTCAAGCCTGTGTTTTTATTCGGAAGCAAATCCAGCTAAACACATATGTCCTCTTTGCAACACATGCATAAACCTCATTTACCTGGAAGTAGGTCTCATCGACCTTATTTTTGAGTAAAGATGTGTGTGATTGAAGTTTCATACATATAAAAAGAAATCAGTAATGTCTTCCAGGCTTGTGCAAAAATAATCAATACTTCATATTTATAATTCATTGCAAACTAATTCAATAATTTTTAGCATACTTTTACTCATGTACTACAAAATGACTTTTCCCCCCTTCAAACTGAAATATATCTCCAGTTTGAATTCAGGGAAAAAAATATGTCTCAGTTATTGGTCACCTGAGAGGCAATCTGAATCATGTAACCAACTGGGTACACTGAACAAATGGAGGTCTCTGGGAAGCCCTAGTGGTGAGGGGAGGATAGTTCCCTACTTCCCATGTATTTGATGTTTTATGCTGTTGCATCAACATGCAGAGCACACTCAAAACATTGGGCTGCATGAGGCAGAGTGCCAGTGCAACCACAGTCAAAGTTCATAGTATAAAGGTCAGATTGTTTTACCATGTGAAGCAGCAGCTCCCACAGACATCCATCTCTCCACTAGCAGTAAAATGCAACAATAAAAAACCAAGGCTCAGACTCTGTGCAATAGCTACACTAGCATAAGGTTACGGGACAGCCATGGTAGAAAAGTTGTGTAGCCAGGGAACAAGGAAAAGGTAATTGATTTTGACCAGAGTAAAAGGCTGTTGGCTGGGAACACTTTGTTTCTCCAAAGTATGGCTTCTAAGCTGAGAGTAGCAAGGTACCTCAAAGCAAGTACCTCAAAGCAAGGTACTCTAGGAAGGTGGCCTGGACAATTTTGTATTTCGTGGCTCAGGCAGTTATATGGTCCACCCTTCCCACAGCACCTTGCAACTGAGGATGCTATGCTTTGGAGGAATAAAATACTTCGAGTCAGCAGCCTTTCCTGCTGCCCCAGCCACTGCTGCCACCAATCCATCCACAAGCGTGGGTGCATAACATACTTTATGTGCACAGTGTGCTAGCAGCATTCCCACCTAAGAATATGTTGCTCTGTCATGGAGATCAAGATCTCTGAGGCAGCTACCTCACTTTGCTTTATGGTAGAGCAAACAATATGAGTAGGATTTACGAATAGGGAGGCACTCTTCTGTGAAATCGTTCAGTGAGAAACAAGCAAGGGAAGGGAGAGTAAGCCCTGCACGCAGTGGAGGGAAGCATGAGGGGAGGGGAGAGGAAGAGCAGGGGAGAAAAGAGATCGAGCAGTTTGAGCAGCAGGATGCAAAAAGCAAAGAAAGGGGTGCATTGTGAGGGTGCAGTGTGAGACAAGGGGAAACAGGAAGGAAGAGGAGTGAGCAGTGGAAGTGACAGTATGTAAAAAGGAAAGGAAGAGCACATAGAGAAGGTGAAAGAAAGTGAAGGGAGGGTAAGAGGGAAGGGAGCGTCAGTAGTGCAAGCGGCAGAGTGCAAAAAAGGAAACGGAGGCACATTGCAAGGATATGAGGTTAGTGGGAGGGAAGGGGAGTGAGCAGTGGAAGCAGTGGCATTTAAGAAGCAAGGGAGGAGCATATTGCAAGGGTGTGAGCTAAATGGGGAAGTAGAGGGAAAGGGAGAGTGAGTGATGCAAGAAGAGGAGTGCAAGAAGTCATGGAGGGGCACAAGGTAAAGGATGGAGGGAGTAGGATGGAATGGGAATGAGTGATGCTAGTAACTGCATAGAAGAAGCAAAGCAAAAGAAACATTGCAAGGGTGCAGGGTAAAGTGAGAGAAGGAATAGGAGAGAAGGGAGACTGTGAGAGAAAAGGGAGGGTCTTGCAGGTGGATTTGCTGTGAGGTAGTGCTAGCCAAAGGTCACATGAGAAATTCCATAACCAAGCAGAGATTTGAACATGGATCTCCCTACCCCAAGTCCAGTCTGCATTGGTACTCTCAGATGTGTTGTAATTGTAAAAAATGGCATGAAAGTTGAAACATAGTGGAGGAACAAATTCAACAATTAATGTGATGAATTTGCATAATTAAAATGCAAATTAGTATAATATGAATAATTTAGAATAACATGTACAACGTGCAAGTCAGATGTCTGATTGAGGAAGTGGAATATGGAACCTTATTTGAAGTGGGGAGGATACCAGCTTGTCTCTCTGAAGTGGCAAATTCTCTTTGTCTGCTTCTGCTTATAATGGATCACGTCATAGGACCATTCTTCTTGATCCTTAGCATTGGTAGTTGTCTGGATTTTCAGGAAGGAGGTGTTCCCATGCTTACCTGGAAACCAAGATAACCAAGATGTGAGCCACTTCCACCAGCTATCAGGAACTAGGAAATGTCAGTCTACAGCAAGAAGTGCAGGTGCTAGGTAAAGCTTTGCAGTCGCAGCACCGTCATGCAATAGAAAATAGGTTCCCCGTTCCTATCACTGAAGTTCACCCTTTCCAGCCAGGGGATGAGGTTTGCGTTAAGGATTGGAGATCTGATCCATTGACTCCCCGGTAGAAAGGACCAAAAACTGTCATTCTTTCCACCCCCACAGCTGTAAAGGTGGCTGGTATAAAACCTTGGATACATTGGACACGTGTAAAGTGAGCAAAACGGGGGTGGTCGGTAGCTGGGGACCCTACTAACCCACTCAAGCTCACCTTGAAGAAGCAGCACGGAGATTCAGGCTGAGTTATACTATTACCACTCCGGAAGCTGGTAATTCTATGTACAACTAAGCCTGCACCTGGAGAAGGAAAGAAGACGGGGGCTAGGCTCTATCGCTGCTGTCCAGGATTCCAGCAGCCCTGCATACAGCCAGACTCCAGGAAGCCCGGGAAGGGACGTAATACTAACATGCATTTTATATTACTCTTATTATTCTCTATGTATATGATATTTGTAAGCAATGCTCAAGGGGTTGAAGAGATAGCATCCCCACGTTTGGCTGATAACTATTGGTTACACCTAGCTAATATAACCGGGGTAGATCATTTCTGTTTGCTACAGAGGGTTCCTGCCAATAGACTCATTAATTCATGTCTGATACCGGTGTGTAGGCAGCCAAGCCAAATCCAGGATAGTACCCACTACCAGAGTTCGATCTTTAGCCACTTAGATATGTCGTATGCTCACAGCGCAGATTGGGGGGTCACTTCAAATTCTCTACCCCTAACTGAGTTCACTTTACGAACTCCTATAGTAGCAGGAGCCAATGCTACCTGCGCGCGCATGATAAATTGTCGGAGTAAGAATAGCCAATGCAAGGTTGCTCCTGGACCTCCGATTCCTTGCAGGGAGATCCAAAATATATCTTATTACCAAGGTCATGTTCTTTTACCTCATGGCTGGTTCTGGACCTGTGGGTCTAGAACCTGGTCATACATACAGCCTATCTGTCTAACATTCAACCTTGCTGCCTTAGCCGTCTGGTAACAGTCCTTCCTCCATGGCCTCAGAAGCGAGACCGTAGAGCTAGAGCCGCCCCTCTAGACGAAAACTGTGACGGCCAATCACACTTATGGTCAGACAAGGAGAAAATAGCGTTAGCATTCTCCCTGGTTGGAATAACAGGATTGGCTTTGGAGGACGGACTAGAAATAAATAGATTAGCCTGCACGCTAGTCAAAAGTATAAACGCTACTTCCAAAGCATTATCCTTGCTTAACAAAGAACAGCGGGAACTAAGGAATGCTGTATTGGAAAATTGGGCAGGCGTTGACTATCTCTTCCTTCTCCATCACATAGGATGCGAAAAGCATCAGAAATTGTGCTGTTTCAACTTGTCTGATAACAGCAACGCGATAGAAGCACAAATTAACAAACTGCACGAAGTAGTAAAGGATATAAATGAAGGGGATGATAGCTGGTGGAGGTGGCTCACATCTTGGTTACCAAACCTGAATTGGCTAAAAGCATTGTTTGTAATTTTGTTGCCAGTAGTGTTAATATTCCTGTTTCTGTGTATATGCTTTCCTTGTTTTATACAATGTATAAGTAATATGCTTCAAATTACTTCCAGTAAGACAGCAGCTCTGTACGCTTTGATGGCTCAGTCTGACAGTTTTATGATATAACATCATAACGTGGCTGTTTTATGATATAACATCACAAAATGCTATAATTGTTTAGAAATTATGCATTTAAGGGGGGAAATGATATAGGTATGAATTAGAAATAATAAAGTAGAAATAAAGTAGAAGCTGGGGGCTTAGGTCAGAGGAACGGAGAAAGATTTAAGAAGGGTAAAAAGGTCATGAGAGCCAATGTATCACGTAGCTAGGATGTTGATCACGTAGCCAGGGTGTTGTTTGTTTATTGGCTGCGGTAATTGCAGATTGTAGATAAGCACTTTCCGGGGTCTGAGTGTGGGGGTAATTAGCTAGTAACAGCATGGGGTATTTGTGACCCCGGAGGGGCGGACCA
This sequence comes from Iguana delicatissima, assembly GCA_948472985.1. Taxonomy (NCBI): domain Eukaryota; kingdom Metazoa; phylum Chordata; class Lepidosauria; order Squamata; family Iguanidae; genus Iguana; species Iguana delicatissima. The sequence goes on from CAOKZL010000202.1 coordinate 885,225, forward strand.
AGACATGCCTGTGATCTTTGTGTATGCTGTGAACTTTGTCTATAAAAGAGCTGTGAAACTTGAATTCAGGGCTTTTGGTCTTTTGGAGACATCCAGCCGAAAGCCCGCGCGTAATAAATTACTCTTTTTCTTGCTCTGTGGTCTCCGTGTTCTCTGGGCTCCTGCAACAGGTGATTAGTTGACATCTTCTGATTGAAGTGCTATTTTCTAATGTCTGTGTCGCAGTCCTGCATCTGACCACCTCCATATTAAAAAAGGATGTCCCTCAAAAACCAGACTATTATTTCTGGAGCTGCTAAACAATAAGCAGAAAGTAAAGAAGTTAAACTAAGAAGGACAGCCTTGCCTTTTGGGAGACAACACAAGCACTTCAGTCTCCCTTAGTTCAAGGCCATTGCTCAAGGGCTACTACTAAGTGCTGCTGTACAGCTTAAAGGGACCAGAGAAGCAGTCAAATAATGAAAGCTTTACTAGAAATACCTAAACAGTATCAGCAAACATAATCTAGGAAAGCATACAAAGATATAATTTGCAACCCCAAAGAAGTTAGAGGAGAAAGAACTCAGAACACAATGGCATACTTTGAGTATGGAAATTAAGCGTCAGGATAACAAAGTAAAAATTTTAATTAAAAACAAACAAACAGAATCTTGTCTTTTCACTTACTTCCTCTACTGTTACTGACAAACTTGGAATTTGCTGATTTTTCTTCCTTCTTTCAAATACAGTCAGCCCGCCACATTTGCTATGGTTAGGGGCACAGAAACCCTGCAAAAGTGGAAAAACTGCAAGTATCAAAATGAGTGGTGAGACTGAGACATGGTGGGGAGAGCAGGCACCTAGGTCCAAACCAGATCAGAGAAAGCACAAGGAAAGATAGATGGGTCAGTATCATGGTCTTAAACTTCTTCTCTCAACCATCTTCTTCACTGAGTGTGTGGAAGTATTGGGAAATGCATTTTTTTTAATTTGAATATCCTTTCCATTCCTAACAAACAAATATTTTTCCACAGGAATCAATGCATTTTGTACAAAAGACTGTATTTGCTGGCATATAAGACTCACCTTTTTTCCTGGAAAATACTGCTTGAAAATGGTGTGTCTTATACACCAGCAAATAGTATTTGCCAGTGTATAAATGGGGTGCGTATTACACACAGATGCCTGTTATACGCCGGCAAATACAGTACATACACATTTTCAGTCCAAAAATATGCTTTCTGTGCAAGGAAATCATATATATTTTTGTACAAATGAATTTTCTCCAGTGTTAAACAGACACCCTTGAATTTTCTCAGAGCAAGGAGAAAATTGCTAAAATTAATTGCTTTGTATAAACGAACAAAATTAGGGAAGATTTAGATCCCTGATCTACACTACAGTGTACAATGTATACAGAAATGGCTATTTTAGCATAAAATCCGTACAAACACATTCATTTGTCAAGAAAAGATACATTTGCCTGCTGAAACATCACTTTGGGGGCACCGGTAACCTGAGAAATGACAAACTTAATACACTAAAAACTAGAAAATTTGCAGAAATGGGATTGAATATGCTTATGAATTAGCATATGCAAAGCTGACATAAACCAGACATACAATAATCCATCAATTTCTATAGGTAGTGTATAAGGAGACACTGAGATGCAGCATCTTGGGATTCCAGCAAATATATACACCGCGGAGACATCCTGCATCTCTGTGTGATGTGCTATGCATATAGAGATAATCACATCATCCTAAGAGATCGTTGTCAGTGAGGGCAGGCCAGCAGTATCCTCAAGTACAGTAATTTAATTTTCTCAGTAGAAATAAATGCTAATCATCTACATATATGGAATAAAATGAAGGGGGCACTGGGAGGCATCATTAGGCTGGCATTCTGGAGACCCACTAATTAAGAATCCTATTTTCACATCCCTCTCCCTTTCATTTGCATATTATGTTCCTTGGTGGCTTTTTCCAGGGTGATCCACCTTGGCAGACACCTTCATTTTTTTTTAAAAAAAAATGTTGCTATTAACTAGAATTTTCAGGCTAAAAAATCATCCGAACAGAATTTTGGATAATATGTCCTATACAGCAGAAACGTGTTTATTAAGCTAAGCAAGCAAAATCAGAGTCATCTTTATCAGGTGTGCACCCCTTCGCATATTTGTAGTATAGTCAGATTTTCACACTTCAGGTCAACTGGTCACGGCAAGTATGCTCCTGCAGTGGTCAGGTTACAGTCCACAGGTTTTCTTCTTCTCCTTAAAATCCAATTCTCACAGTGAGATAGTGTATCTGAGCATTAAGTGTATACAGAGTAATGATGTGCATCCATCAGTTTCGCCTGCAGCATTCCAATTCTTGTCAGTTTCCTCTTCAAACCATATCCAAGAAAATACTAGCTCCCAGACAAGATACAAAATGGTGGCCAGCTTACTAGCATTTGCTGCTGCTATTAGCATAGGACCTTTCTGCACAACACTGTTACAGTGCTATTATTCCACTTTCAACGTCCTATGGAATCCTGGGGTTTGCTGTTTAGGGAGTGGCCTTTAGAATTCTCAGCTAGAGAGTTCTTTGACCTCACTAAACTACAAACCCCAGAATTCCACAAGATGTTGAAAGTGGAATGATAGCACTATGACAGTGTAGTTCAGAAAGGTGCATAGGCAGGAAAATGGGAGACAGGAAATAAATAATTATTTCACCACTTGGAGGTAGGGTGAAAGAAGCTGACTCTTGCTAAATGATGAGCCAAAGCTCATCATTTGCCCCTTCTTGTTGGACAGTTTTTCCTCCTCCTGGAAAAAATTAGCAAACTTCTCTATCAAATCTGTGCCTGCAAGTTGCTCTGGCTTCTTGAACCCATTTATGGACAGCTGTATAGGAGGCCGCAGAGGGAAATTAAATGTGGAACATGGGTGGGGGGAGTTAGCATTAGAACGTACAAAGCAAGGGACCACTAAGCCAAAAAAACAGAAAAGGGTAAGGCCAAAAAGAAAAGATTTTGTAATACGGTGGAGAGCAGCCTTCTAGCCTAGTCTCTATTCAGCTGGAGGAAGGCTGCTTGTCAGGAGCTACAGCTTTCTAGAAAACTGCTATTTCTGCAGAAGAACCACATCTTGGAAAAGAAAGGACTTTTACTGAAATCCATTTAACTTGCTTCCTGGGAAATGTGTTGAAAAGTCTGGGTGGCAAGAAAGCTATATGAAAGGGATCTTTGTTAAAAGGATTGATTACATATTTTAATGCCCCTGTGATAATCCTCCGTAATGCGCCTAACGCCAAAATGAACACAGAAGGAGGGGAGCTATTCCCTTACTTGTCAAAACAAAGCACATTTTCTCTTCCAGTGACATCTAACAGACTTGAGCATAAGCAACTGGAGCTAATTATCTTGTGACCAGCAGGCAGCCTTGAATAGATCTTAGCTGAAGACTTCCAAGTAGCAGCTCTTCAGATGGACTAAATAGGAAAGGGCCTTCTTTCCTTTTTAAAACAATATTTAATAGATTGCTAAATAATTGAACAGAAAGGCCTCTAAATACTGTGCTGACAATCAGCAAGGAAAATTGTGGGATTTTGATTTTTTTTTTTTTTTACCCTTTCCTGTGCATCACCACATTCTGAAGAATATGTGTTATTTCACAACACCTCTGGGAATGATTGGGGCCGCTATTAATTAGCACGTTGCTGCTGATAACATTATGATGTTATTATTTTTGCCTCATCACACTTTGGGAAGTCAGCAGTATAGTGCAACATTTTGGTGGACAGCAAGAAAATTCTATTTTAAATGAGATGAGGGAGTATTTATACACACAAACGCACATGTACAGACAGACCCATGTCAGGGAGAGGTCATTCATGAGGTTACAGTGTCATAGTAAAGGGCAACAGAGATTGTAACTCCAGTCCTCCCTTTCTTACTCCTTTAATTGATTTATTCTTATTTTTTATTTTACTTATAACCTACATTTCTCCAAATATAGGACCCAAAACAGCTACCAGTGTAAGCTAGAACAGAACCATCCTCTCTGATATTTCACAGATGAAAATTGGAACACATGAGTCCAAGCAACATCAGATTGTGGTCAAGATGGGACAAGGTATTAATGAGGAAGAGAGATGGCAATGGTTTGCTTTGGCCTGAGCCAACTAAGAAGGGCAAGATTCCACACCCTCCACTCTTCCCTCCCTGCTAAGTTTATTGAGTGCTACTACATTTGCATTTTGAACTCAGTTTGCAGCAGTTGAAGTAACCTGACTACAAAGGAGAAAGTGAGAGGAGGACAGAGAAACTGGGACATTTTAATAACAGCTGAAGAAGTGGGATGATGGAGAATTAATTGGACCATCCTTGCCACATTGGAGGATATGCAGAACACAGTTAAAGCAAGGTGTAATACAAAGCTTAAAAGCAACTAAAGAAACAGTTATATTAAAAACATTAACTTACAGCAATTTTAAAAAGCAGTCAAAACATGATATAGTTAACAAAAATGTAGTCCAATAGTAATTGATTTGAAGCAATCGTTAGGAAAAGCTTATATTGACATGCTAAGTATTTTTTTTAAAGCACATCTTTAAACTATATGAACTGCTGACATCTTCCTTTACCCATTTCCATATCCACGTAGGTATCCAGAATCCTGACACAAATTGGCAAGTGTAGATTCCTCCCCACTATCACCAGACGTGCACTGTATATACACTCTGTAGTTAATGAGGAGGGATGTTCTCAAATATTAGAAATAAGCATGGGATGAGGTGGATATCATCTTACTTTAAAAGAAGAGTTCACTTTGTGGCATTCACCAAATGAGGAGGCTGGAAGGGAATAAAATCTGCGGATGCATACTTCATAAATGCAAGCTTCTCTAAATTCATAGCTGATAAGCTGCGTTCACTTTGGAGGGTCACAACTGATGCAGGCCTACAAATTCCTTCTGCATTGCCACATATCAGTTACAGAGAAATGTGAAATCATGGCCTAGAGACTTATTTTCCACTGCCTGCAAGGGCAAGATTATTAGATCAAAGTCTAAGAGAGGAACAATTTTGGTTGGACATTAGCAAAAGCTTCTTAACCAAAAGAGCACTTCAACCATGGAAACAGTTACCATTTGGAACCAGCTACCAATTATGTCCTCAAGAGGTCTTTAAAGAGAGGTTGGATAACCATTTCTGAAGGTGCTCTAGCTATGAACCTATTATGCTGAGAAGATGAATCAAAGCCACAACCAACAGTATAGATTAGATTTAGACTAAATTAGTTGCCTGGATATCCACTGTAGTCAGAGGGATTTAAGTCTAGTTATGACTAATTGTTTCCTTTAGACTCTCTGGAATCTAAATGCAACTCATGGTTAATTTTTGATTTTGCTCTCTCCTTGTTATGTTTTAAGGCCAGGTTATTTCTTTGTTACACTTAATTTATCTTGTTGTTCTCATTGTGTGCCTTCAAGTTGTTTCCGACTTATGGCAACACCAAGGTAAACCTATGACAGGTTCTGGGATTGAGAGAGTGTGATGTGTTCAAAGTTACCCAGTTGGTAGGGAATTGAACCCTGATTTGCAGGGTCATAGCCCAATGCTCAAACCACTATACTTTGCTGGCTCTCCACTTGTAATGAATTGTTTTTACTTTGTTTGAAAAGGGTATGTAATTTTAATAAAGTGTTATCTTTTGATAAGATGATGATTGTTGCATTGCCCACCTTGGAAAAGGAGAGTGTCCAAAATTTAATTCCAGCTGTCTGAAATTTGGTGAATCTAGAGTAAAATCTGGAGATAGCCCCTGTACTTTTAATGGCTGTATAGAAGCGGTAATTTCAGCAAGTGTTGCTTGTTACTTGGTTGTGTGGCAAGCAAGCAACAGCTGTTAGAATTCTGTCTTCTACACAATCTTTGTTAAAGGTAAAGGAACCATTTTCAGTTTTCAATCTGGTAATCCCAGTAGGAAACTTAGCAATGCCACATTCATTTTAAAATGTCCAAATGCAAAGAAATGCACCATTGAGTGTGAAGTGATTGCTGGAATTCATGTTTGTTAGTTTGAAAAAGTTATTTGAAATATAAGTTCTTTAGAAATTATTGCCAGCATCTACCAAATGTTGGACAGTGACTGCTGTTGTGAAATACATGCAAATTTAGCAATTGTTCATGCATGCAGAAGCACACTCTTAACATTGGCTGAAGTTTCCTTATCCAAATCCTCCACTAAGGGTCTGTACACACATTGAACCATTATGGAGACAGCTTCCACATGGCAGCTGTTTCACTCCAAGTGCCTAGAACCCTGCCCAGCAATTACTTTTTAACAGGGGCCATATTTTTAAGGCTGCCAGGCTTCTGTTGAAGCCAGAATGCAGGCAGAGAAGTCTTTAACCTCCTTTCCAGTGAGAACAACTACGGATGCTTTGGCAAGGCCCTTCCTTTATACATCCCAGCTGCTCAGTCTTGTTTGTCTCTTGGCTTGTGTACATGAGGAGCATAAGGGGAGAGGTCTGCCCTATCCACTGTTGATGTTCACACTGTGGAGGCAGGGGTTATATGGTACTGATGTCCATCATAAGAGTCGTTGGGTTAAATTGTATACAAGATATAGGAAATCTGTCAGTTCCACTTGTGTCTGTATTCAGGCCTTTTTATTTTTTAACATCTAAAGTTCTTTCCATCTTTTATATGAAAAGAATTGCAGATGTTGGTAAATGAACTAAAACATTTTTATTCCTCCATTATTACTGGCCAAAGCCATTAAGGTGCAGCTGTTCCCAGCATGGAGAGAAATCCATTGTAGTCTCCTGCCATATAGAGGGTTTCAAAATGAAGATGCTCTTAGAAATGACACCCTTAACTCAATATGAACTCTTTTGAATGCACAGTGATTCTGGCTTAAAATACACAGAGATTCAAAGCCAGACTTTTAAAAGTTGAGCATTTAGAGCTCAACTGGATGGACAGATCTGCCTGGTTCAGTTTCTCCCAATTTGTAACTTAAAAATAATGCAATCTCTTTGCATCCTAAATATGTAGAAATCAAATTCCCACCCTCTCATTTCTAAAATGAGAGGAGTAAGGTTTGCATTCTATCCTGTGGGCCAGGTCAAAACCATTTCCCTAGAGACACTCATCACATGATTTTGTTGTACCTCATGGTTTTCCAACACCAGAGCTGTGGAAGTCATACATACACAGAATTTTGCACAGTAGCACTAGTCCCACTTTTACCACAGAGGGACTGTTCAGCTCATTTTCATTTCTCACCGTTACTTCAGCTGCATTGGGAGATCTGCTTTGTCCTTCGTCCTGCAAGTTTCTCATTCTTTTCCTCTCAATCATTATCAAATCTTTAACCTCTAAAAGCAGTATTTAGAGCTATGAAGCCAAACAGAATGCACTGACTGACTTCTTTTGCTTTATCAGTAGTCATTTAGGCAGGAAGCTCATTTAGAGTGATTTGTTTACACAACAGTTTCAATAATGTGTTACTGAAATGAGGATGATGATCCAGGTGAAGGACACAACCATTCTTTGGATTAGCTTTGCTCTGCATGTACCAAGAGTGGATTATAGAATAACTATGTCTTACTGTTAGGCAGAGAGAGATGGTTGCCACATAAAGTCCATATTGGGGGCTTTGATACAGTACGACCTCCATATCCGCGGATTCATAATCCACGGATTCAGTTATCCTGCACTGCTCACTGTTTCCCCTCCTCCAGCCGCAGGCCCAGGGCCCAGTCCCCGCAGCGCTAGGTGGGAAAACAGTAGACAGCGTGGGATCACACTGCCCTCTGTTTTCCTGCCTCCAGCTGCTAGCCCAGGGCCCGATCGCCATGGAGTTTGGTATTATCACTGATTCCCGTATTTGCAGGGGGACCTGGAACGAATCCCCCATGGATACGGGGGTCGTACTGTACTAGCACCTCCTTCCTTCCCTTCCCAATTTGTTCCCCATATCCCTGCTCTTGCTCTAGGAATTCTTGTATGTTGCTGATCCACCTAGATGGCTCATCTAGTCCCTGTTTCCCAGTGCTTCTTGGGTCAGCAGTGCAGCATTTTAGTGTTTATTTGAGTGGGCAGATTCAGTGGCATATGAATGATGGCAAAGTGTTGTGAGGTGGACCTGTGAGTGCTATTTGGTCTGCCTTTCACAAAACCCCCCGCTAACCTGCTGGCCTTAGATACCATGGAGGATTTGCTTCATCAGTGGTGGACTGAAATTCAGCTGCTAGCCCAGACGGTTTCTGAATGTGCAATTATAAGGAAGAGTATGACAGTGGTAGCCATCTTATCTTTCACTTCAGGCAGGAGTGTCATAGCTAGTGTATCGGATAGAATCCCATGATCATTTCACTCCATCTAGAATAGTCCTACATCCTGAGGCCAGAGTTTGGATGGAATGCATTACAGAATTTGGAAGGAGGACATTACTTATAACATGTTGCTACAATTTTCTTTTGCAAAATAACAAGATATGTGTATGTGCCTTCAAGTCACCTATTAACTTATGGTGGCCCATGAATTTCATAGGGTTATCTCCATAGTCTATCTCCACTGTAAATGTCTGCACATGTTAACACAACTGCAAGAGCTAGAATCCTGCTTTTTAAAACCACAGAGATCATTACAATCCTGAATGTTATTCCTTGTACTATGTGTTGTAGAATGCTTTTTTCCTGTGCCCACAACTCTGGACATAGAACATTTGTTTCCTGGTATGTTTGATTTTATATCCCATCTTTCTCCCACCATAGGACCTAGAATGACTTACAACAAGGAAAAACAAGATGATAACCTGATGATAAAACTACCGATAAAAAAGGTTAAAAGACAGTTGATCAAACTATCACATTAAACAACCTATCATATGAAAATGCCATTTATTTATTAATTTAATATCACACCTTACTCCTGGTATGGGAAATAAGGTGGTTTATAAGAAGTTAAAACAAAATACATCTAAAACTTGTTTAATACAGAAGTAATTTTTCTAATAAAAAATTAAACAAACATTTCTATTAAAGTTGCCGGCTTCATGCTCTTCTTGGACCTTACCATGATCTAACAAATTTCTGGACTGGACTAAAGGACTACTATTTAACATGGAGCCATCCATGAGAAAGGTTCAGAAATTACAATTGCTCCAGAATTCAGTAGCCAGAGTTGGAGCTTCTGTTAGCCACTGGATTAATTAAGATCTTGCAGAAGGCCTGAGAGTCTGGGTCGAATATACTTAGGGCTGTGCTTTCTTCAGTATATACTTCCCATTTATTGAGAGATTAGGTTTTCAATTGATGGTTTCAAAACTGTTTTTAATTCCACTGTGTTTTGATTTTGAAAAATGTGAAAGCATTTAAAAACATACTGATAAAGATAAAAATAGAGCATATACTATCCATATTAAAAAAAAGATTATTCCACAATCACCATATGGCTATTTAAATAAAAGGTTCATTATTAAAACATTTTGTGCACTAATTTCAAGCCTAGTATAGTACCATTCCATGCTTGCATCCTACCTATTTCTCCTTCTCATTCTATTTGGTAGATACTCATTTGCTTTTGCTGACCTTTCTCCCTCGTTGCTTCACCTGTATATGACATACTACTTCAGACAAAGGAAGCAGGATATCACATCTTGCTGTTAGTTTAGGGTAAACCCATTGGATCAGTGGGATTTGTATAATGGTTGATTTGCTACTCAGCCATTGAGTCAATGGGTCTATTCTAGTGGGGTATCACAATTAGATTCAGGCCCTGGGGATTCATTTCACCTGCTCCCAGACCATCTGAAAGGCCAGTCCATTTCCTTCCCATCAGCTGGTTAATATTCTTGAACAGCTCCTGCTTGCTAGGAATCAGGTTGTGTTTAAGGAGACACAGCAACATGCAACCTAGGCTATCCATTCAACTTCATAAAGCAAGCTGACTGCCAGCATTGCGAGACTGGTATGTAGTGTCTGAGTAGCTTTAGTTTTCAACATGAAGAATCACAACAGATCTGTGTTCAGGGATTCTTGGCTGTGCTTTAGGAGAGCAAAGCCCGCTGTCAGAGCAGCTTAATATAAATGTCTCCAACCTGCTGTTCAGTAGCTTTGATTTTCTTCATTTTGATATCCCTGACCTCCAGATAAAGTAGCTTTCCGTGTGCGTGTGCGTGCATACACACATGCACCAAGGAAGGAGAAACAAGGCTGCTAGTTACCTAGACAAACCATATGTTGGCAGACTCTGAAGTTGCTCTCATTTGTTGGCATAATTTCAAGTCAAGGTGTGATTCATATAATTCTGGCCTCTTTCTGTAAAGTTCACATTTACATATATTCAAAAACGTATAAATACCAACAGAGTTGGAAACATTTGGCATTTTTTCCTTTTGCATGGGTGGATTGGGAAAATAAGCAAAGTTGTACAACTTTGTGTCAGGAGTCTCTGAATATATTAAACTTCTTTTTTCATCAATGACCACTTGTGCTTGCTAGCTATCTCTTTTGTAATTTTTGTTGCCTTCAACTCTGCTCTATTTCACTGAACATGAAGAGTGTATAGAAAGAGTTTGATTGAGCAGTCGCAGCTGGTGGCTTCCAGGTCAATGGACTGGTGAGTCCTTGTTAGGGTTTGGTGTGAATTTTAAAGGAACTATTGATTTGCTGACCTTATATTGTAGGTGGAGTTCAGCGTCTAGAGAGCTCCTTTAAAGTTAAGGCTACAGACAGAAGCAGATTCATTGTAAGATGTAAATCTTCACTTGTTTTGTTCTTGTATGGAAGAACAAATCATTTCAGTCACGTTGTCTCCACTCCATGAGAATATTGCCATTTTCAAGCAGCATTCGTGCTTTGGGACTTCATTTGCAAAAATTTATTCATGCAAAGGAAATGTAGTTCTTCTGGAGAGAAATTAGGTTGTGGGTCACAAACTACACTGTGCAAAAAAACACAGTATTTTTGTGCAGGAGACCGTACATTTCTGTCTCTTGCTTCTGGCAAAGGAAATGTGTTTTCTATCTCAGAAAACATGTTTTCTGCCCAGGATTCAGCCTATTTATGCAAATTACCCATATTTGAGCAAGCTTGATGTAAAGCTTGATGTAAATCTTTGTTTATATTATTCCCACAGACACAAGAATTTGTAGTTGTGAAAATTGCTTAAACTTCTTGCTTTGGAGGCAGAAAATTGGCTTTTTATTTTAAAAAAAAAGTATTTTTGCACATGGATCAGCATATTTTGTGAAAAATCCAATGTCTCCTGTTTAGAACTATTGTTTTTTATACAAAAAAAATTTTTTTTCTGCCAGGAAACTGAAAAATAAAATCTTTGCTATGAAACTGTTTTTCTCAGAAAAAAAAAAAAAAGAAGAAGACTATAGTGTGACTCCAGTTATTTATCCTGACTTGGGATTTACCTGTGTGTTGATTCTGCATCCAACAGTTGATTCAGTGCGTCTACTCTACTTGGGACAAAACAACCTATGTGTGTTTTTGTGCAACCAAATCCCAAAGTGTGAAGAATCTCATGACAGTTTTCTTTTTCCACAGTGGAGTGTTGGCATACCCCTTTTTCTTGGAGAAGTGAATATTAACAAATTTCTTTTCTATCCCTACATGGAAGCCACTAGCCACTACTGCTAGAGCAAGCAATTAGGAAAATGCTCAAACAACAGCTTAAATCTACCTAAATTGAAGTGCATTTCATTCCACAGAAAAGTCATAAAAGTGCTCCTCTTTAGCTGAATTGTTGCCTGAAGGAAATTTAATTTCAGTGGACCTGGTAGGCTCTAGGCAAGCTGCATTCACACACACCAATATGTTGTGAGAAAATGCCTGTCTCACCTCTAGCATGCACACCTTCGCAAGGCTTATAGACCAGTTCAAGGGCAGAACATTCATAACCAAAAATACACATCTTTTAAAATGTGAAGGATTACAATACGTACATCTAGGGATAAAAACATGTAGAAATGTGGTGTTTTAGTCAATGGGAAATAGGCAAATTTGGAAAATAAATGTGTATGTGAAGGGGGAAAACTGTTTTTTTAAAAAAAAATTGCTTGAATTTCAGCACAGGAAGAAAATATCAAGTCTCCCTACCAACAGAGAACAAGGATAGTAAGAAAATATGGGTGTGGTCCCAAGAAGCATAATGAAATAGTGACTGAGAGATTTTCACATTCCTAGTTTGAACAAATCTTTTGTAACTGAGATGTACTTTGAGATTACAGATAAAGGTATGGATTCTGTTAGCAAGACAAGCATAACTCCATTTTTCAGATCATATTCAATTTAATTGAATTATGTAAATATATCCATGTTTAGGATATATACATATGAATTTATGGGAAGTATTTATTTAGACTGCATTCCTAGACATGTCTCCTTAGACGTATATCCCACTAATTTTAATAGGGCTTGTTTTTAGCTGTGAATATACAACCGCAGCCCTAAATATTTTCAGATGTTCATTTTTGTACAAGAAATACAGTTGGCCCTCTGCATTTGCTAGGGTTAGGGGCACAGGACCCCTGAAAAGTGGAAAAATGCCAAATATCAAAGTGTGTGGGGGAAGGGGATGGAGTCATGGTATGGCACATGGGCACCCAGGGTCCAATCCAGGTCAGGGAAAGAAGAGCAAAAGGAGTGGATTTAATGGTGGCCCTAAACTTCCCTGGCTGGGGGGGCGGCATTGGAGAATGGTTTGTGGTGCTGAGAAATCAGACTCCAAGCAGTCCTTGTTTGTCCAGACAGTGGCTAGTGGAAGAAGAGAAGGATGGGAGGCAGATTCTTCAAGGGCTTCACAGCCTGATTGGATCTGCCAAGAGGGAAGGTTCTCCCAGAAAAGGAGTGCCGAGAAGAGTGGGTAAGAGTTGGAGAAACTCACTGAAACCCACAAATGTGGCGGGCCCACCATATCTTACTTATTCACTCATTGTGTCCAGTTCAGATTTCTTTTGTCAATATTTCAATGTTCAGTGAGTGTTTTGTCACTGAGAAAGTGTGACATATTTATCGATATTGTGAGTGCTATGTATGCTGTGATTGTTTCAGTGCCATGAGTTATTACAGGACACTTATAATCTATATACATTTCTAATATTTCAATCCAAAAAAATTGATGCCATATTTACCATATCCATTCTTACTAAACTTGATCAGCCTACATTTATCCCAGGAGTTAAGTTTTGCTGGTCAAAACCAGCACCCAATAAGAAAACCATTAGGGTTAGTCTCAGCCCCATTTTACATTACACAATTGGATGGTGTTTTTCCCTATCCCTGTCACTTGCCTTGTAAAGATCAGTAGCCAACATTTCTTTTCACAATGTGGACTTAAAATGTTGTCTGCTAAGTTCAGTATAATGGTAAAGGCACTGGATCAGAGAGCTTTAAAAAAAAAAGCTGATAATTCTACTAAGGTCAAATCGTCACTGAGACATACATTGTGTCTGGGCTGTATACAGATAGTGAGGATGTTCCGGGAGTTCCCTGCCTTGGTAAGAAAAAAAAGGGGCTCTTTCACACTACACAGTTGTAGCACTATGATGAATAACACAAATTTGTATCACATGTAACTTGCATTTTTATGTTACTGTTAGGGATAAGCAGTAGTAAAACCACTACTACTACAAAGGTTACTACTATTACTATTACTAGTCCTAATATACTTTTGAGGAAGTGCGTTATTTTGCTCTATCATATCAGTCGCAAATCATTCTTTTAGCAGTTTTTGGGTTTGATGGCAAACAATCAGCAAGAGTACTTTCTCACCAATAGACCTTCTCTTTACTATTTAGACTGCAGTTGCACAATTATATACCTCCTGTTTCAATGCAGAAAAAAAAATACTATGCAATCCTACATATGCCTACTCCAAAGCAAGTCATCAGTAGCGCTTTTTGCCAATCCCAGAAACACTTGACCAGGAGCCCATTGTCACTAGATTCCACTTGAACTGCCATAGCAACTTTCCATGGACTTCTGGAGTTTGTAATTTGGCGAGGCACTAAAGGAACGTTCTGTCCAAGAATTCTAAATGCCTCTCTGCAAATCCCCAGAACCATGGCAGTTAAAGTAGAATCATAGCGCTATAATTGTATAGTGTAAATGGGCCCCAGGTGGGATGTAGTTCTGATTAAACAAGGGTAAAGTTGCACTGCGAGTCTCTAATAAAATGACTGGACATTGAAAAATCTTAACTCTGGCTGCATGGTGCATTTAGGTCTTTAAAGCATGTGCTGTTTTTCTCTGTAGTGCCAGCACTTTTGAAGATAAACAGGCATGGCCCTTTCTCTCTCTCTATTACATGGACACAAAATATCATACTATTGCAATTGCTCCGGTGCTAGTGCAAATGTAGCAATAACTTTTTTAAAAATGCAAAGTTTAGTGAAGTTGTTTGTTTGTTTAGAATATTTGTTTCTACTCTTCAGCAAGTAAGGCTCTTGGAGCAGCTTATGTATTAGGAAAAGTAAGCCTTTGTTAAAAGGCTATTGACTATATATGCCTTAAGTAGAAGAAACCACTCTAGAGAGAGGCAGAACTAGTTAATTCTTTCTTGAGCAGGGTGGGGCATTGACATGGATATATGTCTTATGACTTATCTAGTGACCAGGGGAGAAGCCATTAATGGAGATGTGCATCACACAGTGGGAGTGATTGAACAGCTTTAAAGCCCTAAGGTTAGGAGAAGGAAAGAAATATCTTAGTAATTATACAGGGTGGAAAAAGGGTAAGATTAATTATGCAGAGGATTATTATCCCACCTAGATGTAAAACTGAACTCACAGTAATTAGAAGTTTTTTGTCATCCATTTGCTTGAACAATATTTAACCCATCAGTGTCTAGTATGACTTGTCAAGTAGGCACAATTGTTGTGGTTGCATCACGCTTTCTAGAAATAGTTGATCTCAAGATTTTGGGATGTTTTACAGAAGAGGTCCATCGATTCTATTTTCTATCAAAAATAATTACTTTCATTTTATTTTTATTCCACTTTTCTACGCAAAAATCCTCCCCAAAGAGCATGCAGTGAAAAGAAGTAAGGAAAACCATGGCAGGAAATTAACAAAGTAACAAAACTCAGAATAAAGCAACATGCAGGCAAATAAAAACAGAGACACGTTATTTAAAATGCAGAGATACGTTTTTCAGTCAAAGGAATGCCCTGTTTTTACTAGGATAGCTTCTAAGGAAGAAGCGATTCCTCAAAATGGTGGTAAATGAAGGCACTGTGTCATACCGCATCACCTGTTTTTCTGCACTTTCCTTGATTTCCTGTTCCTGTCTATAGGTCAAAACCAGCACCTTCAATATGACTCAGAAACAAGCTGGAAGTTTCAGAAGCCAATAACACACAGCTTCTTAGGCATGTTCCAAACAATAAACTGGCCACTAAGTTTTGCACTAGCTGTAGATCCAAATACTTGCTGAGGGCAGCTCCAAGCAAAATAAATTACAGCAGTATAAATGAGAAGCTCTTCAGGCATGCATCTTCGTAACCTGTCTGAACAGGTTGTTAGCTAACTAACAGAGTCTCTATCTTGTCTACATTTAGCCTCAATTTGTTTCCCATCAAATCCATCACTGCATTCAAGCTTCCAGTCTCCTAGACATCAACTTTTTAAAAAAGAAGGCAGAGGTGGTTATTGTCAGCACAGTGATGAGACCCATCCTCCAGATTCCATGTAGCTTCTGCCAGTAGCTTCCCATGTTAAAGAAGGACAGGGAATCATGTGAGACCCTGAGCAATTTCATAAGCCACAAGGCTGCATGCTAGAAATCCATCACTACCCTCAGAGAATGTTCTGCCAAATAAGAATGGCATCATCACAGCAAAATGTTTTGTGGTGGTCCTGCAAGGTGGCTAGTGAAATTGCTCTGGGGTAGTTCCTTTTTGAACTCATTTGTAAGGCTGTTTTGCTTCTGAAGAACTACAGTTCCAAAAGTGGCACCATAAAGCTAGCAGATAATTTTCTGCATCCTAACACATTCAGCTGTTTCCTACCTGTTCCCTCCTGTTCCATAGAAAGGCTATGATGCTGATTTATTAGGGGCATGTGAATGTGTTTTTGTGCCATTATCATATCCAGTATTAAGACTGTTGTGCAACATCCAGTACGTCTTGCAGGCCAGCTCAGACTTTGGGAAAATTGATTTTTGGGACTACGGCTCCTGAAAACCTTCATGCCAGCTGAGGCATCCTGGGAGTAGCAGTCCAAAAAGTAAACTTTCCAGGGTCTGAACTGCCGATAATATGGCACAAATTCATTCCATCCATATGATTTCATGCCACTCCTTTTAAAAATCCCAGAACTAGCAGGATTTCCTAGTGGAGCAGCACCTGTGCTCTGTTTGCACTGAAACAGTTGGTACTTAACTGCAGCAGCATGTCACCATTTGCAATCCATTGGATTTGGGCTGCCAAGAACCAAACTGACACACAAATGATTTAGCAGACATGATTTTGAGTGCATTATAATGCTCCTGGAATAGTGTATTCAGGCTATCCCAGCCTCTAAACAAGATAGCCTTTTGGAGATAAGGCAAAGGTGGCAGCACTCCAGTTAATGCATGAAAAGGTCAAGAGGAGAATAATTCACTTTCACCTTGCCACAGAGGGAAAGCTGCTGTGAAAGCTGCCCATTTATTGGCAAGATTATATATAAACACGTAGTTCATATCTCTAGCCTCCACCTCGGCAGACATCCAGCCAGAGCTCTTGTCATCACCTACCTACCTAATCAAGTGGTGGATTATCTTGTCCTGATAAATTGGAGCCTGCATCCACAGGAGAGGGAGGACGGTGGGAAGGGAAGAGGGAGAAGGAGAGAGAAAGAGAAATAAGTCTTAGATGAAGTACTTTGCTAGCCTGTAGCTAATAGAGTAGCAGATGTCTGGATCAAGCCCCTGAGCTTGTAATGCAGAGCGCAACAGAATGATTTGTGTTGAACAGTGTAAATGCCTTCAAAGGAAGACATCACTAAACAGGCACACAGTTAAGCATGATGTATTTGAGTCCAGGGGACAAAGGGAAACCAAGCTGCTTTAATGGGTATTGTTTCCGAGAGGAATGAGCACAGTCTGTATGGCTGATTTGAACTCATTTGCCCTAGAAGGGACCATTCTTATGAACTGCACTCTTGAGCAATGTGCCGGTGTTTAAAAAAAAGAAAAGGAGTGTCTTTCAAAAAAAAAAAAGAATCAAGAGTTATGGAGCCTTTAAGATACTGATTCATTGTTCTCAGGCTTTTGCGAGTTGATTACTGGCAACTTATTCAGGGTAAATAAACTATTTTCTTCTTCTTAAACCCTACCGAGACAAACATTAGCATTTGCTAAGCACACAACTGTGTGGGAAGGATTTGTTTAAGCAAAAGACAAAGCAGGAGAATTCTCATTCTGATAAAACAAATCAGCCAGTTTATTTCAGAACTGCCTCCCAAAACAATAGAAAAGCAGTTGTGAAATGATACACCACAGGTGTAATATACAGCCACTGATATAACACTGGGGGATATTGCAGAAAATGGATTTTGCACATCTAAGCTAATGTCATTGAGTTTTAAATTGATTGACATTTACGTTCCCCTTTCATTAAAAACATTCTTTTCAATTCTATGTTCTGTATCATGAGGAATTTTTTGTCCTTGTTTGCTAGAAAGGTAGGGTTTAGAGAGTATAAGCAAATAAATAATCAGTGGGGCATACTTCTTTGGGATGTGACACTACTACAATCCTGCCAAACCAAAACGGGCCCCTAAGTAGCCAATTCGAATCAAAGATGCCTCAGTTGAGCTGCATTGTGCCCCCTCCTTTGACTACACTTTCTTGCTGCTGAGGAAAGGGTAACCAAAAAGGAAGAAACAAACCACCAACATAGAGAACAAAAGAGGGTGCTGATTTGCATAAAAATTGAACACACCAATTTCTGCATAGAGGTCTAATTTTAGAAACAATTAGCATAATTAAAACAAAAATACATCTCATATTCATGGGAAAAATTACAAGCAGTTGACCTGTATGCCACCTCAGTTTGCTTGCCAGGTACTAGATGATCATGGCAGGAGCAGCAGCAGATCTGAGAGCCAGTTTTCTTCCCAAGATCTCACGCTTAGAGTGACATAGCTATTAGAGGCAGAAGTGTCCTTTAGATAAAAGAACAAAATGCAGTGAAGATTCCCTCCACTTTCACAACCACAAGCTTTACTTTTTCATTCCCTTGAAAAAAAACAGAAATGTAATGATTTGTACTGTGCATAGCATTTTTTAAAAGCCTTCTTCTTACATAGTGTTTAGAAACAATTTTGGGGCAGTAAATACGTGAACACTTTGTTTTAAACGTTTTATTAATTGTTCTAAAATAAACCATTCCATAATCCATTTTCCCATTTTTCTGGGAAAAATGGTTTGGCGGGCTTTTAACATCTCTAGTTGCACCATGTCAAAATTTATTTCTGCCACATGGCTGTATCCACAAGATCATTGCAGAGAAATCAGACAGCCGGAGAAATAGCTGAATTTTAATTGAAATCAGATTCAGATGAAATTCCACTGCTGACTATGTCCAGCTCTTGTTGCTCTCTTTGCTTCTATTCTCTTAGTAATCAGAAGAAGCCTTATTTATTTTCTGTGATATCATATTGTTGACATAGATAGCTTTATTAAACATGGGCTGAAATAAGCATCAGTGGGGACTCTAGGAATCTGAGAAGAGCTCCAAAATCATTGATGGAAATTCCCATAGCTCAATGACAGAGCATATATTTTGCATGCATAAGGTCCATGTCTCATCTACAAATAGGGCTGGGACAGACCTTTTCCTGAAGTCCTGGAAAAACATTGCCAGTCAGTGTATGTATATATGTATGTATGAAAATATTTCTATTCCCACCTTTATCTTAAGAACTCGGGGTGACATATGATAAAATCATCGTAAAACAATAAATAATTTGAAAAGTTTAAAAAGATAAAACTATATTAAATGGTTTCTCAATTTAAAAACAGACAATTTAAACTGGGTTAAACAATTTTGAACCATTAAAGCATGTGCAGACTGGATAAAATCAATTTAGCCTGAAGGCTTTAATTAAAAAACTGGTTTAATTTGGCACCAAAATAATTCCAGTGTTGGCATCAATTGGGCCTCCAGGAGGAGGGAATTCCACAACTGGAGTGGCATAACAGAAAAGGCCCTCTTCCATGTCCTCCCACAATGTATTTCCCCTACTGATGGAACATGTAGGAGGTTTCCCCCAGTAGGCGTACAGAAAGAGAGGTACTCCCTCAAATATTGAAGTCTCAAGCTGCTTAGGGCTTTAAATTGTATTGCCAGTACACTGAATTCATAATAGAAATGTACTGGCAGCCAGTTTTATTCTTTCAGAACAAGTGTTGCATGATAGCCAAGTGGAATTACAGTGATAAGTCTAGCTGCTAGATTTTGCACTAGCTGCAGTTCCTGAGCCATATTCAAGGGCAGCCCCACATACAGTGCATTGAAGTACTCTGATCAGGAAGTTACCAGTACATGGACTACTATGGCTAAGTTATCTCTGGATGACTGCAGAGTGGAGCCCAGAATGTAGTTCCCCTGGCTGCATTTGTAGCCCTTGGCTTCCTGGAGTACAGAGGGGGAGGGGAGGGGAGGGGAGGGGATGAGGATGGACGGATTGCCTCTCCAAGAAACTTCCAGGAGGAACAATGTACAGTTTATATGTGTGCACACATACCTCACATTGTTTATCATTTAACAATATCTGTTTTTTTAAAAAAACCAGAAGAGGATACTGGTTTGTTTGTGTTTTTTTCTTATTTTTTATTTTTATTTTTATTTTTTTACGTTTTAATTGCCATTTTTGGCAGCTTTTTGCAATCCCTGGGACAGTTCCAAGGCAGAATTTTGAACTGTGGACCTGCTGCAGTCTATCCTTAGTGTAGACAATACAGAGTTTGATGGATCAGTAGTCTGACTCAGTATGAGGCAGCTTCCTGTGTTCCAACATTGTACTTTTACATTTTATATCCATTACATTAGAACTGACAGCATGTGTTTGCCAATCCAAGTGTGGACTAAAGTTAACAGGTTAGTTACTCAACCCATCAGTAACGCCAACATCTTCCTGTGCAACACTGAGCTATAACACTTGAACATTTATGGTATCAGTAATCCTAAAGTCACGCCCACATTTTTAAGGGCACACCAAGTGCCAGACTACGTTGGTTTCAAGAACCTGTGCCCAAATTTCCAAGCATGTTTATTTCATGTTGGTATCATCCATTTTCCCATTCCTTCCCCTCCACTGCTGCACTTTCCTAATTACATCCCAAGCAGCCTCCTTAGCTGGACTAAAATTTGTTTGCTTGTCTTTTGTTAAGCCAGTTCTCCATCCTGCTCCCTGTCCACTTGACATTCATAACAATCCTGTGAGGTAGGGGCTCAGAACAGGATTAGCCTGACAGCATCTAAGGAGTTTCATGGCTCAGTGAGGACTAGAACCTAGATCTTTTAAAGTCCAGTCAAAAATTCTAACCACTAATCCATACTGTGAAGTCTTCCTCCTCCCCCCTTCTCTTCTGCAGTGCAGTTGATCCAGTCTAAATCAGATGCCTCTGCAATTACAGAGAAATGTCAGAGATCCAGCCATAGATCTCTTGCCTGGTTCCGTGGGTGCAAATGCTTGTTTTCCATTAGTTTTATGGTAAAGATTGTTTCCAAAGATCCAGACTGTTCTTGGATCTGGGATATAGCCTTTAGGTTAAATGAAAGATGAAAATCCATTGCTATGACTTATGAAATCAACTGCACTCTCCGAATCCTTTGATTCTAGAGCGCCTCCTTCTCACAGCTGTTTTTCCCCCTTCTTTCTAGGGGAATCCCTACATGTGCAATGAGTGTGATGCAACCATTGACGAACTGGCACATCCACCCGAACTGATGTTTGATGCCGAAGGAAGGCATCCCTACACCTTTTGGCAGTCTACCACTTGGAAAGCTTACCCAAAGCCTCTCCAGGTGAACATCACCCTTTATTGGAACAAAACCATTGAGCTAACGGACAACATAGTCATCACCTTTGAATCTGGCCGCCCGGACCTAATGATCCTGGAGAAGTCTCTCGACTACGGTCGGACGTGGCAGCCGTACCAGTATTATGCTACTGACTGTTTAGATGCTTTCAACATGGAACCAAAAACAGTGAGGGAGTTAACCCAACAGACAGTCCTAGAAATCATTTGCACAGAAGAATATTCTACGGGGTACATGGCAAACAGTAAAATCCTCCACTTTGAGATTAAGGATAGATTTGCTCTTTTTGCTGGGGCGCGGCTACACAATATGGCTTCTCTCTATGGGCAGCTCGACACAACCAAGAACCTAAGAGATTTCTTTACTATCACAGACTTGAGGATAAGACTGCTCAGGCCAGCAACAGGGGAAATATATGTGGATCCGCAGCATTTGACGCGCTACTTTTATGCCATCTCAGACATAAGAGTAGTTGGAAGGTAAGAGAAAATAAGCAACTGTGTATACCTTTGCACTTGAAAGTGTGATGTAAGTGTTCTGCCCACCCTTTCTAAGTATGGGAATACTTTTCATTGTTATTTGAAATTTTGACCATTCTGTGGAAGTCCTCTACAAGTATCCATGGCAGCTTTGTTAATTTGTAAACCTAACTAGAGTTTAAACTAACCAGCACAGTTAGAGCCAGCACACTAACCAGTTAGAGTTTAGATCAAGGGTGGGGCAGGACTTGAAGAACTACTACTCCCATCCTATTTCAATGTTGGCCAGGCTGTCATGGACTGATGGGAAACTGAGTTCATCCTTTGGACAGCCACAGGCCCTTCAGCTCTTGGTGAGATCATAATCGAAGATACTTCTGGTTTGATTTAGATGTCCACAGAAATTTAGCTTGGCAGACACCAGATATTTCATTTACCATTGAATTATCTTTATTTTAACATAATCTTTCCCCACAGCTTCATTAGCAAATACAGGAGGCAAGTTGTTTCCTCAGACCTAGGGAACGCACTGGGGATTGGCTCCCTCCAGTGCTAGCAATATCTATTCACTATCAAGTATTGAGGCCATGGGCAAATCATTTTATTACAGGTATAGCCTGTTTCTGAGGATTTCTTTTCTTCCCATAGATGGCCAAGTCATATGGAAATCCTCCAGCACATAAAAGGGAGGGGCAGACTTTCTCCAGTGAACTGAGAGAAAAAAAGGTTACAAAATGGTCACTAAACAATTTTCTATTTGGGAACAGACATGTCAACTCAATGAGACAAGGTATATTCACCCCACATGTAGCTTTGGGGCAATACTGAGGGGACAGTGTGGGAACTAGCCTAGGCTAACCATGGTAGATTTGGATCCATAAGCCTTGTACAGGAGAACTCCCAATGAGGTTGTGCTATATGCTGATTAGCATGAGAGGCAATATCCTTTTAGATTTTCTGACAACACTGGGCTGCTTCTGGTGCAGAAGTAAATTGACTGATTTTAGTTATGTGCAATGTCCAGGAATTTTAATGTCACATTAAAGAGTTCAGGCTCAAAAGGATTTTCTAGATGGACTGAGTAGTCTTGTATTTACCTTCTGTCACAGGTCTAGAGGTCTCGAGATAAGCCATTGTTATGATGACACAGTGGCTGCCTGATCCTAACCTCACTTAGCCTCGGAAAAGAGGAGATTAGATAGAAATAAAAAACACAGACAATTGTGGAGAATCATTTGCATTCTGTCTGGTTGGAAATGCTACTATAATCAGAGGCTGTTGCCAACAACCATCCACAAGTGTACCTTTTGGATCTTGGCCATTATAACTGGTCCAGTGGCAGTTAAATCAGGAACGTTTGCCCAAATATTTTAAGGTCTAAGCGCTGCAGGGCTTCCACAGTTCCTTTAGCAACTTCAAACTTTGAGTTTGGGACTGGCCTCTTAAAATAGTCTATTAAAGATCCCTGAATAAAGAAGTGAGGGTCTTCTGTCACTCATCACAGTGACATCAGTGGCAGTGATGCATAATAGATGCTTGGGACACAAATGCAACTCTTCACAGAGTTTTGACAAAGGAGAGAGATGTCTTTTTGAGTGTGTAGATAAAGATGGCAAATTGCCTTTTATCAACAACTCAGAAGTGAGAAGGGAGTGCTGGGAAAATGTGACTTCACTATAGCAGATGTGCTAAGAGGGATTCAATAATAATGCCATTTGTTTGTTTGTTTGTTTGTTTGTTTGTTTGTTTGTTGCTTTTATATCCATGTTTTTTTCCAGGGAACTTGTAAGACATGGATCCCTTCTCCCCACTTTCTTCTCACAACAATGTGAGGTTGGTCAGGCTGAGAGAAAATAACGAAAATGGCTGCCTTGTGGTCATCTGGTGGGCTTTATGGCTTAGTGAGGACTTGAACCTGGATTTATGAAGTCCTAGTCCAGCACTCTAACTATTATGCTAAAACAATTCTCACTGTAACCCATTTTCATCTGAAAAGTAAACTGTTGTTATAGTGTGGCCTTCAGGTCATTTCCAATTTGTATCAACATTAAGGCAAACCTATCACTAAGGTTTTTCTTAGAAAGATTTGTTCAAAGAGGTTTGCCTTTGCCCTCCTCTAAAGCTGAAAAAGTGACTTGCCCAAGTTCACCCAGTGACTTTGCATGCCTGAGCAGGGATTTGAAGTCTGATCTCCAGAATTGTAGTCCAATGCTCAAACCACTACACCATGTTGACCATACCAGCAATCTGGCATGGTTTTATCTATGGAAGGTAAGCACTTTTGATTGAATTCAATTCAATTAATTTAATTTTAATTGATTTAAAATTGAACTGAATTAAAATTGAATTTTAATTGAATTCAGTATGAGAAAACACTCACTTACCTGTGCTGGGAGTGAAGGCTTTTGGGTAGATTTGTAACTACAAATTTGTAACTATTGCTATGTTGTGCTACCTGAGATCCATCTAGCAGATTTTATAGGTTGTGAGCAATGAAGGATATGAGTGTTCTATGAATGAGTGTCCATTTACGTGATCTTGGATAAAATCCCATCTCTCTTTTTTCCCCTGCTTTGGCAGAGTGATAAAACTTCTTTACCCTTACCCCCACAGTGATGAGCCTTTAAATATTAAACCACTGCTGTGGGATGAATTCATAACTAAAAGTGTTTCTCAGAGTAGCAGTGTAATGTTAAAAAGCTCATTTAGCATCTTGTGCAATGAGATTCACCAGTCTTATAGGGAAATAAATAAATATATATGTATCTTCTATTTAATTTTTAATACACTGGGCTTCAATTAATTGTCTCTTGCTTGGTACTTGCAGTCAGTGGCCTCAAACTAGAAAGCGATGTACGGAACAAGATGTTCCACCACACAGCTGGTTAATGGCACATGATACACATGTAACTGGTTAATGGCTTCTGGTGACAGGAGAGGAATAAGCATTCACATTCTCATCACTAGACACATTGGGAGGAAAGGTTATCTTTATCCACATTCTGTGGTGTGTTTGCGTTCTGGTTCCATATTCAGACTCTGTCTGTGTACTCATGACTTGGTACGTAGTCATGAACACACAGACAAATCTGAATGTGTATTCAAAATATGAATATACTGCATAATGTGGATAAGGATAAACTGTAAGTAAAAACCTTCAATCTAGCTTCACAAACCACATGTAGAAATCAAGCTGTTTGATTAAGCACTGAATCAAGGGATATGCATCAACTTCTCTTCTTAGGCTATCATGCATAATTTCTTTTCTCTTCTTCAGTATAATGAGTAGGTTATCAATCATTTCCAAACTTTTAGAACATCCTGGATGCAATATTGATAGCTAAACAAGAGCACTTAAACTAAGGGGGAACAAACCTGCCTGAATGTATTAGAAGAATTTTGAGTGTCCACTGAATACAACTGTCAGCAAATTATAATTGGTTATAAGATTATTCTTCCATCTTTTAAAAGTATTCAGTCTTTACATATGGCTTTGGAGCCTTATGGCCGATTCCTAAGCACCAGTGCTTTGCTAACGGAGTTGAAAAGAACAGACTATCAGAAAATCCTGATGCTAAGGCATGGTTATTATCCGAACCAAGCAAACACGTTTCGCAGTATTGTTGTGCCAGGCATCAGCCTCTGACCTTACCTGTGGCAGAATTACCATGTGAGAACATTTGCTACAATCGGTCAGTAGGGAAAAGTTGTAAACTCCTTCAACGGCAATTTTTGTGGCAACGTTGGCCCAAGATCTTTTGCTGATTCTCTAATCCCTTGTCCACATATTGAAGCTCTTTGACTGGAAATTGAAATCTCCAACACTGCTGATTGGGTGGCATCTTCAAACACGCCTGAAGTAGCAAGCTAATGAGGAGGTGGGGGAGTGGAAAGCCAGATTATATGGCAGAGTCAAACAACTGGAAAGTTCTTGAGAAACTGATAGGAAGATGATGCTGTAGATGGTTCCCAGGATCTGTCATTCAAAGCCTCACTCTCTCTAGTGATTGAGACTGCCTTGGTTTGAGGCCATAAGAACCTGAGTAACTGGTGCAGCTCTACACAACTTACACTGTATTATGAAAACATATCTCCCCCCTCTTTGGTAAACTTAACAGTGACAACAGGCTAGTATATCTATTCATTTCAGTACAAATAACTCCATATCTGTTTACATTTCACACAGAAGAATATGCCAGGAAGCAAGTCAACTCAACCTTTTAGCACAGTATACCAATGAAATAGTATTCTTAATTAGAAGAAATGTTTCAAATGGGAGGGGGATAATAGCTTGTGCTGTAGTTAATATTCCTTATGGCCCTTCCCTAACACATTAGCAGGTCTTAATTTAAAATGTCAAAACACTGGTAAAATGCCATTAGATTCATAATTGTTATTTAAATGCACAACTATTGTCTGACTAATGAATAGTAATGTTATTTTGGAGATCCCTTTTATATTTGATGGGGCAGTGTTGCCTTATAAGCCTTACATATTCTTTTTTTCATTTTCAAAAGGAAGCAACATGGATATTTTAAAGCAAATGTTTGGATTTTTCCCTTACAGGAATGTTAGGTTTTAGGAGGTTCAAAGGCTTTCTCAGGGTTATACTAGTGGTGATGTGTATACCTCATAATAGCCTGCACACACACACACACACACAATCCAAATTCATACTCCCAAGAAATAACTTGTTTTATGAAAGACTGTCCCTTCCGTTGTCAAAGCGCACCAAAACCCAAGCTCAAAGACAGTTTCTTTTTAAGCTGAATTTGCCATTTCCTAATCATAATTAAACAAATGAGAGAGAGGAGGAGGGGGAGAGAGACAGAGAGACTGTTCTAGAGGAGTTTTTTTTTAATCAGCAGGCTTCAAAAGGAAAAAAAAAAAAACCTCTTACAATAATCCCATACCAAATTGACTCTAAAAATTAAGTGTAATGGTATAGAGCATTTATCTGATGGTGTTGCTTGTTGGCTAAACCTTCCGGTAATCGGTAATCGGACAGACTTACTACAAAGGGGTTATCTGCTGTGTAATCCTATCCTAGTAGATTAAATTCACCATTAGTTCTTTTTTTTCCCCACTTGGCTGGTGCTGATAAAACACCCTTGCAAAGCACCCTTACAACTCATGTGGATCCTTACCTCCCTTTCACTGATAAGAGCTTAATCTACTCCCCCCACAAGGAGAGAAAGCACAGCTTTTGCTCCTGGTTAGTCTTGCTGCTTTAAAGAACTGCAGGCTGTGATACCTCTGCCATTCCACATGAGGGATGGTAGGCTTTAATATTTCAGCTGGCTAACTAACTAATGGAAGGCTCACCTCAGAAGATCCAGCTTCCTTGCTCTTTTTGGTTTGGCTCAGTCTTCATTGGTTCTTTTGGATTTGTTTACACAATCTATTGTCCTCAGATAACAGAAGGTCCGACTCACTTCAGTCTCTCTCTTGTTCTTCTTTTTAATGCCCATAAGTTAAAATGCCAAAATTCACAACTCTAAATTCAAAATGAAAAATAAAGTAACTGAAAAGTTAGAACTTATTGTCACAGAAGATATTCTCAAGTGTGTACCAATGAGGCAGTTCAGGGAGGAGATTTTCAAAGAGAGCAGTAGGTTGTTGGCCAAGAGAGGCATATGTCAAACATTTCCCCTCTGTCCTCTAAACAAACCTGCTGTCTTCACATGGTGGACAGTCCTCTCCTGTTGCCAATCTTGAAATAAATTTCCACTGCCAGTCCAGTTAACTTTTGTGCCCAGAATAGATCAGCTTTGCTGTATAATACAACAAATTTGTAATTGCATGTAATGAATCTCTTTGTTTGTGTTTGTGTTTGTGTTTTTGTTTTTTTAATTTACTAGTCATGCATAGGAATGCGAATTCTGACTTCTTTCATTTTTCTCACTGACATCAGTCACTGCAAGACATTGGGCTTATTTTTGTTGCTCTTATGCCTTTTCACAAGTGTATTTTTTCCCCAAATATCTGTAAGATGCATAGTAAGTCGAAAGTGGAATAACCTCTCTTGTATGATCCAGTAAAAGTAGCAGTTGCAGTTGGGTACTTTGCATCTCTGTGGTCAGACTGTACAGTTTTACTTGTTCTGTACATCAGCTTAGCTTTGCAAAGGGAAAAGGTATTAGTTTTGCTCAGAAGAAGTTTTCTACAATTACATTTTGAATAAATTGGGAGTAAATAACGAGAGGAAAAAACAGTGGCATCTTGGTCTTGTGCTGGAAATGTTGGCTGAGGTCTGACATCATTTATTGTAGCTCTTTCTGCCAATATTACCCTCTCCAAACCCTTTTTCTTAAGTCAGGCAGTACCCCAACCAAAAGGTTTCTGAGGTGCTACAGATTGGTATACTGGGAAATGACAGCCGCAGTGCTCTCCT
Organism: Iguana delicatissima; assembly: GCA_948472985.1. NCBI lineage: Eukaryota > Metazoa > Chordata > Lepidosauria > Squamata > Iguanidae > Iguana > Iguana delicatissima. The sequence goes on from CAOKZL010000202.1 coordinate 913,122, forward strand.
GGTCACAGGACACACTGCAACAAGCAGCTGTGGGGGGGGGCTCTCAGGGTCCTACTCACACCACTTCTCTCAATTTACCAAGAAAGCCCTGCAGTCATCATTTCCCAGCACCACAATCTGCAGCACATCCAACCCCCCCCCAAAAAACACAACACCCTTTGGGTAGGGCACTGGCTGGCTTAAGAGGTAGGTTTTGAGGGTAATGTTCAGTCATTAACAACTGTAAATGGGAATTCCAAAAGTTATGAGATCATTAAGTTTGGCTTACTGAATACTGAATAGGATACTGGCCTATATCTCTTAATCATGGTGCTGATTAACAGTTCTGGCAATGGAGTCTCATTGTCCCAAGTCAGCAAGAGTTTTTCACATCCTCTAACTGTAGAACATGTGATCAGCATGAGGATCATTGTGTATGGGCAGCAAGCTTTAACATTTTTGCCGTCTGCCATAGATCCAGCAAAAAAGTCCTTCCTTTTCCCTCTCATGGTTTTTGCTATGGTGATGGAGAACCTATGTTGCTTGCCTCCCACACTTTTCATGTTACCTTAGGAGGCATGCAGATTGTCAGAGGAATTCCTCGGTATTTTATACCTTTCTGTGGGATTTGCCCATATAATTGCGAAATCTACAAACAGCTACTCTTGCTCTTTAATTTTCCCATGGAGATTCTGTTGTTAATCTCTACTGGAGTGAAGAAGAGAAGGTTTAAGTAACCCAGTCTGATGGGACTATCCCAGCGCTGCTCTTGGATTGGGGAAGGGAACATAAAATATCTTAAAACAACAATAGCACTATCACTGTAGCTGTTAAAACTGTGCTGTTTCCATTTTGATTTATGTGGAGAGCTTGGATACCCTGGCTGTATATAGATATAACATTTAGCCATGGTTTATTTGTTTGTTTTTGAGGCCCTTTCCCCATCTGTCTTTTTCAAGGAGATGGGGGGTGGCGTTCGTGTGAGCAGCCTCTTTAGCAAGGCGCTCTCTTTGGGGCTCTGTCATCCCGCAGCTGGCTTGCTGGTCGTGCGAGCGCCCTGCCCGTTCGTACCGCAGTGCAACCTGGGAATTGCAGGCTAGCGCTGAGGCAGGAAGCGCGACTGGCCCACTTGTCCGACGGACCGCAAGGCGGGTAAGTGCGCAAGGGCCCCGAGAGCCTTGCGTAACCGTGCAGCATTTTCAGCTTGAAGCTGAAAATAAAAAAATGCGTGTGCGGTTCGCGTTAGGCTCGTGAGCATCACGTCAATGAGAGTGCATCGTATGGACCGGCACTCCCATTTACACGACACTCAAGGGGCCCTCTCGCAAAAAAAACTGCGTGCAAAAAGGGCCTAAGACATGGTTAAACAGCACACATGAGTATATAATCAATGGATAAAACCACCACAAGCTAGTTGGATGTGCATCTGCAAACTGTGGCATGTGTTATCCCAGCAGCGAGCCAACCCTAGTTAAAACTGTTTCCTGCCTTTTTTTGTTGTGTACTTTCATTTCATTTCCAGCCTGTGGCAACCCAAAGGTGAACCTATCATGGGATTTGCTTGACAAGACTTATCCACACGAGGTTTCTGTTTGCCTTCCTCTGAGGCTGAGAGAGTGTAACTTACCCAAGATTGCCCATAGGGTTTCCTTAGTCAAGCAGGGATTTGAACCCTGGTTTCCAGAGTTACAGTCCAATGCTCAAACCATGATACCATGCTGCCTCACTCAAAGATTACTATGCAACAATTATTCCACGAACTTTGTTTGCTCTGTCACCTGTCTTTTTGCACAGCTCCATGAAGGTTGTACAGGATTTCTCCCTGTAATTACCTGAAGGCAGGATTTACTTTGGCAAAATGAACTCTGGTTTACTTATATATTTAGGATCTTAAAAATGCCTTAAAAATACACACACGGTGGTTATCGCTAGCTGTGGGTAAATGTAATATCTTTCTTGGCCCTGTGTTGTAAATGCAGAAGATGGCTGGAAGCCTAATCTGATTAAAAGGAAGTGCTGATTAATAATAACTTGACAGAGAAAGGAAATGGCTCTGGCACCAAACAGATGTCCAGAATAAAAACCTGAAAAGGCAAATCGAAACAGCTCAATTCACATCTTATGTAAGGGGAAACTTGCAATTGAATTAACTATATTTGAACTGCAGCTGTGCTTGGTATCTGCAAATAGTCTTCTGTCGGCAAAATGCAGCTGAAAACCCAATAATAATCAAACAATCCAGGAAGAAAATAGATAATTTGTAAATTACTCTCTTTGCTTCCAATGGCCTCTGAAGAGGTTAAAAGAAAAAAGAAAAAAAATGTTGGAGATTCTGATATGAAAACTCTCACACTGAAGACAGCAATTGCACAAGGCCCTTGCCATTATATTAAAGCTGGCTAACCTGCCCATTTTATATGCAATTTGTTTTCTCATTCAGTTGCATTTTGCTGTGAAATGAGTCTAATGTATATTCCAGCAGAGATAAAACCCTGCATCCTCATGATAAACACTTCAGTTCTTGTATTAGATGTTTTTCATTCAACTTCCATTTGCTACTTTTCGTTGTGTGTTTATTAAGATAATGAAAAAAGAGGAAATGTGATTGTTAGCATTTTTATCAGTCCCATTGTATTGCCATTATTTGAGAAACCTAATAATCCATATAAACTAATTCTGACTTATGAAGAACCCTGTTTCACTAAATCAGGGCGATTTTCTCGGGTGAATAACAGACGAGTTCAGTGTGCCAGTACCTTAATTAAAGAGAGCCTCTGTTCATCTTGATTTTGTTTTAATTTACAGGGTAATACTACAATAATATCACTAATGGAAGGTACATTAAAGGGCATCAAGTAGCATTAACTGTATTAAATTATGGCACTTGTGTTAATTAACTTCTGGAGCAAGATAGTCCTAATGGCTAAAAAGGTCCACTAATGCATAAATAAGTCTAGCTGGGTAAGAACAGAAATGAAAAGAAAGCAGGAGAGGTTTTGTCCACTCTGTTCATTACCAGCTATAGAGAGAATTTTAAGAAGTTACTCAATATGAATAAACCTCAAGAAAGCTTTTCCTATTATGTTCCTTAAAGAAACAATGAATTTACAGTCCTTGATTGATCCACAAGTTTTCTCAAGATACTTGGTTGGATGGCAGTGTAGCAAATGCTCCCAGAGCATTTGCATATTGTAACCCAAAACATCATGATCTCTGTAGGATGGGCAACCTCGAACAGTGGGGGCTGCATTGCCCCTCAAAGCTAAACCCTAAACCAACTGAAGCCACAACCTACCCTTACTGCCACCACTGAATTTGCTACTGCACTACTAAATTTTGCTGGTGAGGACTCAACTTCTGGGAGGCCAGCAGGCAGAAGCTCCTGGCTGCAGCTCAGCAGCCAAGAGAGCTTTCATGGTAAAAGTCCTGGGCACAGAGATCTCTGGCTGGAGTATTACTCCCCCTTGATAAAAGGGGAACAGAGGATTACCCATCAGGGTCTGGAATTCCCATTGTTTGCATTTAGTCTCAAGTAAAAGTATTATGAATGGGAAGGACCAAGAGAGTGACATCTTGCCTTGATTTGAACACAGCTGTTTAGATCAGAATATTTGAGAGTCGTATGCTGACAACATTTTTTTTTAAAAAAAGAAGAAACTTCTTATTAATCTTTGAAGTTATAAAAGTGAAGAATCCTCTAGTTAAGATGAAACAATGGAGACTGCACAGCTATCTTCTTTCTGTAATCAATAGCTGAATAAGTCTGCTTGTCCCATAAAATCAGGACAAAGAAATTAGAAAACTGGGGGTTGACATCTTAAAAGAGAATAGCTAAGGTTTTCAGTGCTTACACTTTATGAATACACTAAATTGCATGTTATTTGTAAGATGGAAATGAATTTTAACAAGAAGAAATTACTGCATGAAAAAATATGGATGTTGTCAGTTTGATGTTAATAAAATTGTCCACTAGAAGCTTCTGGCTAGACATAGGTGTAGTGAGTTGCTAACTATAACTGCTGGACTAAGTGAAAGATGGAACTTTCCCATAAGCAGCCTGAGGATGTTTTATAATGGATTTTTGAGGAATTATGCATGGAATTCTTGCAGAAGAAAAAGACAGAGATTATGAGGAAGGAGTTTATTGTGGTGAGAACTAAGATCACAGGGGGACACAGAAACTGACATGGAAGCAAAAGAAGATAAAAACCAGCTGGAGAGACAATTCAGTTCAAGGGAATGGAGGGAGTTACTGGCTTGGGAGAGATTTATGATCAAGAAGTCTTGGTTTGTAAAAGTGAGATCGCAGCCCAAGGAAAGAGGAAGTGGGAAACAAATTTACCCTGTTAAGCAAATTATTTTGATGGTTGAATGAAACCAAGTGGATTTGGTCTGTATTATTCAAGAGGTTATGAGATAGATTTCAAAAATAAGGGTACTGTCTCAATAATTCTAAAATACCATGTGGGAACCACCTTAACGGAGTTATAGAGGGCCAGGATAGGAATCTGTGAAGTTGGCGAGTTCATAGCCCATGGAACGGAGGTTATGAGGAAAGCAGGTAGTTAAATGCAAGATGAAAGATCTATTTTATACTATGTTAAGATAAGGTAACAGGTTTAAGATAATGATAATTGGATTGGGTCTATGAATTCTGTAATGGATTTTATAATATAAAATGTTCTTGAAATATCTGGATTTAGAGATATCATTAAAAAGTGCAACAGATTCACAGTGAGAATATAATGTAATTAAGTCTGCAAGTCTAATTTAGTAAAATTAGTGGCATTAATGTTAGTTAGTAACATTAATGTTGTTTGCCATGGACTGCCATTTATCATGTAAACAATTTGTAATAGAATGTATGGAACAGGAACTAATACAGAAAGATTAGGCTAAGTACATTAGCCTGTGATAGAACAAAATTCATTTGATTTTTCCTCTTGAAAGCAGTATTGGGGAAGGATGAAGAAGAGAAATGTTGGATATTTCTTTTTGAGAGTATTATTAATCTGATTGCTATAGTCTATTGAAGGAAAGGAGGGAGGTTGATTCTTTTTCTCTCTTTTTTCTTTCTCTTTCTTAATTTTTAGAGCCTATGTTTTTATGTTTTTCTTCATGTTGTCCTTTTCTTTCATGTATTTGCAGCGTTTTTGGAAAATGTTAATAAAATTAATTATCTCCAGTTTTGCTGGTGAGGTAGCAACAAATGTTGTTGCCCTCCTTTACCTTAAAACAATGTCACAAATTCAGCAATGGTGAGGAGACCCAGAAAAAGTGGGTAGAGAATCCATGCATCACAAGACTGATGTGTTACCCACCCCTAGTCTGGTGTTACATTTATATTTCTCCTAGTTAAAATAATATTGGAAGCTTTTACTTCTTTTCCTAATTAACCTATTTATTGTCACATCAAAACTGTTAGCTGTGGTTTAGTCACAGACACAGACCAGATTCTTGAATCATATTTGAAGGTGGTTTGTTTCCCCAAACCATAAACAGGGATGGATGGATCAATCTGTTTATAGTTCCTTTCAGTTTTGCACAAGAAGCCATTCTATTCTTGTTACCCATCTAGTAATCCCAATCTGAAACTCCTGTGTAAGATTTGATTATGATTATGAACTGAGATATAATCTATGCAATTTGGGACAGACCCAGTGTCTACAGTTTCCCATTGTGAGGCACTAGCTTCCTCATTAAGTTCTTGTATTGTTTTTTGTACTAAGAACATCAGAGCAGATCCAGACTAACACAGCACCCATATAAATTGGTGGTACTTGTCTTATTATTTTCATTGAGAGCTATGTGCAGCTTACATAGATTGGATGCTACCAACTGTATTTGTATTTCAGTAAAACATTAATAAAACAGAATGCAACATCATTCGTCAATGTAGCCAAGATAATCAGCATCTGGAGTGCATTGGAATGGATTCAAAGAACCATGGTTTAGGCTCCTAAAGAGTCACATCTGCAGGTTAGAAGTTCTTCAGAAATAGTATTGCCAGAGGTTTCTATAAAAAAGGGCAAAATGGGTAATCTGTTTGTACAAACAGAAACTGGTTTTTGAATCTCAACCATGAATTCACTCATATTCAAAGTAGCCACATTCTGGCCAGTTTTGATGTGAAGCTAAGAATCCAAAGTAATTGGTAAGATGAGAACAAGCTGCTGTAAGTATGTGATCTGTCCCATCTCCCTTAGCCTTCTCTGGTATAAGGAGATCTAATATAAGAAGATCTGGTTACCTTTTTAGTTTGGCCACATAGTTTAATGTATTGTCCAAGCCCTAGACTGTGGTTTGTGGAAACAAGTCAACTTCATAAAGTGAGGGGTGGAGGACAGCTTGTGGACCTCCAATCGTTATTGGGCTGTAACTCCCATGAGCCCTCAGTGTTGACTGTGTTGGCACAGTCTGTTGAGAGCTGCAGTCCAATGACATCTGAAGGGTGGGCCACAAGTTTTCCACTCCATTGCTAGTGATGCTTTAAAGCTGGTTTGTTTCCACTAGGTTTGGATGACACAGCAAAGGGTTGGTAATATAAAGTGGAAGCAGAAGCTTGGGAACTCCTTGTAACTGTGCCAGACAAGGAAGAGAAAAGAACACACCCAATTCTCTAGTTCACCCTCCTGTCACTAAACTATGGGTTAGCATTACATTCAAATAAGTCCAATATGAAAGATAAAGGAAAAGGAATTCGCTTTTGCTGTTTTGCTTGCTTCCCCAGGGAGGAAGCGGAAATATGGATTTAAGAAGCTTGAAGAGGCATTAAAAGGATAGAAAACAGAAAAGGAGAATCAGTTGTGCTTTACATTCCCCTGTACTCCCTAATTCTGAAACCATATTCAGACACTATGGTTTCTACCATTATTTCCTTTGGCTGTTAAGTTAAAGGGAGAATTCAGAGATTTAAGGTTCAAATGAGGAAACTTCCATTGCTGTGGGTGACATTTTGCTCCTGTGAACTCAGAAGGGACTGTTAAGATAAAGTCCAGAGATCATTCCCTCAGTTCTTCAATGCGAGAACTGCTGCTTTGTTCTGAAACTTAAAATATTTTTGAGTCCCTTTGCGATACATACCATTAAGCCTTTCATTTTATTTTTATATCCTCCCTCTGCTGGAATCCTCTGTATTTGAGCCCCAGGGCTTTTCGGCTGTGTCCCAGCAATAACAGCAGCTCAGTTTTTGTCCCTCACATTATCAGTTTAAATTTAATCTACCTCTGAGTCTGAATATGTTACCCTTGCAGGGAGTAGGGAGAATAATAGTTTATCATGTTTTTTCCCTTCAGTCAGCATGCCTACGATTTTACCATGACTCTAAATGCTCACTGTTCAGAAGATGTTTAGGAGTTGCTTATTTTCCTTTTCCGTAGCTTAGAATATAGTTTGTAATAATAAAAACACACCTTACTGGATGAGTGGTGAGGGATTTGTCTAGTATCTTTAATCAAAACCTTATGTAGTTTCAGGTTTTTTACCAAAAGCTGCAAATCATTATGAATTTGTCCTGAGACAGGACAAGTTCAAGGAATACTCAAATTCTGATTCTAATACTGTGCCAGCAGAATAACTGTCGTTTGAACCAGGATCTGAAGGTGGCTGTACCATTGTGTGAAATGAGATCCACATCTCAGTTTCTAAGTGTTGGGATACCATTAAAGGGGTAACTAATTTTAATGGGATATCATTAAAGGGGCAATTGTTGGAGAGTGGGTGGGGGAAGATCCCAGTTTCAGCTACCTGCATTCAAATAGCATATCTGCCAGGTTATTATTAAATACAGCCCTAGTCATTCTTCCATGTGGGGGTTGGGGAATAGAGTGGTTAAATGGTTTGCATCACTGGAGTTAAAATGCAGACAAAGCCCAGAAACCTGTTGGTGTGTAAGGATGCCAGCAGTGGCAGCAGGACAGACAAGACTGTGGTCACAGCTAGCTGTGAAAGAAGCAAAGCACTGGAGAAATAAACTGCTTAGAGGTATCAGATTTTGTCTATGTCGCCCTCCAGTCCCACCATTGGTGCACAAATCTGTGCAACTGCTAACATAGGATTCCAGCCATATTATATGGTTTGCAATAACCATTTTCTGTCTACCTCTGGAGATAATAAAAGGATGAATGAAAGGGAATATTACCACAGAGACCCCAAGCTGTATGATAACACAGGAGCAACCTGTGGTCTGAGCTTGGGCATACTTAACTCCAAAATTTTGAGATAAATCACGTCCCCTCCCCAGTCCACAGGCTGTTGATGATAAGTTTGATAGGAAAGGACTTCAGTTAAGAAGTTACTTAGTTGAGCTTAAACAGTATGGGGTTGTACCATTGCACTCGAGTACTATTACTGAACACCAGTAAATAAGTAACATAATTCATGCTACAGAGAGTGCTAGGAAGTGGGATGGGTCAGGAAGGAGCGCTTGCATTTTCTGAAGGTAGTTTAGGTATCTTTATACTTAGTATAAACAGAGAACATGGATAAGCATTTTAAACTTTATTACATCTCATTTGGACTACTAAAATATACTCTGCATTGTTCTTCCTTTGAAAGCAGTTCAGAAATGTGAACAGGCCTAGAATGCTACAGTTAAACTGTTGATTAAGTCCAGCTAAAAAGAGCAGATGGCTTCCTTGTGATGACTAGGTAACGTTATCTTTCCAGGCACAATTCAAATTCAAAGTCCTCTGTGTGATCTAAAAACCACTGTTCAATTTGGGACCAGCAATATCAAAGATTTTATTTCTCCTGTACATGCCTCACTAGAGTTTAAGATCTGTAGGGGAGAGCCTTCTCTCAGTCTCGTCATCTTCAGAGGTACGTTTTGTGAGGTCATAAAAGAGGATTTTTGTCAATAGCTTCTCTCAGTCTCTGGAACAACCTGCCCATTGTAAGCTTGACTCCCTCTCTGTTGACTTTCTGATAGCTGAACATTATTTTTATTCAAGTGCACCTGGGCTATAGCAAAAGAGAAGTGTTGTTTTGTTTTATGGCTGTGTGTTCAACAATGCTTTTAAACTGTTTTTCTCATTATATATCTGTTTTTAGTTGAATTTTAACCATTGTTAACCATTATTAGTGCCACTGTTTGGGCAGAAAGACAGCCAACTAACTAACTAACTAACTAACTAACTAACTAATGTTGAGCCTCTCTTATCCAAAATGCTTGGGGCCAGAAGTCGTTCATACTTTGGATTTTGGAATACAGTATCTTTTTGAAATATCGTTTGTTCACTACTTGTGTTGTGTTTGACATGTGAAACTGGAGAGAGACTGAGGATCTGTGTAAAAGTGGCAATCCAGTTGTTGTGCACGGTGTGAATCCGTGTCTCTTTTGCCATTTCACAGATCCTCAGTCTCTCTCTTTTTGCCACGAGCCACCCTCTTCCACCTTCAAGGTGGCAATTGAAGGGTTCCGGCTTGTTCACCTCTCAGATCTTTAGTCTTTCGCTTTTTTGCCATTAGCTGTCTGCTTCTGCCTTCAAGGCAGCATCTGCAGCATTCCTCAGATCTAAGAGATGAGCAGAAGCACTGTAGCTACCACCCTCGAAGAGGGAAGCAAGGAGCTGGCAGCAAAGAGTTTGGGTTTTTGAGGTTTCTGGATTTCAGATTTCCAGGTAAGGGAAGTTCAACCTGTACCTATTTTGTCTCACTGAGTACAAATGAAGAGAAAGTTAAGTAGGTTCTTTTTTCTTAAGGAAAGTATTTGTGCTTTCCCTTAACTCTCCCATTGCCTAACTTGGATTAGTATATGCCCATGGACCTGAATCAGTGATTTTCAAGTTTTAATTTTCTGAAATCACACTGTACTACTCATGCAAACTGACATTATTTAAACCCCAAGAGTCAAAACTATGCTTGTTTTCATTTTTAATACATTCACAGTTCTCTTCACACCTCTCCAGTTTAGCCCAGGGTAGAACTTAATGCCCCAGTAAGTATTGCAAACATTAATTAATTAGTAAGGTGCAATCCAACAAAAAGCTTTTTCTGCACAAACAAATGGAAGCTGCCCATTTGGACGGGGCTTATTTAAGAAAACTTGAATTTGCTTGTATCATTAGGTACTATAGAGGGCTTATCTGACTCATGTTCCTCCTATGTCTTTGAACACATGAACGGATAGATTCATCCTCTGTGTGCTTATACACAAACTAACAATGTCCTTTACTGGCCAGTTGTGAAAAATGAGCGCCTATACAGAAGTAGGGCTGCTTCCAACAGTGACCAGATGCACAAGCAGCCCATATTGAGAACAGCAGCCACATCGCTGTTCCCTACCAATCCATTAACTTTCTTATTATTAATAATGAGGCTGATTAACATAATAACATTGACTTAAAAGAGCTGCTCTAGTTTCATGTTTATCAAGAATGTTTATCTTTAAGCTAGAATGCAAATCCTAAAGCCTACTAATAACAATACATCTACTTCAAACTGTTCTGCGAAGATCAGGGAGTCATCATACTTTGAAGCATTTAGTTAAAGCACCTGAAGTTTCCTTTATTTACAAGAATTCTTGCATAAGCTTCTTTGATTCCTTTGGGACTTTTGCCACCATTTGTAGTGAGTGCATCTAACAATTCTGCCAATTAAATTGCAAACTTCATTAGCAGAATGGGGGTAAAACAGCTTATGTACTTATGATGTTGTCAGTTAATTCACAATTCCCTGGTGCTGGAAGGAAATCATTCTTTTTATAGCTGTTGTACAATGTCATTAAAAAAAAAGAGTGTTCATCTTTTATAAACATTTCAAAAGCTTTTAAAGGAAACATCATGAAGAAAGATAAATGAAATCAGTTCAACATCCATTAGCCAAGGCTAACATAGTTTTGAGTATGCTGCTCCTGTTTTCCTCAAGTTTACTGCTTGGGGTCAAATGATGTTTTTCTCCTCTGAGTTGTTTAAATGCAATAAGCCAACTTATTGATTGGTTGGTTTTTAAAAATACTAGTATTATGATTTTACCAGAGATTCTACATAACGCATTAAAAGTTACCACATGTCTGGATTTGTGCCAAGGTCTGTTGTATACAGGGCTGTTGATTGACTAGAAAATTTGTTAAGTGATGAAATACCTGCCTTTTAAAAATGCTCACCATTGTTTCATGGATGAATTGGGGAATGCAGAACTCCCAAGTAGTTTGGGCAAAGTCATGGTTTAAAGATCAGGTAGTAAGGCTAGACAGTGAAAGGGTTAATAGGAATTGAGCCAAATGTGCTAACACATTTGTGCTACCTGGGAGTAAGTCCAGCTAAAGTCACTGGGGTCTGCTTCTGAATAGATAGACAGCTGTATTTTTAAAGTGCATACGAGCACATGGCATCAGTTGAGACAAGCCATAGGCTATAAATCATTACAAATACATGTAAGGCATGCACATATGCTGTACTACATATATAAGCTATAACCCTTTATGAATGAGAAAACAGTAAGAAACAGGAATGGATATGTAGCCCAAAAATACAGAGTGCTTCAGGGTCCTGAAGCAGATATGATTAATAAAGATAGCACCTCTGAGCATATAATGTATAGGGTATTTTCCATTCCTGCTAGATTAGACCGAAGTTCAGACCAAACCCTACCATGCTGTTTTCTGAGAGAAACAGCCTACTCTCACTGTTGGTTCAGCACAGCATAGAAATATTGTCTCTGAACCTGGAAGTTACAGATTGCCATCATAATGTGTAGGCATCAGTTGCTCTGTCTCTCATTCTTTCTTGCATTCCTACACATAGAATTTAAGAGGAAGTTGTATCTCAGCACTAAGCATAAGGACCAATCCCAGACAGACCTCCACACAAACACATTCCTATTTATATATTCTCCTCCAAGATACTTTAAATGTTCATCTTAGATGTATCTTATCAATTAAGGATAAATATAGTGAATACTTTTCCATACAGTGTTGGAGAGGGGAATACACATACTGTCCAATTGTCATGATTTCACAGGGACAGTTCCTGTCAGTCCTCTGACATCTCACATTTTAAGCTGTTTTTAAAATATCCTAGTTTCTCTCTCTTCTTCCCACTTTCCTCTTCATCCTCTGCCTTCTTCAAACTGAGCTCAAAGTGCAAAAGTTATTTGTATTTAGTTAACTCAGTAGGAGGGAGTGGAGGGGATGGCCACAATCTTGCCCTTCCAGTAGGCTCAGGCAAAAGCAAACTACTGCAACTTTTCCTAGCTTGTCTGTTCTTCCCCATTAATAACTTTTACCATCTTGACTACATCTGATGTTGCTTGGCCACATGTGTCCCAGTTTTCATCTGGGAAATGTTGAAGGGTACTACTACACATGCTGTAAATTCCATGCCCATCTATTTGCCTACTCTCTCTGATTTACAAGAACAGAAGCTGAGTTTGGTTTGCTGAGAAGATGGTAATATATAAGACCAAGCTCAGCCCCTCCATGTATTTTGTTCTTTCTTTGGTTAACTGATTTTTTTTTCTCAAATCTCCTATCTTCAAAATTTCCAGTATTGTGGCCTAACAGACTTGATGCATTTTTTTCCAGGACATTTTTATATAACCACTTTTAAGCTTCCAGTAGAAAGAAGGCAATATAGGCAATATAGAATTGATTAATTATGATCAGTTGAGCCTTAAGAAAGAAAATATTGTACTATAAATCTTAAAAACAAATTCCACTCAACTTTCTTGCCTCCTATCCTAGGATTCCCTTTCAGTTAGTTAACTGTGCTATCCATAATAGACAAAAATGAACCCTGGAATTGAAACCAATTTGTTTCACCAGAAGAATAATGATAAAAGTCCTCAGTTAGCATTGTCAATAAACTTTTGATAATTCTACAAACAAAAAAAGCATCATTGTACTAGGAACAACTTGTACAGGGAATTGAATGCAACACAGACAAAAGATTCCTGCAAGATATGGATTTGCTTTCCTCAACTAGTTATTCCGTCTTCATTAAATATAAATATTGTTTATGGACTACACAAGAGCTTTAGAGAAAAGCAGAGCACATCTGTATTGTTACTGACTGAAACTGCATCGTAGCCTGGAGGGCAAGGCACAGAGAACCTCATAAACCTAGCTTCTAAGAGTCCTCTTCATAGTTTACTGTGTATTGGTTGTCAATAAATACCAAAGTGAAATTCTCATCATTGGCTTTTGAGAGTCAGCTGGTATGGCAGGGAGAGAAGCCCAGTGTTGCCTGGTGATGTTCTTGATAGTAGGTGGGACTGAGCACATGACCAGGTATAGATTAAGATATACAAAGGTGCTACCCAGATTAAGGGATTCCACAGCATTAACAAAAAATTATTATTCTAACAAAAAATACAATAATAATAAAAGTAATAAGGTTTTAGATTTGCACACACACACACACACACACACACAGGCTAATATATGAGGCAAAGGTGCAAGTTAAAAGCAGCAATCAAACTTAAAACATATTTTCTGCAATAAGTGTGCGTCATTTTTAGTGTCCTTTTTTCAGTGTTTGTTTTTAACTAGTAGTGTAAGTGTTAAAATTCAACCAAAAACAAAAATAAAAAAATATCTATTGTGTTTAAAGGCCCCTTGTAACTCAAGGTCCTAAGAAATATATAAGCAGTTCCTTATCTGATACATAAATCTTGTACTGCTACAACCAACTTCCCTTAAAATAAATACATAAATATCCATAATTCCAGCGGTGACAGCTGAAATATTAATTCCCCACAGCTCCACTGAATAGTATCAGTCCAGGGCATTGTGGAAAATTAAATTCAAAATGGAGGCTTGGAACCAGACCTTTAGTAGAGTAGTGTACTGTCTATGATCACAAACTGAAACCCAGGAAGTCCCTTATGTAGACTTCACCTCAGCTGCTCATTTATTTAAATTATGCATACTTACCCTTCTGTATTTTTTTTTATTTTCAAGACAGCTTACAAAATAGACAAACAGTAACAACAGTCACAGAATATAAGACTGAAGCAAATGTAAAAAGTTGAGTAAAATGAGAGAACAAATGCCAGCAATGGTTCAAACCAAATTGTTAAAAGGCCATTTTGACTGTAACCAAAAGAACATCAGAGTAGCACCAGGGAGTGAGTGTTTCCTTAGACAGTGCAAAATAACTCTCTGTCCAGTCATCAGCCATTCAGTATTTATCCTCGTTCCTTCAGCATCTAAAGGAGGGACAATTTGAAGAGAGCTTGAAACTATGATTTTAACATGGAGCTTGTTGCTGTTGTTGCTGTGTGCCTTCAAGTTGTTCCAAACTTACGGCAACACTAGGACAAATCTATCGTGGAGTTTTCTGGGGCTGAGAATGTGTGATGCTCTCATGGTCATCCAGTGGGTTTCTGTGGCCAAGTGGAGAATCAAACCCTGGTATCCAAGGTCATAGTCCAACATTCAAACCATTATACCACACGGGCTCTCAACATGGAGGTAAGTTCATTTAAAATAATGTCTCATTCATATATCTGGCTTCCAATTCATGCAGAGCTTTAATGTTTACTATGGGGGGATCTCAGTTATGTCCATGTTTAGGTAATGAATGGCTCTTCTGCTAGTGATATCATATTGATTTTGTGGTAAGTTCATTAGATGACCTTAGCCATATCTTCATTTTGTGAACAATATTTCTTAGGCCCTTTCCGCACCTTACCTTTTTCCGGTGCTGGGGTGCGGGGATTGTGTGAGCAGCCTCCAGTGAGAGGCTCTTGCGTCCCTGCTGCTTCAGCTGTGCACGAGCTACCTGCTCGCACGAGAGCCCCACCTCTTCCTTCCTTCCGCAGTGCAGCCTGGGAGTTTCCCAGGCTGCACTGGGGCAGGAAGTGTGACCAGCCCAGCTCCAGAGGCTCCGCGCTCCAGAGGCTCCGCACTCCAGATAAGTGCATGCAGGGCCTGGGAGCAATGCACGATTGCACACCATTTTCAGCTTCCAGCTGAAAATGAAAAGGTGAACGATCGGTGCCTGCTGGCCCCTGGAGTGTTGCGCAATTGTGAGTGCGTTGTGCAGATCGCTCCTCACAGTCGCGCGACGCTCCAGGCACCCTTTTGCATGGCAAATGCCATGCGGAAAGGGCCTTAGTCCCAGGTTGGAACACCCAAAATGAATACACTCCATCTCAGAAATATGAAACATGCATCTTTAGTCCTCCTCCCCCAGTCCTCTTTCTCCTCATCTTGTTCTTCCTCCTCCTCCTCATTTCATGTATATTCCACCTTTCCCCAAAAACTTGGACTCAAAGTACCTTACAGATATTAAAACAAATGCTCTTAAAGCACTTCCTTTCACACATGGGTTTTAATAAACTCGCCCATTTTTTAGATGCAGTCCTCTAATTAATTATCAGACAGCATTCACATTAGATCAGTGTGACATTTAGACCATCCAAGAGAATTACTAGCACAAAATCTTGAGGCTTAAAAAAAAATGAACAAACCCTTGCGTTCCAAGACAGTACAGATGATTAATGGACTGCAGTACATAACCTCTGCATATCCTGTTTAGGAATTTCCAGAGAACTCTGTCTGGCTTATGTTGGGACAGGAATGCTGGACCAGATGGAACCTAGCTAAGGCCTTATAAGGTAGTCCATGAATTCTTGTGAATGTAATCTAAGAGCTATTCTTCAGACACCTTTTCTGGTGTGAAGTCTACTTTGTCACTTTCTTTCTTTCATTTCCTTTTATCTACTTTCTTTGATTTTCGTTTCCTTTGCTTTGGATTATATAGGTTTGCAAAGAAGAAAGAGAAAAAGTACAGATGAACATGTCACATTATGGTTTTATGACTAGGTTTCTTGGATTTTAACTACTCATTATATCTGTCTTTGTATACACTGAGGCCAGGCAGCAGAACTTACATATCACATAATTGTAGTGACCTTCAAAAAGTCTATTTTTCAGTGGAATCGGTAACCTTATTCAGGTGCCAGTCTTTAAGAATGAGATTAAATAACTGCATCATGCATAATAGATCCTGGTTCTGCTTAGTATTGTAGCAAGAGTCACAGTTCTGGGAAGTTCTGTGTTCCAGTCCCTCTCTTATTAGTTCTAGGTCTATAAATTTAGAACTAATCTAGGGGAAGGCAGCAAGAAAAGAAAAAGACCATATTACAGATTTGATTCAATAAAGGAAACCACAGCCGTGAGTTTACAGAACCTTAGCAGACCTTTTGATGACTAGGGCTTCCGGAGGTCTCTTATTTGTGGGGTGATATAAGTCAAAACCAAACTAATGGCAAATAAAAACAAAGATCTGTAAATCTATAAAGTCCTTTTAAAACTCACTGGCAGCAATTACCCTGGGTCAGCAAACTTTATCCATAGAACCCACCCATCATGGGCAAAGGATGTAAAAAGACAAAGTTTGAGTAGAAGAGTTTTATTTAGCAATGACATTAAAATATTTTAATCACAATTCTTTTTTAAAAAAATTGCAATTAATTGCAAGCTATGTGTGTGAAGGAATTATTGTTGACATTGGTCAGAATCCTATGTGAGATTTACATATGTACAAGCACCATAGTTACAGTGCTACACAGGGAATGAATCCTGGTCTGATCTTCCCTGTCCCTACCGACCAGGAAGCAGCCACTGCAATCGACAGGGGTCTGTACCCCTGTTGATTGGGAAACAGCTGGCTACCGTTTCCACTCTCTACTGTGAGTGAACAGACCCCCATCGATCACAGCAACTGCTTCCCAGTAAGTTGGGAGTGAGGCTAGGTAAAGACTGTGAATACTGTGATGGCTACCTAGGGAGTGTGTGACTCCAGGTTACATGTTTTAAACTGCCATAGACTTTGCCTCTTCAGTCTTGCAATAGAACTTGATAGTAATAGTCATCAGAATTGAAAAATAAGTTGTTGGATTCTCTGTGCAGAGATAGAAATTTAAGCTTGGTTTGCACACAGAGACATAGCCCTTCTAATACAGAAAATAACACATTTTATTAATACAGCATAAATTTAAAAATTTAGAAGTAATCTTAGCCACCTCTGTACTATTAACATGGAGAATGTGTAACCCCCGTGTTTCACGTTTGGTATTGCTCAAGGATATCTCACTTTATTGTAAATCCCATTTGTTTCAAATTTGGATAGGTAATGATATTGTGATATTTCAAGAAGTAGCAAGTATAGTGGAAAGAAACAGGTCAAGTTAGCTTCAGATGTTTGGGGATATTATTTTTCAAACTGTAAATTTTATAGAGTTTGATCCATAATGTAGC
Organism: Iguana delicatissima; assembly: GCA_948472985.1. Lineage (NCBI taxonomy): Eukaryota > Metazoa > Chordata > Lepidosauria > Squamata > Iguanidae > Iguana > Iguana delicatissima. The sequence continues at coordinate 930,307 of CAOKZL010000202.1, forward strand.
CTGAATCAAACAAGATGAATGTAGAATCCAATGCTCTCTCCTAGACTAGAGTGGTTAGAATTAAGTTGTATTATTTTCTATTTGGAGATAAAGGAAATGAAATTTCAAGAATAAATGCAAAACAAATTTTGGAGGAATTATTCTAGAGTCGGATTATAACTAATTATCAAAAATAATTCCTCCAAAATTTGTTTTGCATTTATGCTTAAAATTTCATTTCCTTTTATCTATAAATATAGCAAGAATATAGCAAGAAATATTATTAAGATAACACATAAATAAACCCTTTTAAAACTCCACAAGTCTTCCACAAGATGGGAACATTTATAATTTCTAAAACAGCTGTTGTTGAAAGTGTCAAACACTTAACTGATGCCATCTTTCATATATTTCAGACTTGTCCTAAGAGGGTTGGGAAAGAAACTCTGAAAATGATAAATGATGTAACTAACTATGGAATCCTCAGTACTTCAAAAACCACATGATTGAGCTATCTTGGGGAGCTGAAAGACCTGGGAAGAAACTGATTACTGGTTTATGATCCAGTGCCAGTATCACATTGCTGGATCTTGGAGATCTCCACATGGGTGACTGGTAGGAAAGCATTTGGATGAAAATAGTTTGTAGAAAGTTGGATATAGATATAGATACCCCATTGCAGTACAAATGTCAGTGACAATCTGTTCACTTATGTGCTGTCATTCTTTCTGCATAATAAAAATAATAACCTCTATTCTGTCATAATCTTTCATATTATCTGGTTCAACAGCTTCTGTTATGAGGGTAAGGCCTGAGCCAACAGGTAGGTGAGTAGCACATTTCTGATTCTCCTCTGAATACCTGGAGCCTCAAATATAGTAGCCCTTTCCAAGTCCCTTTACACTTCTTTTCTTTCAAAAAGAAACTAGGGAGATTCTGTCTTTAAGGAATCAAAACAGTCTGACTCTCCAAGTCATTATAACAGGTCTGTTTTCATATGGTACAATGCATCCTCTGCTGATACAACCTCAACACACACAAATGCGAGATCACGCAAAGCTTCATGTCTCATTATCATCAATGGACGCACCAGGTGCATGCACATTGTGTCAACTGATGATAATGGGATGGAGCATTAACATTTTTGGTTTTATGTGAGGGTTTCTGGGACAAAACCCACCACATATATGGAAGACTCTCTCTATTTTAGCACAGTAAGTCTAGTAATAGCAGGAGCAAAGGCATGCATTGGAAAACAAGACAAAGAGAGAACACAAGTAAGAAATAAATGTTCTTCAGTTTGGATATTTAATTCAGCAGGCATTGAGGGAAGTAGACAAACCTGAAATTCACATTATGTTGTTACCTCGCTGAATATACTCGCAGAAAAATAGCACCTGGAAGCTCAAGGAACTATTCCATAAACAGTATTAATATTTCTAAAGGATTTTGAGATCCTCAAGTTCCATATCCCAGACTTTACACCCCATTTGTGCTAGGACCTTCTCTGCAATGGAAAATTGTTCATACTACATGTGGCAGGATCCTTGAGAAACTGGGTCTTTGAAAATTCCAATAGAAAGTAAGTTGATCACACACCATGCTGATTTTTTTATCAGAATTTAGTTATCCTCCAGATTTCATACTTTCCAAATATTCTAGGACAGATCTTGCTTCAAAATACATCAGTTGGCTGGTACTAAGATCTGGGAAAACTAAGCTGAATCGTCCCAATTAACTGTCAGAAAGAGATGTAGAAGGTTCCTTTAGTATTTGCAGGGGGATGTGGTGGATATGTCAGTTCTCATTTGCAAGTGCTTACCCAGCTGTCAGCAAAGGCAAGTTTGCAAACTTGGGGTGGGACAGAATGTCATTTAGTTTGCATTTTTAATCTGAACCAAACTAATTTGTAGCTCTTAGACTGAACTAAACTGAACTTTGTAATCTCAAACCTTATCCTTCAGTTTTCACATTCTTCTGCATTTTGTGATATGGTTCTTAGTCCCAAAAGGGGGTACAAAGAGACATACATTAAGTGGGAGAGCATACAAGAAGGCATGCAGGGTTTAAAAAAAGATATGCTGCAGGAAACTGTTCTCATAAATGCTTGAAAGCAAAAACTGCATACACAAACCCAGTTGAATTTTTGTGTGCATATTAAGAGAAATGTACATACCAAATGCACATAACGTCTTAAGTTTAGGTGTGAAAACTTTAATTTATAAACTGAAGTGGAGGCAGGAAAGAATGAGTTTCTGAATGAATGTGAATGCAATACAAAATGAAATTTGTCCACCTGTCTTCTGAGATAACATGTAATTCTGCCCTTAATATATTCATCACCACAATGCAACAATTATAAATCCAGTCTCCTATTTGCAGTCCAGATCTAATTAGCTATGGTAGTGATATGATGGAGAAAGGGATGTTAAGGTTCAGATTTAATTGCTGTCACTATCTCCCATAGCACATTATGCCAAAAGACACAGATTTGGTTACTACAAGCACATGTACCCTGAGATGTATGCTTTCACACCTGAGTAGGTCTTTGGCCCTGACTGCATTTGATGTGTTCAGCAACATGTGGCACATAAATCATTACAAAATATGTTGAATGCAAATGCCTGCTAATAGGATAACCATCTGTTTGATGCTGGAAATTTTGCAGAAGGATGTGGCAAATATTGCCTTGAATAAAGCATGGGAATATTCTTCCTTAGCTATCTGTAAGAGAAGGAAAATACCCCCAAATCAGACCAACCATTTGCATTATTACCTGCAACATTATCAAGACATCGTGAACCCTTTTCCATTCTCACATGTGTTATGTATTGTGAGAAACAATTCTGCACTGTAGTGTAGTATTGACTTGAAGGCCATATCCTGAGTTGCAGCAGGCTATCTTACTGTAGAGCTCAGCAATTAAGACTCAAACTGCATTCATTGCCTTTGAATAGTCTCTAAATAAATAGGGCTGGCTCACCCATCCCAGGACATCTTTTCATCCACAAATATAATTGGACTCTCCTCTTCTCCTTTACTGGCTGCCTCCTATCCCATGGAAAAAATGGGTAATATTTTGTAAGTGATACATCAGTGACATTTTCCTGCCCGATAATGTATTACAGTAGACTCCATCAGTGTGCACTTTCCATCTCGTAATCTCCCCTACAGTATTACTATTAAAGATCTCTCCTTTGCAAGGAAGGGTGAAATCGATTCTCCTGCCCTAGACATACATTAGTGGATGCTGTCACATACCTTCCTAATGAACATTGCTAGACAGACTTGTGAGTGACAAGGTAATGCATTAGGAAATTACCAGTGGGACACACTGGGCTGAAGAATCCAGCTGCCTGAGCAAAATGCCATGATAACCAAGCTATAAAGAAGTGACTATTTCTCCCACTTCCTGCTGGATCATTTTGAAATGCAAATCATCATCAAAAGACTGTACATGGCCATCACACTCCCCTATTACAAGGACAACTAGTTGGTTGTCCCTAGGCTGCATCTACTCTCTGATGTGCTTTCCCCCACCTGCTTCCCCTCCATTCCATCTGACACTAAATTAGAAGCAAGAAGTACTGCTGCTAACTCAGCATGCTCTTATTCCATGAGGAAATGAGATTGATTTGTATTGCTCTGAGGCAGCAGGACTAGCAAACTGGAGAGTCTCTTAGTGGGATGTCAGGTATCATTGTTGAACCATTTGGGTAGCCTGCTATCGGAAGCAGCTACAGGCCTGTACTGAGCTTCAGAACCAGTATGCCAGCAGATGGTATTGCAGCTCCCAGCTTGAAAAGAATCAGGAAACACAAAAGATCTGGAGAGTTTTACTTGTGGATAGAAAGTTGCCGACTCAGCAATGTCTCTACAGCAAAGCTATTCAAAGGTGTGTCCCATGGACCGGTACCAGCCTGTAAGCCAGTGGTTCTCAACCTGTGGGTCCCCAGATGTTTTTGGACTTCAGCTCCCAGAAGCTCTGAGCATTGACCATAGTGGCTGGGGCTTCTGGGAGCTGAAGTCTACAAACATCTGGGGACCCACAGGTTGAGAACCACTGCTGTAAGTCATCAGTTGCCAGTCTTGGAAACAAAAGAAATAATTCTAGCCAATGGCACACTAGAAAAAGTAACTGCTGCTGGTCCTTCACGTCAGATATCTTAAGAAGTCTGGTTCTAGACTGCCAAGTGCCTTCTGTGTTGCTGCTGAGAGGGACACTTTCCAGTTTATTCAGTCTGGGGAAATAAGCTCTCCCTAGACAAATTTCTCCGTAAGTGGGAGAAAGAGAAAGGGAGTGACATAAAGAGGAATGGGCCATCCTCTATGGCCATTTCCATCCTATACTGTCATAGTTCTATTATTCGATTTTCAACATCCTGTAAAATTCTGGGGTTTGTAGTTTACTGAGGCCAAAGAGCTCTTGGGCTGAGAATTCTAAAGGCCCCTCCCTAAACTGCAAATCCCAGGATTCTATAAGATGTTGAAAGTGGAATAATAGCACTATAACGGTGTAGTGCGGACATGGCTTATGTCTTGAGCAGCTTGCTCAGAAAGTGTGCAAGCCTCAGGATGAAACTGACTAGGGATGGTTAAAAACTAATTATAAAATATACACACACACACAAAAATATCCAAAACAGCAACAATAATATAACAAAAAGTAGTTATGACAGATAAAACATTAGAATAAAATTTACAGCACACTTACTTTGTTGCTTACTAATTGATTGCTTTAATAGTTTCACAAAAGTCACAGGTGGGCTTGCATGTTTCAGTATTCACAAATGTCAACTTGGCTGTGAAAAGCTCAGAAACTAACTCAGCTTACCAGATGGTTTACCTTCGGATAAGATTCTAGCTCTCTTACAGCTTTGCTGAGCTGGGTTTTGCCTTAAAATATACTGAACATTATAATTTTCAGTGTTTGTTTCTGGGCTCAAAAGGGCAGTGTTTGATCTTTACTATTGCACATGTCGGATCAGGAGGTTGCTGTTGATCCTCCATCTCCCTACACAAATGGAACAATACAATCCCTGTTCCACAGAAGCTACAGAAACCTGCAGCATTTTCTAAAAGGGTACACTCCTCTCCAAGAAACTCAAGGTTTTTGTATTGTCTGTTTCAAAGGAGCAGAAGAGGAAGGGGTGCAGGAATCTTGCTTGTACTAAAACCAGCCATCTTTTGTCATTCTGTACAAAACTGACTGGAGGGTGCACATATGTTGACGACTCCATTTTGATAGGGAAGAAAACCCACTGAGTTTCAAACATGGTGGCCACACATCTAAGGCACACAGAAACATTCAGAGAAGCAGAGAGTGAAAGAGAGTTCATTCGTTAGTACCTGGAGGAAGGGGAGCAGTAGAGCTTCAGCTTTGCAGCTGAGGAGCTGAACCCTAATTTAGAGTTCGTTAGTGGTCAGGAGGCCAGAAATCTCCCAAGAGATAGAGGAAGATTAAAATAAGAATCACTTCGCTTTATTTTTATTAGTTGTCTTGAACTGGAGGGCCATTCCAGTTTTCAAAACTATATATGTTTCATGTCATCCAGCAGTGAAAGGACAGCAGTAGGCCTGATGATCATCTCTGATTCTGAGGTATCTGATTTGATTCATTTTTGTTATTCAGCAGTCTGGAACAATCCAAGTGTGAAGATGCTGGAAGTGTTCACTGAAACCAAGAAAGGCCTGCTTCTCCTTCTGTATTCCCCATCATTACATCTCTTTCAATTGAGACAAAAGGAAAAGGGCTGGTTTGCATATATTTAGATATATCACTGCAAGTACATCCCAGATTCAAACTCCACTGAGAGAAATATTATGTCACATGCTGTTAAACCTATAGCTTCCTAGTAGAACCCATTTTGTACTTCGAACTGAGAAATTAAGTGATGTAAATGCCCTCACCTTTCCTGGGCCTCTTTCTTTCTTTCTTTCTTTCTTTCTTTCTTTCTTTCTTTCTTTCTTTCTTTCTTTCTTTCTTTCTTTCATGGTCAGCAGATTGGTGCCAATGTCATGCAAGTAAAAAACTAGTCCTGAGTCTCCGAAGTGGTACTGAGATAGCATCAAAGTTATCACCTTACATCATGTGTTTGGGGTCATATTATACAGAAACTGCATCCCTTTGTTGTGTTTTCTTAGCCTGAAATAGTGATGATGTGGAGAAGTTCATATATTTTGGCATATTTGCTGCTGTGATTAAATATAGCTTCCTTTTATTTTATTTTATTTTATTTTATTTTATTTTATTTTATTTTCCTGAGCTCATGGAAGTGCTACAAAATCTTCTTCCCCCAGACATTCCTGAACAGCTATAATACTGATAGAGTATATTTTCCAACTGATATTAATGAGAATTGGCAAGATTTTTTTTGTCTTTGTACCAAACACTGAGAGGTGGATTTGAAATGATTGCTTCACTCCCATAGAAGTCCTAATTCAGTGAGTGAAGGTCTAAGTCTGGCCCTCCTGAGATTCCAGTGTAGCCCATTGGGTTTCTACAGATGACTCTGTCCTCTTCCACATTGCACTGCTGAGTTGTTACAGAGATGCTGTATATACTTTTTCTCTTTCTTGAAAGGTCTTTCCTAAATTGTTAGCTGTAAAAGTTTTAAGTTAAAATATACTGGCAATATACTTTCACTGTTGGCCCCAATCTACCATTGGTATATGACCCCTGAGAACTTCTCTGAAATCCAGTTAGCCCTCGGGCTGAAACATGTTCCATACTCTTACCTTAAATTTTCTAAGTTATGAGATGCCACCAAATAACTACAGTAGCTACTGCTCTTTCAGGAGCTGCAGGTCTTGTGACACTGACCAACACAATGATTTCCCTTCTTACTGTCTGATATTACCCAGTTGCCTCTTGTAGAAGCAGGAACAGACTGGTTGATTACGTCTTCCTCCTGCTACCAGAAGAACCCAGTTGCTGCTGGAGGCAAAGTGAGTAGGCAGTAGACTCAGAGAGGAAAAAAAAATTTTTCCTACAGACACACTGTCCAGATTCTTAAGGAACTAAAGTGGTGCTCCAGTTCAATGCATACCTTCAAGTTGCCTGATGGGGTTCTCTTAAGCAAAGAATATTCAGGGGTGGTTTTGCCAGTTTCTTCCTCTGAAAAATAGCCTATAGCACCATTATTCATCTGTTAATTCAACAAAATTCTGAAATTAAAAGGGAAAAGATTGTAGTTTATTTTAACCCTCCACCCCCTTCTGATCACAACTAAGTTTTAAATTAGGGCCTGACTCCTCAGATTCAAAGCAGAAACTATATTGTTCCAGTTTCTTCAGATTCCGGTACCCATCCCAGATGAAATAGATTCTAGACTAGCCAGTTTCTGATAGAGCAAAATGCTGCTTTCTGCTACATTCTGTCATGCCTACACCCAGAAGCAAATGAGAGACCCTCTTGTCTGCTCCAGTGGCCACTGCCCTGGCCACGAAGTGAAAGAAGAAGAGGCAGGAACATCTCCATCATGACTAGGCCCAGAAGCAGATGAAAGTCCTTCCATACATCCCAGCTGCCACTGCCATGGCCTTGGAGGGAGAAAAGAAGAAGCAGAAGTTCCATCATGCTTAGGCCCAGAAGCAGATGAAAGGCCCTCCCTCCATCCCAAATGCCACTGCTCTAGCGTCAGAGATGCTGGTCCAGTATCTTCTGGATTTAATCTCCTCCGCTACTACCATCCCCTTTCCTTTTCTGTTGTGTATTTAGACTGTAAGCAGAAGGGCAGGGATCTGTTTTTTCTTATTCTTTTTCTTGTAAAGAGTATATACAGTGATAGCACTACATAAATTGATGATGATGATGATTAATGATACAGTCCAATTATGCTAGTTATGGCATATAGGTTTCAAGTTCAGTGCTTTAAATGACGATGCTTCCAGGTCTCTTAGGAACAAAATATGCTATGCTATGTATTCATCCATACATTTTTCACAGCATGAATATTTCAATAATGAAGGAAGAATTATAAACAGATCAAGAGAAAAAGGAAAAATTGCCCCAAGAGGAATATATGAGGCTCATTTTGAAACACTGAGGCTCCTAGACAGCTGCTAAGGGTGCAGCGAGGCACATGAACAGGTGACAGTGTGACAGCAAATTGCATGATGACTTTTGTCAAGTACATTGTCACCATTCTGGATCTGGAGTACATTTGCCTCAGGGGGAATTTGCACATCTGTCATATATTTAGATTACTTTCCTTTTATTTTAAAGAAATGCATGCATACAGTTCAGGGGCAGAGTTGAAAGTACAAAAGGGAACCATGTGAGAGGCTAAATGCATGCAAACGTTTCTGAGTTGACATATCAGTGTAGTAACTGAGGTATAAAGGGTTAGTGTTGCAGTGAAACATACATATAGGAATATATATGATCTCAGTAGACTAGATTTTTTTTTTCAGATAAAACTGTCTGCTGGGGTCAAAGTAGTCCTTTAGTGGGAGACTTAGATCTATGAATCAATATCTCTTTCAAACCCATAGAAACCATTGGAGGGCAGCATGATTTGAAAAGAAGTGGCAGATAAATGGAAGGGTGATTGATTAATTTTTTTTTCTCCTGCCAGCCACATCTCTTCAGCACTTTGTAGTTAGTATTAGTTAGTATTCACTGGTATGTGTATGATGGAACTGGAAGAAAAGCAATTCGGTGACAGTAGTACAGGAGGGAAATTTTATGGGGAAGAGAAGGTTAAGTATCTCTTCCAATTTGCTTTTTTTCCTTCCCATATTACATAATGACTCCACCTCTTCTTGAGACATTCAATCCAGTTTCCCAATTCAGTGAAGATCTAATTTCAAGATTCAGTTTCCCAGTTTGCTCCTATATTAATATGCTGCCACTTATTACTGGAGCTGCTACCAAATTGCCAGTTGGCTAGAAACAAAGTATTATATAGGTTTAAGAAATGAGTTTTGGTAGTGATGCTGCCCAAATATACTTGCTCCTCCCTTTTTTTTCTTGCCTGTATTTAAGGGCATTTGTTGCAGTTTGCAGTAATAGTGGCCCTTTCCACACAGGGTAAGTAGTACAGTGTGGTGCAACCTCTGATGGAGGTCGTCCGCACCATGGGAGCGGACTGGATCGGACTACTTGTTGCAGTTCCACACCTCAGTCCACTCTGGAGCAACCCAAAGTGGTCATGCAGCGTGCTTTTTAAAAACCTGTTTTTACAGGTTTTTCAAAAGCATGGAGTGCGCCACTCCGTGCCACTCCGTTCCTGCGCTCGGGTGCAGATTTGCAGGCACGCACCAGTGTGTGCCTGCAGATCTGCCGGGGCGGGCTTCCAGCTGGCGAGCTTCTCCGGTTGGTGGAGAGCCTCCACCAGCCGGAAGCCACCATTTTGGATGCCAAAGCCACCATTTTGTACGCCAGAGGACTGCGGAACAGCGAATTCGCACTCCTCCCCATGGGGACGGACTTACCCAGCTGCCAATAAGCTCCGTTTCAGCATGTTTTCCCCCATTTCCCCCTCCACATGCGGAAAGGGCCAGTATTGTAAATTCAACACATTTGGTGATAGAAAAACAAGAATGCTTTCACACAGTCAGACAGAAGAAGGGCAATACAAGAAAACAAAGCTGCCACACCTCCATGTCCCTCTGTCACACAATCCTCTCCTTCACGCATGTTGCATGAAAGTATGCTACACTGAATGGAGTTGAGGGCGTTCTTCTGGTCCTGTTCTCAAGGTCACAGAGTGCTTCTACCAGCATTTGTGTATTAAGTATTGGTATCTGCAAAGGAAAGCCGACATGCCTAGTCCTTCACATGCTCTGCAACCCTAAATCATACTTCCAGGACACACATAGAAAATTCAAGTGTGTAGGCTGTCTTTTGCAGGAAACCATGCCTGATGGATAGACATCAAGATCAGATGTCAAGATCACCCAGCTTCATGGGGTGGAAACAGTGGTATTTGCCTGCACTTACATTGCAAGTATGAGGTACTTCCATCCAGTGCATGAGTGAAGGATCTTCTATAGTACTTGATGTCACCATGTTTTGCATTTCAAAACTGCATTTCAAAGCTACAGACAGCCAATAAGGCAAGGCAGAGAGGCAGTGAAATGAACTACCAATGATTTAATTCTATGTGTTGAGAAAAGAGAGAAAAAAAGCACAAATTGGTGGCAGTTCCATGTAAGGTTTGATCAGGAAAACAAATCTTATACACATAAATATACAAATCCATTAAAATTCTGCATTGTTCATGTGGCATGGGCATTATTTATTTATTAATTAAAATATTTATACCCTACCTTGTATCAAAAAGATCTCAGGGCAGCTTACAAATTATGCGGTTTGGAGACCAAGACTTGTCTGGTTGTTGTATTCTATATTCTGAAAAATTACGTGTAGCAGACCATACCCACTAAGAACCTGAAGTCTATGTCTTAGTCTTTACACACATTTGTAAATGTTATTAACATGAAAAAGAAACAAAAAAAGGATAGTTGAAATTCTATGTCCTGTAGGTGTATGCTTGCATTAAAAAAACATCCTGATGATGAAAATGCCTCTAAGCTGGGAATGAGCAAGAAAATTATTGGATTCCCATTTTTGCACAAAAATACTGATTTGTCACCTCCTAAGATTTCTGGCAAAATATTCTAATGCATTTTGGAGAGGGGAAAATGCAAATAAAATCATGCATACATTAAACAATAAGTGAATAATAAAAAAAATTGCACATGATTGTGCATACTTTTAAAAAAATCCAGACAGAAATGCACAAAAATCTCCAGATAGGCATAAGAAATATTACAACCCATTGTAGGAAAAGAACCAAAATGTTGATGGTGGAAAAGCTGCATGAGAATGAGACTGACAGATTTTCACATTCTTACCCTAAATCTCACAGTAATAATATGCCACCTCTTGCTACTTCTCTCCCAGTATAAATTATGGTGATCTTTCATATACACACATATAAATTATAGAATGCCTGAAGCCTAACAAGAATATTTCTCATTATTTCGCAGCTTGCCCAAACTAACATCTGATAATTTCTGTGGCCACTTTACTAGCATACTCTTCTGTCATCCAGTTTTGCCTCCTAACACATCACCTCATCTTCCCCCAAGCCACTAGCAGTTTTGTCCTTCATGCTCAGAAAAGAAAAGCTAAGGAATCCTAAAGAATGTGTTTCTTCCCTCCCATCCCCATATCTAAAACTAAGCATAAAACAGAAACAAATGTGTTTTTTCCCTCTTGTCAGCAACTGAAGAATTGTTTTCCAAAGATGCAGTCAAGAATTTTTTTTAAAAAAAGAGCTTTGCCATTGGATTTGTGAATTGCATTTAGTTGAAAATCCTATTGTGCCTAATTTACTGAGAATACATTGTGAGTTAATAGACTCCATACACTACCAAACAATTAACAATATTGGCTCAATCTTTGTTGAGTTCTCAGCAGGCAGTCAAATCTGTATTCCTCTGGATGTTGTTTGGTTGTTCAAAATGCTGGGTTTCAATGTTGGCTTTTAAAAATTGCTTTTAATCCATTCAAAAGTGATTTTTTTAAAAAAAAAAAAACAGTATTATATTATACATCACTTTGGGAGCCCTGATGGGCAGAAAAAAAATCATAATAATAAATCTATTAATACATATATTTCATATCATATTAATCCCATATAGTGTTTCTGCTTTGGTTCACATATGGATATTCATTCCCTGAACTCCAACGAAATATGCTTGCCTTGTTTGTTAATGGCCCATCACAAATCCTAGCCAGATATCTCAGATCAGCCCATATGTAGTATACCATATTACAAAGTAGGTACTCTGGAATCAGGAAATCAGTATCTTTAGTATCAGTATCTTTAGCATTTGCTGATCCCATGCAAACCTCACTGTACTCCCACAGCCACCATTTGGGGCAACTGAAGTGACATTTCATAACTCCCAGTCACTTAGGAGGGAACATTTCTGAGCCTCGAAGCCGCTTTTTAATGCAACATCTGGCTCCAGAAAGTGATTTTGCAGTCTCCCAGTGGTGGCAGTCCTGGGGATTTGGGAGAGGTCAGGCAATCAGACCCACATACAGTCTGCGTATCACACAATTCCTACTCCTTTTGCAGTGGATTTTCTTGCTAAGCATCAACTGCTGGAGCTGAACACTCTGCACAACAATTCACTTACAGGATTAACTTGTGTAGGTAGCAGATATCCAACATACCTGTGTTAACCATAGTGACAGTGAACAAGCAGAAATGAGAGAGCACAACATTCTGGTGCCTTTCATAGATATCTGCATGAAACGTGAATTGTGGCCGTGACTGACATAAGTCAAAATGAGGCGCCTGCATCTGGTGTCAGACTTTGACGGCCATGAGTAAGTCAGTGTGACAGAGCCTGGGGGTGTGGTTAGCAGAGCAGCCTAGTAACTGGGGGTGATATAATCAGATTGGCTCTGTCTGAGAAAAGCCCAGCCCTAGCAAGATGGAGGGGCTATGGATGAGATAGCAGAAAGCATATATACTGGGAGCGTGATTTGGAATCTAGCTTCCTTCAGTGAGATTTGTAGAGAGAACTCTAAGTCAGAGCTCGGCTTAGCTTGTCAGTGGCCTAGTGTGGGGGCAAAGAATAAGCAAAACCACTTCTGAAAGGGTCAGAAAGTGGAACCCTGAGTGGAGAAACAGATCTTTGTGCTGAGGGTAGTCCAAGAGGTGTGTGTATGAAAGCTCTGTTGGTGAAGACTGTGGTGTTTTGAAGGAATTAGTCAAAAATCTTTAAGAAATTGTAGATTTGTTGGAATATTTTTGAAACCACAATACCTTTTTCCTTGCCTGTTATTTTAATAAAAACTTCATTCTATTTTTATAAGTTTTGCCTCAACAGAGTATTTTCTTCAGTATTATTAAAAATAACGCACTTCCACAGGTTATCCATCCTTTTTGAATAACCATTAATAAGTTTTGCCCTTTATCCACTAAGACTGTGGGTTTTAGGGAAAGCAGGGTTGTGAATAAGTGGAAGGGAGGGAACCAGGGTGTAATAATAAGATTAAAAGGGGTGCTGCTTCTCCAGTGAAGGAGAAAAGAAAAGCAAGCCTGGTTTGTCTGTGCCCTGGGCTAGCCCAAGCAAGCTCTTCAGCAAGCCTTCCTTTACTTTCCCCTCCTCCCCACACGTGATAATCAGTGCATTGTCATTCCTTTATCTTGTTTTCTTTGTTACTAAGGAATGGGAAGAAGCACCTTTTGGATTTTGTGCTGAAAGCTCAAAAAGGATTTAGAGAGAAATTTCAGAAGAAGCATCATTTTATCACCCTCTGCAACACTGTAATACCCTCTGCAACTTCTGTACCTTTTTCTGTCAAGACTTGTCAGAAATGTACAGCCATCCTTCACTTATCTGATGGGTTAGGGACAAGAGCTCTATCAGAAAGTAAAATGGATCAGAAAGCAGAACTCATTCTTCTTCCTTTAAGGAACATGAGTGAATTACAGAGACTTACTTGGACCTTGCATGTATACATGCACTGCTTGCAAAGTCTCTCAATTTGCTTGGTGCCTTTTTTCCCCTCTCAGCTTGATTTAGACCATGCATTTGTGTGTGCTACTTGCAAGGTCTCTCATTCAGCTTAGTGCTTCTCCCCCCCCCTTAGCTCACTTTGCAAGTAGCACGCACAGATGCTCCCAAGCAAGCTTCTGGAATTCCCTCATGTTCCCAACAGGAATAAGGCAAGAAGAGTGGAATTGACCAAAGATCAGACCCTTCATTGAATGAACAGTATGTATGTATAATTTACGATGGTCGAAATAGCGGAACACCAGAAAACAGGTCATCAAAAAGCAGGGATGCCTATATGGATCTCTCCAAGTAGAGTAATCAACCTGGCAAGACAGAAGCTGAAGAACAACGAGTGCCATGTCTCTTCCGTGAGTTCTAGCAAAGAAAATAAGGTTAGCCTTCTTTGTAAAACATATCATTAAATCTACATAGAAATACTTGTACATGTTCAAACACATGATATTCTGGAAGAATGAAAGTAAAGAAGAAAATGGATACAGGTTGGAGTGATGCAGGATGAAAGGAAAGGAAGTAAACATAAAGTATACAGAGTAGCAGTTAATGAATATAGTCATGCAAAGGTTGTAGATGCAACCTGCTTATGACAGAACTTTCATGTACAGAAGCTACGCCCCAAACTGTGTTTCCTTATCTTGGTCACAATAGATATTCTTAGGGGACACTGGGATTTTTACTGTGCTTCCGCATGTTGAGCATCACTGTGGAAGTTTCTTCCAATCTGATCTAATGGCAAGGGAGAGCAAAGTTTTTGTATTCTTAATTTGTAAATTTAACACACTCAGACTTAGACAAGCAGTAATTTTGCTACAGAAAATACTAGTCTTTCTTTTCGTGTTCATGAACACTATACTTCCTTGTTTGTTTGTTTGTGATTTCCTGACCAGTTTGCAAAGGGATCTTGTAGCACCATTGAAACTAATTGAAAGAAAGAAGTGGGTAGCATAACCTTTTGTAAACTTAGTGTGATCTCCATGCTTCCTCCCTTACTGTCGCTTAGGAAGAAGGCCAGCTGCAGTGCAGAAAGGCAGAGCATGTCCCTCACATTCTCTTCCTCAGGCAGCTGTTCTCATGCAGAGGGAGTGTTGGGGACATGCTCCCATTCCTGTAATATGCAGAAAGGGCCTTTGTGTTTGAAACTGTAATTTTTCTTAGGTGCTTTGCTCTTTTTTTACTTGATGCATCAAATTTTCATTTGTAATCTTGTCTCTTTACTCATGTGATGGATGGATGGATGAACACAGAGACAAAGAGACAGATAGCTATGATATCCACAGGTGAGTTTAACATGAACCATTTTAATGTATGACGAAATAACCTCTGGCAAGAAATTCAAACAATACTTGCAGACTTTCTATTTTTAATGAAAAGAGCATTTTGACACTTTGAATCACCCACTAAGATTTTTTTTGTGCAAGTATTTTGGTTTTATTTTTTTGTTTGTTTTAAAAAGATCCCAAAATGTGAAGTATTATCAAAAGTGCAGAAATACAGTTTCAGTAACCAAAATGCTTGGGACCAGAAGTGTTTCAGATTTCAGATTTCTTTAGATTTTGGAACATATGTATTTGCGTATACATAAGTTACAGTACTGCTCAGGAGATCTCCAGAGAGCTCTCAAATGAATGAACAGGAACACCACAACTGCTGTCTGAAAGGTGAAAGAGGGCAGCTGGTTGGCTCCTCTTGTACAATACTTTTTTTTTCAAAGACAGGTATTAGGTCCCTTACGCTCTCAGTCTTTCAGATCCTCAGTCTCTCTCCAGCCTTGTGTCTCGTATACAACACAAGTAGTGAACAAATGAGATACAAGGCTGGAGAGATACATGAGGGTGGAGACAGATACATGGATATGTGAAATGGTGGGAGGCATGGATTTGTGCCAAGTTCTACACTTGGATTCCCACCCTTTCATAGATCCTCACATCCAGCCTCATGTTTCTCTCCAGCCTCACATCTTATTTGTTCACTACTTGTGTTATACATGAGATGCGATGCTGGAGAGAAACTGAGCAGGAGTGCCACAGATGCCGCCTCAAAGATGGAAGCAAGTGACTGACTGCAAAAAGTTTTGGGCTTTGGAGGTTTTCAGATTTCCAGATTAGGGGATGCTCAACCTGGACTGTCATAATTCTGTCCAGCAAGGATAAAACAGTTGAAATTATTCATTCTAGCATGTATGAATGAGACAAGTGAAAATGTGTATTCCTTCTTCTGGCATCAGAAAGCTCATGCCACAATAAATATGTTTGTCTTTAATAAGCCATCATTGCTGTTTTCCTCGAACACATTAATGACTCCCACACCTGGAATGTGTTCAGGGATGTAGCTACAAGAGGAGGGGGAAGGAAGACATTGTCCATCTCTCATTAAAAATTCTGTTTGTCCAATGAGATTTTCCTTCAGTCCTCAATTTCTAGCTTACAAAGTGATTCACTGAAAATCATGCACACCTAGAACTCTTGTACAGTCCTCCCTCCACATCTGTGGGTTTGACCTTCATGAATGTAATTATTCATAAAGCATTTTTCTCCTCCCATCCCTCACACTCCTCACCTGTGGTTTGGGACTCTTTCCTTGAAATAGCTGTTTTTGGGGGGAAGTGAGCAAAGCCCCCCTCCCACTGCTGGAGGTATGTCCTCTCTGCCATGTGGCTGCACTTTCTGCTGTGTAGTGGCTGCTGATTGGTCAGGTGTTCTCTTTGCTCCTACCCCTTCCTTTTCAGGATGGCCACTGGAAGTAACTAAAACCCAATAACTCTGCTCTTCTCCCTTTGAGGGGAAAGTAGTGGTAAGCCCTTTACTGGGTCTTTTTTGTTCCCCACTTCCCAAAGCTGGGGCCAGAGGCAAAAGGAATGGGATGGGGGAGCTCTGGAGGGGAATCATGGGTGGAGTTATTTGCATTTTTTCCCTTTTGCAAGGGTCTTGCATCCTTAATCCTCACTAATGGGGAGGGGCTACTGTGTTTGCTGTTCTTGAATTCCCTCGGTAGCTTTTTCTGCCCTCCTACTTTTGTATTCCTAAACTATTTCTCTAAATGTTCCAACTGAAGCTACTGCAATGCTAGAAATTTGGGAACTAAATGAAAACGTAATTTTGAGGAGACAGAATGTTTATTTGCAAGAGAAGTGCCATCAATTTGCACAAACCCACACCCATAGGTACAACCCTGAATGTGCTCTTTGGAAAGTTGTAGAGAAGCCTGAATGTCATCTGGTGCCATTTTTCCCTGATTCCTGCTTTACAGGGTTCATCTGCTAAATTTCCCGATCCCATGCAAATATCAAAGGTGCAGTGTTCGGTCTCTCACCTCCAGTCACCCTATCTGAGCTCCTTATGGAAAATGTATTAGTCACTTCTCAGTTTTCTGTCCAAACGCGCCTTCCCATTTTTTTATAATCTTCTGCCACTCAAGCTATCAACTTGGCAAGGGGCGGAGGACCCATTGTGTTTTCTTTTCTTATCTAAGCCCTTCAAAAGCCTGGCCACACATGCCTCACCAAGGCCTGAGCTGCACTCTGTCAACTTCTCCCTACAACAGCCTGCCTAAGCCAGTTATCCCTCAGACTGAATTAAGCTCAAATGGACCAGGAAAGGTTTAAGGGTCATCCCCATCTTGTTGTTTCATTCGCATAGACCCAGTGTGATGCTTTCCAGTCCTGCATAAGATGCTTACTCCAACTCAGTTTTTCAGATGCAAATTTTTGTTCTGCATACAAGCCTTTTCTAATCCTTGGGATGCTGGCCTACTCCCATTTGTTTATTTATTTTCAGATTATCTCGAGTATTTTCTTTGTGAGCAGAAGCGGCTTTTGCATTTTTCATTGCTGGATGTGGCTGAGTATAGGAAGCCTGAATGACATTTTAAAATATGGGGGTGGGAGGCAGCGGAGGGAGATGGCTGACACGATTGTATGTTGGAAGAGAAGTGAAGTCAGGCAAGGCAAACTCAGAATGGTTCATCCCTTAATACAAGCATTGTTTTTGTCAGCAGTATTTCACAATTGGTTTTCCTTAAATTATTTATAACAGGCAATCTATTCCTTAAAATGTTCAGTTGTGTGTTTTCATCGTTGTTGCTGCTGCTGCTTTTGTTGGTGGGGTGATCCCAAATGAAATGGGGGAAGATGTATTGATTTCAAGCATTTGAAATATAAATGAAGTTGTTTAGTCCTTCTAGTAGATGGAATCTTATAGCAATTGGATCAAATTCAGCAGACCAGCAGCATCCATCTCACCCTTGCACAGACAAAGAAAAATAAAGAGAATCCTTAATGAATGTTTTAAAAAACAAAACAAAAACATTTTAACCCCAAATTTTGAAGTTAAACTTTCTGACTTGCAAATTGCAGTCCAATCCCCTTTTGCCCTTGAGGTAATCAATTTCTGATCACAGCTCAGAAGTACTGAAATGCAAGTGATACAGCCACAACCAGTAACATGGTATGTGGTCTTAGTAGCAAGATTAAGTGGAAGTTCCATTTCAAAAGTAACTTAATGAGTGGAAACAAAGGGTCTTTCTACCCTACGTGTTATAGTGCTATCATTTATTTCAACGTCTTGTGGAATTCTGGGGTTTGTAGTTCACTGAGGCCAAAGAGCTCTCTGGCTGAGAATTCAAAATGCCCCTTCCTAAACTGCAAACTCTAAGATTCCACAAGATGTTGAAAGTGGAATAATAGCACTATAACAGTATAATGCAGAAAGGCCCAAAATTATTCTCTGTATTAACATCTTCTAATTTCTGACTAAGGAAATTTTATGGTGCTTTTAGCTACATTTTACCAGGAATTTTTCAAGATTTATGTGATTGTCTTACCAATCCATTTTCTTAAAATAAACAAAACATAATGAAAAAGTAATGAACAATTCAGCATTTGCTATGGTATTATGGTGATCAAAAATCTGGGGGAAGAAGATCTTGTTACCCCAAAATGTGGGTGACTCAGGAGATCCACCTGCAATGCCGGTATCTCCATGTGACAAAGGGGAATTAATTAGCCTAAAACTAGGAGACCAGCAAGAGGGGGATAATTTAACAAGATCTTTCCACCAATGTTTACATGGTCTTGCAGGAAAGGACCAGCCAGAGAATCCAAAATGTAAACTAAAAATGTGTTTTATTGAAGAGAGTTCACTCACCATGCACACAAGATGCAGTTACTATCAAGATCAGAGACCTGGGTGGCACCCAGCCCAGAGAAGGGAGTGTGAGAGCCAGCAAAGTCTAGCTGGGAGGAGACAAGCAAGCACTTTACACAAGGGAGTTCATTTACCAGAGTGTCAAGCAAAAACCATAGTCAGAGTTACGAAAGCCAAGGGTCAAGAGAGCAAGGTAGCAGGAACCGGGTGCTGGGAGCAAGAAACAGGCAGGAGGAGGGCTTGAAAGAAGTTTGTCATGAGCAAAGGAAAGCTTCTGTGCATGCAGTTATATAGCCCAAGACACAGGTGTGGCTAGTCACTGCTTCTTGAACTTAATCAAGGAAGCCTCCCTTTGCTCAGCTCTCTTGACTCTCCGCCTTGTTTGTGGGCTGATTGGCACAGGCTCCAAACCATCTTCAGAATCAGATCCTTGTTGCCCTAAAGGAGCAGGCAGAGGGACGTCCGCAGCTGCTTGGTCCATGGCAGCAGGGGGAGCTCTTGAGTTGCAGGATTCATCTCCATCCAGAGCCACAGGGACCAACAGCTGCTGCTCGTCATCTCCACCCTGAGCAACAGGGACCAACAGCTGCTGCTCATCAGCAGCAGCTCTGACAGGGGCTTCAGTTATCACAGTTACACGTTCACACAAAAGCTAACCGAAGACTAAAGGGAGGAAAAGTTATGAATAGCGAGGTTGAGGGTTTGGGGTTATAATTATCAATCCAGAAAAGTAGTGAAGAACCAGTGGAGATGGCTTAGACTTGTGCATCTAAGGACAGTACACAGCCAAGAATCAAAGTGCGTTGAGCAACTGGTGAACTGTAAAGTAGTTGCTCAAAACCTGAGATTTTTATTCTCTATTTCCCTCCCTCAGGGGGTATGAACTAATTGCTTTCTGGTAGAGTAAATAAAAGGGGTCTGGAATAGAATGATTGTTCCAGCGTCTTGCTTGGGTAAGATGTCTAGGCAAGGCTTTGGTAGGAAACGCACACAGCAGGAGTATTTGCCTGCTATGCCTGGGCAGCTTATTGTTTTCTGAGGTTGTGTGGTTGATAGGATTAAGTCAGGCTTTCCCAGCTAATTCTCATGACCTGGAGATGCTGAGCTCACCTTTTGGCCTGCTATCTAACCAGTTTTCCTTTTCCACATGGCCTTTCAGCCATGAGTGTGTATAATTTAAATTTTGAGCCAATTAAACATATCTGCCAATTAACATATTTTTCCATTTAGAGTATATCAAAGCATAAAGGTGTACAGCCATTAACCGTGTTACTAACAGAATACTATCTGAAAGACCCTCTTATCTTATATGAGCCTGCCTGGGTTTTAAAATAACGGAGGGAGGCCCTTCTCAGCCCTCCTACCCTCTTTGGTGGATGCAGGACAGGCCTTCTAAGTAATTGCTCCCAAGCTATGGAACTCTCTTTCTTGGGAGGCTAGGACCCACGCCCTGCTTCCCACTGGCCTTCTGTCATCAGATGAGGACGTTTCTATTCGTCATGTTTTATATGTTTATATAAAGATGAATTTGAACTCCTAGTACAACAAAATAAATATGATTTGATAGGCATCACTGAGACCTGGTGGGATGAGTCTCACGATTGGAATGTAGGAATAGAGGGGTATAGCCTATTTTGTAGAAATAGACCAAATAAGAAAGGAGGAGGAGTAGCCTTATATGTCAAGGATGTTTTCACCTGTGAAGAGATCCATGACTTGAACACTGGAAGCCAGGTCAAGAGCATCTGGGTAAGAATTAAGGGAGCGAGAAACAATAGGGATATTATAGTGGGGGTTTACTACAGACCTCCAAGCCAGACTGAGGACCTCGATGGCACTTTCATAGACCAAATGACTGCACATTCAAAAAGGAGAGATACAGTAATAATGGGAGATTTCAACTACCCGGATATATGTTGGCAGTCAAACTCTGCAAAGGCGGCAAGGTCCAGCAAGTTTCTTGCTTGTCTTGCAGACAATTTCATGGTCCAGAAGGTGGAAGAGGCGACAAGGGGATCAAATATTCTGGATCTGATCCTGACCAACAGGGAAGACCTTGTTAATGACGTAGAACTGGTTGGATCTTTAGGAGAGAGTGACCATGCCCTATTAGAATTTGGCATTCAGTGGGGAAGAGAAGGCAAGTGTAGCCAGGCATTCGTCTTAGATTTTAAAAAAGCAGACTTCTGTAAACTGAAGGAGCTACTGGCTGAAATCCCGTGGTCAAGAATAGTCAATGAGAAAGGAGTTCAGGATGCATGGGAGTTCTTTAAAAGGGAGGTACTGAAGGCACAGGCTAAAACTGTGCCATTAAGGAGGAAAAATGGAAGGCATCTGAACAAACCGGAATGGTTGACTAAAGAGCTCTCAGCTGAGCTAAGTATTAAGAAAAACATGTACAGGAAATGGAAGAAGGGGGGAATCACCAAAGAAGATTATAAGCAAGTAGCCAGGAGATGTAGGGAGAAGGTCAGAAAGGCTAAAGCACAGAAGGAACTTAGGCTGGCCAGAGACATTAAAAACAATAAAAAGGGCTTTTTTAAATACGTCTGCAGCAAAAGGAAAAAGAAGGAGACGATAGGGTCACTGCGCAAGGAAGATGGTGAATTAATAACAGGAGGAAGAAAAAAGGCAGAACTCCTCAACACCTTCTTCGCCTCAGTTTTTTCCCAAAAGGATAAAAACACTCAACCTGGCGGTTGGGGAGCAGGTGAGGAAGTGGGGGAAATGCAGTACAGAATAGATGAGAGGTAGTACAGGAATACCTGGCCACACTGGATTAATTCAAGTCTCCAGGGCCAGATGAATCGCATCCTAGGATTTTAAAGAACTAGCAGAGGTCATTGCAGAACCTCTTGCTATAATCTTTGAAAACTCTTGGCGGACAGGAGAAGTTCCGGCAGACTGGAGGAGGGCAAATGTTGTCCCCATCTTCAAGAAGGGAAAAAAAGAGGACCCAAATAATTATCGCCCAGTCAGCCTGACATCAGTACCTGGAAAGATCCTGGAGCGGATCATCAAGCAGTCAGTTTCTAATTACTTAGAAAACAATGCCGTAATTACGAAAAGTCAACATGGATTTCTCAAAAATAGGTCATGCCAGATTAATCTTATCCCTTTTTATGATAGAGTTACTTGCTTGATAGATGAAAGGAATGCTGTGGACATAGTATATCTTGATTTCAGTAAGGCCTTTGACAAAGTTCCCCATGACATTCTTGCAAAGAAGCTAGTAAGATGTGGACTGGACAGGGCTACTGTCAGGTGGATTTGTAACTGGTTGACTGACCGTACCCAAAGGGTGGTCACCAATGGCAATTCTCATCCTGGAGAGAAGTGACTAGCGGGGTGATTTGCAGATGACACCAAATTGGGAGGGGTTGCTAATACACCTGATGATAGGATCAAAATTCAAAAGGACCTGGACAGATTGGAGAGCTGGGCCAAGGCTAACAAAATGAATTTCAACAGAGAGAAATGTAAGGTCCTACACTTAGGCAGAAAAAAATGGTATACAGAAATATAGGATGGGGGACACATGGCTGGCTAACAGTACGTGTGAAAGGGATCTAGGAATCTTCATAGACCACAAGCTTAACATGAGTCAGCAGTGTGATGCGGCAGCCAAGAAGGCCAACGCAATTCTTGGTTGCATCAATAGGAGTATGGTGTCTAGATCGAGGGAGGTATTGGTACCACTTTATTCTGCATTGGTTAGACCTCATCTTAAATACTGTGTCCAGTTCTGGGCACCTCAATTCAAGAAGGATATGGATAAGCTGGAGCAGGTCCAGAGGAGGGCAACCAAAATGGTGAGGGGCCTGGAAGCCATGCCCTATGAGGACAGACTTAGAGAGCTGGGTATGTTTAGTCTGCAGAAGAGAAGGTTGAGAGGGGACATGATAGCCATGTTTAAATATTTGAAGGGATGTCATGTCGAGGAGGGAGTGGGCTTGTTTTCTCCTGCTCTTGAGACCAGGACAAGGAGCAATGGATGCAGGCTGCAGGAGGGGAGATTTCACCTGAACCTCAGGAGGAATTTCCTGACAGTAGGGCTGTCCGGCAGTGGAATGTGCTGCCACAGAGTGTGGTGGAGTCTCCTTCTTTGGAGGTTTTTAAGCGGAGGCTGGATGGCCACTTGTCGGGAGTGCTTTGAGGGTTTTCCTGCATGGCAGGGGGTTGGACTGGATGGCCATTGTGGTCTCTTCCAACTCTACATTTCTATGATTCTATGACATTTCTATAAACATTTTTGTGTGTGTGTGTGTGTGTGTGTGTGTGTGTGTGTGTGTGTGTGTGTTTATACCACCTATGTATGTATATGTAAAATGTGGAATGTATCTTTGTATATATATATATTGTATATCTTGATGTAAAATCTTTTTAATCAGGAATTCAAATTGAAGGTCTCCTTGTTTGGAATACTCTAGGTATGTGTATCACATCAAGCACAAATGGATCTAGTTGTTGATACAAATTATCATTCATATGGAAGATGCAGTTCTTGATGCAGCTCTACATGGATAGATTTTTTTTTCAGAAACAGATTATTTTTCCAGACTGCCGCCTCTAACCCCTCCATGCATGGAAACATTACTTTAGCAGTAAGATGGAACTGTCACTGATAGAACAGCAGTAGCTTGATAACAGCGTAAATATAACTGAAAAAGAAAAAGTTGCCTGTAACTTAGGATTTTGCCTTCCTCTTTCATTGTACCTGCTTGGTGTCCCATACAAGTCGATGGGAGTATGTAAAAGCCATTTGAAAACAGTCACAGAGAGTCATTGTAGGAAATAAAATGGTTGCTTAAAAATAGTGAGAAATGTTGGAGCCGCTGAGAACAATCCTTTAGTAATACAAATCATACCATGTTACGATCTCACTAATTCATTCCCCAAAAAAGCTATATTTAATAATAACAAACAGCCCAGAATAACAGATTCCAACCAACCAAATATGTTGTATTTTACACAAAACTCCATGTTTCGAGTTGGGGCACAAATATGTTTCAGTACATATGAAATTTTTACAAAGGAAGTTTCAAAATTCAATAAACAAAGAAATGATAAATGCACAATAACTCTCATATGCTTTCCCACTAGGAACAAAACTTTTGCATTTTTGTGTTCTGTTCCTTGACAATGAAATAAGCAAAGAGGCGACTCCCTAATCAGTAGTTCAAGAATATGAAGAGAAATGTCAAAAGTCATCCCTGACAATTGAGCCTTCTGCATGCTCACTTTTAAGTAATGTAGCATTCCCAACTAAGTGTGAAAAAGATCGTAGATAAAGTTTATTATGCTTTGCATTTCAATAAGCTATGTAAGCTATGCTTAAAGAAAATGATGTGCTGACTGAGAAGCTAAGGTAGACTTGTGATTTAATTTGCCTGAATTCTTAATTGTTAAGCTGTCAATGCTTGGGGATACTTGAGGGATTTGATCTTAGTGAATTTTGACACAATATGATCTGATCCTCACCTATTAGAATAATGTGTGGGCTGGAACTTAACTATATACCAGAGATGATTTAGAGTCCTGGATTAATCAAGATTTGTTTATGGTATTACTGGTCAAAACATGTGAAAGTAACATGGACAGGAAAATAAAGATGGTTTGTCACCCATTTTATGTAGTGCTGATGTGGCTACTTCCAAAACAAAGATGTTTGGACTTCTCAGAGCGGGGTTCACCATGCTTCTGGACCAACCATGCTTCTGGACTGAATTTCCCAGTTTTCTGAGCATTTACATTCAGAGCAGGAAACATGAAAAGTTCAAATGTTGGGTCTGTTGCCTTTCCCATGCACCAACCCTTATCACTGAATCTCCATGCCAGCAATGCTTCCTTTGCTTCTGCCTGTTAAAACAGATTTATGAGTAGTAAGCCTTACTTTTATAGCTGCTTCTGTGTACAAGTACACGTGAAGAAACATCTCACTAAATGTATAACTGTGAAGAGTGTGAGTGTATATAATGCAATCTAATCATCCTTTGCTGATTTAAGTTCAACAAGCTCTGTTTTTGGATGCTATTCCTGGAAGAAGGTTGTACTGTTTCTCGCCAATTGCTGGCAGCATTAACACTGTCCTTCTGCACCAGCTCTGTCTGCATTTTCCTGGTGTGTCATTTGTTTCTTTCCACCTGTTAACATATGGCTAGCTGAACTTGGCTGATCAAATATTTTCATAGGACCTGCTGTGAGTCTAATGAATTAGCTGCTCAGTTGATGCGTAGTTGTTTCTCCGCTTAAGTGGTCAGTTCAGTTCTATCACTTTTGTATCTCTTCTTCAGAATCTCACCTTTTAGTGAAAGCAGTCACTAATTCTCACTGGCCTGATACAGTCTTTTATTAGATGGGAGTCTCATATCATTGCAGTGTTGTTGTTGTTTTTTAAAAAAAGTATCTTCCATGTAAAAAACTAGATGATGATGATGATGATGATGATGATGATGTTGATGATAATTGTCGTCACTAGAGGTCCTGATGGCTTTTCATTGACCTCCTGAAATTCCTTTTCATCAAGTTCAACTCTTGTGGAGCAGCACTGACATGTGACTAACTTGACCCAGGTTTTTAAGCTTGATTTTTTTGCTAAAACTATTTGACATAGTCAAGATTCCTGCCAGGGAGTCCATGCTGTGTGATGGGGTTTGATTGTCACAAACTCTTCCCAGATTGAGGGGAACAGAGGCAAGCCACTCAGATCGGAGGAGATGTGAAAAAGCCCAAGAGCACCTCTAGCCAGGAGGAGTTTGCAACGATCAGCTCCCTTGACCCCCACACCAGCAGTACAAGCTCCCCAGTGGTCTGGATTCTCTCTCTCTCTCTCTCCCTCTCTCTCTATATATATATCCATACTTCTTGGGGGCTTGTGCTGCTTGGGGGGATCAACTACACCATGAATCATACCAAATTCCATAATTTTGGGCCTAAAACTTGCCCTTGGCTTATCCTTGAGATTGACTTGTAATTGAGTATGTATGGTATGCCCACATTGTAGAAAAAATATCAGATACTGATCTCTACAAGGCAAGGGACAAGCATAAGGTAGGACACCACCCAGTTGTGTAACTTAAACGTGGTTGAGACTAAGCCTAATCATTTTATTATTGAGTGCTGGTTTTGACTAACAGGGCTTAGCTCTTGGAATAAGTATAGGTTTAGTATACTTAGAAACATTGGGTATGGTAAATATGACATCAGTTTTTTGAACTGAAATATTAGAACTTTATACAAATTACAATCAGCAGGCATATATAGTTTAGTGCAGTGGTTCTCAACCTGTGGGTCCCCAAATGTTTTTGGACTTCAGCTCCCAGAAGCCCTGAGCATTGACCATAGTGGCTGGGGCTTCTGGGAGCTGAAGTCCACAAACATCTGGGGACCCACAGGTTGAGAACCACTGGTTTAGTGTGTTGGAGTAGGATTTGGAAGATTCAGCTTAAGGTTCCAGTGAGCCCTGAAATCCACTGGATGAACTTCAGCCAGTCTCTTGGACCTACCTCATAAAGTACCTCTTTCTCCCTTCGACCTACTTCATAAGGTTGCTTGGAATAGAAAATGGCAAGAAAGAAAGCCATTCCCATTGAAGGAAAGTAGGGGAAGAAATGTAATGAATAAATGACAAATAAATACTTTAGATTGCATTAGAACCTAATCCATTTTAAAGCACTGGATTGTATTTTCAGGTTTAGAGAGATCCAGGAAATAATAACTACATAAAGAATATATAAGGAATATATTTAAGGGTAAGAAGATGCAGGAAAGAAAACCAGCATGAAAAATAACAGCAACAACCTACCATCCTGCAGGCTTTGCTTATCATTGTGAATGCATCCTTTGCTTTTCCTGATCATGCAGCATCCTTCCATTTGAAAGAAGGAAGTGGAGGGGAAAAGAGAGTGAAGTGTTCATGTTCTGAGCCTCCAGTCAAGTTTACCTGTGGCTATGAATGTCAAATGTGTAAGAGATGATAGTGGGAACAAAAGAAATGAATATGTATATCACAGGGAACCATGTCTTTATCATCACTATGAAAAGCTAAGCAAGAGCCATGAAGAACTTGTAGGGAGAGATTTATGGTACAAATCTTCAGGAAGTTTACATAGCATAGAAGTATCAATTAGCTATAAATATTTAACTAAGTTTGTAGAATAGATCAGGGCAGGGGTGATAGACGGAACGAGAATTAAAAGGGTTAAAATATACCTGGGAAAGTTTACAACTTTTTTTTTAATGCGCCTTAGGGTCTTAAACAGTCAGAGTTCTTCACCATCTATTGAAAATAAATGTACTGAAGCAGTGAGCAAGTTTCCCTGCTGTGTGCTTCTGAACCTACCACTGATTTGTTCCATAGCAACTATATATATTTACAAAAGTGCTGTTGTGTTATAGAGTGCTGTCTTCAGGGTTTTGTCTGGATTAGTAGGTAAAGGTGCTTGTTCATCAGGTAGCATGAGAGGATAAATTTGTTGGCCTGGCTGCTACCTTCTCCTTAACTGTCTGGGAGATTCTATAGGCTGAATCCCAGAAAGGTAACTTTTTCAGGCTTTGCACCTGTCACCTATCTGCAGGGTCCTCCAATATTAGAAGGTAACATCAGCAATAGGAAGGCTTCTCTGCAAATTGCACAATTTTCAGCTTTAGCCCTGCACAATTTTCAGCTTTACCTCATCAAAGAGTACTTACTTGAACATAGGGTTGTGTAGCAGTGCTCCGCTATGCCCTATCTCTGACAAATCTCTGCATCCAATGTTCTGCAAAGAAGGCTTCGTCCATACAACTATCTATGCAGAGTTTTCCATGTGACCTAGAACCTCAGAGGAAAAGATTTCAGCCCTGTGTGTAGAGATTGATGCACAAAGAGATTCTTGCTACAGGTGTTCCACTCATCATGCAGACATTAAGGGGAAAGGACTGTATGTTATACATGACTTTTGGAAGGGGAGGCTGCTCATTGTGTCTCCATTCTCCTCTTCATCTCCATTCTCACCTCCTCTTCATTAAAAAAGTATTTTTAATGACAACTGAATAAGGCTGTTCAATAACATCATGGTAACTTTTGGAATGGAGACATTTCTCATGGCAACATTCTTAAAGAATGACCAAAAGTGTAGGCAGCTCTGTTGATCAATGTCAACCAACCATTTCTGGCAGTTTTCAACTTCAGCAAGAGCAGGACCTTTGTAAACTATTGGGCCTTACTGTACAGGGAGACTACAGAGAGTGGCAAGAGGTTAGCCCTTTCTTCCCAGCAGTGACATCCCCAACAACGCTCCCTGCCCAATGCAATTAATGCTTTTTTAAATTATCCACTAGCACCAGTGGAGGCTTTTTGAAAGATAGCAGGGTATAGAATGGAGGCTGTTGGGTCTACATAGATTTCATCTAGCCCATGAGCCAGAGATTCCCCACATGCCAAAATTTCTGCTGTTAACAGAATTCAAAAAAACAAACAAAAACCTGTGATCAAGATACCTGAGTTAAAAAAAAAAAAAGGTCACCTGCTGTGAGATTCATTTTTCACATCCAGACTCTTCCCTCCAGATTTTTAGTACATGAAAAGAAAAAGTTTCTTTGCAACTACTTCTGGCTTTTGCACATACGATGGGTGTTTTTGTATAAATAAACTGTTTTTAGTACAGTGTGGGTTGTGTTTTTTGTGTGTGTGTGTGTGTGCATTACCTCTCCCCACAGGGAATACGCTGTGCCATTATTCCTTTTTCTTTTTGCATGCAAAAAAAGAATAGGTGTCCTTGCTATCTAGTTCTCTCTCTCAAAACTCTCATTCTAACAAGAAAATTATCCACATAAATTACTTCCCCTGGAACTACCTATCATTCATGAAACCAGGGAGAATCAAACAATGGATATTATTCATAAAATCCAACAAAGCCAATTCAAGGTAACACAGACACACTCAGACCTAATTTGCTGTGGAGCAGGAAGGAAGCCATAATATCTAAACTTCACCTCATGGAATTATCAGGCCAGCAATGATTGGCATTAAAGCAGACAAGTGTGTGTACAGATGAGCATATCTGTCAACTTTCATTTCGCTCAGGTTCTCGTTTTTCCACTAAGTTTTTTTTCCACTTGAACAGTTCTGCAGTGAATTGTGATTATTTTTTAAGGATGCAATTCTTTTCTAATTTAATTCTCTGGTCTAATTTAATTCTCTGTTTTTTGGATTAAAAAAAAGCTACATGCAAATTTTGTGCAGACTTATTCCTGAATTTTGAAGGTTCTTGTCAGTCCAGAATTTTTCACAGGTTTTTCCAATACTTGAGAAGCGTATTTTTCAACTACTTCCTTGATATTTTTAAATATTCTTTCAATCTGTTATTATTTTTAGCCCACACAAACATAGTTTAAATTTCAAAGGCCTGACTTTGACCAGAGAGGTGGCCAACTGCACTTCTTATGGAAAGGAGGTCCAGCTGGTTTGGGTAGGAAGGTATGATCTTTCAGACAGTCTGGACCAAAACTGTCTAGGGCTTTAAAGGTTCACTCCAGCACTTTGAATTCTTCCCAGAAACAAACCAGTAGCCAGTAACACTGTTTCAAAAGGGAGTTATATGATCTCTGCAACAAGCCTTTGTCAACAGCCTGGGTGCAGTATTTGGAACCTGCTGAAGTTTCTGAACAGTGTCTAAAGGGAGTCTCACACAGAGTTTGTTGTGGTAGTCCAAATGGCATGTAATTAAAGCATGTATCATAAGGAACACTGGCACACTGTTTAACTGTGCATACACACTCCGTGCCCTGCCAAAACCTGGGCATGCAGGTTCAGATCTCAGTCCAGAAATAAACCCAAGCTGCATATCTGAGATTTCAGAGGAAATGTAACCCCATTCAGCACAGACTGAGTTCCTATTCCCTGGTATGTCTTGCAACTGGCCAGAAGCATCTCTGTCTTGTCTGGATTAAGATTCAATTTGTACACCTTCATTCAGTCCATTACTGACAGCAGTGGTTTAGTACAGAAACAGCTACCTTGGAATCGGATGGAAAGGAGACATTGAATTGAGTGCTTTGAGTTTACTGGTGAAACTGAACTCTAAAACTCTGGGTTTCCCTTTCCTTTTTGAGCATTAGTCAGCATTGTCCCTGGGTCTTTCAGCAGAGAATAATCCACAGGAAATGAACTGTGTCTCATGTATGTCAACTCATCTTATTTTCCTTCTTGATTTTGCTTTGCTTTTGCCACAGATACCTCAGCTTGGCTTGCAAAGTGCAGTGGCTTTTTCCTATAGTGCAATTTGATTTTAATAGCAAGCATTTTTCTAAGTGAAATCTGTCTGTCGCAGGGCAGGACTAAGATGTTTTGCTGCCATAAGCAAAGGAAAAGTCCACCTTCCCCTTCCAGTAAACTCAAGTTTGTTTTTTTGTTCCTTCAACACTAGTGAAAAGACAACGACTGCTACTGAAGGCAGAAAATGGTTTGGGGTGGGGACAGCAATCTTCTTAGGCTGTCCAGCAATGGGAAACAAAATGAAGGCATTGACCACCCCAATAAGAATCCTCCGAGAATTCCTTCATGCCCCTAATGTCTAGCACTGTAGTAACTTGAAAATTCTGTTGAGCCTTTAGAAAAACAGTTTAGGTATCCAAAGAAAAAGAGCATGTAAAGTTAGCAGGGAAAATGGGAAATGGGAACATAGCAAATAAGAGTTTCAGGTGTGAACATTTTTCAGTGTCTCATTCTCTGCAATGCTAAAAACCTGAGAAGTGGAGGAAACCTTCATTTTGGGAGGCAGATTTCTTATTTGGAGGGGCAGTGCCCTCACTTTGCTCTCTCAGTTCCCATAGCTACATCTCTCAGTGGGTGGCGGAGTACACGTGCAAGGGGAATAGGTGGGGAACCTAAGAGGTGCTGCGCTACCCCCAACATCTGCCACCTGTGTGGCTTCTTCCTTCTGCTTGATTATCCTTCTGCTGATATCTCTTTCTCTCTACAAGCTGATCTCTGGTGATTTCATCTGACTTTTCACAAACTCACAGGTAATCATAGCCATATTCAGAAGTCCCCACCCAGAGGGAAAAGGGAAGGAGCATGTTGCCTCTGTCTGTTCCATCATATTCTCCTTGCCTGTTTCTATGTCTGAAGGAAGAAGTTATATTTACTCATGTATGCTACCAGCATTCTATGGGCAGATTGAGGGTCTATACTACATACTCAGGCTCTCTAACTGCTTATGTTAGTCTTCCAATACAGATGACAAAGAAACAGTGAAAGGGATGAGGCACTGGAGTCCTCTATACCACTCTTCTCTACATAGTGCAAGCAGAGTGAGGATGAGCCTCTGATAGAACTATTGCATTCCCTCAAGTCGCAATATCCGGTTGCATTATTTCACCTGGCTTCTTCTTCCTGCTGACACAACTTATTACAATGGAGCTTCCACCAGGGATGTACACACAGATATTATTAGAGGGGAAAATAGGTCTATGAAAAGGTATTGATCATGGTATCTAAATGGAACCTATAATTCAGAGGCAGGATTTACTTAACCAAGTTCTAGTTGAGTTAGTGGATCTATTCTATTTGAAACTAACATTCCTGTTCCTGCATAGCAGGGGGTTGGACTGGATGGCTCCTGTGGTCTCTTCCAACTCTATGATTTTATGATTTGGAGATTTGGACCAACAAATTTACCTTTTGAATACCAAAGGAGCCTGGGCCCTTTCTACCCTATTTGTGATCTCCAGAGGCTGATGGACCTGACCCAACAATTCTGAGAGGGAGGTCTAATTGAAAGAGAGAGGGAAGTTACCCCGCAGAAAGAGGAGTTACTCCATAGATTTATTACCACCTCTGTTGTCCTATATCTGCATAGTGTTAACTGTTCAACTTTTGCTCTTTTTTCCCCAAATATTTTAGTTTGGAGATTTTTTCACGTATTGACACAGGAATTTACCTATTCTGAGAACAGCTGCCTCACTTCACACTGCAGTGTTTATCCTAAATATGGGCTACACTATGCCCTTGGTTTTTAAGTGAAGATCATTGTAGATTGCAGGGAGCTATTTTTAAAAATCATAATAACATTCCTAACGTTTATGTTCTTCCTCTCCTTCTCCCCTCCCAGACAAATAGATGTTCCACTCCTTGTGGTCTTTATTGAGTCATGCTCTCCTGGGAGAAGGAAAGTCACAGACTGCTTTACTGTTCAAATGAATGCAACAGTTTCCAGACAAGCCTCCACCCCCTTCCAGTCCCTAGGCCAAACTAGATTGTAATATGAGAGTTCACATCTAGTTTACACATTGCCAAAAAGGGGGCGGGGGAGAGAAGTGCTTTATGAAAGAAGAAGATCTGGATTTGCATGTGGTAATTTATTAGTGCTGTTGTAATTTTTAATTTAAATATTTTTGTTATATGTTAAACTAGTTATATCTTAACCTTTGTCAAAAGATAGGTAAGATAATAACAAAAAAAAATAAAACCATATACAGTGTACATTGTTAGTCTCCCTTGTTGTAGATGTGTGACTTTGAATTGGTCCCAACTTACAGAGACCCAAAGGCAAACCTATCATGGGGTTGTCTGGGGCTGAGAGTGCGTGATGTGCCCAAGACCACCCAATGGGCTCCATGGCTGAGCAGGAAATTGAACCCCAGGCTCCAGGAGCATAGCCCAATGCTCAAATTGTTCCACTGCACTGGCTTACAAAATTGGAATTCCAAATGCCCCTCAAAACTACCTTTCAAGCTTCTCAGCCCCCCCCACAATATGGCCATTTCCAAGTTGCTGGATGTGGAGGGGGAGACCATGATGTATCCAGCCCTTTTCCTGTTGGTTTTTGGAGTGCAGCATCAAGAAACATAGCTATGAGATGTAGCTATGTCACCCTAGCTATGTTGCCAATGGAGCACTTAAGCCTATATCACTACTGCACAACCTAGACAGGTTATGATTCATAGTCTTCAGAGGCTTTTCTGAAGATTTAAGCTTTAACTTTTGATCAATATGAGGCAAGCCAATCAGTCCCTCAAGATGTGGGTATTCGTTAGCCCAGGCAGCACAGCAGATAAGTCTCATGTGTTCTTTCTCTGTATACAGAAAGCAGACATCTCGTCACAGAGTGGAAGGGTATAAATATTAGATTAACTTTGTACCTATTCAGTCTTTTTCCCTGGTGTGAACTCATAATGAGAAATTTCTAGCCCTCACTCTCTCTTCTTATGGTTCTTGAGCTCTGAACAAGATTTAGACTGGCTAGTGTTCAAGTAAAAGATTCATTCAAGCAGAGGAGTGTCATCTGCCCATCACCACCTTATAGAGAAGATATGTTGATTCAAAAACAGTCAACAGTTGAACCTGGATAATAGCACTGGGTAATGAGTTAAATTCTTTATCTCCCCACTTGTATTTCATCAATGGGAGCCACCCAGCCATCGCAAGTCAGAAATGACTTAAAGGCACACAACAACAAGAACAAGAAATCTCAGTCTCCTACTACCTTTTCTATGATCCAAATCTCTTCATTCTCCTGTCTTCTTTTGAACTGTAAAATTGATCACAGATCTCTCATCTGGGGTCTGATTTGGCCATCATCCTTTATTGGCTCTCAGTTTATTTATACGGCATTTTTTATCCCAGTTTTGCTCAAAAAGGCTTCAAACTACCCAATGACAATAAAAAAATGTATTTTGAAATCTATAAAAATTAAATGTGCTGATAATTAAAGTGGTAATTAAAAATGCACCTAGGGAGATGCTTAATTGAATCAAATGGTGAATGTAGCCCATTTTACTTGATACTTTCTCTCTCTGCACTAAGAGATTCAGGGACTGCAGCACAAGAGAGCCCAACCCCCTTTCTATGTTGATATTTTTCAATGGTAGAGATGTTTAGACTCACACATTTTTTTCCTACGAGAAAGTATGTCTCAACACATCAAGACATCCTTTCAGGAGAATGGTCAACCCCCACAAGCTTTTTCACATTTGAGAACTTTGGGTTGCACAAAAAATATCCTTTGTACAAAATCCAAGGTTTCGTGCGTATGTATGTTTGCTAACAAATCCTTTTAAAAAAGGTCCTGAAGTGCTAAAAATTAAAAACATCCCCATATTCTCAATCATTGGTGTGAAAACTTTGATATTGTTTCTTCTCTCCTCTTTTTTGTTTTTAAATTAATTTTAATAAATTTTAAAGCATGAAATGAACTATATATAAAACACACACACACACACAAAGAGACAGATAATAATTACTTTATAATGTGATAGGTCATTTGGCTCAATATATGCCCAGCCAATTCAATCAAATGATCTATCCAAAATATGATTACGTGTATTTAAAGCCTGAAATTATTAATGCTTTCTTGCAAAGATTTACATGCCTTGTCACTGGACCCTGGTATTCACTCCCAGCTTTAACAATATTGATTTGTGAAATACTTCTTCCTTCATTCACACACTCAGCACTTTTGATGTTGCTACCATTTGTTGCTTTTCTTGCTTGGTAATGTTTTGTTGCACATATGACCACAACACCTGACATCCCATACCCTGCCAAAAATAGCAACCAGAGTGATTGAGATGAAGCTTGGAGGAGAGCAGTAGCTCAAACACAGTTGGCTATAATTACTGTTTGAGCAGATATCTGTTGTGGAGTGAGATGGAAGATGAACCATGTGCTGGTATTCTGTGTCCATACATGGTAAGAACTGTTCAAGAATAGAACAGATTGCCTTCATGGGTGGTGACTTCTCATTATTTGGAGAACTTTAAGCAAAGGCTGGATGGCCATTTGTTCTTATACAGCTGAGTGGGAGTGTATGGGACCAAACCAGATATTCAGCAGAGGTAGATGAATACTTTGTGGAGTCGATGTGGTGAATGTTTGTAACCTGCTTTGACCAACCAACCTTGACCAGCCTTACTTGCTTGATTATTGCATTATAATGTGAGCTCAAAACAGTATGTATCACTCCCCCCCCCCGTACGCTTGCAAACTTAGGTTAAGAGAAAGTGAGTGAAAGACTGATTTGAAGTCACACGCTGAGCTTCATAGCTCAGTAGGGATTTCCTATTCCATAAACACCTATACCACAGCAAATACAAGTCTGGAAACCCATCTGATGAAAAACAGCTGCAGGGAGAGAGTGAGTGCTAGAAGCAGTGCTCTCAGACAGTGTTACACCTGCTATCCTTGCCAGTTCACATTCTGCCCACTCCTTTTAAGCTGATATGGTGAAGAAACACTTCTTTCTCCACCACCTGATTTTGTCCACACTTCCACACTGATCCCTGCCAGAAGACAAAGCATTGGAACTGTTACAAATGTCATCCTTTGGAAACTCATGGCATATTTCTATCTTTTCTCCTACTTCTAGCTGCTCTTGCAACACCCTTAAAACACCTTCAAACGGATTTTGATCAAAGTATACTCAGAGAAAAAGCAGGTGTCTTTTGCTGGGTGAATTTTGTATAGGCTAGTAATAAATCCAGGATTACATGTTGACAATCTACCTTTTTCTGTAATAACAAGTAAATTCCAGGACACAAAGCCGATTACTTTTACTTGTTGTGATGGCACCTTTTTTCAATCCAATCTCCTCGTTCCAACTTCTAATGCTTCATTTAATAAAGGATTCATTTTACTAGTGCACTAAGCAAAAATGACAAAAGTCTTCTGCAATTATTGCAATATTTTAGAGAGGTCCTGTTTGACCTTTGGACAGTAATATCCCAAGAACAAATCATGCCAGAAGCCTGCGTGGACTTCCTTGTCACTGAATCAATCACTCACTTCCAATTAATCCCACTGGGAAACAGTCTGAATGTCCCCATTAAGAACACTGTATTTGAACACCTTCCCTTAAGGCTGTGCCTAGAAGAAAAATTAAATATGTAACATGGAACTCAAAGAGCAGGATTGCAACAAGCCTGTATATCTAAGAATTTGGTAGGGCAATGTACAACCATAGAAAGAATAAAAAAACAAAACAAACCTGGGGAGCACCTAATAAATCTACAGAAGAAACCAGAGACGTATCTCAAGCTGCTCAGCAAATGAATGATTTATTGGTAAAAAGCCCCACTTTTCAGCCTGTGTATGCTTTTAAAGGCCTTCTTCAGGGGCTATATAAAATCATAGAAAGAAACAACACATAAATACATAATAAAACAATGCAGAATTTTACAATGTATGAAATCATTGTTGCATTTCTACGTTGCTTTTGGATTGTACATACCTACTTGAAATTTAATTTCTGGAGCTAAAATTCCCGCACTATTTACTGGACAAAAAAGAAAGAAAGAATGAACAAACGAACTAATGCTAAAGGTTTATTATGGTGAGAAAAAAGAGGATTTGCTAGATAACATTCAAGGACAGTTCAAACTAACTGGGCTGAAGGAGTAGGGGATGGTCGAGATCCTCATTTATGCCTTTAGAGACCAATGATTTTAATTTTAAAGTATGTTAAACCAAGTATAATTTTTTTACTTTTTTTTTTTTACAAAACCTTGTCAACTATTTATTAACATGATTGAAAGAGAGGCTACAATTGAAATGGTTGCACCGTGGTCTGTCTGCGCAGACCGCAGAGCATGACTTCCTGTGGGTACTTTTGTCCATGAGTTGTTTTGTCAATGTCTGTGCTTCATTTCTAAAGTCAATTTCACTGGAGCAGTTGCATTTTAGTCTAAGAAACTTTCCATAAGAAAGATTGCATCTGAGTTTTTTTTCTTTTTCTCCCCCCCCTTTTTTTGGCTTTATGTCTAAAAATGAATTACAGTGGTTCTCAACCTTTTCTTTACCAGAGACCCCTTTTAAATATCTTTTGTTGCCAAGGACCTGCAAGACTTAACTCAAAAATTAGAATCCTAGTGCATCAAATATTTATTTAAAATTGCTCATCAAGGGCCTTCAAATTTGAGTAGAAGGGAGAAATGAGTAAATGCACACACACCTGTTTTAATATTTGTATTGGAATGATTCCATACAAGTTTAAAATAACAACAACTGTTGCAGGAGCCCAGAGACAGCCAGACCCCAGGAAGCCCGGGAAGGGACGTAATACTAACATGCATTTTATATTACTCTTATTATTCTCTATGTATATGATATTTGTAAGCAATGCTCAAAGGGTTGAAGAGATAGCATCCCCACGTTTGGCTGATAACTATTGGTTACACCTAGCTAATATAACCGGGGTAGATCATTTCTGTTTGCCACAGAGGGTTCCTGCCAATAGACTCATTAATTCATGTCTGATACCGGTGTGTAGGCAGCCAAGCCAAATCCAGGATAGTACCCACTACCAGAGTTCGATCTTTAGCCACTTAGATATGTCGTATGCTCACAGCACAGATTGGGGGGTCACGACAAATTCTCTACCCCTAACTGAGTTCACTTTACGAACTCCTATAGTAGCAGGAGCCAATGCTACCTGCGCGCGCATGATAAATTGTCGGAGTAAGAATAGCCAATGCAAGGTTACTCCAGGACTTCCGATTCCTTGCAAGGAGATCCAAAATATATTTTATTACCAAGGTCATGTTCTTTTACCTCATGGCTGGTTCTGGACCTGTGGGTCTCGAACCTGGTCATACATACCAGCCTATCTGTCTGACACTCAACCTTGCTGCCTTAGCCATCTGGTAACAGTCCTTCCTCCATGGCCTCAGAAGCGAGACCGTAGAGCTAGAGCCGCCCCTCTAGATGAAAACTGTGACGGCCAATCACACTTATGGTCGGACAAGGAGAAAATAGCGTTAGCATTCTCCCTGGTTGGAATAACAGGATTGGCTTTGGAGGACGGACTAGAAATAAATAGATTAACCTGCACGCTAGTCAAAAGTATAAACGCTACTTCCAAAGCATTATCCTTGCTTAACAAAGAACAGCGGGAACTAAGGAATGCTGTATTGGAAAATCGGGCAGGCGTTGACTATCTCTTCCTTCTCCATCATATAGGATGTGAAAAGCATCAGAAATTGTGCTGTTTCAACTTGTCTGATAACAGCAACGCGATAGAAGCACAAATTAACAAACTGCACGAAGTAGTAAAGGATATAAATGAAGGGGATGATAGCTGGTGGAAGTGGCTCACATCTTGGTTACCAAACCTGAATTGGCTAAAAGCATTGTTTGTAATTTTGTTGCCAGTAGTGCTAATGTTCCTGTTTCTGTGTATATGCTTTCCTTGTTTTATGCAATGTATAAGTAGTATGCTTCAAATTACTTCCAGTAAGACAGCAGCTCTGTACGCTTTGATGGCTCAGCCTGACACTGTTTTATGATATAACATCACGAAATGCTATAATTGTTTAGAAATTATGCATTTAAGGGGGGAAATGATATAAGTATGAATTAGAAATAATAAAGTAGAAATAAAGTAGAAGCTGGGGGCTTAGGTTAGAGGAACGGAGAAAGATTTAAGAAGGATAAAAAGGTCACGAGAGCCAATGTATCACGTAGCTAGGATGTTGTTTGGGTGTCATGTAGCCGGTGTATTCCGAGGTCTGAGTGCGGGGGTAATTAGCTAGTAACAGCATGTGGTATTTGTGACCCCAGAGGGGTGGACCGAGACATGCCTGCGATCTTTGCTGTGATCTTTGTGTATGCTGTGTACTTTGTCTATAAAAGAGCTGTGAAACTTGAATTCAGGGCTTTTGGTCTTTTGGAGACATCCAGCTGAAAGCCCGTGCGTAATAAATTACTCTTTTTCTTGCTCTGTGGTCTCTGTGGTCTCTGGGCTCCTGCAACACAACAACAACAACAACAGAACACTAAATCATTGCCTAATATTACTTGTAATTTTAATTAATGAAAAGGCTGGTGCTACCTTTCCCTTACCATCCTAGGCCTGGACAAGTGACAGAGACTGCAGATCCTGTTAACAATATTACGCCATCTGTTAGGTTGAAGCTTCCTTCAGAGATGCTGGAGGGTGAGGAGAGATTTTCTCCTGCTTCTTCCTGCTATTTTACCACTGGAGTGTATTGAATGGCAGTGCACAGCCCCAGCTTCTAGCCGTCTTTGCCTTGGTTCCTTTCACATGGCTGCTCTGCTGCCACTCAGCTGCTCAGCCTGACTCTCCACAGTGGAGTGACCACATGAGAGGAACCAATGCAAAGAGAGGCTGGCTGGGGCTGCACATTGCTGCTCTATCCACTCTAGTTACAAATTGGCAGGAAGAAGCCGAAGAAAACTTCCCTCTTCCTCTGATGCCTTTGAGGCTAGAGTTGATTGAAGGGCAATGTGCAGACAGTCAGCAAGCCAACCAGCATTCACTCTCTTCTCTCTCTTTCCCTCTCCTCTTTCCCAGCCATCCAGTCTCCTATCAGAATTGGTCGAACACCCCGCTCTTTTTTACTTTCTTCATCAGGAGGGAAGGAGATGAAGATGGAGAAGGAGGGAGGGAGGAAGGGGAAAAAAGAGTGGTAAGGAAAAATAAGGTGTGTTGAAGCAACCTCTCTATAAAAGACCCTGAACGGGTCTTTTCCATTCATAAGCTGTGCCCATTTCTGCACTACACTGTTGAAGTGCTATTATTTCACTTTGAACATCTTGTGGAATTCTGGGTTGTGTAGTTTACTGAGGCCAAAGAGCTCTCTGGCTGAGAATTCTAAACGTTCTTCCCTAAACTGCAACTTTCAAGATTCCATAGAATAGCACCATAACAGTGTAGTGTGAAAATGACCTGTGGGTGCTTTCATCTGAATTGAGTGGTGGCTTGTTTTGCATATGGTAATCTGTTGCTCCAAATTCCAGTTTATTGCCAGGGCTGCAGCAGTGGCCCCTCCTCTCATTTGGCAGCATTCCTCTCTGCTATCCTTTTTCAGAGTTGGCCATTGCTTTGAGGATCCCACTCTTCTGCAGACAGAAGGTGGGCTAAGCAGCTGAGCAGTGGTGGAACTGACAACCAGCCAGTCAGTGTCTCTACACATTTCTCTCTCTCTCTCTCTTCCTTTTTTCAGTCTCCATCCCCCGATGAAGAAGACAAAAAAGGGGAATGTTGGAGTATTTCTTATAGTAGAAAGGAGGGAACTACTGAATTATAGGATTATTTTATTCCATGTCAGATTGTATGTTGTCCTTAGAATTTATCCACTTATAAAAATCCATAAGATCAATTTTTCTTCCCCTACAAATACAAAAGAGATCATCTGCAAATTTGAACCAGAATATCCTTTGTTTGATAAATCCACTTTCACAACAGATTATTGCATTTTCAAGCCTTCTTATATATAAATTGGCCACTTCTGAGGCTATGGGGCATTCCATTACCTCTTTTTTTTAATCTGACAAGAAAGGTCATTCTTGAGCCTAAAATAATTCTTTGTCAAATCTATTTCAGTAAAGAAGGTTAGTGGGAGTGAAGGTATCTCAATTATCTTTTCTCCTAAGTATGGTATATGATAGTCAAAGTCTTTTCTTGAGATAGCAGGTTAAGTGGGCAACTGACACTCTGGTTCAGATTTGCGGATGGTGTCTTTTGTATTTGGAGAAGAAGTGTAACTGGTCTAATCAATTTGTAGAAGTGGACAATATACAATTTGACATGGAATATAACAATTCTGTAATTCATTTTTCAGACCTAAAACTGAAAAAGTAGATCTTACCATCTCCCTATATAAAAAAACTGCAGATGTGGACACCTGTCTACAATTCCAGGACTCCATAGGCTGGAACCATGCCAGTTAGACTGGAATCATAATGCTATAACTGTGTTTTTAAAAAGACAGAAGTAACCCCATTGAGTCAATGTGTCTCATCTAGCTGGGAGTAATGATAAGGTTACAGCCTTCAAGTTCAGAATAAATTCCAAAGCAAATTCATTACCTCACTGAATTCAGATCCACCTATCTCATTTGCTTAGTTAATTTTAATAGACCCCTCTTCCCAGAAGCAAAGGTATTACATTCCACTGGTAATTGTTTATCTTTGTGGTACAAGTGCGCTTGTGTTACTGACACTACAATGATCTATGCTTTCATTTGATGGTGATGGTGATGAGTCTAAAGCAAAGTTGGCAGAAGACTCGGCAAAAGTCTGACCAAATATGGGAACATTGGAAGGCCTATGCCATGGCAATGGTGGCAGCGAAGAAATTCTACTTCTTTGCCACCATTGTGTTTGTACAGTGCCATCCAGAGGAGCTGTCTCAAGTGGCCGGGGCCTTGTATATTCCAGCCCAAAAGAAGGAAATAAAGACCACTCTACAGCCTGCTGTGATGAATTTGCAAGATACTTTGTAAACAAAATCACTCAGATTTACTGTGACTTGGATGCTGTAGTTGAAACAGGTCCAATGTATGTAACCTTGGCACCTGCTTCTCCTGTATTATTGGATTCATCTCAATTCAAGACTGGGAATGTGGACAAGATTCTTGGAGAAGTGAGAGCCACTGCATGTCTATTGGACCCTTGCCCATTCTGGCTTCTGAAAGAGCTAGAGGGAGACTGGCTGGCTGGGTAAGGTGAGTGGGTGAATGCCTCGCTACAGCAAGGAAAGTTTCCAGCATGCCTAAAAGAGGCTGTGGTGAAGCCATTATTAAAAAAGCCCTCCCTGGATCCTACCATTTTGAATAATTCTTGGCCAGTCTCCCAACATTCCATTTTTGGGCAAGGTTCTAGAGTGTGTGGTGCTCTCCCAACTCCAAAAGTTTCTGAATGAAATGGATTATCTAGATCCATTTCAATCTGACTTCAGGCTTGGTTATGGGGCAGAGACAGTTTTGGTCACAGGGAACTAGACAGGGGGAGTGTGTCACTATGTTGGTTCTGCTGGACCTTTCGGTGGCTTGTTATACCATTGACCATGGTATCCGTCTGGGCCGGCTCTCTGGGATAGGACTTGGGGGCACTGTTATGCAGTGGTTCCACTCATTTCTAGAGGGACGAACTCAGAATGTGGTGCTAGGGGACTCCTGTTCAACTCCCTGGCCATTGGTCTGTGGAGTCCCTCAGGGTTCTGTTTTGTCCCCAATGCTTTTTAACATCTATATGAAACTGCTGGGAGAGGTCATCTAGAGTTTGGGGGTTCAGTGTCACCAATATGCTGATGACACCCAACTCTATCTCTCCTTTCCATCTGATTCCAAGGAAGCTATCTTGGTAATGAGCCAATGTCTGTTGTCAGTAATGGAAACTTAATCCATACAAGACAGAAGTGCTCCTGGTCAGTTGAAAGACAGGTCAGGGAATAGGGACTTTTCCTGTGCTTGATAGGGTTACACTCCCCTTGAAATCTCAGGCTCACAGTCTTGGTGTTCTCCTGGTCTTCACTCTGAGCCTGGATGTCAAGGTTTCAGAGATGTCCAGGAGTGCGTTTGCACAGTTAAAACTTGTGTGCCAGCTGCACCTATTCCTTGAGATATCAGATCTGGCTTCAGTGACACATGCTTTGA
Organism: Iguana delicatissima; assembly: GCA_948472985.1. Taxonomy (NCBI): domain Eukaryota; kingdom Metazoa; phylum Chordata; class Lepidosauria; order Squamata; family Iguanidae; genus Iguana; species Iguana delicatissima. The sequence goes on from CAOKZL010000202.1 coordinate 972,351, forward strand.
TTACATCTTGGTTAGACTACTGTAGCATGCTTTACGTGGAGCCGCCTTTGGAAACTGTTTGGAAATTTCAGGAGGTACAAAACACAGCAACCAGAATGGTGACCAGGGCCAGTTACAGCCAGTACATAACTCCCTTGTTAAAATAGCTTCACTGGCTATCTGTTCATTTCTGGGCACAATTGAAAGTGTGGGTGATAACCTATAAAGCTGCTTACTGCTTAGGTCTGGACTATTTGAAACACTATTTGAAATACCGTATCTTCCTGTATGAACCTGCCAGAACCCTAAGATCTGTAGGGGAAGGCTTTCTCTCAGTCCCGCTACCATCCCCAGTTCAGTTGGTGAGGACATGGAAGAGCCTTCTCAGTGGCTGCTCCCACCCTGTGGAACCGTCTTCCACAGGAATCTAGGTTGGCCCCCTCCCTGCTTTTCTTTTGTAGACAAAGACATTTCTTTTGAAGCAAACTTTTAAATGAATGAGCATGGGAGCTTTACTTATTTATTAAGTTGTTTTTTTTAAAAAAATGTAATTCTTTATAATTTTATAATTTTATATTTTTAATGTTTTTAATTGTTTTTTTTTAAATTTTGGAAGCCACCTTGGGTTCCACTTTGGGAGAAAAGGTGACATATAAATACAATAAATAAACTCTGTTTTAGCTAGCAACTTGTTCTATTCTGGTGTGTTTTTGAAAGAAACTAAAACATATGACTTTAATTGCTACTGAATCATGAAAAAACTCATAATTATGTAGCAAATCATTCCAGGTTATTCTTTAAAAAAAACCCTGTTAACATATGTGTAAACGAACTGCATTGGGGGAGTGTAGCTGTAATTAAATAACTTCTTAAAAGTCACATTGCAAACTCTGTTCACACTTAATCTAATTCTGCTTTAACCTGAGGAGTTGAGGGAGGAGCTTTCAAGTTTTTTTTAGCAGGGCCGAGGGAAACAACCTGCTTGCCATCTCCTCTCCCTCAACTGCAGCCTAATGGTATGCCTGCCAGTAGAGGAAACCCTGAGCTTTCAGATTGTCTTAATTTCTGATCCCTTCTTCTTCTACAAAATAGCATGGGATAACGTTTAAACTTTGTGGTCTCCTGTCTAGTAAAGCATCTCTCTCCCTCCCTCCTTCCCCCTCTCTGTCCCTCGCTTTGCAAGATGTTCTTATTTGTTTAATCAAAAAATGACAAATTGAATTGATTCATATTCCAATTTAACTGAATCAGCTTCAGAACGAGCATCCCAGTCTCTCAGCTAACTCACGACATCAGCATCATCAGCATCATCATCATCATATTTATTTCTATCCCACCTCTCCACATGGATCGAGGCAGCGAACAACATTAAAAACATTAAAGACATGAAAAGATATTAAAAACATACCCAATCCTCCCCATCCATACCCAATCCTCCCCACACGTGTCCCTAGTAGTTCACAATGCATTCCCTTCACATTCCCACATTCCCAGTGTCATTCATGTTTATGAATGGAAATGAAAATTAAAAAATACTCAAACATGATCAAAAAAAGTTTCTCAAGTGACAGAAAACCTGATGAAAAGAATCCTAGACTGATGAGAATCTTCACAGTTCAGGACTTGTTTTGTGCAGAATATGAGCAGGTATTTTTTAGGAAGAAAACAGCATTTTCTGCTCAGAAGGATCGTTTTCTATGGATTTAGAATTTTCTGTGCAAAATGCTGCTTGCAGATTTTCTGCAAAATAAGTCCCAAACTATCAATAGTCTTCAAAAACACTGTTTTCAAAGACTTTCTCACAGTAGGAAGCAAACTGTTAAAATTACTCATTGCTCCCTTTGATAATGAAATTAAAGAATTACCTCTCTATCCATATCTAGATGTTATATTTTAATTTAAATTCAATCAGAAAACTAAACAACCAGTGGGATTGCAGGTGCTCCTATTAGGCACATGAATCTTAGCAATGAATGTATGAGAGGATTGTCCAACACGGGAGAACTTCTTTCCCAAAGCTACTTACAGATTTAAGAAGCTTAAAAACCTTATCCAACATTAGTCCTTGCTTTGTAAATTATAAAATAATTTAGCTGTGCACATAATGTCCTAATATTACATTTACTTTTGGCAGAACAATTATCTTTAATTGCAAATGTTGATCCATCCGGCATAGAAGGATTCTGTCCTGTCTTTCCATCATTTAAAGGGAACCTACATAAATTGTGACCCACAAATTTGAACAGAGCATACTCAGAGTGTATGGTAGCCTGGTAGGATGATAATACTTCTGAAAATCTAACTGAAGCTCTTGTGGCATCTTTTCATGTTCCTCAGATTTACCCAAGCTGAAATTTCTGCATTCATCTCAGATTTTGCTTTAGACTAGGGCCCTTTCCACAGTGTCTTCCCATCCCGCCATGGGGATAGGAGAGGATGGAACCACAATGACACTTTTGCTTGATATAATCACGATCCTGCTCCTCTCCCATCCCCAGGTGGCACAATCGCAGATTAAATCATTGACAGATTTTCCAGTCAATAGCTCACAATCACACCACCATCCTGCACTTACCTGTCCTGCAGAAGGGCAGGAAACATGATGGTGCTTCCTGCCCCAGTGCAGCCTGAGAACATACACAGCTGCACTACAGCTGAAAGAGGTATGTCCATCATGTTCCCTTCTGCAGGGAGCTGACCAGGTGCAGAGGGGAATGCTCCCATTGTGCTCTCTTCCTGGCAGAGCTGTTGCTGGGATCGCCACCAGAGGACCACACAAGAAGGTAGCATGTGGAAGGGGCCTAGGAGTGGGGGGTATGTGCTCTTTCAGAGGTTGTTGGGCTGCAATTTAGTCAATGTTGAGGACTGATGGAAGTTACAGTCCAACAACATCTGAAAGGGCATATGTTCTCTATTCTTGTCTTAAGTGGAATGCAGACATATCTGTGGGATGTAAAACTGACACAATACTTGTTGAAATTTAGCTACTCTTAACAAGTTTGTTTTTAGTTTTTCAGAAAATGTCTTCTCTTTTGCCTGAAGGAGAATAAAGTTGTCCCACATTTCACTTTAGGCAACATTTTGTTGCTCTTACAGCGATGATATATTGAGTCCATGCCCCAGCCCTGCATAAACGACTTCTTTTGGCCACAGCTAAACTTGATGTATGTTCACCAGTGGAGATCTATATTTTTGAGCACTCGTCCCTTGTCAAACTCTGTGCCTTATTTTCCTTTTAAAATTATGTTGGGAAATACTCTTATAAAACATTTTCAGTTCTCAGTCTTGAAAAACTTAAAGTCTAAACAGTAAAGTCATGTCTTACAATTGAAAGGGACCACAAGAACAATCTAGTCCCATCCCTTGCCATAAAGGAATACACAATAAAAGCATTCCCAAAAGATAATCATGCATCCCTTCTTTGATGACCTTCAAATAAGGAGAGTCCACCACCCAGTAAGGCAGTCTGTTCTATTCTTTAGCAGCTCTTACAGTATGCATGTACAATACATGTTTCCCTGATTTCTGGGGTCCTGTGGGGGACACCTCAATGTGCTCCAAATAATGGGGAATGGGAATTAGCCAGAGCACAAGGTGTAGCACACCAAGAGGCAGGGTAACCTAGCGAGATCTTTTTACCTAATGTTTACGAGGGCAGGCCAAGCCAAAAACCAAGCAGAATTGTCTAATAAATGATTTTATTGAGGGGAATTCACTCATGCATGCACACAAGATACACACAATCACACATTCACACAAGAGCTAGCTGAAAGAGAAAGAGAAGAAAAATTATAGAGAGGCTTTGGGGGGATTTATAATTACCAGTCCAGAAGAGTATTGAAGAGCAGAAATGTATTTTGGGTTAGGTAGGACCTAAGAACAGTTCTCATTCAGGAGCCAGATGGACAGAGTGACGGGTAGACTTTCAAGAGACTGCCCTGGGCATCCTCAAATCAGGGGTATTTGTACCCTGAAAATGGCTTGTGGCTGTGAAGGTTCCAGATGCAAGACAAAGGGAACCTGTTGTGGACAATGAATCTTCGCCTGTTGATGGGCTTATTGCTTTGATTGACAAAGACATGATGGATGTTGTAATAGCTGTCTATTGTGGGTGCTGTGAGGACAGACAAAAGAGTCCAGGTGTACAAGGGATGAATATCTGTCAATCAGTGTCCTGGTGGGCTCCTCACAGTTGGATTCCCTGGAAAAGTCCAGCTTCTATTTAAGCCTATTATCCACAGGAATGATGTGTATTTGCCTGACAAGTGACTCAGTCTTACCTGGAGGAATTTTGGAGTTGACCTATACTTCCCACATTTACAGTCAAATTCTTTCTCTCACTTGGTTTGACCTCTCTGTCACCTCTCAGGCTTGATTTTGATATCTGAGCCAATAAAATGTGATGCCAATTACAGATGATGCCAATTAGGTATGGTGCCCATCCAAACCATACTGATATTGGGGACCCCCAAAGCGGGGCCTTACATATGTATAGACACAGAATGCCAACATATTCCTTACCTCCCATCTTCCACTACAGTAAATGTCTGCTGAAATAGTTGTTATAATTGAATGTGTTTGAGCTCCCATTGTCCTCCAGTGGGTACAAATGCATCTATTATTAAACATTATCAATAATTAATTATTAATTGAATTTTAATTGATTAAACAGCACATATTAAACATTAGCCCTTTTAAAAACTTGATATTTTTGGAGCCAGTTTAGTAACACATCTCCTTCCAGAGCATTGTGGACTAAGGCATTAAAAACAGACATATCTGAACCCAAACGGTCTTGTTCAGTTCTGGTGGAAAATGGATCCATTCTGTCAAGCCTATATTCCATGGTGGATTGAAGGTTCTAGAAGGTATTCTAGCAGTCAGTCTGGGCGTAATCAGAGAGGTTCCTTTGCCCCTGCCCCTTTATTTTCTGACTAAATCACATGTGATGGAAGCTGCATGTAGCCCAGGCATACTCCTGCATGCCCCATACCTCCAGCCATGTCAGCATTGCAACGCTAAACAATATTGCAGCACCCTCTTGAAACTTTGCCACACTTTCCACCCAACTGGTTTGCATTCTGGGTTTTTGATGGCACCAAATTTGGAATTAAATGAGTTCAGCATACAGATTGCATCAGTGTATAACAAGGGCAATTATTCTTGGTGGGAACAGCGTTTTAATCCAGGGTTGTGAAAAAGGAAGAGCAGCCTAAAGATAGTGAGCAAGCTAGATGCAATTCATCAGACTGGTATACTTTCTGAAATATGGGAAAGCAGACAGGGAAATTATTTTGGTTCACATTTTATCTTGGCATGCCCATTGTGTCACAGTGCCATAGTAACAGAAAGCTGTCTCTAAATTAGCCAGAACATGTTCCTTCATAATAAAACCTCAATAACCACAGATAATAGCACAATAATAATTCTTTCTTTCTTTCTTTCTTTCTTTTTTCCCTCTCTTTCTTTCTCTCATTCTCATTCTCTTTTTTGGAGAAACAAAATTTGGATGACTTTGAATAGAGATCGAAGAGAAAGAATTTTTTGTAACTCTTTCCTTCTAGCTTTTTTTTCCCCATTCCAAATCTTGCCAAGCTGCTTCTCAAAGTTCCAAACTGGTATTTGCTGTCTGTCTTACCAGAACAGGTCATATTTTGTGCAATAGGAAAATAAAATGTGCAGTACAAAATTGGTTTCTGTGCTGCTAGAAACATGGGCTTTGACCTGGAGCAAGTAAAACAAATACATGAGAAAAAAGAAAGAGAAAATTAAATACCTTTTTTCCATCTCTGTAACATTACAAAACTAAACTTACTTTCCAGCCTTATAACCTTAGGTTAATAGTATATCATTGAGCAATTACCTATCTGTAGCCAAGAAGGAGACGTGTATGAAGACAGGTCCAGCTGCTTTGATCAAAGTGTGTTGCAGGCATTATCAGCTGTAACCCATATGCTTTTTACACAACAGCTGCAACATTTACTGGTACCTTGAACTTTTGATTTACATCACCATATTGTGTAATGACTTTCACCATGACATACATTTTGTCAATTATGATTTAGACCCAGGTACCACCACACCTCCAGGACCATGCCAGTGTGTCTTCAGGTAGTGTCTGAGTGAGGCTTTCTCTTAATGAGAATCAGTACTCTACTGACAGTTGTTGGCTTCACATGTGTAAGTTCTCGTCTATCCAGTAAGAAACTTCAGTGTTGAGTTCAAGGTTGGGGAATCAGAGTCAAACAGGTAGTGCTGTTGTACATTATGTGCAACCATCCCTCCACATTTGCTAGGATTAGGGGCACAGGATCCCCGTAAAAGTGGGAAAACTGTGAATAACTCTAGCCCCTCCCAAATCATATTTAACACACACACACACACACAAAAAAATGATCACCACATTCAACCCACCATGGATTCCTTTGAGGCATCAGGGTTCCTTCACAAGGCAGAAGTGGGTGGCTGGTAGGGTTTACTGCCACCTCCACTGCTGCCCCACATCATTTTTAATAGGGATTTACAAGCCCCTCGTTTGCAGTTTCTCAGTCTCACAAGGTTTGCAATCCCTATTAAAAATGGCATAGAAGACAGCAGAGGTGACAGCAAATAATTAGTGAGTAATCAAATCTGCAAAAGCGAAACCTGCAAATGTAGGAGGGCTGACTGTACTGTACTTGGACATTAAGCATGCATATTTAGTTGCACATTCAACTGCACAATGTTCTGATTCACTAATGAGGTGGCATTGTGCAGTCACCATGTAACTCCATGAACATAAAGTTAAACTCCTTCTCCTTGATGTAGAATCTTGACCAAAGTCTCACAACCTGATAGAAACCAAGGATAGAATAAAAATGCATATGTGTTTTGGAGAAAATGTGACTAAATCTGCTTAAGAAGAAAGAAGTGCTCAGTTTAAACAAGATGGTTGGCTGGAGCATTACTCAAGCTCAGATGTACACAGAATTTCCACAGTAAAGGAAGTGGTATCAAATAGAAGGTTTATTGCCAGAGAAGAAATTCCAGAGAAAAGTTAGTTCGGAGCCTCGCTGTGCTCTGTGTCTCTCTGCTTGGACCACAGTTAGGAAAGAATCAGCCTGAGATGTTTGTGTGACAAAGCTCAAGCAGTGTTAACTAATTTGCATGCAGTGTTAGCCAAACTTGAGAAATCAATCTGTCTGTTTTGAATTGAGAAAAAGGATGGAATCTAACTGATCAAATTATTTTTCAGTGCTGATTGGAATGACTTAGAAAAATTATCCGACTTCTTTCTCTGGGAACACTTCCTGACAACTCCAGAAAGTCCCTACCACATTTCTTTTAACTGCCTGAGTTCAGGACAGGAAGGCTCCTATCCTTCCCTGTTCTAGTACTTCAAGCACATTGATTAGCAGCATTCTGGGGCCCTTTTTGCATGCCATTTCCCACACAAAATGGCCATGGGAGCAATGCAGGATTGCGAGGATGGTTCTTCATGACATCCTTGCAATCATGCTTTGCTCCCATAGCAATCACATGGCAGTTGCTCAGTATATCATTTTTGCTCTTTGCCAAAAATGATGCGTGATTGCACATCTCTCCTGCATCCCTCCCACACTTACCTTGCATGCAGAATGTCAGGAAGCGTGGCCATCGCGCTTCCTCCTGCAGCACAGCCTGGGAAAGCCCGGCTGCGCTGCAGAAGGAAGAAAGGGCCGGAGCTATCACGCTTCCTTTCATCCAGCATGGAGCTGGTCCAGAGGGAAGTGCAGGGGACGCGCTTCCCTCCTGGAGGAGGCTTTTCATGCGATCCCCACGTGATGCCAGCAGCACCAGGTAAGGTGCAAAAAGGGCCTGGGTCAACAGAGTCCAGAAGGTTGCATGGAAGATGAAGTTCTCCTGAGGGCTGCTGTAATTATGTAGCAGCACAGAAAGGGAGCATAGTTAGGTACATGGTTCAGCTTCCTTTTTAAAAAAATCTGAGAAGAGAGACAGAGAGATGGCTGAATGAAATTTCCTGTGGCTTAGAGTTCTCCAAGTCTCCCTGTGCTTATGAAGGACAGAATAAATGATGCCAAAAAAAGCAGTTGCCAAAAAAAGAAAGGAAGAAATTCTGTGAACCTGCTCTTTTTGAGTAATAACACTGGTTATAGATATTAGCATTTCTTGTTGCAGAAACTGAACTGGTAGAATAGCACAGAAAGAGAAAGACAGACAGAGAAAGGAATAGAGTGCAATCCTACAGTTCTAAAGTCCATCCCTTTTTGGCCCTGGCTTCATGCAGCATAACCTGCAAACCCTGACTTAATTTTTCCACAGGTCAATGACAGTTCACAGGAAGAAAAAGTTCCTGACTCTTGGAATGAAAATTTAGTAAAACTATTATCAAAAAACGTTTTTTGACAAAAGCCATACTTCAACTGATCAAAGCATAACAAATTAGCAACAGTGGCTAACTCTAGGGCAGTGGTTCTCAACCTGTGGGTCCCCAGATGTTTGTGGACTTCAGCTCCCAGAAGCCCTGAGCATTGACCATAGTGGCTAGGGCTTCTGGAAGCTGAAGTCCACAAACATCTGGAGACCCACAGGTTGAGAACCACTGCTCTAGGGGCTCAGTCCTACAAGAATGGACAGTGAATTCATTGACATACTCACATGCACACTAACTGATATGAATTGCAACAGAACCTTGGCAGAACCCTTCCTTAGGACATTAGGCACAGAAGTGAGCAGTGATTATTTAAGTCTTTTATTCCACATCTCAAGTCAAGTCTCAAGTTCTTGCAAGATACGTTCAAGTCGAATCTCATGTCAGGTCTCAAGTGTGGGAGCCAACTTTAATAGAAAAAAAAGGTGGTAGTGGGGAGTATGGGATGTTCAGTGGGCTTACAAAGGTCTGCAGCTTCAGAAGTGAGGAATAGGACCCATTTCTCAAGCTGGAGGCTTTTGTGTCTGTGGGCATAAAAGAGTCTGCACCTTCTGAAGGGGGAATAGGATCCTTCTTACTCCCTGTTTCCAAAGCTGGAGGGTTTTTCGGAAGTGGCGAATAGGATCTTTCTTACTCCTCTTACTGAAGCTTCAAAAGCTTTAGAAGGAAGGATCCTTCCTCCTCAAGCCTGTTGCCTAACGCATTTGCTGTTCTCCTCTGAGAAATGAGCCCTGTGCTCTGGGGACAAGTCTCTCCTTCTGCTATTGGGAAGAGTTTTAGAAGGCTCTCCCAAAATGCAGCGGAGACAGGCTGCCAAGTAGACCTCAAACCTGCCTCAAGCCCATTGCCTAACACAAAAAGAGATGGAAGTGTTTTTCAAAGTCATACAGTTTCTGGATGAATGTGTTACACTACTGAACCAAGGGCAGCAAGTCAGTCACTAAAAATATACAAGTCACAAATCAAATCAAGTCAGTGCATCATTTATTGTTGAGTCAAATCCAAGTCAAGTCACTGAACTGAGTTGAGTCCAACTTGAGTCCGAGTCAATTGACTCAAGTCTACATCATTGGAAGTGAGCAAATGAGGTGCATAACACCAGAAAACCTCACTTACTTCTCCCACTGAAGGGGTGAGGTTCAAGAAATTGGCTTAGTTATGCTCATGGCTGATCACTTGGAATCAAAAAAGCCTTTGCATTAAGCCCAGTTACTTCTTCCAACTCTATGTTATACAGGCATAGCTTACTCTAAGACACTTTGCTTTAGAGTCCTTTGCTAATATGGATCTTTTTAATGATACAGTGGGCCCTTTGTATCTGCTGGAGTTTGGTTCCAGGACCCCAATGGAATACCGAAACCTGTGGATGCTCAAGTCCTGTTATATACCATGACATGGCAAAATGGTATCCCTTAAATAAAATGGCAAACAAATAAGTGCTGGAAAGAGGCTGAGGATCTGTGAAATGCTGGGAGGCTACAGAAGGGTATGCTTGCTCATCAGTAGTACTCAGGTTTGCTTTTGAGATTCATTTTATCTGAATATTTTTGAACCATGGTTGGTTGAATCCTTGGGTACAGAACCTGTGGATATGGAGGGCGGATTGGACAGTACAATACCATTTTCTTAACCATGCTCAGTCAGTTTTACACAATTTGTGCTCTTCCCATCTCAGTGTTGCAGTCTGGCAAGCTTTTTATTTCTTTGTTTTTACTTTTGCACTCTTTTATCATCATTCATTCATTCATTCATTCCTTTATATAGCGCCATCATTGTACATAGTGCATTACAAATAAAAATCCTACTAAAAATCCTAGTTCCCTACCCTCAGGCTTACAATCTAATGCCTGTCGTTATTACACACTTAATAAATGATAGTGTAAATATGTTTTTAGGCCTTTATGTGCACTGGCAAGTGAAAGAAACGCTGTGATTCTCCTTAAAGTGATATTTGCTTTACAATAGTGGTCTGAAATCTAAACCACCCTATTAGCGAGGTTTCCCTGCATAGTATAGTGGTTTGAGCATTGGACTAAAATTCTGAAGACCAGGGTTTGAATCCCATCTCAACCAGGAAAACCCATTGGATGATTTTAGGATGGTTACACCCTCTGAGACTCAGAGGAAGGCAAAGGCAAACCCCTTCTAAACAAATCATGCCAAGAAACCCCCATGATAGGTTCACCTTAGGGTTACCATATGTCAGAAATGACTTGAAGGCTCACAGAAACAACAAGAATGCCTGTACTGCTTTATTTTTTATTGGATAAACCCTTGGCAATAATGTGCAGAGATCCAAAGACATGTTTTAAGAGAGGAACATATGGCTCATTGTGAAGAATGTATCAAAGAAAGGCTTGTTCCTTCCTCCTCCTTTTTTCTTTTTCTTTTTCTTTTTTTCTTTTTCTTTTTCTTCTTCTCTTTTTTTTTGTCAGCATAAATGCTTCCCTCATGTGACCTCCGGTCTGCTGGTTGGCACTTACAAACAAGTGAATCAACTTGCTATTAGCAAATTGATATTTACAACATTTTAATGTCAGTTACATAGATGTAAATAGAAACCACAAGGAGCTAAAAAAAACTTGGTTTTTGTTTTCACATGAAACCTGAGAACTATCCTTTGACTGGATATATCAGGATGCTTCCTTCACATTCAGTAGCCTTTTTTTTCTTCTTAAATCATCGTCATCATCGTGGATAGAAAGGTGTTTCAAAATGCCTTCTCTGCCAAAGAATGAGTGTAACAAAGATGAGTGTCTGGGAAAACCAATTTGTTCTCCCCCTCAGGAAGAGCTGAACTCCAGTATTGGATGGCAAGGCAAATTAAAATTGTGATTTTTGTGTGCCTGTCATAAACAGCACTTTAAGGTTTTTCGGGATGATGGGAATCAGCTGAGCTGCAGAAACTGTCAGTACAAAGGTTTCTGAGTAGACAAGAGTCCTGTGAGTTGGTCTGTGCTTTCACCATCTCTGCTCTGGCAAGATGGCAGTTCCAGAAACCAACAATGAAAGTCTCTGTACATTGTGCTTTATCATCATATATATTAGCAAACAGATGACCCCCTCTTTCCCCTTGCTAGATCTTCCTCTCTCTTTAGAGAGTTTACAAGCTAGCTTAATTTTAAGAGTATAACAGAACTTAAAATGTCTGCCTCCCCCCCCCAAAAAAAATGAAGCACGTCATACTCCTGCCAAATGGAATTATCTTTTATCTGCTCAGCTTATTTCCTAAATAGTGTTTAATGAGTTTGAAGTGACCAAAAGGGCATTGATTGCCAATATCAGTGCTTAGATGTATGCATATTGCGGGTCAGTATGTGGATTATGGGGCTTCTTCCCTCATTCTCAGCATGGCTAACATGGCTGGGATGAGGAAACTTTTAGTCTGTCATGTCTGAGAGCTAGCAGATTGGGAAGAGTTGAATGGGAAAGACAAAGGAAAGGGAAGCAAAGGGACTGCAAGATCCTCAGACTAGAAGCATCTCCAAAATACAGGCTCTTCTCAACGTTACTGCAAGATGCTCTGGAAGTAAGGAGTCTTTACTTCATCAGCTGGAAGTGACACTTTGTACTCAGTGGTGACTGTTTAAGCAAATGCTACCTGTGCATCTTTCTAGACGGTGTACTCACAGGAAGGGAACTATGCACAGCCACTGTGGTATGTAGTGCCAACAAGTGAACTAAACGGCTACAGGTGAACCAGGCAGGTACAATTGCCACTGAGGAGATGCCCATTGTGTGGGAATGACCGCTAATGAAAGAAATCCCTGAGATGAGCTGCTGGGAATCAGACCCCTGTGGCAGCATTGTGAAGGTGGCTTGGTTAAATTCATTACCTCTTATGTGATGTTCTGGCATGTGAGAAAAACTACTTACTAATTTATTTACATATTTATATCCTACCCTCAGTCTGAAGACCTAAGGGTGGCATACAGTAAAGTCAACTTGACCAATATAATATAAGCAATAAAATGATTCTAGGATGCTAAAGTCATACCAGAAACTATATGAGTCAGCATGGTAAACCAGTTTCATTGTGGGAGTAAAGCCCTTATCATGTGACAGCACCATCCTGGCATGGGGACACGTTGCTGCCAGTCTGCAACATGTGCCATGCTGTTGCGGTCCTGCTGCTGTCACAACCCCAGTCATTGCAATCATGCCATATACCATTACCAGAAAAAAAAATCCAGTAATGTCCTCCCTTCTCACAACAATCCCATTGGCTGCAGGCGTGAGGGAAGGGCAAAAGCACTATCAAGTGCTTCCTTCCTCAGTACATCACAGGAAGAGGCTGTCTGTACTACAGAAAGAAGGAGCATGTCCCAAACACTATCAGCTGACCAGTGCAGTGGGGAGTGTTCAGGTCCAGATCCCATTGGATCATGACAGGATGATGCGGGATCACGGTATAGTGCAGTAATAGCCTAGGACTCCAGAAGATCATGGATGGAATCCCCACTCAGCCACAGAAACCCACTGAGTTACCTCAGGCAAGTCACCCTCTCTCACATTTAGGGGAAGGCAATAGCAAACATCCTCTGAATAAATCTTGCCAAGAAAACCTTATCATGGGATTTCTGCAAGTCAGAGTGGACTTGAAGGCACATAACTACAACAAATCTTCCCTTCCAATGCTCACTGTCTCCATACAGACTCCATATACATGCTACTTGCAAACAGGGATGTAGAAATCTGTCAGATTTATTTTTCTTGTGTTACGCAGATCACCACCACCACCTTATCTTTCTCCAGGTTCAATGTTAAGTTTTCAGGCTTCTTGTTAATTCTCACACAGAAAATGGTGTGTATGTCAGTAGGCACTTTTCCTAATTATGCATTTTTATGCGTCTTGCCTACTGATTAAAGTATGCCTGTGTGCTTTATTCAGATGTACACCCTTTTAAGCACATCCACATATACTTGCATATAATTACTTGCATATAATTCAGAAAAGAACAAAAAGAAAATAATCTAACACTTCTCGTTTTCTGGCTTTTGTTAACTATCTTGCAGATCACAAATAGGATAAATTAATGGAAAAATCTGAAATAATGCTTACAATCTCTAATATCAGTTAGATTTCCCAGACCATTCAATAATATACATAGAGTCAAAGATTAAAAAACAACAACTCTTCATTGTATTCCAACTTCATTATAAGGTGTTGTAGTGGCAGTCCAAGTTTAGATAGAGAAAACAAAGACCTGATGTTATCCTCTGCAAAGCTTTAGGTTCTGCCTAAAGATCTTGACATCTGCCTCCACATCCTTATTTTCTGGAGTTGGCCATGTCACAAATTATCTGATCAGAACCACCAGCTGTCTTGCTAGGCAGCTCTGGGTAGTTGGGTCAGGTAGGCTGTATCTTCCCCAAATTGTGAAGGCTTCTCTTGCTTGCCACCATCATTGTACTATCCTGTAGATAGTCAGAATTTATTTTGACTATTACTTAGCAGCAGGATGGGGGTTGGAGTGGAGGATGGGCAGAAAGAGATTGCTATCAAAGGAAACTGAATGCCATTTTTAGCCTAAAGAAGTTCTCTAATTGTGAAGTGTAATCATCATTATTTTAGGCTCATTTTATCAACAGTTGGTTAAAAAAAATACTTTGTGTTATCTTTTTCATATCATTGTATTTTCTGTTTTCCCTTGGTTCATTAGCATAAAAGCAGTAAGCCTTGCTTTTAATCTTTTATTACAGAAGAAAGGATTGGCACTGTGGATCTGACTGAGTACCTGAGATCTCCTGAAGGATTAGCATGGAGGTTAAATAAGTTGCTTTTTTTGCAAAAAGATTCAAGTGATTTCGGAGATCTAGAAGGTCATTTAGTTTTGGTCTCAGTGTCAAACTGGCATTTGGAATTGAAATTGAAATAAGTTCTGGGCCTTGCATAACAGTGAAGTGAAACTGGAGATTAGAATGAAGATTCGATTAATGGTCTGACTTTGTTCAAACCCAAAGGCTCATGAGGCTTGGACAAGTAGTTGACCTTGACCAAGGAAACTACGGACAGTGATCTGGACTCTTTGGCATTCCCAGAAAGAAAAGAGTGACACTGGAGGATTCAAATAGTTTGCTAACCTTGGCGGAACATTATGGAAGTAACATTTGACATCCAGGCAGAGATTCAGTAGGTGGCTGGCCGCAAGTCACTTGGAAATCTTGCAGAATGGCCAGTATTGGAAGCTGGCTGCATGATTCTGGGATCTTGAATCCCAAAAAATAACACTGAACCCTAGCTTACTTAATCAGAGAAAAATCATACTCCTCTACCTTCCCTACTTCCATCTCTTCACGAATTGCTCACTTCCCCAAATTAAGGCTGCATTCTCCAAAAGTTTCTAGCTTTCCTCAGTTTGTCTATAACAGTTAATCCCCTGCTGCTTTTCTTTCCTATCTCTGGTTTATTCCACTCGTCTGTAGTATTCAGACTAATTTTAAAATGCTAAAAGTCCCATTACTCCAGGCAAAATTGGGTCTCTAGACTTCCATCTAGTTAGCAGAGACATAGCAATCATTTGGAAAGTAAAATTACAAATTCTGCTAAGAGTACTTTGTATTCTTATGACTGATTCACACTACAGAATTTCTCTTACATATATGGGTACCAATAGTGTACTTCTAGCCACAGCAGTTACCTGAAATTCAGCCTGTGAGGGAGACTGTATTTGAAATACATGAGTGGGATCAGTTTTAACAAAGAAATAAAGTTTCTAGAATACAAGCAACCAAAATATCCATCTTTAATAGGCTGAGTTGATTGATTGATTTAGACCAAGTAATAATGGATGGATGTTTTTCTCCTGCTTGGTAATGCAGTTTCATTTTCAAGATAAGCTGATAGGTATGTCTCTTTTTTTTTCTTTCTTTTTTTTTTTGAGTTCAGTATGCTTATATTTCAACTGCACAGTTCTAAAATCTTCCTTGTCGTGTGTGCATTCTTCAAATATTCACAAACCCAATGATGCATGCGTATTTCTCAGATGAGCTCAGTGTCCGTCAGTTTCCCTTCTCTATTCATTATGCATCATTCCTTCCCAGTACACAAGTCTTCCCCCCTCCAGTATCTTTGGAATGAATTCTCTCACAGTGACATGCACAGAATTTACTGGAGTAGTTCAATTGCATCTCACTGGACTGATAAAGATATAGAAATCCCACAATTCGGAAGACAACGCTGTTCAGTATGCAGCACAAAATGTCATTGCTGTCGTCCATTATCTTTTGGGGAGTGAATCTCTTGCTACGTTCTGTAGAATCTAAGGTCAAACAGATATCATGATCACCAAAATACTGAACTCT
This sequence comes from Iguana delicatissima, assembly GCA_948472985.1. Lineage (NCBI taxonomy): Eukaryota > Metazoa > Chordata > Lepidosauria > Squamata > Iguanidae > Iguana > Iguana delicatissima. The sequence continues at coordinate 988,045 of CAOKZL010000202.1, forward strand.
CCCCAAAAAAAAAAAAAAAAATCCACCAAGAGAATTCTATATTCTGCTGTAATCCCTTCCTTTAAAGAATGCTTGTGATTATTTATATCCATTAATAGATACCAGGTATTCTTTATTTCCATCTGAAGTTGCTGAAGTGAAAGTTATGGCTGTCAAAGGATATCTGTGTTGCCTACCCATATCACCAAGAGATATGGAGAAGATTTGCAGAACTTCTAATTCTTGATAAGAGAAGCTATCTCAATCCATTTGAGATAACCTATTGAAAAATTGCCACTCATATTTCCATATTTGTCAACATTTCTGTAATTTGCATAGAGCCTCTTTACACAAAACGAGTCTCATTACCCTTTGTGAAGCTAGCACAGGTGTGCACATACCAACACCTATACACAGCAAGAACATAAGGGCTAGACTGACTGATAAAAAGACCAAAAAAAAAATCCATGTTTTTGATTTCTAAAAGTCTACACAAAAAGGAAGCAGCAACTGTAGTCTGCACGGAAATCACTCTTATAGTTTGATCAAATTCTGCTCTTTCAAAGATGAAAGCTATCAGCAGCAGCACCAGAAAACATCTCACCTTTGCAGAGACAAGGAGAAAAACATCAGTGCTTCTCCTTTTCATGAGAGTTGACAAAGATTCATATTCTTGTCCCAACCATAAGTTCAGTATATTAATTTGCACCTGCTGTTGGCCTTCCCCCCTTTTTCCCCTCTTTTCTGTTTTTTGGGGGAGGGGTACACAGGAGAAGCAGCTTTATAAACCACGTTAATAAGCAAACACTGGTCTCTCAAACAGTTATCTCCCTGAAAGGATAATGTACTTTACAAATAACAAAGGGAAGTAAAAGAGACCTAGTGGTTGGAAATTAATCTGGGGTTTTTTTGGCTGCCCCTAAAGGTCCTCAGGTCATGGATTTTCTGCAAAGATGTATGCTTATGATTTTAGTAAGAGTGTACTGTGGAATGTGCATAATTTCATTGGCAAGCACTACAGATAGGATCTTAATAGTTTGAATCATAGAATCATAGAGTTGGAAGAGACCACAAGGGCCATCCAGTCCAACCCCCTGCCATGCAGGAACACTCCCAACAGATGGCCATCCAGCCTCTGTTTAAAAACCTCCAAAGAAGGAAACTCCACCACACTCCATTGAGGCAGCATATTCCACTGCTGGACAGCTCTAACCATCAGGAAGTTCTTCCTGAGGTTGAAGTGCAATCTCTTTTCATTATATTCATTATATTTATAAGAGTTATATTTTACGTTCTCATTTTCTTTTATGCCAGCTGCCAAAAAAAAGCAGCTTGCCCTGAAAGGCAAGCTAGTTTTTTTAAGTAAACATTTTTTAAAACAGAGTTGTTCACATTCATATGGGGCTAAGAGTGTGTGATTCACCCAAGGTCACTCACTGGGTTTCCATGGCCAAGTGGGGATTATTTTTGAATCATCTGTATTGATAAGGGATTATGGAGGTATGTGCACAGTCTCCAGACCTTCTCCTGAGCATATACAGTCAAAGGTGTTTAAAGACATTCACCTATCAAACAATATCATTCAAGCAGCCTAACAGAAGGACAGTTTAAGGCTCCAGGAGCTATCATCATTTTCATTGCATCGTTCCAGCTTGACTGCTATTGTGAAGTCAAAAGCAGAGTGACACACCTAGTAGCTTAATTTCTTGGAGCCACAACTCCTGGATTTTTTTCTATTTCTCTCCTTCATGTTGAAAATTAGATAATTCCCAATATGACTATCATTAGGAAGAGTGAGACAGCAACTTCTGGAAGCAGCAGATGTGGCAGTGGAGGAATAGCAGCAAGGTGTTGAAGGACAGGAGTATGTAAGCGGTGTAATCTAACTTGCCTCCTACAAGTTAGCCTGCAGTCCTGTTCTGCCAGTTCAGTTGACTTCAATATGGGAAACAGAGGGGATGGCCTCAGGCAACAAACTGTCTTGGACTGACATTGTTCAAACTCAGAGAGTCCATGAAGGTCCCGATCATACATCTTATCCTCTCAATATCCTAGCTCTCATTGATCCCATTTGTAGTTCCAGACAACACGATAAAGAGAGAGAACAGAAGTTAGTCACTCAGTCACTGGTACCAGTCCAACATATCAAACGACTGTCTTCCATTACATGCTGTGCTTAAAGGAGGTTCTCCACCAGCTATTAATGGGCAGTGGTCTTTCCAGCCTTTTCTTTCTCCTAGAATTCTCAAAGGCTGGACTGAAGATCTTTTCTGTGCAAAGTATGTGCTGCACAACTGAATTACAGCTCATGCTGGTGATCCTTCCTGACCTGCTACTAAGAATGTATTCCTCCAGTGATGCTTTATGAATAGAATGGAAATTTTGGTCAAGCTATCAAAAACCCACCAGAGGCATTCTAGCCATCAGTAGAAAAAACTCACATCCGAAACTAGTCAGCAGTCCAACAGTCTTTATTGCGGGCAGTAAATTAGGCTAAGGCAATCAAGTCACAGCGAAACGAGCCATTTCAAACAGAGCAGACAAAAAAAAGGAATAAGGGGACAGCCTGTTCAGAAGCCGTGTTTTAAGTAAGCACGGTGGGAAATGTGCAGCAAGGAGTCACAATACACCTCTACTTTGTGACAAAATTTTAGAATATTCAAGAACTCTGTAGCGCAGACTTTGCAAATCCTTATGTTGCTTCAGTTTTAAATTTGCTATTGATAACTCCAGAGACAGGAATCAAACAAGTAGGCATGCCAAACTTTTTTTCTTTTTGAACAAATAAATCTGCTCTTTAAAAGCTCTGTGGAGTGAACAAAAGGGAGGGCTGACTGAACAAAAATGCCAGGGCACATTAAAGCTGTACAGAATCTGTGGTTCAGTAAAGAAGAGAGTGATAGGGAATCTGAAGGCTAGCAGTATTTCATTTCAGTAAAGGCTTATTCAAAGCTGCAGAGAAAGCATGCAGGACATTCTTCTCTAGTCTATACAGACTAGCACTTCAGAGGATGGCATATTTGAATGCCACTCCATGTCAGGGTTTTTTTTTTCCTACACAGAGAAAGCTACTACCTCCAATAGAAGGGCTTAGCCTTTTCCCATTCTGCCTACTTTTCTGTGTGGAGTAAGGATGAGTTGGTTTTTTGGTTTGTAGTTTCGTGCATGTTCATTGCATCTTTCCACTAAAAGTAGCACTCCACTAAAAAAAAGCATCATTAAAAGCAGTTTGAAACAACAGAATCATTAAAATAATTGTAATATGCTAAACAGTTCCACATTCAAAAAAAATGTACCTTCATGTGCAAGTCTAAGGGGAGTATATTCCAAAATCTCAGAGCAACATCAGAGAAAGCCATCTTCTTCATGCTTGTCACATTTGTCTCTATAAGAATGCCTCTCTTGAAGAAGCTAGTTGCAAGAAGAGTGATCCCCTTAAAGAGGTAGACCCTAAGTCATTTGAGGCTCTACATAGTAAAACCAGCAGTTTGAATTTGATTTGGAGAAAAAGTGGCTCCCAGTGCAGGTCTTTCAAGTGGTCAGGCGATATCAGCTTAATACCAGACATTGGTTAAAGCTTAACTGCTGCCTTTTATGCCAGCCGAAACTTACAGACCCTTGAATGCATTGTGGTAGTATATATGTAGTATAACTAGGGAATTGATGACTGTTGCCAAGTCAGTATGACTCAGAAAATGTCTCAACTGGACACAAAATTGAGTTGTGCAAATCAATTCCTCATTATTGTCTCTGTCTTAAAATCCAAGGACATTATAGGATCATGGAGTCCATTCTGACTCCACTCTAGGGATGGGAAATATGTTTGTTCACTATTCATTTCTTGGGTGGGAAAGGAGTTTCCCAGTGCTTAGGAAACCTCACTACAAAGAACATAGGCAGCCGTAATGCTGCTGCAAAATATTTGTTTGCATAGCAATGCACACATAGAAGAGAACCACTGTGGTTTGAATATTGGATTATGATCGTGGAGACCAGAGTTTGATTCCCTGCTCAGCCATGGAAACCCATTGGGTGACCTAGAAAACCCTGTAATAGGTTCACCTTAGGGCCACCATAAGTTGGAAATGACTTGTAGGCATACAACAACACATAGAAATGTCTTTTCTGCACAGAAAGCATTTTATACATTTTCTGCACAAAAAGCATATTTCTACATTAAAAGTGTTTTCTGCACATAAGATGTGTTTCCATGTTCCAGCAGAAAGAAAGGTGCAGGAAGTATTCCTTCTTGCCAAAGGCATAACAAATACTAACATCTTCATCCCTACCGCAAACCCCATCTTTCAGGGAGTCCGATTCCACAGTAGGTTGGATCTAAATTCTAAAGCTCTGCATCTTGTTGGTTTTTAATTTCAGCTTATTCTCTCTCATCCAACTAGTTATCAAAGCCCAGAAATGTTCAAGGGTATTGAGTTCTAAAGCTGAATATCAGCATATTTGTAACATCTCAGTCCAAAACACTGTAGGACCTCTCCCAGGGCCTCATGTAGATTTTGAATAATGTGAGAAGCAGGACAGAACCCTGCAGGGTGCCATGTGCCAAAGGCTGTAGTGATTCTAGCACCACCTTTTGGATATGATTGGAACCATTGCACATTGCTGCCCTCCAGTGCCATTCCACCCAGGCAGTCCAAGACAGCTAATGGGGCCATACTCCCATTGCCCCGTCCCTGACGTAGGTCATAAGCCATGGCAACCTAAGCGTTCTCAGACCCATATACATAAATGCAGGCAGAAGGTGGTGTCTGAATGGTGCAACAAGACTGGCAGGCAGCACTACTTGGTTTGTGCTTCACATGGCATATTGTCATGCAATTGATACTAATTCCAGTTGCTCTTATTATGATGACCTAGGTGAACCTATCAAAGGGTTTTCTGGGGGCTGATGGTGTGTGATGCACCCAAGGTCACCCAGTGGGTTTTCGTGACCAAGTGGGGAATCGAACCCTACTCTCCACAGCTTGTAAAACCTGCTTTCTAAAGGCTTCTTTCCTCACTATTTCAGACTACACTGTCTTATTCCATTTGTTTTTTGATGGAAATGAATGATTATCTAGTATGCTTTCTTCTAAATATTTAAAGAATGGTCAGCCATAAACTTCTGTTTGGAAACAGAAGTCAAATACCACCAAGGCTTTATGTTTATAGCTCTATTGAGAAGAATTTTTTTTCTGCCAATTTTAATTAAAAGGAAAAAGGTGTTTGTTAATATTTGCAACTAGAGTGAGTTATTACGTAAATTGCATCCGCTCAAAGGAGGTGATTAGATTTCACAGCAGAAGAAATCCATACAACCTCTGTCTGGTTACCAATTTTCTTTGCCATTATTCTGGATTCCTTCAAGCTAACAGAAGTTTGCTTTACTCTAGGGATATATGTGTGGGTTGCCACTTGCTTCAGGTCAGATTTCCCTTAAATGGAAGCCAGGTTTGGCAGCTGTTCACTTCTATTCACTTTAAAAAAAAAAAAATTATCTTGCCCATTCCTTGCACTGGTTGGCTCTAATTACTAGTCACTCCATGGAACGGGTGACAAATGCCCACAGAAGAATATTCTTTCCAACCACCGAATGTCAAATCATTAAGGAAAATAATCAGCCAGAGCTGCTAAATACCTGGGCACCTCTCCAGTATTTGCTTGAAGACGATTTTAAACCATTTCTGACATCTACTGGAAAGAAATCACAATGCTTCAGTGCAGATTTTTTTTTTCCATTTCAAAAGCCTCTCCCGTTCCTGAAGGAATTGTTACTACAATAGATTTGGGAGGAATGAAAGAGTTTAGTATTATTCTGGATCAAGCCATTGAGATGGAAATAACTAGTACCCTTGTAAGATACAATTTTATTTTACCTGTTGTCTTGGAAGTGTCCAAAAATGAGAAATTTAGATTGACGAGACTTGAAGTTTCTCAGGTCATTTGGCGGAAAGGCAAAATCATCCAAGTGTTCACTGCCAAAATTAACAGTAGGATCATACAGGATGCAGTCCTAAAATCCTAGAGCATATCTTGTTGAAATTAATAGGCAGACCTGTATTCTGAGCAATCATGTTGCCACAATATGCTCTGCCAAGTACAAGAATTTTCTATAGGTCTCCAAGGTATACATAAAACATAAAAATTTACATAAAAGCCATATCATTTTTCCAAAACTTGCAGTGAAGAACAATGCCTTGCATTGAAAAAGGACTACATGAGATAATGTCACCTCAGATTTGATGTACCACAGCGATGAGGAATGTGTAGCCACCCAGATGTTCTGGGACTCATTGGCTATACTAGATTAGGCTGAGGAGAGTTGCCACCCAGCAAAATTTGGAAAGTCAGACATTCCCTAGCCCTGGCATTCAGTGAGTCTGGATAACACTGGCTGAAGGAAGTTTCTTCATGATAGTTAGTTTTCAGATCATCCTATGGGTTCAGCAACCTCTGTAGGAGTAAACCTGTCGTGAATCTTTCTTCTCTGTTCTACACCTTTTCTGGGTGACATAATGCATACCATTGATGTGGTGAATCCATTCTGGGTTTTAACCTGAACTTTGGAAGACCTACCCATGGTGCTGAACTTTTTTGGAGATAGGATGGTGGATAATTCAAAGTTCAGACTAAAAACCAGAGCTGGTTCACTACCTCACTGACATAGTAGCCACCAGCTGCCTCTGGGATCACCTTGTAGTGGAAATCCATATGGAAACTGTGGATCTCTTGGTGCAAATACAGTTTCACAGTAATATGTATCTTGCAAACTTGATTTCTTTTTTTATATATTTATATAGTATGCTTTTGAGAAACTGATTTCGTACTCAATTTTGCAGCTAAAAGTAGCATTTAGGTTGCTATAAACGTCTATTTAATCTACTGTGAAAAAAAGTATAACCACATGAACGTAATTCCTTATTTGTATTGCACTGGGCTAAACAATTGCCAGTCATTTAATTGCCTGTAGCAACTACAAATGATCTCCAAAGCAAAGCTTCTAACAGTCAGGCTAGTGAAAACATAAAGAAGGAAACTTGGAAGGCTGTGCTGTCTGCATTCAGATAGCCTTCTTCAACCAGGTACCCTCAAGCATCACCTGGGAATGATGGATGTTGTAGTCCCACACATGTGGAAGACACTAGGTTGAGGAAAGCTATGTTTAGGTGAATAATTTGTTTTGAAGCTGTACATCTTCTTCCCTCATTACTCTTTACTGCAATTTTTCTCAATAGTAGTCCTGTTTTCCACTGACTAGAGAAGCTCATGTTAATAAACTGACCATAACACCTGCCTTTTTTAGTTGAATGGTTAAACCCAATGTAGATGCAGTACTGTATGTCAGAATATATCTGCCTACCATTAGCCAGAGTGAAGTTGCAGCCTCAAGCAGCAGATTTTAGGTGTCATGGAAGGGCAGGAGATTGTTATTAAATGTGTTATGATTATGCTTTTATGCCCAGGAATGAAGGAGAGAAGCTTGCCAGCTTTTCTGCCTCTGCGTCAAAATAATTTGTCTGGCTTTGAATACTATGAACATTGACTTTGATGGGTGATTGGTACTAGTTGCTATATTGCTTCAGGTAGTAAAATGTTGTGGGCTGGCCCTGTTGTATGCTATCGCTGCAATATTTACTATCTAGCTGGGAATTGTAGGTGCTGGTAAAAAGCATGGCATATTTATGTTTATCTCATGTAATCCATGTGCATCGCATATTTATGTTCATCACATGTGTTCATGATAACATCTGACTAATAGGTTGAGCAAACATTCAATTTGGTTTCGTTTCTTGATTTTTGTTTGGTATTTATGTTTAGTGCTGCAGTCAACTGCTGAATTAAATTGTTGCTGTTTGTGGCAGTGTACCATGTAAGTTGTTTTGGAGGAAAAAGGATTTTGAAAAGCAGCTACAATTAATTAAATTATATTAAAAATAACTGATTGCAAATAATTAGTTACTTGTTCTCCATTTTTCAAATAATAAACATGTGCTTAAGTTACATTACAATTCTCACTTTATGATAGAAAATGTCACTCCCTTAGAGCTATAGCTGCAACTTTTAAATATTACTTCTGTGCCTTACTGAACGGTGAAGAAGGAATATCATGATTTAACACTGTGTCTTGTGCTCTGTTTAGAGTCTTGGGCAGCAAGCTAGTTGGGAGAAAAATGTTTTTAGTATTGAGATGTTTGCTTTTTACCTTCCTAGTCCCTTTGGAGGGAGCAGGAAGGTAAGAAGATGATAAACAATTGCTTGGGACCTGACTATAGGAGTAACTAATTACTTTTAAAGTAACTTTCCAGTTCTGCGAAGAACTCTAAATCATATGTGTTCATACTAACAACACTTTTTTTTCTTTTTTTAAAAAAAGCTCTTAATTTGAAGGGGAAAAGAAACATTCAGTCTACCAATACCATTTCATCATCTCTCTCTTTTTTCAGCTGACATAGCCACATGGGTGCCAACCAGTTCAAGGTTGGCAAAAGGACGTTGTTCCATGGAGATAGAGGGGTACAGTGATCCCTCTATACCCAAGGCATGGGCCTGCCTTTTCTGTGGTAGCTTTCAAATGGGAACCAGTGCTTTTAAGTGTTTTATTGTTAAGACTAGGGATGGGATAAATCCAGAATTTTCCAAATCCAGATCTGAATCCCTGGAAGGTTCTGGCAATCCACAAATCTCATGAATCTCAAATCTTTCAAAATCTTTTCTAAAAAAGGATATAAAAAGCAAGAGAAATAAAGCACTTCTACTGAAAAGTGTTTTTGAAGCAGAATTTGACATCTTTGTTTAATGAAAAACAAATTAAAAAAATAGTTTTCAGTTCAGGAAAACATACCAATACTTCTTATTAAAAAGATAAGAAGAGAATTCAAGGACAGATAATTCAACTCCTTTTTCTGTTGTAGAAAAAGGCCAGTCCAGGGAGTCTGGCGGGTGCTGAGGACCTCAAAAACAGCTTTGGGGGTCTGACGGTGGCATTTTGCCCATCTCTGTGCTTCTGGGAAGCCAGCCTGTGTAGCAGTTTGCATGTTGGATTAGGATTCTTGGAAAGCAGAGTTTGAATCCCTGCTCAGCTGTAGAAACCATGGGCTAATCACCCTCTCTCAGCCTCAGAAGGCAGTGATGGCAAAGTTTCTCAAAATTAATCTGGCCAAGAACCCCTGTAACTGGGTCACCCAGAAGTCATTGTTGAGATAACTACTACTTGTGCTTTTGGAAGGCAGTTGTGTCTAGAAACAGCACACAGAGGGGGATGGGCTTTGGCCAGAATTCTGGCTGCCCTTAATTCACAGCCATGTCTCCAAAGAGCCTCATGAAAAACTAAAACACACTCATGGCTGATGCCTGGCCACAGTGAGAGCCCATCCCCTGGGGCCTTTGGGTGCTCCTTCATATCCTCTGCCTTCTGGCCCTGGCTGGCTACTGGCCAGTACCGTGGAAAGTCAGGATCCACTGGAAGTGGGTGGGTAGGTGGGTGGATAGATGTGGCAGAGGAGAGGCTCCACTGCTCATCACACTGCCTGGGCATCCCACCCAGCTTCATGGGGGCTGGGCTTCACATTCCAAGGTCAGGATCGTAAGAAAGGACTTTCAGAGGGGACCCTCAAGCACACCTCTGTCTCCTCCTCCTTTCCTTCCTTCCTGCTTCAAAAGCTAGAGCTACCACCAATTCCAATATGGCCAGCAGCCTCGTCAACTTACTGGGGAAAGCCAAGGCATCCATTGTGAAACCCCTCCTCCCCTAAGACGACAGGGCAGACTTCCTCCTCGTTGATCCTCCTGACAGCCCTCTGCAGTCAGCCGAAGGCAGCATTACTCTCACTGTCTCTCTCTCTCTCTCTCTCTCCCCTCCCTGACTTTGCCCCATTCCTCGTGAGGAGAAGGAAGGAAAGAGAGAGACAATGGGGGGGGCCTGCATTCCCCTTGTCAAATGGGGCTCCACTCCCCACCACCCACCGCTTCTCTAACTTCCTGCCTGTAAAGAAAAACTTGCAGGTCTGGATGAAGTTCTGCTGCCCCAGCTGCCTGAGCTGTCTGCTCCTCCTCCTCCTCCTCTTCCTCTGGGCTTGCTTCCTCTGCTGCCACTAAATCTGGAACAGCTTTTTTGCATCCTCTTGGCATTGGCACCCAGGGAAAGTACCTTATTTGTCCCAACCTAGATCCATCCCTGGGATCAGCCCGTGGCCAGGGGGAGAAGTGCGGGGAGCATGAGATCATACTCTCCACTAGCTTTTGCAGTCCACCCCGGGCAGGATTGGGCCCACAGCCGGCAGCAGCAGAGCGGGGAGCGCAAGGCCATGCTCTCTGCCAGCTTTTGCAGCCCACCCCGGGCAGGATCAGGCCCGCAGCCAGCAGCAGCAGAGCAGGAAACATGAGATCGCACTCTCTGCCAGTTTTTGCGGCTCACCCCAGGCAAGATCGGGCCCACAGCTGGTGGCAGCAGAGTGGGGAGTATGAGATCGCACTCCCTGCCACCTTCTCCACCCGGCCAGGCCAGGACTTGAGAGATTCAATTTGCCTATTTTGGCGGTGGGGTTCGGATTCCTGAATCTTGAATCCTTGCCCAGGATTCGAGGATTTGGTTGGCCCATCCCTAGTTAAGACACTAAAAATAAACTGGCAGTGTAGCTTTTGGTGTGTATCTGCTTGAAACACTGACAACCTATTAAAGGATGGATGGCTATTAAAATGAGTAATTTGGTCTTTGAAGTTTCTGCTGTGGAGGAAATCCCATACATACCTCTTCACAAAAATGCATATCTGACAGTATTCATAAGTTTCATATAGGGTGATTATGGGTCCTGCTTATGTGTTATTTGAAGCAGTGTCCAGTCCAAATCCACTTTAAAATTCAGAGACCATAAAAATGGTGCAGAGGAGGGACCAAGGGGTGGCATTGTGGCCTGATAAGAGTTAAGCACATGGTCAGCAATCTGAACAACCAAAGACACAGAGCATCCTGGCCACAGTGGTCCCAACTATGTAGTGTATTTCTATTTAACTGATAGTTGGTGGCGAACAGTCTGCATTGCCATTACAGATTCATAACCTAGAGTTACAGATCCATAACCGCTCTGTACATACTGTGTAGTCACAATCATGGCACCATAGTCTTCATCATACATGACTCCCAGCCCACCTTAAGAGCCAGCAGCCATACTGAGCTGCTGATTGGAACACAAGGAGAATAACATTTCCAGCCCCTTCCACCAGCAAGCAAGACTGCAACTATCAGAAGCAGGATCCTCATTTCCTCAATGCAGCCTTCCTCACTGATGGGGGGGCTGGAAATATCATCCTTCCTGTGCCTCAATCAGTAGTTGAACAGACCTCGATATGGCTGTAAGCTGTTGAGAAGGTTGGGCCAGGAGATGTTACTTAATTACACACTTGTAGCTATGTAGGTGAATATTAGGATATTGGCAGTTATGCTTAAATTTGAATATTTATACCTAAATTTGCAAAATGGTGTCCTTGTGGGGAGTGGCTGCATAGTTTAATACCTTTCCATCCATTGTGTCTTACCACAAAGAATCCTGGGGACTCTAGTTTGGTGAGTTACCGAGGGTTCTCTGTGGGCAATTTCTTTTGCATGTGTGCCTGCATATATACGCACATTCACACATCTTCCAATTGCCTTGGCTTTTGGAGAAGCAGGAATTGAAATTCAGACTGTGAAGTCTGTAATGTAGGTTTCCCCTTAATAGGGTGTAGATATAGTATGCCGAGAGCCTGGAATAGTTAAAGACAAGGTTTTCGACTTCAACTGACCTCAGGCACTGTATATTGACCATGCTGATTGGGGGATTACAGGAGTTGCAATTCCCAAAAAGTAACTTTTACAAACCCTCCCTGCTATGTTTCTTTTTTGATATGACCACAGGGCTTAAAGCACCAGACGCTAGATATTTTGAGATCATTAATACAACCATATCCAACTGTCACAGCACTGATGCATGAAACTAATTTGAAACAGTTCTGGATGGTGGAGGTGGTTAACTGAACTAAGTTCAAACAGAAACAAGAAAAGCACAGATGGGTTTGTTGTTGTTATTGTTGTTGTTATGTAGATGTTTCTTCCCAAAGGCAAATTCTTCCAATTTCATTTGGATCAGACACAGCCTGATATGAGATATCCCTTTGTCATAACACCTTGCCTTTTTCCTTTGTTAGGTGCAAGTGCAACCTTCATGCCACCGGCTGCAGAGAAGAAAACAAAAAATTGTTATGCGAATGTGAGCACAACACAACAGGCCCAGACTGTGGAAAATGCAAGAAGAATTATCAGGGACGACCTTGGAGCGCAGGCTCATATCTCCCCATTCCTAAGGGCACAGCAAATATCTGTGAGTACTTAACAGCCCAAGAGGACAGCCATGGCAAAAATAGGTTTGGGGCTCAGTGGCAGAAAAACGATATTAGCAAAACCTATGACACAAGCTCAAAACAAACTTAAGATGCTATGCTTTTATCGAAAGTATCTCAACTGTGTTCAGTGGGGGCTATGCCCAAGTATACATAGGAATGTCAGCTAAATGTTAAGACCTCAAGCCTGTTCAAACAAACCAACATAAAAATTGCAACATGTGTGTGTGGCTTTTTACCAAATGCACACTGCAACTCTACGCATATCTACTCAAAAGGCCCACTAAGTTCAGTGAAACTTACTCCTAGTTAAACGTGTATGGCAGCCTTTCCCAACCTGTTGCCTTCCAGATATATTGTGCTGCAATTCCAGCATTCCCAGCAACATACTAGCTGTGAGTAAGTGGTAGTACATATCCTGAAGGCACAAGGTTGAGGATGGCTGGGGCTAAATTTTCTTCCTGCCACATGTATTATAGCGCATACCAAGGTAACAGTATTATTCTTTGGATTATCACATGATAGCTTGATCATCCAAAACCTCTATTGTTAATCTCCTATTCATAGCCTGCAAGTAATAACTATGATTAGGAAGGGAAGATCACATATGAAAACCCTATCCAGTGATAACAACTGTATACATTATTCATTTATGTATTAATGTATATATCTTTCTTTCTTCAAAGAGCTAAAGCCAGCATATATGGTTCTCCATCCAATTTATGATCACAGCATCCCTGTGAGGTAGGTTAGGCTAAGAGAAAATGACTCATCTAAGGTCTAGTGAATTTTCATAGTTGAGCAGGTATTTGGACCTCTATCTCTCTGTCCTAGTTCAGCAGCCATCACTATATAACACTCGCTGTCATATATATTGGTCAGTTCCATCCATCCATGTTCAGGTACACACTACTCCAAATAAAAATGCAGAAATGTTATGGTTTGGATTATTATTGGTTGCCTGGTGTTTATGACATAAGGATCCTGTCCTATTCCTAATGATCTTGAAGACATAAAAGCAAACTGTGCATATATTCCTGTAGCTGTTTTTCTGTAGAAAATACCTCGTTGTGGAATTGGTAAGCATGATAAGACCACTGTTTTCATTAGGCCTAAGCCAATGAAACACTCTTTGTCAGACTTTAGCCAATGTCAGATGATGGGTCAGATTCAAATTTTGGATGGTCGTGGATAAGGATGAAAAATACAGTCAGCCCCCAACTTTTTCAGGTTTTGCTTCCATGGTTTTGATTATTTGTAGCTACTGGGGCTGTTGGTGGGAAAGGAGGGGAAGAGGAGTGGAAAGAGGAAGAGGAGAGGGTGAGGAGCATGAACCACTGCCAGTGATGGTTGCTGCTCAAATAAGCTTCAGTACTGAGTTCCTGGGAGGAAGAAGAACTTGGAAAAATCTAGCAGAGGCATTGAGGTGCCAAGGTGGGACAGGGCAGTGCTGTTGAGAGAAAAGGAGTCCATAGCATCCATGTTTGGGGCTTATGATATTTGTATTTTTTCCACTTTCACGAGGATCCTATACATCTAACTCCCATGAAAGTTGAGGGCCAACTGTAAATTCATTGCTTTCACACTGATCTATGAAAAAATTCATTTCAGTCCTTCTAAGACTGACAAAGAGAAGAAGAGCATCCCACCTCAGAAATTTGCATGCTTCCAATGTTTGGGATGCATTTCAGCAGTGAAAAAAGCAACAACCAAGTACACCAGTACTTCCAAGGCAACACACATTTATTTAAAAACAGATTAAACATTGTTAAAAGTCACAAGTTTAAAACAAGCCCAAAAGGTAACCTAAACCTGTACAAATGACCAAAGACGATGCAGCAGCGCAGCAGCAATCATATGTTTAAACAGTACTTGCTTGCTGTTTTCTCCAAATATACACTTCAAAAATGCAAATAACTCTGAAAAATTAAAAAAAAAACCCTCTTATCATCTTGCCCAGCACAGATGGGGGAAAAAATTCATATTTTTCATTCTTATTCTTGAGAATGAGATGATAGTTTACGCCTGTACTCTGAAGTCCTGACAGTTTCAATGAGAGACATTTAAACCTGTTGTTTCGTTCCTTTATTCAAATCAATGGGACTCATACGCATTTAGCTTGGGGGCTGAATCATTTTCATACATTCATCCCTTCTACTGATAGTGTTGAGAACAGCACAATACAGACTGCAAAATGAGGGCAGGATGTGGTATATAAAGAGAAGAAAAGGGTACTAAAAAGCAATGAATTCATAGATCTGTTCTGCTATGCCTGCAAGTGAGCTTTACATTAATTCGGATCCTTGCTAATTTGACTTATGTACCCAAATCCCTCAGAGGAGGAGGAGGGGAAAGAATAAACAGAGGAAAAAGTCATCAGCTCTTTTGAGGGTTAAAGTTATTAGCTGCTTTTATAATGAGTCTACAGTTCTGGCCTGTATAAAATTAAAAAAGCTGGCTTTGGAAATAACCGTTCACTGAAAAGTTATTTTGAAGAAAAAGGGTTGTGTGCCACAGCTAAATGAAAAGTTTAAAAAAGAAAAAGAAAAGAACTACACACAGCAGCAGTAGCAGCAATATGCCGTGTTCCAAATGTTATCTCACACTTCAAAGAAGCAGCTGTGAGGAATCAAACCTCCAAAATGAATATCACAGGAAGCAGGACCTTATCAAGTTTAATGTGAAAGTAATAGAGCAAGTAACAAACCATGAAGTGTGGGGGGCATGAAATTATGATAAAATTCCTACCAGGCAGGGGGGAGAAGAGAACCTTCAAAAAGAAGGGGAAAAACCATTTTGTAAGAGCATTAACTGTTAGAAAAAGGAACACTTTGGATCACAGAGTTAATACTTTAAAGCTATGTTCAAGATACATTTGGAAATCCACAGGATTCGCCCCCCCCATGCAGAAAGTTCCCATCCTCAGAAAGGCTTCTATACTTACTCAACTTAATTGATGCTCTACAGAAATACACAGTTCTTCTGCACCCATCTTGTTTGTGTTTCTCAATTGTTGCTCATAGTGAGGAACATCTCACAATTCTTTTTCTTTATGTAAGTGTCCAGATTTTTTTGCTAGTGAGGGAGTCCCTTTTATTTATGTGGGCCCCTAATCTCTCACTCTTAACAGAGATAATCAGATCTTCTCAATCTGTACCAGATATGCTTCGCAAAATTGCAGAAATTTCTAAGCAGAGATACTCTGAACTTCTTCTGAAGGATTAACAAAATTTCTGAGCATGTGCATTTTCATACATCTCTGGCTTGCCACTGAATTTTAAAGAGTGGCCTTCAATTTTTGAAAGTCTGCCAATTGTAGAGCAGGAGATGGGAATCCATGGCCTTCAGATGTTGTTTCTGTCTGACCATTGCCCATATTGACTTCTGAGAATTGGAGCCCAGGGTCTAGAAGGCCAAATTTTCCCCTGCCCCAATCATTAGAGAAGTAATTTTCAGCTACTTGTTGATCATGCATGTCCCCCAAAAATGAGCATACAAAGCTGCTAGCTCCACTGGAAACTGGTACATTTCCTCTTGTTTGCTATTCTTTCTTTGCCTAGGGCGCAGCTAATCTATATTAGTCAGGCTGATTGGTAGGGACAGTAGTGAAGGTGGGTTGATCCACTTAGATATCAGGAGTAGAGAAGTGAGGAGAGGGAAATGGGCAAGATCCAGCAGTGTCTGTCCTGTAGCAGAATGGTGCTCTCCAACCAGGAGGACTCCACCTTCCTATTGCCCTGCCTCACTTTTTTCCCAGTCTGTACTGGAGAGTTAGAGTACCTTTCTGAAGAAGATTGGGGAAACCAAAGGACTTCAACAAGAGAAGATGGGAAAGTTCTGTGCCTGACTAAAAGCTTGGCCATGGAATGTTGGGTGTATCCCTCTGACTGCCCTAGAAATAGTCATCTTTGCCTGGCCCAGTGTGTCCTGGTTTCCATCTGTGAAATGTTGGCAGGTATGATCTTACACATCCAGTCCTAAACAGGTTCCCTCACTTCTTTTTATATCATTCCATCTGATTTCCAGTGCTTTCAGTTGGGGAACTATATTCTGCTTTTCAGGGGGAAGCAACTACCATACTTGACTACAGATGAGAAAACACCCTGTGCATATTTGTTCAGATAAGATTAGCTTACTATGCATTACAGAGATCCTTGCAAGAGCCAAGCAGTAAACTGTCATAAGGGTAATATTGTCCAGAGGATATCTCTTTGAGAACACAACTGCAAGAGCTTTTATCTCAAATAAAAATGTAGCACAATTAGGGTTTTTCCTTCCTTGATTGTGTGATATAATTTTATTATTTTGACAGTGAAAATTGGCATTTTAATCATAACAAATAATAAAATATAAACAGCTCTAGATAGATATTTGAGATATTTGGCCATCTGTTAAGAGTATTCATATATTTGTTAGTTTTTGTCTTTTGCAACCCACAGCCAAGTCCTTTTAGGAGCTAAAACAACATTTACTCATATGTGAATTACTTCCGTGTTTCCAGGCTAGTGCTGTTTTTGTTGAGATTTTTGTGTGTGATGATGCAGTGATTCTTACCACATGAAGAACTGGAATACATAGAGTTAAATGTCATATCTTCTCTTTTCCTCTTGCAAAACTATGTATGCATTTTCCATGCCAACCAATGCTACTCTGTTGCTGTAGACAGATATATGTTTCAATAAAATAAAAATATAAAAAGTAGTATTTTATATTTCCAATGTACCTAGTAAGGGAACAGAGCAGAAATGTATCCCAAATCAGCATAAAAAGCTGATCTGTTTCAGAGACAGTGAAGCACAGCAACTTCTATCAACAGATATTGCAAGACAAACTGAGTATCAGAACATGGCCTTCTTATACATAGTGAGATGTCTGCAGTTGCCACTTCTAAACTGTAGAGTAAGAAAACCAAATAGTAGTGCTAGAAATAGCAAAGATTCTTGAGAAGGATGCCTACTCAGTTTGTAATTTCCAGTGACTTCTCACTAAATAATGTTCTCAGATAAGCTCAGGTTCACATAGGAGCCTCCCATAGCTCAGCTGAATATGATAAAGAAGAATATAATTTTGAAAAATGCTCTATTGCATGAGATCCTTGTTTTTCTATCATGAGATCACTTAAAAGTATGAAGAAGTGAGATCTGCTATGATGAACCACCGCCACACCTTTTCCTCTTCTTCTTTTTTAAACTTTCCTTGCTATACTTTCTTTCTAACACCAGCAGGTATAATAGTTGTCAATTACAAATACTCTTAGCACTTTGACAAACTACTGCAAACATCTGAACATAATCTCTATCTCTGTGTTCAAAATCCTGTTCAACATTCTCAGGTATTCATGGGTAGCTTTCCAACTTCACCTGATCTTGAGAAAAGGAAAATGAGCGAGGCACAAAATATAAAAGAACAACTTTATCTGCATGTGTGTGTAAATACACATGCACCCTGAACAAAATATCAAATAATATGTATGTAAAGGTAATCTAATGAAAACAGAGAATGATCCTCAACAGCTGATCAAAACAGTGTATGGAGCCCAAATTCTTGTTTATTAAATTTTAATTCTGATTTCTTATACAAATATGAAATACAATTTTTTTTTCTGCTTGAAATCAATAAAAAGTTTTAGTCTTGGCTTGCAGGTGATTCACACATGTTTAGGCATCTTTTTTTTCTAAAGGGAATTCAGCAGTATGTGTTTCATTGTCTTATTGAACTCAGTGGGACCACAATAATATTTAACATTAGCTGGGCCTTTTCCTTAATTCTTAGCATGTGGAGTTGTCATTTTGTTATCAGTATGACAGTGTAAAATGTCTTGATGTTATAGATGCCTATGTGCACCTAACCAAAATTCTCTCTTTTCTTTTCAGGTATGCCCAGTATTTCCAGCATTGGTAGTAAGTAATAAAGAGCAGAATTAGGCCAGCTTTGCTTGTTGTTCAGGCTCTAAAAACCTATTTTTCCAATATCTATTTCTGTTCTTTTTAAACCATGCTTTGTGGAAATTGGAGAAATATTACCAATTTTCCTCCTGCTAATGATAGATATTTATGTTCAGTAGGGCATAACTTCATGCATCTCATGCCATTGCATCCAATGGCAAACACATGTTCTATGATCACCAACAAAATGATGGCAAATTAAGAGATCTCAGCCAAAACAAACTAATGTTTTTAAAGTATAACAATATTCATGGTAGAGGAATAAAGAAGGAATCTACAGTTTTGTTTTTAAATATACAAAAAGTACACAAATATTTGATACTGAATTATACCAGAGTAGTATTGGGAGACTAAAGCAAGGAACAAGTGGACTCGTATTCCCAAATGTACTTCCCTTTTTTAAAAAATCAATGTGTTATACTATTTTACCAATATTTGCCAATTTAACTTCCACTAAAATGTAAAATAAAAGGTCTTTCTATACTTTGAAACAGACAATACAACCCTGCAGATGTTTACTCAGAAACAAGTCCTGCTGAGTTCAGTGGGATTTAATCCCAGGTAAATGAGTATAGGATTACAGCCTAAACCTTTAATATTTCAAGATGTAAATTTAAGGCCAAGAAAAAAATAGCCATAGGTATATCGTCTATCACGTATTGTAACCACAACTAGACCCCCTTAGATTTTTTTTAAAGGTACTGCAGCAATTCTGCAGGGCTGCTAATACATCAGGTGTTTTTTTTTCCCCATAATTTCCCCAGATTGTGGATATATATTCTGCCCTCATTTTACAGCACTTGCCCACATGCAAAGTATTGTTTATCTTCATATATTTTTCCAAATGTTAATGAGAACTTTCATCTTCAAAATATAAGCTAGACTCTTTGTTCCTGCCCAACTGTAATAAAATCTGAAGCAGGGGAAGTAATTTGGCTTTTTCAGCATTTTTTTTTTCAAACAGAAGTGTCTCCTTCCTTGCTATGATAATTCTCAAACTTTTTCTTACAATATATGTCTATCATGCAAATATTCTCAAAGTGAGAGATGCATTTCTCTGCTTTTTCAAGGCATTGACACTACTGACATGTATATCCAACCACATACATTAATTCTCCAGCGTTGTCATAGTCTTTAGAAAAAAATCCACTTCACTTATTCTTATGAAATCCTTATGATATTCAAAGGTGATTACCTTTAAGGTCATCTCAGAACTTGTTTAAATATATTCAAGACCTTTAATATTGCCTTCAGAACTGTTTTTGATTGAATCAGAGGGATCCTTTGCCTAGATGACATCCATAGTAATAAATATAATAGAGTCTTATGGTATGCCTGTTTTAATATACCTAAAGGTGTTCTTGAGGCTTATCATAGCAGTCTATGACTTATTCAGAGATTTTCCCTGGGAGTATGCAAGTAGTGACAGGAACTGCCAGATATCCCTTGCATTGAAACAATACCTTGCATATTGCTGCATATTTTCCTGCAGTTCATACTAGGCTTTGTTCAAATAAACATCCTTTATTGCCAATATTTTAGTATTTTATGACATAATTACTGCTTTATTTTATACAAGATCATTATTTTTTCATAAGGAATTTATTTTAATGAGCATGTTTTTTCTAAAAGAAGAAAGATTAATGGAAGAGCATGTATCAACTCAGTCTTAATTTTTAAAATACTTTCTCAGGTTATTCCTTTAAAAATCCTTTTTATTTTCTGTAGATAAAATGTATAAGTATTAGATGGCCACCTTTTCAAACTGAATAGTTTTAGCTACTCTTTGCTCTTCCTGTGAGGCAAAATAAAAAAAGGACCCAAGGTATTATGTTTAGAATCATACTGCAACATTACAATATGTAAGTTCTGTTTCTAAATTTGAGTCCTTATGTGGTGTTGGACTACAGCTCCCATAATCCTTCACCACTGTCAGTGCTGGCTAGGGCTTTGAGGAGCTGAAGTACAACAACAGCTGGTGAGCTCACTTTGCAGACCACTGATCTAAATAATATATTTTGGTCTGCTGTATTTTCATTAAGCACACGTGATTTGAATGCACTCCTGCCTTTCTCCAATAATCCCTTAGTGGTTATAGCTAATATGAATGGCTTCAGATTTAAATTAAAACAAGGATAAACAGGAAACCCATTTTTGGAGAAAATAACCAAGAGATTAACGTTCCATTAACAGTGACTCTTGCTAAACGAAATGTTCAGGTTGCTTTTATTCACCCAATAAACAAAGGTAGCTTAGATAAATATTCCATTCAATATAATCAAATGCCTTTCCTACATATATAAAAGAAATCTTGACTTTGTTTCCAAACTTACATTCCTAATTATAATAACCATTCTGGTTTTACTGAAGGTATATGATACCTTTTCAGTTCAAATGAATTTGGAACTTTATCTTAAAGAACTCTAAATGCTGAATAGAGCGTTCAGTCGCACACAATTAAATAAAACAGACATAAAATAAAGCAGTGGTGCAGGAAGTGCAACATACCAACAATCTTTCTTGGCACAAGTGCAAGGACTATAAGAAGAATAATCCCATTAGGGTTCCATGGAGACCCTTTTCTGTCTTTCCTTCACTGGTTTCACAGCAGTACACCAGAGCGTTATGTACAATAGAAATTCTGCCCAAAATACGTGGTACTTCTATATTCAGTCCCACTACACTCAGGACTTCCATCCCTTCTTCCACCTACTGCAGCTCACCATGGTGCCAAAAACCTGTTTCAGAGGGTTTCCCTGCCCTTTGGAGCATGTTTTTAGTGTACACAGATGAGGGGGGTTGACAGTTCCAGCGGAAGCAGAGTGATCCAACCAAAGTCCTAGCTAAAGTTGCTCACCTCCTTACACTCTGTCTTCATACTATGTGTATGCATGTTCCTAGAGGTCTACCAACTTGCACAATCACAGGAAAGGAAATTTGGGTGAGGATGTGGAAGGGTACACAGATCTCTTCTTCACCATAATGCTCCAGTGCATTGTCTATACTTAAACCAAGAAAGGAAGAAGAATTGGTCCTTAAAGAGATTACTGTATCAACACTAGACCTTGACTGGTGCATCTTTTGCTACAGGGGCAGAAAATCCATCCCCTTTTTAATGACTACTTCCCCCACAGTTTCTCCAATTTGTACAGGAGCTATCCAAGGTGCTGGGACCTGTTCTCAAAAGATGTCCAGCACTAGGAGACCTCCTGCACAATCAGAAGAGCTTCAGAAAAAATGGCCACAAAATTAAGAGGAGATTCACAATCCCTATGATAACTGATTGACCAGCTCCCTTGGATCTCTTTTCTGTTTTTCACAAACCATAACTGCCGAGCACATGGCCAGGTGTTGTTAACTACCACTAAAGCCCTTTCCGCATGATGTCGCTGTTGCGGTTTTGCCGCAGGATGGCAGCGGTCGGCAGGTCGCGCTTCCGCATGACATCGCCGTCCCACTGCCATCCTGTCATGGAGCGTCGCACTTGCGCAGTTTTTGCAAAATGGAAAAAACCGTTTCACGCCTGCAATCGCAGAAGCGCATTGGCAACACTTCCTTTCATAGCACAGCGATGGAAAAAGCCTGGCTGTGCTGCGGAAGGAAGACATGGCACCATTGCATTCTCTTCCGCATGGACCGAGTGGGTGCAGAGGGGAACATTGCTGACGCACTCCCTTCTGGACCCAGGACTGCAGCAAGATGATACGGAAGAGCTTCGTCGTGAGGAAGTGGCCTAAGTTTAACTAGAGAGTTACCATGCAACCCCATCTATATTTAGGCAGAGGACCATTCTTCTGGCTTTATATAATGAGAGTTATTCCCTTCTGCGTTCAGGATTTTTTCCCTTTTTGTAAATGCTCAGAATCAATGGGATTTAAATTGGCTGGATTGTGCTTGGATTTTGTGCAATGCATGCCATTATGCACACTTTAGCTGCCAAAAAAAAAAAAAAAGATTTGCAGTACCTGGCATTCAGCTAGAAAGCAATTCCCTAATAATTTAACAGCTGCAATGCTTCTTATAAATGCACAGTCAGGTCTTTCCATTTATAAATCAACTCAGTTTTCTTCAGCTCATAAATTGGCATAGGGCTGATTTGTTAAGCACCATGCTATATGCTAAATGCCATCAAAACTACCCTTGGCTTACATGCAGGTGTTTTTCTCCATCCATTTTAAATGGGATAGCGGCCATTTCATCCACCCACCCAGGTTTATTGAGTGAAATGGTATTAACAACATGCCAGATAAAAGTCTTCCATTTTTATTCATCAAATTCTTTCTGCCCCAGTGTCTTCTTCAACACATACCTATCTCCAAATGCATAGTAATGTGATCCTTTTGAAAGCCTGACCATGAATTTGCATGTGTTATTTGATGCATGGCGGGGGGGGGCAGAGAGATGAAAGAAAGCTAGGAGAAAAGCTCTCTTGTTTCTCACTCACAAAAAAAGAAAACATTGCCATTGCTAAACAGAAATGGATAAATGGTAAAAATAGTTTTTATGCTACAAACTTGCTATTGTCTTGCATGCACTTATGTGGTTTTGACATTCACTTTACACTTTCATATTGCCTTCTTCACCACATTGCCATCTCTTAACATCAGCAGATGTTGGCCTTTGGACTCTTAATAGGGAGACTCAAAAAAGCTTTGGATTAATCAGAGGTGATCTGAAAGGATGAATCATTGACCTCTTTAAATTTTGGTGCTTTTTAAACCATTGGGTTAGTATCCTCTTTGCTTTTGCTTAAAGGAATTTATTATAGTCATGCCAGCTATCTACAAAGTTATGAACTCATTCTCATCACACACCAAAGAAAATCTGTAGAACCTCTGTACATTTGTTGACACATATTTGTGTCAATAAAATTAAAAACAACCATTCCTGGTTAATTGGTAGTATTTTCTGTCTTAAGAGGGAATGCAAGTAGACTCCACTTCAACTGTAGAGTACCCTCAAATATGAAGACTTTTTAGAGAAATCTTAGTTGATTTGTTGGAAAAATTAGATAACCATTTATTACTGCAATATTCTGAAAATTTCTTTTGTAGAAATGGTGGAATTCATAAACAATGGAAGCCATTATCCAGTGATACCATGTTTTTTGAGTGTGTATGAATACAAGCCTAAATCCAATTTTAAGTACCAAGTAGAACAGGCACATTGAATTCATGAAACTTACATGTGTATTGAGTTAACAAGCTTAAATGAGCATGGTCTAATTTTTTTTTTTACTCTAATGGGACTAACAACTTGATTTAGGCCATACGCAATTTTGTGAATCTGATAGATGATGGATGGATGGATGGATGGATAGATAAACAGATGGATGGATAGATAGATAGATAGATAGATAGATAGATAGATAGATAGATAGATCAACAGAGATAGCTACATAAACATGCCAAATCCAATTACTAAAATGAAGCTGCTTTAATGGATTCTGTGTGATTCTTTCTTTTGTCAATGCCAATACAATATTTATGTTCATTCCCTATCATCTGGGAATAGACTATTCTCAGGTAGTACATTGCTCACTTGAAAATGCTGAAGTGGGTGTATAAGCTTTGATATGCCTGGAGTTTTGCTCAGTTTAGGAAATGAACACAAAAGATCCAGTGTAAAAAGAATATTTGTTACAATAACATCCATAAGATTCCAGCAATCAAACCCATGTTCAAGGGAATATAAAATATGTATATATTTGTCTGTACTTATACATATAATTTTGTATTCTTTTTGATCTCAAAGGATCTTGTATTAAAGCAGCATATCATTAATGCTGATGTGTAATACAAAAAATGGTTGTTCTAAAAAAAAATCCTTTCTGATCACCCAAAGAAATATTAACCAGAGCTTTCCCCATTAAGGTCATTTGTACCTGCTGTTGTCTATCAGTTGAGTAATAGGTTTTTTGATCATCTCCAGCAGATTTGAATCCAAAGCTGATCTTTTCAACACTTTTTCAGCACTGGCTGGGAAAAAAAACTGGTGAGATGGTTAGCAATTAATGAGTCCCAAAACCATTTTCAGGATATTGTAAGATTTTATGACCAGTTATTCCTACAATACACATTACCATCACCAACTTTAAATGATCACAGTGTAGAACATATGTCAAAATGTACTTTTAAGACAACACTAGAGATTAAAGCTTATTTTTGTATGCCTTCCTGTTATACATTTTCTGCAATCGACCATTTCAGGCTTTCAGGGCAGTTCTCCACTTTAAGCAGAGTGAAGTGATAAATGTGTGCACTGGATCACTTCAACCATAGGTGGGATATAGGTTTTGCATTCTCTTATGCAAAAATTCCAGCATGTAGAAATCTAGGACCCTATAGGAAGGACTACACAACTGTCTTTCTGATAGACCAATAGACACACAAGATTTTTTTTCCATACAAAAGGATATTTAAAAATATGATAGAAGTGCCACAGTCCAGAATTTTAGCCCCACCATCTTCCATCTCATTACCCCATTCTCTGTAACATATATATATTAGCCCTGAGTGTGCACACACAAACATACTCACTTGTGATATAACTTGTTTTCCTACAAAGTGTGAAAGACTGACATTCACTGCCACACCTTGCAGTACAGTCTGCCTCCTTGGCCGGTATCTCTGCTCCTCTGCCTTCCATCTCTATGTTGCCACTGCCTGTCACATCTGTGTAGCCAAGCTTTTTGTAACAGAATAAGGTCAGGTCGATACATTCACTCAGTGTTTCTAGTTCTCCTTCTCCTATGTGTTTGCCATGCTGCTCTGTAGGAAGAAAATGGCCCAGACTGGAAGCTCTACTTCAAACAAGCCATTTAATGGCAAGCTAATCTGTATTCTAGTCAACCCCAGTGTCACTAATTATGCTAAGTAGTTTGCTAGAACGAGTACAATTATACAGAAAAAATAGGATTGGCGGGATGCACAAATAGCTTTATGGAAGTGATTACCACCTCTGATGCCTGTTGGTAACAGAAGAGTCAAAGTTTAGAGACAAACAGCATATTGAAGTACAAAACACAAAGCCAGCAGCGTGTTATCTCCCATTGTTCTGTTTTTCTTCTAATTACCCATTTTCAGATTATGATTTGTACTCTGCCTATCCCCAAAGAGTAGAGCGTTCCAGAACAGCTTTATGTGGCCAGCTGTCTTGTAAGTAGAGGATAATAGATACTTCAGTTGTGTATATACATATAGATTGAGCAGGTGAATAGCAATCTGGAACATGAGCAGATTCTGCCAGACCAGAACCAGTTCAACAGGCTAAGATTCTAGTCAACAAAATAATGTGAGACACACATACACATGCACCTCTTACATGCCACTGATTGCAAGCCATTGACTGCCTAGACTTCAGAGAATATTTTTTGTATATAATTGAATTGATATAACAGAAAACCTATGAACAGAAAGCATATCAAAAGCAATAAGAGGACAAGTCATATCACCAAGCTCAGATAGGAAGGTTTCAACCCATTTATCCCAGTCTAAATCTCTCTCACAAAAACTGGTGATTACCCAATGGACAAAGGATGAATGCCTCTGCCTTGTGATTGCATTTCAATTATAAATACATACTGAGTAGACTCTCTGTGTAGATCTCCAATGTCATGTCTCCTTTGGCTATCATATGCAGCATTGGTCCCCCAAAATATGATAATGCTATTATTATGTATTAGTCCTTGAGCGATGACTGTTATTTTAAACAAAATGGTGATAACTGGGCAACTTTCGATAGGACAAGACTTGACATTGTTATTTCATTATGTCTTCCCTAAACTTTTCTCTGTATGACCATGCACACTAAAGCCATCCTCTAAACATTTCAGATCCACACTAGACAATGTCTCAGAGCCAGTCCTCCAAATCAGGTTAGAGTGGAGCTAGACAGAAGTTACTTTTTTGAACTCCTAGAATCCACCTGGTAGATTGTGGGAGTTGTGGTTGTCTCAGAAGTGCCTGGCTTAGTGCTCATACTTTCTGTTTGCAGTGTGGTAAATAACAGTTATCTCTTCATTGCAAAATTTATTATGGATTAGCAATCACTGGTTGCTATGGCACCTTACTAGGAAGGCAAACTGGAAAACAACAATCCCAGTAATGAGTCACCCACGGCAGTGTGGGAGTGAGGGGGAGGGGCAACAGATAAGAACTTGTCACATAAGAAATCTCTAATCGTACAGAAATCATTAGCCACTGACACTTAGTAAACCAAGAAAGAACAACCTCTCAAACCAAAGGACTATTGTTGGGTGCATGGGGGATGTCATGATAAAAGAAGGATCACTATCTATCCAGAGCTCTGTAGAGCTGTCTAATGTGGGGGAGAGTCATTTTTTTTAATCAAATGTGCCAGGTACCAGTACCATATTTCATCACACTGGCTGCAACAGGATTATTTTCCCTCTTTCATTTTCTGGAAACTCTCCTTCAGCCTGACCATCAGCCAGTCGCTCATGAAACAGAACCAGTCCAGGGACTGCCACTTTGAGTAACTGTTCTGTAGAGGATACACACCTACCCACACCTCTTTATTTGAATATTCACACAAGCCTTTTCTGTTTCTGTTTCCAAATAAAATGAAAAACTTATTTTTCAACAAAAAGAATGCTTTTGCGCAGAAACTAATTCTTTTTGACTAAATGCTGTAATTTGGAGTGACGGGGGATTGCACACAACACTAACTGAAATTTTTGTCCTAGAAGTAAGAAATACTATTGAAAAATGTGAAGAAACCTCCACAGTGTTGTCCAGTTTGGACAAAACTTTTGAATTGTTTTGTTCTTGCGTGCAAGAATGAAACTGGCAAAGATTTAAGTCCTTATTGCCTACCTCTTCTTGGAAAACGGTGGTGTAGTACTGCTCCAGATCATACTGGCAATGTCAAAATGGTAGCTTTCCAATCAGCCATCGCTGTCTCTTGGGAGTGGGAAATGCATCACACAAAGAGAGGACAAAAGGTGATACAAATTGACATATTCTAATATATCTATTAATGGACAGGCCTCACATGCCTTTAATGGGTGAAAAGAAGAGTGAATTCCATGAGAAACAATATCTGAATTTCCCTCTTCAGGAAATTGTCTCTTATTTCACCTTGCAACCCTAAATGCAAAATTAGGAAGTATGGATATAATTTACATAGAACTGCGTTAATTAAGGATGTAATTCTTTATCAATTTCTTTTCAAAGGCAGCAAAAGGTAATTTGAGCAGTTTTCTTCCTGCTTTAAGAAAGTCTTCAAAAACTATACAGTTTTCAAAAGCTGTTCAAACTAAAGAACTTATTCTGCATGGGGCTGTTTTTGAGCAGAAAACAGCATTTTCTGCATGGAAAATCATATTTCCATACAGAGATATTAATTCCTGCACAGAAAATATTGTTTTCTGTGTAGAAAACAGCTGTAATCAGGAATTTGTTCTGTACAATATTCACACGTGGTTGTTTTGCAAAGAAAACAGCATTTTCTGCATGGAAAATAATATTTCAATTCAGGAATATTAATTACTATGCAAAGAATGGTGCTTTCTGTGTAGAAAATGCTGTTTGCTATGCAGATCAGCAGTGTGTGAATCCACAATTACAGGGTTTTTTTCTGCATAGAAAACAAGAGGAATTGCTTTTTCTATGTTGACATATTGTTTTCCACACTGAAAATGCTGCTTTTTGTGTAAAACAACCACGTGCGAATTTTGCACAGAATAAATGCCAAGCTGTGAAGATTCAGTCTGGGATTCTTCTCTTCAACACTCAAAAAATATGGTTTTCTAAACCATTGTTTAAAAATATTTTAGAAATTTCTTTCCATCTCTAGCATTAGTTAGATTACTATTGTCAGGTAACCTATGTGCCTGCTCGGTCCTTTGGACTGGGTGCTAACTCTTGATGCACATTAATAACCCTGCTTTAC
This sequence comes from Iguana delicatissima, assembly GCA_948472985.1. NCBI lineage: Eukaryota > Metazoa > Chordata > Lepidosauria > Squamata > Iguanidae > Iguana > Iguana delicatissima. The sequence goes on from CAOKZL010000202.1 coordinate 1,016,253, forward strand.
TTATGATTCCTGATCTTTAAAGCGGACTTGAAGTAGACCGTGCTTCATAAGGTGCACAGTTTCAAACAGAGGAGTGTTCTCTGTAAAGTAGGATACAGGGCCATCTTTTGAGCTGGCAGGATCTGACTTACATGTTTGTTTCAGATATCTAAGTAACAGATAATATTCAAATGTTTCCCTTGGGTGTTACTGCTATTCAGATTAAGGTTGCCTGACAGACCTGAAAAAGACTAGCATTTTAAGATACCTTTATGTGTAGAAATCAGCAACTGATGCATTTCACTAAGTGGAGATAAACATTGCCTTCTTCTAATATCTGAATGTCATGTTGCTGTTAAATATTACAACGCCTGAACTGAAAAAAATGGCAACTCTATCTCAAATACTCAGACCTGTTAAGGCTTCTGTCAGGATGTGTTTTCCCTCCCTGAAATGTTTGTTTTCCTCCATGTATATGTATTTGCTTATGTATAAAACACTTTTCTGTATCATTTTTCATTTGTTTCACAGAAAGCATGGCTTTTAGTGAGGTGTGTAGGAGAGAAACTGTACATCTTCCTTCCATTTTATTTCAGTGGCTCAAGCATGCACATGGTACCTATTTTTCTAAATGGAAAATAATTGAGTTTTTTTTTAAAAAAGCCTCCAAGTATTGAGACAAGTTGGTAGGGCCAGGTGTTTCTTTGTACCTGTACTGTGATCCCAAATATGTGATACTGTGAGGTTTTTTTGCCTCATCACAGCAGCTTGAAAGACTGAGGTCAAATTTTCTTCATACTTCTTTATAAGTATTTTCCACTGAATACAATGGGACACATTTACGCATAGCCTTAATAGTGTAGTTGCAGCTGACCTCACTGTGGCTCATCCTAGACTACTAGCGATATGTTTTAAAGCCAAGATCCAGCCACTGCACATGTGCATTTATGACAGTATGGCCCTTTCTGCACGCGGCGAGGAAACTACTCCCTGCCACTACTCACCGGCTTTTTGGTGGGTCCGTTTGGGTCCGTCCTGATGAGGAGCAATGCGAGCTCATTGCTCCACACTGCTCGAGCATCCAGAATGGCAGTTTCCAGTTGGTGGAGGCTCCTCACCAACCGCTGAAGCTTGCCAGCCTAAAGCCCACCCCTGGCAGATCTGCAGGCTTGCCCTGGTGCGCGCCTACAAATCTGCATCGGATCGCAGGAACGGAGTGGCGCGCTCTGTGCTTTTGAAAAACCTGTAAAAACAGGTTTTTAAAAAGCACACTGCATGACCACTTCAGGTCGCTCCGGAGCGGACTGAGGTGCGGAACTTCAACAAGTAGTCTGACCCAGTCCGCTCCCAAGGTGCAGACGACTTCTGTCAGAGGTCACACCACGCCGTTCTACTTACCCCATGCGGAAATGGCCTATATCTAAGCAACACATAAACTATACCTGAGCTGAACTGGGTCATACCTTTGCACGCACAATAGGCACTGCCACTTCATGCTTGCATTTTGTGCAGTGGTTATACTTCCTAAAGAACCCTGCTTAGGATAGCATGCTGTTGCAGCATCCTGGAAAGTGCAAACATTTGCATAATAGTTTTTACACCGTTTACATCTTCAAATTGACAAGGCAACTCAACTGCACTGTTGGAATTCTTAGAGCCACCCTGCTCCCACCCTGTGGAACACTCTTCCGCAGGATGCTGGGCTGGCCCCTTCCCTGCTTTCCTTTCAGCAGCAGACTAAAACATTTATTTTTAAGTAGGCTTTTATATGAGCCTTTATTTATTTATTATTTTAAAAATTGAATATTGTTTTAGCTTTTTATAATTTTATATGTTTCTAATGTTTTAGTTGTTTTTAATGTTTTTAATGTGTCATTTATTGTTGGAAGCCACTTTGGATCCCATTTTGGGAGAAAGGAAACATACAAATATAATAAATAAATAAATGAGGCCATGTAGTTTGGAAATTGTGGACTAAATCCAGTGCCACACTTGCAGTTGTTAAGAACTGTGAGAGACAGCAGTGGATCTCCCAAACGTGATTTCAAATTGGTAGGGCAGAAACTGAATAGCAATTAGTTCCATGCTCATCTACACACACACACATCATAGCAAAGAAAGAAATTAGTTTAATCTTCTTTCTATGATGTATAAAAGGATCCTAACTTACAGTTACTTATGCAAAATGAAATACATGGTCTAATGGAGGAAAGAGAGGAAAAAGAAAGAAAATGGTGGCAGGTTAGAGTGATGTAGGAAGAAAGAGAGTATAGAAAAACAAACTAACAAGAAATCAAACAAGAAGCATGTCTGACCATACAAAGATGGCTAATTCTTAACAGCAGTAGCACCCAACACCCTTTACTCACAGCTGAAAACCTGCTGTGTGGCTTTTCTTAGTCCCCTGAAAGAGGCTTTTAGGGTGCCCAGGAGGCTGCAGTGGGGAGAGGAATTACCTTCTGTCCACTTCAACTCATGGATGCAGCTTCTGCCTGCTTCCACTAGGACATTGCTGGTTCCAGCTTGTTCACCCAGAAGTTATATGGCAAGAGGACCTTGCATTTACCTATAGTGGCTCAGAAGAAGCCGTGGAGCAAATAGCAACTATGTCACTGATGTTACATATTAAGGACTGCAATTTCATGCTCATGTCCCATTTAACTCAGCAGAAGTTACTTCTGAGTAACCGTATACAGAGGTGCACCTGAAGGTGCACTGCTTTTTAGTGCTACTTAAAAATTCTAGCCTTAGGATAAAACATAGGCTAATGGGTCTCCCTGGAGTTCTCTTGAGACTTTTGTTGCCTTCAGAGGTGATTGCATCGGTCTGTATCCAATATAATGTGGTTTTCTTTTTGTGTGATGCAGTCTTGAATACTAAGTAAGTGTTCAGACCAAGGTAATCCGCTGCTATCAAATTAAGAAAGTTGTTATTTTTGCTTTAGCATATGTTTACATGTCTTAGTAATTAGATGTCACTGTATATTTATTTATATATATTAAAATCCTTTATGCTTTGCCTTTTCTCTTGGGAACTTGAGATAGTTTTCAAGAGTAGTTGTACATTTAGCATTCAAAACCATCCTTGGAGTTTAAAAGAAAGCCCACAAAAAAAAATAAAGTACAAAAACATTAGCAAATGGCTTAAAAACTACAAAAGTGCCATTATATTTCGACAACTTTGAATAACGGATGAAAACAACCCACTGAAAATTAAATTACTAAAGAAATTTTAAAACCTTTTCAAGTAATATGATGTTGTACCTTTAAAGTAGAAGTTTTTGTTTGTTTGTTTTCTCTTTGTTTGTTTGTTTTGTTTTTAAACTGGCCAGTTACTAAAATAATGAGATACTGTACCGGAAAAGGGAGGAGGCAATCATTTTGTATGTCACACCAGTTGTGCAAAGCTGTCTGTTTTGTCAGACAGACAGCAAGGCCTCAGCATAGCTTATGGCCAAAATGATTTTTAAAACACTCCTGAGAGAAGAGAGGGCAGAGGGAAAATCCTTCTGTTTTTCTCACTATCCGTTTTTTGGTGCCCCTCACTAAGTTTGTGCAGTTGATCGTGTACAGAAGGAGCATGTGATATAGCTCTCCTTGGACAGTTTCACTTCATTATACAAGTTGGTAATTGTTAATCTAAATGCCACTGCCAAAGATACCTAGAAAGCTAGCTGGCTGTGAATACTTCTGCTGTCATGTGAGTATTATACATTCATAGTGGATGCTGTCCTTTTTCCAGTATTGAATCTGAGCTGAGGCAGAAGTTCTCTTGACAAGTAGCTTGCAACTGTGTATTAAGGTTCTCCTTACCTGGTTATAGGCTTACAGTGAGGAGATCCTAACAGAACATGTATTGCATGAGGAAAGGAAGCTCGCCTCCCTGCCCAGTGTAGATGCAGACAGTTTTGCATTCTAGGCTTGCGCCTGGAATACTTCTACAAACAATTGTCTGTTAGCACAGAGGGAATGACGAGCTTAAGTTTCAGATGGCATTTGTCCTTAGCTTCAGGCCATAACTGCACTGGTGACAGTATAGTTGGCCCCCAAAACTTCTCAGGGCACTTTCCTTGGTGATAGGGATGACTTCCACCACCACTCCCAGATTGCTGCAAACTGCTCCCAAATAGTGTAACACAGTGAATTCAAGATGATTCTAACTAAAATGTCTTGGGCTAGGTTTGGGTTCTTTAAGATCCTGAGATAATGGAGATCTCCAAAGCACCACTATAAATCTTATTGAAGGAGATGGGAAGGAAAATGGGTGCCACAGGGTTCTGTCCTGGGCCCAGTGCCATTCAACATCTTCATCAATGACTTGGATGAAGGAGTGGAGGGCATGCTGATCAAATTTGCAGATGACACCAAATTGGGAGGGGTTGCTTATTTGCCAGAGGACAGGATCCTCTGATCATAACAGTTTTCTTTAAAGTGATGATCATGATGATCATCTCCTTAATGCAATATTTACTTGAACAGTGGAACTGCAATTTAAAACACATTCAACAGTCTTTGCTAAGCTGGATGGAAGGAGAGGAAAGATTTTCAATGACATTATTTGTTAAGAATATAAGTTGTTAAGTTAAGAATATAAGTAAGAATAAACTAGGTTGGACCAAAGGCTTATCTAGTCTAACATTCTATTCCCATATGGGAAGCCCACAATTGGGCATAGGTGCAACATCACCCTCCTGGTCATGCTCTCCAGCAACTGGAACTGAGAGGTGTACTTTCTTTGATACTAAGGGTAATATATAGACATTGTGACTTGCTGTCTGCCTTCAAGTTGTTGTCAAGTTACAGTGACACTAAGGTGAACCGGTCATGGGGTTTTCTTGGCAAGACTTGTTCAAAAGGGGCTTGGCATTGCCTGTTTCTGAGGCTAAGAGAGTGTGACTTGCACAAGGTCATCCAGTGGATTTACATCACCAATTTGAACCCTGGTCTCCAGAATTGTAGTCCAGTGTTCAAATTCCTTCCACACACTGGTTCTCGTACTAAATAAATTCACAGAAGATAAGGCTATTGATGTCTACTAGCATTAGACATCAGTAACCTTATCTTCTGTGAATTTATCTAATTCCATACATCCAAGTTCATGACTGTCACTACTCTTTTTGGTCTCAAATCCATATATCCTGTAAAGAGTATTTCTTTAATTCTGTCCTAGACCTCCTCCCACCAGTTAGCTTAGTTGTATGACCCCAAGGTAGTGAAAACTATCACCCACCCATTTTACAGGTCTTTCCTGTCATTTTGAGTTGTGGCTCAAACACTTACTAATTTCTCTATCCCTGCAGCCCCTACATTTGCACTGATTAACCCTCTAAATTTTCCATCCCTGCCTACCCATGCAGGGGTAGAGAGATGGGGTGGGGAGAGAGAGGGGTGGAGGAATTGAAGTCCTTGGCCCTTTCCATACCCTACCTTGTCCTGTTGTGCTCCAGTGGCCATCCCAGCAATAGCTCTGCTGGGATGGAAGCCTGACAGGAGCACTCCCCTCTTCACAGTACTGGCTCCCTGCAGAAGGGAGCACAGTGGACACGCCACTTCCTTCTGCAGCGCAACCAGGTGCTAGGGCAGGAAGCACTGCCATTGCACTTCCTGACCTTCTACAGGACAGGAAAGTGTGGGATGGTGGCACGATGACGTGTCATTGATGGGGAAAACTGCAATCAGGCCACCTGGGGACAGGAGAGGAGTAGAACCACAACAACATCATGCACAAGCGGCATCACGGTCCCACTCCTCTCCTGTCTCTGTGCCAGGATGGGAGGACACTGAAGAAATGACCCCTGTTTGCCTGGATGAAATAAAAAAATGATCTGGATGTTCAGGCTTTCACTCATGTGCATGGTGGACCAGATGTAGAGGGGGCCCTACAATGCTTCCTTGCTACAAAAACACTACGCAAGGCCTCTTTGTGACAAGCAGCATTATGTAGTAGTTTGAAAACCAGACTAGGACTCTAGAAGACCAAGATTCAAATCCTCTCTATGCAGTCGAAACCCACTGATTGATTTGGGGTAAGTCATGCTCTCTCAGTTTCAGATAAAAGCAGTGGCAAACCTCTTTTCAACAAATCCTGCCAAGAAAACTGTACAACAGATCACTATCAGTCAAAATCAACCTGAATGCACATAGCAGCAACAAAGGCTTCTTTGCATGCTGTCCATCTAATGCTGTGTCTTCCATTTTCCTTAAATCTAGATGGACACATAAATATTATGACCAGGAGATCACACCTTTTTCCTGAGCCTCTGCTGCTTATAGGGTTAGCATAGCAGTGTAGTGACTGCAGCTCTTAACTTCTGTAGAAGGGTTCTGCCTGCTTCATGGTCTTCACTCACCCTGAAAGTTCCTTGCCATACCTGAAACTTCATGAGCTCTCAGGGAGGCCTGTCATGTGGTCTGAATACCAGTGCAAGAGGCTCAAGTATGCGGGGGGGGGGAATGCATCACAGTTCAAAATTATCTTCATTACCAGTTGCAAAAGAGGAAATGGAAAGTTGTGCCCAAATGCTAGTGCATGTGCAATTGTGTACTGGACTCAAGATATTTTTCTTCCTAAATTCAGAGGTTGGTGATGGCCAAATTGCTCCCTGCTGGCTACACAACCCAATCTGGATTTATATACTGTCACTGCTACTTTCACTCCTTCACAAAAATGGGGGAAAACTAGCATGCAGAACAACAAGTTCCTTCCTTGCTACCATTTTCCCATAGGAAAAAAAGAGACTTCCCTTAGGAAAGGGGCAAAAATCCCAGCAGACAGTAGAGGAACTAGCTTTGCTGACTGGAAGATTCTTGGACCTCTAGTCCCAAAAGTAACATTTCCAAGTTGTGGTTCTAGTCATGACAACTGCACCTCGAGTATCAGATGCAGTAGGCCTCTGAATATCAGCTCTAGGAAGTACCAGATAAACCTGTGGTCCTCCAGAGTTATTAAACTCCACTTCTCAACACTTCCTACTTTGCAAATGATGAGACATGATGGCACTAGTAGTTCATCAGAGTATGAAGGACTGAAGATAGACAGATGTTGACTCCTCCTTCAGTTACACACAATGTGCTGATGCAGTGTTAATCTAGGACTCTTTAGTGGAAAAAGAATTGGCAATACACAAGTGCCCAGTGCAGTTTGAGCACTTCTCCTACAGCCAGATAAGCCTATCAAACCACTTGAAGAAGAGTGGGTGGGGACAGAGAACAGTTAGCTAATTATTTTCAGAAACTGGAACAGTATGAATAATGTTGTAATCAAGTTCCATCTCAGAAAATAAAATGGCAATGAGTCAGAAATAATTCATGTTAAACACTTGTATGTACAATGTTGACATAGAACAGCAAGACTGGGAGCTTACATTTGCACATGTTTCAAATGAGGGGTGATGATTCAAGCCTCTGGAGGAAGCTTTAGAAGCCATTGAACTGTAAGGAATTTTGACAGGTAACAATGACTGAAGCACCACATATTCCATAATTTGAAGAGATTAGGATGTTTTGACCATTTATAATAAGTTTTAAAAATTTCTGAGCTCCTGCTTGGAGATGTGTGCCAGTATCCCTATTCATTAATATATGTAGTGCTAAAACTAATGCTCAGCCAAAATATCACTAAGGCAGTACTTGAAATGAAAATGAAATCCCTTTAATTTGCTTCTTGTGTAGCTGTTCAAAACATAGAAGGGGTGAATGGCAGCACAGTGATGAGACCATTTGTGGAGGGAATGTTTGCCAGGTTCCCCAGGTGTTGCTTCCTTTATCATGGGCTGTTGCAGAGCTCTGAAAGAGATGAAAGTATAGCCCAGTTGCTAAGGCTCCCTCTCTTCCCCATGCTACGCTGCAACTCAGAGCATTTCTCTTGCTTTGTCTAGGCAGAGAATGAAAACCTGTGATCCTACAAATGTTAGATTATAATGTCCATCATCAACATTGGCCAGATTGTCTGAGACTGATGGAAGCTGGTGTCCCAACTAAATGTGAAGTGCCATACATAGAGTTTCCAGAGTAAAAACTGAAAGAGACTCCTGTACATTTATTGGTTGTGTAGAAAGGGAAATTTCTGCAGTTGTTGCTTGCTTCCCAGTTGCATGAGCAACACCATACAGCAGAGCTTTCCAAACTTTTCATGTTGGTGGCACACTTTTTAGACATGCATCATTTTGTAACACAGTAATTCAGTTTTACTAGCAAACCAGAGGTTAAACTAACCCTTTATAAGAGATCCAGGCACATACATAAATTGTAATAATGAAATGTACAGGATCACAACATATCTCATGAAAACCATTCATTTATATTTTTAAAAATATATGATTTATTTATAACATATGACATACATTTCCAAGGCTTGGGTGGAGGGCTTGTTTTCAGTCCACGGAAGTGACACACCTATACCCTTCAGGCACCACATTAACATGTCGCAACACACCATTTGGAAAGCACTGCCATACAGAAACCATGCTGAAGATTTTGGAGAAAAGACAGGACATAATTAGGAGGGAGGAAGAGACAGCGAATACTTCAAATGACTATGGAAGAAAGTCAAGAAGGGAAGTTCAAAGGCAGGATTACAGTTGAATATTAAAATAATAACAACAACAACAACAACCAGAGATTATGTACATAACTTCAAAGCGGGCAATGAAGACACTGAAATAATGAAAGATTTTCTTTATCTTGGATCAGTCATAAATTAGAATGCAGACTGTAGTCTAGAAATCAGAAGATAAGGAATTGGAAAGACAGCTAAGAAGGAAGTAGAGAACATCAAGTGTCAAGTAAGTTATTGTTGAATATCAAAGTAGGTTTGTCCATACGAATGTATTATTGATTTCTATGCATGGTTGTGAAAGCTGGATAAAGGAAAAAGCTAACAGAAAAAGAATCAACTCATTTGAAATGCGACACTGGAGGACAGTTCTGCACATATCACGACTGCCAGAAAGAAAAATAAATCATTCCTAGAGCAAACCAAGCCTGAACTCTCCCCACAAGACAAGATGACTAAACTGAGATTGTCATACCTCGGACACATCATGAGAAGATATGACAATAATGCTTGGCAAGGTAGAAGGCAGTAGAAAAAGAGGGAAATGACATTACTAGTGGATAGATTCAATCAAGGAAGCCACAGCCTGAGGTTGCAAGACCTGAGCAGGGCTGTTGATAACAGGATGACTTGGAGATCTCTCATTCACAGAGTTTCCATAAATCAAAGTCAACTAGGTAGCACGTAACAACAACACCACAACCAAGGTACAGGAACCTGCTCCAGTTTTTACTCCGGCAACCCTCACCACAGATCCTGTGTCCCTGGTTTAAGCAAGCAGGCAATACTCCCTTTCTTCCAGCATCATGTTGTTCAGTGAACCACATCACACTGTGTGTGAAGAAGAAAAATGCTCCCTTGTTGACTAGACACTGCCAGGCTGTGATGTTTTGGCTGCGTTGTCTTCACTCTGTCCACACCCTGGTGGCCAAATTTCAAACCTGCATACAAACTGATGGCTTTTAAAAAAAAAAAAAAAAAGCTGTTGGACCAGCCAGGCATACACTGAAAATCTTTACAGCACTGGCACGCCAGGTAATTTTTACACCCACTAGATACTCCAGTGACAGCGAGAAAAAAGAGCCAGCCAAAGATGGGATAAAAAGAAGCCAAACAGCTTCCAAATGGAAACTAATAGAATAGGTAGAGCAAGGGCAGGAATCAGGGAGGACCTATAATCCAGGTTCTCAGCAAAACAGTCATTTGGGGTAGTGAGTTGGAATTTAAAGTGCTGGTCCTCTTGAAGATTAAAATCCAAGCTCTGGCATGTGGTTAGATTGGCAGCCTTATATGCTTTCCTAGCATTGGACCTCCTGTTCTCCAAGGACGGCAAGGCCCCAGACTTCTGTTCAAAAAGTTAATGGCACCCCTACTCCTTATGTTACCCCTAATTTCCAGCAGTGGGGTCCACATAATTTTCTATCATGAAGGTGGAAGAGAATTTCAGAACAATTTAATAAATGTCCTGCCACTCTTTGCTCCGCCATCCTCACAATAAGCAGACCTGGAACAGCTGCAAGAGAAAGCTAGCTGTTGCCTAGCAACCCCAGTATTCATTTTCTTTCCCTGGAAGAGGCCTAAAGGCAGCAGCAATTAGTGTGACCAGATGCAAAGGACTCCTGTGCTTTTAATAGGCATGGAGAAGAGGGGATTTCAGCAGGTGTAACTTGTCAAAACAGGGGAGAGGACAGTTACACTTGCTAGAAATCCCTCTACTATACCATAGGTAAAGATACATGAGTCCTATCTTCCTTTGCACCTGGTTATTCTAGCAAAAATCTAGATCTTAAAGTTTAAGAGCACACAGATTTCACAGTTATTTGTGGAAAAACAAATAGGCCATTTCTTTATTTCCATATATGCCTTTAAAAAACCCATCTGCTAGTGATTTTCAGGGTTACAGTCTTCAGGTTTGGGAGAATGAACACATTTCAAATAAATACATGGTATTACAGATGCTTATGTATGGCTGAGAGGGAGAGAAAGGAAATGTGCCACCATGGAATGCAGAATGAGCAGGTAAATTTGCATAAATTGAATATGCTAATATATGTGAATAGATGCAAATTGAGAAATCATTATTATGATTTCAACTGAAATTCAATGTGCAAGGAGAAGGGCAAAGTCCTGGTGATCTGTGTCCCTTTTCAGGCTACTGTTCATGTGCTGTTATAATGCTCTTTGGCATTACAGTTTCATAATCTGCAAATTGTCTGTTGATTACAAGCATGGCTTCACAATCCACTGGTCTTTCAGCATAAATGCACCCTATTGGGACCCCCAGCATAATTGTGGTTGGCTCTGAGTACTGGTAACAATGAGAAGACTCCGTGGGGAGAAATCCTCTCTGAACCTGTAACCATAGATGCCTTAATGGGAGAAGGCGTGATCGATCACCAAAGAAGACATAATTACTGTGTGAGGTTTAAAAGCCTCCAGTGTCCTTATCACTCTGGGTGACCAAAACCTGAAGGTCAGAAGTGCCATCACTTATCACTGGAATTGCCAGTTGTATTAGCCATTCATCATTTTAGCTTTTATGAACAGATGTCCTGTACTTTTAATTCAGTTGGTGAAGTTTTGCCCAATACTTTGTTCACTTCATTTGGTTGAATTCCATCTGCAATTGTTAAGGGCCTCTACCTTTAATCAGGTGACAATCACACTTTGACCAGCAATGTGTGGCTACAAGTGAAAAATCAAGTATGATAGGGAAACGAAGAACTTTAGGTTTTCTGACCTGCTAATTCTCTCTCAAGAGGGTAGCAATTCTCCTCCTATAAATAATGAGTTCCAGATGTTTAGATAATTCAGTCAGTGGACTTACACAGAGCTATCAATCTGATAGGAGGAGAAAATTTTTCCCATAGCTTGAATTTTTGTGATTATAGCTGGAGATCTGAAGTAAATTTCACTAACTTTCATCCCAAATAGCATACGCTGGTTGCTCATTTGCTCAGGGAGGTGAATCCCTGCTTTTATATTATTCCGGAATGGAGATATTCAGAGTCAAATAGATATAATGTGGATAGTCTGTGGTCTGCATTTATGGCTGACTGAAAATAGCCTTTGCGATCCTATTTAGATGCAGCAAAGCTAGAATTAGTCTTTTCAGGGGTAAGGTAGTGACTTGAAAGAGAGAAGAATTGATAGTTACCAGCTTTTTCATCTGGGAGCTCCTATATTCATTCGCCAGTGGCAGCCACCTGTGTTTTCTCAAAATGCTGCTGGAACAACACAGTGCCACACCGGAGTATAGTTCTCACTGAAAATATACCAAAGAATGCAGGCAGTTTCTGCCAAAATTTGCCCTTGACCTTCCAAAGCACAGGGCAGTTATTCTGGTTCTCTTGCCATCACCCCCTTCCAAATTCAGACAGAAGTTTTTAGGGGGGAAAAACAGTCATGAATTCCCCTTATGGATATCATTTGTCATATATATATTCGCCCTGTAGTATGATGCGGTGCTTAATTATCTAAAGGGTTTGTCTTAGGCAGGTCTGTGTCTGTCTAACAATCACATCCCACCTTGATATTATGACAACACAACATCTTGAGATTAGTTTACACTGGCTGGTAACTTGGAGATTTATTTTTAAAAATAACTAACTCTAAAGAGGCGAAGGAGAAGTAATTTGTTACTGCTAACATTGCAGTGTGATGTTAGTAATTTTTTCTGTTGCTCATTACTTTTTACTACTTTTATTTTATTCAATATCCATCTAAAGAAAAAAGAAGATGGCCTAAACTTAGAGGGACTCCAGAATGCCCCAGGAAAGCATTTTAGCTTCCCAAAAGAAGAAGAAAAAAAGCAAAAGTGAAAGTTAGTTGTTAACTACATTAAAAAGTACAAGTGTACCTCAGTTAACAAAGATAATGTGTTCCTCAGCATTACTTATATAACAAAAATTTTTTTACCAGGGAGAGAAGTAATAGGGAAAGAACAGGGATAAGTTCCTATACCATTTCTTGCCTCCACAAAAAAAAAGGAGTAGTTCAACATGTTTTAGCAAAGATTTTCTTCAAAACTAACAATATGCTCAAATGAAATGAAACAACCAGGTCAAGTAAGTCTTACATAAGTAAATAAAAATATTTTCTGACCTTCTAGAGACCACATGAAAGCTTCTTCCAAAATCTATGCAGGCATTACTTTTACTTTTATCAACTTCCAATTTCATCATGATTCACATGCTAGGGAGATAGTAAGATATGCTTATTTTCTTTCCCACTTTCTGTTATTGCTGTTCACAGAAATACTTCACGCATACTGAGTAAAGGATTCTAGAGGCAGCTGCTGTTTACCTTGTCTGTTACAGGCTGGCACACATAGCTACAGTTGGACAAAGGTGTGCCATTAGCCCTCTACCTGTTAAACATGCAGTGATATCTTTAAACTACTAATAGACTGCAGGTATGTTTTATTTGACAAAGCGGATGGGTTTCTGGCCATTACTTATTTAACAGAAAATTTAGTACCAAAGTAAGAAATCGAATGGAAAGAATAGGGATAGGTTCCTACATGACAGAAAGGAAGAGCAGTTCAATATAGTCCATCAAAACTAACAGCATGCACAGGTAAAATGAAATAACCAGGTCAGGTAAACCTTGTATAAATAAAACATTTTGAACTTTCTGCAGATCACTTGCAACCTTCTTCCAAAATGCATCCAGGGAAGACTTCTTTTTTCACCTTCCTCTACTTTCCTTATGATTTCCATTTTGGCCTTTTCCAGATGTCGGGGAAACAACCGTAAACGGAGCTCACCGGATTTTTCCTTTGTCCAGGCGAGTCCGTTGCGAAGAGCAGCAGCGCGAGTTCATCGCTCCACAGTTCTTCAGCGTCCCAAATGTGGCTTCCGGTTCGTGGAGGCTCTCTACCAACCGGAGAAGCTCGCCAGCCAAAAGCCCGCCCCTGGAAGATCTGCAGGCACACACTTGCACGCGCCTGCAAATCTGCTCCAGAGCCGGGCGACAGAGCTACACGGCTTCACGTGCTCCATGCTTTTAAAAACCTCAAAAAAGAGGTTTTTAAAAACCATGCACAGAACCGGACTAATGTGTGGAACTACAGAAAGTAGTCCACCCCAGTCCACTCTACAGTGCAGAAGACCTCCATTGGAGGTCGCTCTGCACCATTTTAAAATCCCAGTGCGGACATGGCCTTTGTTGGCCTAACTGTGCCTTTTGAGCCTGCTTGGGGTAGATGGTGAGCCTGCTTGGGGTAGGTGGTGCCCTGCAACCTGCATCTCAAGAGTAGTTTCTTTATTGCTACTAATGGAATTTAAATTTTACTACTCTTCGTCTCACATGGTCAAGAAAGGAGTAGCCTCTGCATACATTGAGGTCCTTTCAAATCAACTTGACTACAATAGAAACAATATCTGATAAAAAATGAAGGCCTGTGATTCTAACATCACCACTTTTCAGCCACATCGGGGCAGGGGGGCGATTTGCCCCGGGCAGCAATGTTTTGGGGACATCCTAGCCCATAACCACGCACCTTGGCCACGCCCCCACACACCGCAGCCATGCCTCCTGCACAGTAGCCACGCCCCTCACGCCGTAGCTCTACCCCTTTCCGCCTCCCACGCCGTAGCTCTACCCCTTTCCGCCCCCCATCCACACACTCCAAGCTCTGCTACTGCCACTTTTCTTTTCCTATATGATTGTGGGCCTTATTACACTACACCAGTGGTTCTCAACCTGTGGGTCCCCAGATGTTGGTGGACTTTAGCTCCCAGAAGCCCCAGCCACTATGGTCAATGCTCAGGGCTTCTGGGAGCTGAAGTCCAAAAACATCTGGGGACCCACAGGTTGAGAACCACTTCACTACACTATTATAGCACTATTATTTCACTTTAGCTGCCATGGCAATATCACATGGAATCATGGGATTTGCAGTTTAGGAAGAGGCATTTAGAATTCTCAGTGAGAGTGCTCCAGTGCCTCACCAAACTACAAACCCCACAATTCCAAAGGATGCAGTCAGGACAGTTAAAATAATAGTGCTATAAGAGTGTAGTGTGATAGGGATGTGTTTTTAACATCTTTTGACTAATGAAGAAGCCAGTGGAACTTCAAAGCTTGCTTGATGTATATTGAGCTTTTTAATTGAACCAAAAACATACTGTTATGTGGATTTTGGATTTTGTTGTAAATTCTCCATGGTTGACTTACAACACTGATTTCAAATCAATCCCAAGAGAATCCAAGATTAGTAGGGATGCTAGGCTTGGTAAGCACAGTGAGCTAAGTGTTTTATAAAGCTATAATCCCTTACTTAATGTAATTTTGGCATAATGGCCACTTATTTTAGTTGATTTTTTTTAATATCAATTGCTTGAACTTGGATGCCCAAATTTTAAAAACAAGACAATCACATTAATAAGAGATTAAGTCATCTTTGAAATAATCAGAGGATACAGTAAAACCAAGGCGAGCCTATGATATATTTGTAAAAGACAAAATGATACACCCACTTTCATTTCCCAAGGTTGATCATACTGGCCTTTAAGGGCCTTTCCGCACTACACTGTTATAATGCTATTATTCCACTTTCAATATCCTGTGGAATTCTTGGGTTTGTAGGCCAAAGAGCTCTCTGGCTGAGAATTCTAAATGCCCCTCCCTGAACGGCAAACCCCAGGATTCCATAGGATGTTGAAAGTGGAATAATAGCACCATAACAGTGTAGTGTGAAAAGGCCCTGAATCTCACCTCAGTACTGACTACCTCATTTAAGAGCAAAAGGCTACTTTAGAGGGCGCAGAGCAGGCTGTGTGGTGCATGTTCTGCTCTGTACTCATGTAATTTTCACCTACTCCAATCCTTTCCCTCAATAAAACTTTAAAACCCAATAAAAGTCAGCCCAAGTGCTTGCTTCTTAAAATGGAACCAAACAAAAACAACCTGACTTCCATATGACAAACTAAGCTCTAGTTTACTTTTCTCACTTTTTAATATGAAAAACTACCTGTAGTCATTTGAACGGCTTAATACATTTCATATCTGCAAAACTGCATCCTCAATACTGATTTTTAAAAAATAGATAAATAAGTTAATAAATGTGAATTATTTATTTGCCGCTGTTTACTATCACAAGCACAACATCTAGGAAAAAAGATGAGATTTGATAATTTAAAATGTGTATGTTTCATATCAACACAAATGAAAACCTGTTCTTTAAAAAAGAAGTCACTAAAGGCATTGTTCCTAAACCTAAACAGATCTGTTGTCTAGTCCTTTCTTTGATGGGGACTCAGGTATAGGAACCTGACCAATGCCATCTTGAGCTTCATAGAGGAAATGTGTTATATAAATGTCATAAATGAAAAGCCTCATCATTTTCACATTTTCACAATCTCTGCACTGTGTATATATATATATGCATGGTCCCTGCTCTTTTTTTTTTAATGATCTTTTATTTTTAAAAAAGCATTTATGTGTTCATAGGCTGCATTTTCCCATTCTATATTTTTCCCTTTACCTGTCCCCCTGCAGTGATCTCAGAACTATTATGTTATTTTCCTGCTGCTCAGGAAAAGAGAGTTCTTAACAAATTGCAATAACTGAATGAGTGGCTATTATATGCCCTGGCTATTAAAGGATTCTGATTGAAGCCTGTTGAGAATGACTCATCTTTTCCAGTTACCTAAAGACTTCACAGGCAGCCTCAAGAAGAATCTCTGGGTGACTCAGAAGTTTTTATCCCACAATTTAGGGATGAAATAAAATGACAAATGTGGAAAGACTGGGTGATGTTCATAGGATATCCACCCAAGAATGGGCGAAATATGGTGTCTAGAATGAAGGCCATGTCTTTTTAGCAGAGAAACCTAATGATTCATACAGTGGTGTCATAAGGCTTTAAATGAACCCAAGGCTGTGTGGAGAGGAAATGGAGCTTTAATCCTTAGTTCAACAGGCTCTATACTGGGCAAAAAAGAAAGAGAAGTCTCTATTGAGTGAAATGGGCCTTTGTGACAAGGCAGAGGAAAATATTAGACAATCACAGTATCAGATCTAAGTAACATGGCAAAACCTCTGAAGCTGAGGCAGAAAATCTCTACTTCTCCCTGTTCCTGGCAGTAAAAAAATACAGTCATGATAGGTTAAATAACATAGAATTTGATGCCCTTACGTGACGCATCCAAATTCTGCTACCTGAGACAGTTGTCTCACTCTACATGTTGGGAAGGCTGGTCTTGAAACTCTGTTTTTCACTGCATCTTACTACATCCTCTGTTTGGTGCCCTTTCTGAGATCCTGAAGAGGGTACAAGACAGTTTGCAAATTAACAACAAAAGATAGCACATGTTTAGAATCAAAGGCCATTTTAATATTTTAGTATACTGCCCTTGTTATATCAATTCACCAGAATCAAAATAGTCTTGAAAAAGAGGGCACCCTTAACCTGCAGTTCCTCTTAATGATCAAAACTGAGACATCAATAATCAGGCACTGCCTTGATTTCCCACTTCAACTGCTTAAATGTTGCAGCCCCAGGCATAAAGCTGTAACTTCTTGGGAACCCAGATATTTCATGACTCATTTTTCATGACTATGATTTGAAAATACAAAGAGAATGGAATTTTGTTCATCTTGGACAGACCACAGAGAAGCACTGTACATCATATAGAAGGGCCAAACTACCTGTGACACTGCTTTGTTAGAGAATACATCAGCAATAGTGGGCATGGAGAGATTTTAAATGGGACTGCAACATACAGAGAAGGAAGGTTTAACCCTTCCGTCCCCAAGCAGTGATCTTGATGACCATACTGGGATTCATCTTAAGAAAAGCTCCCTTTGAAATAACACTCTTTCCAATGGATAGTACTAAAAATGGTTTAAAATACTGATGTGATTACTAACAATGCAGTTAATGTCGTTTTCTGCATAGAACCTTTTCAGTCACAAAGACAATACACACCAATATTTTCTTGGATAAAAGGTTCCATACATTTCTGTTGCCATACAGGCATACTTAGGATCACGGATTAGAGGAATTACATATATCAGCACTGTTTGTGAGAAACTGAAATCAAGACCTTTTTCCCCCATGTCTTACTAGAGCAAAATTAAAAACTCATGTAAGAACAATTTGTTTCTTGTTTATTTGGGAAGATTTTGTGTTTGCAGACGCAGATAAATTCTGTCAATATCTGTAAGAATTACCACCCAAAACGTCAGATTAATGCTAAGGTAACAATACTTTTAAAAAAAATAAGGTATCTGCGGTGGAAAGCAAAATGAGTGTCAGCAAATACATGCAATTTCAGCAATGACTCTGATGAGACTCTATGAGACTCTGTAACCTGACAGATGTATGGACAGGTAACTATAATTTCATCTGATCATATATTTTTTCTTTAATTGCTGTATGTGTAAGCAGTTTGCTGGATCTGAGAAGGAAAAGAGTGTTTATCCATTCATGAAAATAAATAGTTTGAGAACTCATCAGACCACTTATTTTTAAATGTTGCTTTAAGTTTCAGAAGAGAGTCTGATTACTAACGGCATAGTGAAACCTCATGTTGTACTCTTATCACTCAAAATATTGGTTTCAGCAGAAAAGGAGATATTGTGGTTTTTGCTTCACAGCTGAATGTGGGCATGCTCATCCATTCAGTGAAAGTAAGAACCATGGGAGATTTTGCAAACAGAAACTAACAGATCCAGGACAAATCTCAGCTACTTTTTTGTTGCTTCAGGGATACAATTCAATATGAAAGAGCTATCACAGATACACTACTGCAGATAGAACATTCATATCAGTTTCCATCCAAACTGGAATTATCTTGCTACCTGTCATTAAGTTAACAGAGCTTACAATGGGGAACAGGATTGTGGACATTCATACATGAAGTATTCTCCCAAGTATTAATAGGATGCACACAGATGGGGAAAGAAGACTTCTGTGGTCTTCTTCCATAGTCACACAATTATGCATGAAAATACAGAGTTCAAGAAAAGAGAATACCCACCACCACCCCATTAGAGTATATGGATGGATGATATTTCAGAGGATGTGCAAACAAAATTATAGCAGGGCCGTTTACAACAAGCTTCAAAGAAGGGGTACATTCAAAATTAAATTGCAAATAGCAGTGAAGTGAAGAGCTTTGCGTGATTATTTTCCATATAGCACATAATAACTAGCAGAGTTTGCATTATTAGTCAAAATCATCTTTTTCTTTTTTGGACTGGGCCTTTGGAATACATTCGTTACTCAATATACTCACCCATGGTAATTGTTGCAAGTGCTGTCAAGAAACACATGGTCTGACACAACCATTTACCCTCCGTAAACAATATCTCTAATGATGAAGGCATAGTCACGCTCTGTTTTGTGGAAGCCGCTGAATTACAGACATCCAGATAATCTGTCTTTTCTTGTTATAAATACATTAACATCAAATTATTACTTTTAAGTGATAAAAATAAAGATGCTATACACAGAGAGACACACAGACACGCTATGTAAGTGTTCATTCAGTGTTTTGGGAATCATCAATTGCTTGTTCTTGTTTAAATGTGGCAGTGGTGTATTGTCCAAGTGTCTCATAGACAAAGTCCAGTAATGGATGTTCGTGCTTTATGTTTTTCTCCATACACATCTGTTTAGAGAAACAAAGTACAACAAAATCTGTCACCAGATGTAAATAACAAATCCTGATTTTTCCTGATATATGCAGCTCCTCCAAAGTTTGATAGGATATGGCCGAATATATCTTCCCTTGGGGTTTCTAACCCAAATCAAGGTAGGATCCTGTAAAATTCCTACAGATCTATACTAACTTTAACTGCTTTCATAGAATCTCAGATGTTGGCTTAAAAGGATGAAAAAAACATTTTTCCTCTCTTGGGACTAAGAAAAAGGCATGCTGTGCAAAACAACCTACTGAGAATTATCATAAAAATGAATCTTACATAGAAAGAGTTTATATAACATGTACAGATCCTCTTCACAAAAGTTACAAGCACTTTTATAGCTTAAGATGCAATATAAGTCCCTAGAGAAGACTGGAATTGTTTAGGCATCACAGTTTGCATGATAAATACATTTTGACTTGGAACTTTTTGAGTACAAGATATTCCCTATGTCTCGATGAAATAATATCTTAATGTCTTTCTCTTCTGCTTTGTTTTCTTAATTGAAATGAATGTTATTTCAGTTGGTATTCAGAACTGAAGCTGCACTGAGACAGATTTAACAGTAGTGGTTGCAAACCATATTCTGAGACATTTTCTTTGAACAATGCAGCATTTTCAGAAAGCTTCACTTCTCTTTTTTTCTCCCTTCACCCTTCTTTTTTTTTTCTCTCTAAGTGGTCAGGTCACATTATGGGTTGTTTCCCATATTCTCTCTCTCTGGTTGGTTTGTGTGTGTGTGTGTGTGTGCGCACATGTGTGCATCTGTGCATGTTTAAAGCTTTACATTTCCACAAGCACTGACAGCAGCATTTCTCTCCAAAATCCCTAAAGCATGACTTTCACATCTAAATTCCAATGACATTCACACACACAAAAATTTACTGACAGGCTGTGGCATGATGATTAGTCCAAAAAGAATGGAGTCAGTGTGGATTTAAAAAGGAAAAAGGGTTGTGTGTATGTGTGTGGTTGTGTGTGTATAATTTCCAAGCGTGTATTCTTACAAGGTTTTTACACAGCAATTTCATTCAGTCAGGTGTAAACCTGTTCATTACTTCATATGGAATTATCCCATTTCCCTACTTTTGAAGCAAACAATATGGGCTTACAGCTTGCTGTCGTTATACACAGGATGTTCCTTTTAAACTGTAATGAATACAGATGAAGGAGGAAATGAACATAAGAGGATCCAGGAAATAGCTTCTAAGCTAAACAAAATGTATTAGCAATTTGTTGGAGAGCTAGATTGGAACGGCTGCAGTCCTACTCCTTGATCGTAATGATGAAATTGAGACTGCCCTAGATACATACATTACAGACAGCTAGAAGTGCCTTAATCGTAGAAATCCATGCTATTTTTTTTTTAATTTAAAACTTTGCAAGTCCCTTGAAGAGGTGTACACAGCAATAAAGAGATGAGTGGACATTGTGCTTGCAGAACCTACTGAATTTTTTCTAGAACTCCCAAATCCATCAATCAGAGATTGATGCAAAGAAAATTTATTTTGAATATCAAAATTGAATGGGTTCATAGTTCTTCCAGTCAGTGTTATCTGCAAACTTCCTTCATTTCAGCAGTATAATTTAGGGCATTTTTTTGCATTAGAAGTTACTAACTGGAGTCAGAATTCTTTGCTTGTATGCTATAAATCCTGTGTATCTACTGATAGTTCCAAATCTGCCTTCTGCCCATCCTTGCAATAACAGGTCTTTGTTTTCCATGGGAATTAGGGCTGAGTTCTAGAGTACATTATTTGTTACACATTGTATAAATAATTGATAATTGGTGGTATTATATGAAATAATATTATTATAGCTTTTTGATGTATTTTCTTGGTTATAAAGGAATCTTAAGGTCTAATGTGACTGCCCAAAGAATCCTATGCAATACAGATTTAAACACTGATCATGTGTATTGCTACAATTCTGCTACAGAATACCCTTTAGTGTACATTTTCATTCTTCCTTGAATGAGTGTGAATACTTCAGTTACTCTGACCACTTCTCTATGCTCCATGCATTTGTTTGAGTGAGTTATAAACACAACACAACACAACGCTGGAGAAGAACACTGTGAGCTGGACAGTTTGTGATACTACAGAAATGCTCTTGAAATGCTGAATAGTGAAGATATATACATATATCAGTTTCATTCCAGATATATACATATATCAGTTGAATCATCTGCCTTTCATCAGATGATTCAACTTTTTGGATATGAGCAAAATTATTTCCACTGTTTCTCTGTATTTTGACAGCCATGTCAGAAGAAGCTGTTTTCTCCATGAAAGATATCTCAAAATCTTACATACATTTGGTTTGAGTCTTGTTAGTATAGTTTGAATACTTGAGTTACAACCATAGCTATGATGATCCTGGCTAAAAGCTACTTCTTCCCTGAAATCATTAAATAACTTAACACTCTATCTATCACTCCTAGAATATCACCTGAAAACCTAGAACTCAATTTGGAATAATGGGATCAAATCCTGTTAGTACAACCAATCCTGTTGTGAACTTCTGCTAAAGAAGCTATATCGTATACTCCAGTTTTAAGATCAATAGATTTAGGCATCTCTATATAATTTGTTTATTGATTGTACTCCACCTTCAGATATAATGCAGGATAGAAATATTGAAAGAAACAACTCTTGTTGTGTATCTTGTTGTCTCACCTTTCATTCCGCAATAGGCTGCCATTCACTAGGAAAGGTGGTGTCACATGCTCTACAGAACTGTTACATGTTCCTTAAGTCCTGTGTGTTATAATTATCAGTCCATTCTTCAGATTCTTGTTAAGATCATATTAAACTGTGGGGTTGATGCTTGTTGCTTCTTCTCTTAAAACAGAAATGCCATTAATTAAGTCCAGTATAGTGGAGACCCTACCCATAAGTCCTTATATCTAATCAGCCCCAATTGGGAAGAATATTGTGAATTTCCTAGATTGACATTTCTCACAGCATATTAAAAATATGACCACAATCTGCAATCCCTCATTAGCTATCAAATTGTCTCAGAAATGTGGCCTATTTGAGAGTATCCATGTTGTCTTTTTAATTGTACATCTGAGAGCTTTGTCAAGTATGGCTTATATATATATATATATTTATATATATATTTAACCATTTTTTCTGCCTAAATTGGAGCTTCATCTATTTGTCACAGTCTGCTCTATTACTTACAGAGAGATGCTGTCCTGTGGCATCTTAAATTTTATTTTGGGAAATAAAAACAGGAAAGGCAGCAATCTGCACTTTAATATTATTTTAAAACCAATTAAAACTTAGTTTATTCCCGTGTATAACCTATCAAATGCTTTTTTTCAGTTGCTCCAAAATTAGCTTTGTCTACTGTATCTTCTGTTCAAGTTGCAGTACCCAAGAGAGGTAGGAATTCTTGCATTCATACAGTGATTTCCCAGCATTTGTTCTGTGTTGTGTAAAAGACTGCACTGTATGAATCTGGAATAACTGTGGTGTGTACTTAGAATCATCCAATTAGTGAGAGATGCATATTGAACACAAGTAAAAGAATTAACTATTGCTAAGGACATGAACCATGAAGGAAATAAGATTTCTAGATTGCATCTATGTTAAAATAAAATAACAGCAGGGTGTTGTTGTTTTTTTAACAGAAGTGAAAACAAATAATATTGTAATGGCTATCAAATGTTTCTAGACTGTAATATTGCTACTAATTTCACACAATAAGCTGGGAACTGTCATCCAGCAAACCAACGACAGGCACATCAAAGAGCATTGATTCCATGAATGATTCTGAGCAGCAAATAACCACTTCTTGAAGCATTTTATATCAGTGTATACCCAATATACACCCACAGTATGTATAGTTTGTTTCCAGTACAAGTTGCTGACATCCAATTCAAAAACATGGGGAATTATGTTATGCTAAAAAAAAAAAAATCTGCTCCTTAAAAGATATTGGAATGAATGGGTGAAACTTTTAGGATGGTTGGATAGGTTGATAGCTACTGTCCATTCTTTTCAGTTCAGTTTCATTTATGCAACTTTCTTCTTTAAACAAATACATTCACTAAACTTGAAACTCTTGGGATTTCCCTTGAAACTCAAGTGCTTTGCCCGAGAGGGAACCTGCCATTTTTCTCCCCTCAAGTTTTGCTTTAAGGAAAACTGCAGGGTAATTCTAGTCATGAATGTCCTGGTGAATTTTGTTCATCCTTTGGATTCTATGTGCACTGAGATCATTTCAATATTTTCTCAAAATAATGGAATTACACTGACATTTTGAAGCACAGTTGCCTTGACAGCTCCCAGACAGCCTGCCCCAGCTGAGCACCTGTCATTCAGAAACTGGAAGTAGTTTTGCTGTTTATTGTTTTGCCTGAGTCTTTTATCTGACTTCTAATTTATATGAATTAAAAGTTGTCAGTATATCATTAGCCATGGAATAGGAGTGGCCAAGTCTCATCACAGGTGGATTAAAGAAAACATGACCTTAGTTTTGCCCCAGGGAGTGGATAATGAGACACAGTGTATGTTGTGAAGCTGCAGGAAATTATGTCTAATGCAGAAAGTCTGATTTGATAATGAAAACCAAATTTGTTTCCTAGTTTGCATTATACAAGGTAGGACGTTTTGAGGCTTTGGGTTTGATCTGACAAGTTGATGGCAACATAAGAATATTTTTTCTTGTTGTTGTGGAATAATCTTACCTGCATACAAAGATAGACTGGAAACAATTTTAGGATGGTGGAGGGCTACAAATGAATATATGTACATTGTTGCTTTAGCTGGTGAATACGTATCCACAAAGAAGGTAACTGCTGCTTCTCCAAGAATAACAAGTTAATTAATAGAGGCCAAGATGCAGCAATTTTGCAAGAGATTTATTATACTTGTAAAAAGTTACAATCCTGTGGGAAACATAGAGAGTAGCCATTTTTAGTCCTGAGGAGTAGCTGAAGTGGAGTGAAGAGTATTATGAGAAAGTGGGGTTGCTAGGCTAGAGGCACTGCGCAATACTATAGAGCACTGATCCTACCTCCCCTTGTTTGTTCTACTTCGATTTTGAGACCTACATCCCATGGTTTTCTATTAGGCAATAGTCATTTCAGTCAGCAGATGTTGGGTGGTAGGGAAACAAATAGTTATCTTTAAATTGTTATTGTTGTACTTTCAATGCTTAGAGATAGGAGAGACATTGCAGGAGGCATTTTCTATCTCCTGAGTCAAATGGTATTGTACAGTTTAGGTACTCTACATGTGGGTTTGAATGGTGGTATGTTTTATTTTGAATGGTGGTATGTTTTAATGCTGAGGCCTGACCAGTTGTAAAGGAGATTTGAGAGCAATCAGGAAGAAATAAAGTTACTTCCGTAAAATAAGTGTTGTATACTGAATGCTATGAGAGAGAACGGATGCGGGAAATAACCAATAAAGCTAAAGAAAGCTTACACGCTCATTCTACTACTGTATACTATAAGAACTTACATGTTATCACAGACATCACTGAAGAGGCACAGGTATTGAGGGCAATGCCATGCTCCTCATCACAGGAGAAAGCCAAAGGAAACTACCTTCCTCCAAATGTTATAAGAATCTCTCCCTACATCCTAGCAGCTGCTAGAAGTAGACATAAGTGAGGAGGGTTGAAAAACGAAAATAGCTCCCTTAAGCAAGAGAGAGGAGAAGAAGCCAGTTTCTCAGGGAAAAGAAAAAAACATGATTCTCTCAAGAATGATGTAACTGAGGGAAGTTTGTGGCCACAGATATCTATTTAGGGTAGGCAAATTTCTCTCTAGCCATGTTATGTGCAGGAAAGTGAAAGCCACCTGGTCACAAAATTTCTGGTATTGATCCCCATTCCATGGCACCCTTTGCTAATTTGCCTCATGCAGTAAAATTTCTTGGCTGGCCCATGTTTCTTCCCATAACAATGTTTTCTTAAAGAAGAAGCTGGCAGACCTTATGAGTACCTCTTGTGACTATATCCAGTTCTTAGACTTGAGGCTACACTAAGGTAATGTCAAGAGTGGCCTTAGGTCAGCTTATAGCCTTTCAGAATCCATTTTCCACTAGCTGTAGGAAGCAGTAATGAGCAATGATGAGGGTTGTAGTCCAACAGAGTCTGAAGTTTGGAGTTAACCACCCTATTACTAGACAATAGTTCAAGTGGTTGATAACACCTTCCTCTTCCTTGTTTCTTCCATACATCCACAGCCCCTTGCATAGCATACCTGTTTTACCACTACTCATTTTGAGTAGTTATACAGTCAGCTACCATGCCACTGTTGCTGTTGCAGGTGTTACTGTTACTATTGCCTTAATGCACAGGTGGAGTTCAGGCTTTGTCTCATTCTGGTTGCCTTACAAAGTGTTGTGTAGGATTGTTCCTTCCAGTTTCTCTTCCAGAATTTCCAGCTTTGTATTTTAATGTACATTTGTACTGGTCATTTTGGTGAAACTAAAGGAATTAGTTGTCTTAGTGGAGTTGTCCCCCATGCCCACAGTATATGCTTGTTGTTGTTATGACATAAATGTGCTTGTATTATTTCAGTCAGTTAAAGGACAGTTTAATCCTTTTCCCCTGTAGTCTACATATCTATATCAATACAGGTATGTCAGTTTTAATACAGAAGCCCCAATCTAGTTCAGGTTAAATAGTTTTTTAAGTGATTTCTATGGGAGACAAATATATGTGTTTAAGGCTGGATTCATATACTACACTTACCTAAGATTCAGTATCATTGAATACAGTGGATTTATTTCTGAGTAAACATGCATATAATTGCTCTGTAAGGCTGACCTTTAAAATCAATTGAACTTTATTACTTGATGTTGGCTGTATTGTGCTCAACATGTTCGTTATTTCACTGATACAATTATAATACTAGCATCACATTCTGCTTAAGAACTCACAGTTACCATACTTTATAACAGCACTAATTTTATAGTGGTACGGCATGGTTGTACAATGCTTCTGTTGTACTATTTTAAATATACACAGTGCTTTGATCAAATTTGTAGATTCTCTCTTTTTTAAAGCACCCTTTTAAATTACTTTGTGATTTAAATTTATGAAACAGATTGTTGCTGGTTGGCAAGTCAATCGAATGATTTGCAATATGGGTTTACAGGACCTCATGTGGCCAACAGGACCTCATGTGGATTTAGTATGAGTTGTGCCAGAATGCCAGGAAATCATTCCATTGTAGTGAAATTTTGAGAGTTGTGGGAGAGATTTAACCTGGGTCATAAATACATTTGCTATATTTTATTTTGGTCAAAGTACAGTTAAGAGGTCTGAGGATAACAGAATTCTACAGGTATAACATCTCACATTGCAATATTGTATTGAGGGAAGTAACAGCAGCTGTTTATCTCTACTTTATGTCAAGGTTCCTCAATTGACAGAAATTCTGTTCTGGGTAGAATATGGCAACTTTAGTGCTGAGCCACCTTCTGCCAATTTACAATATTTCTGAAGGTTGGAGATTATAACTGGGTAGAGGGGACTGCAGGCTAGTCGCAGGAGCACAGCGATGTCCTTCACCTCAGATAAGAGGACAACCTGTGTTGCCCCATCCCATAAATTTCCCACTGTCCTGTTATGTCCACAAGGAGGAACTACATAAGTCAGGCAGCTGATGTATCATTTGGTTCTCAACAAGGGTTGTTGTGACACATTTCATCCCCAGTTGAATTTGGTATAGAAATAAACCACATCTCACTGGTGCCTCCAGAGGATAGCGCAGGAAAAGTGCGGTTTGAATCTTGCTAAGTAAGTAGCTCTTCTGCATACAAAACAACATATCTAGCATTGTAGCTGTATGGCCTCAGTTCCCATCCATCTAGATATGAGAGCAGAAGACAAGTATTTCCAAATCTACACCAGCTATTCATTCAGTGCCAACATTTCATTCCTCTGCCACAGTTGAGTAGATAGCTTCCACTGACTCTAGGAACATGTAAGTAGTATCTTCACAGGCCTTCTTCACCATAAAGGTTCAAGTAGAATAAGGTTTCTGCTTCTCTTAATAGCTCTGTAGGTGTTCTGAAAGAACAGTTTTTGCCATCACAGTATTGCATTCATTATGAAAACCTAGTGAAGCTGTTCCCTCCTCTACACCCACTACTCTGCTACTTGAAATACGTGTATGGAGATGGCAAATATGCACCTTGTGTACACTGTGATGTTATTTGCTATAATTTACTAAACAGGAGCATTTCTATCTCCTTCCAATAGCAGTAGCTTGCAATGTTTCACACTGAAACACTACATGTGGGGTGTTCTGTGATACAGCATGACTAGATTGCACCACACAGTTCTGTGAATTACAATAATGATTCTATATGGTCAGAAAGCTGTTCACATTTGTCAGTACAGAAGTTACAGGAATCTTTACATATCCTTTTATCTATGTATTTATTTACTATATTTCCATACTGTCCAACACCCAGACCTCTTTGGGTGGTTTAGAGGTGAAAATTGTAAAGTGCATGAGCATAGTAAAACAAAAAACAAAATCCAAGGCACTTTAAAAAGGCAATAAATTAAAAACCAAAGTCTAGTGAATGCAGCAGAGGACAACAGCTGCAAGGATGTAAAAAGTCTTATTTACAGGTTTTTAAAAAACTAAAATATGAAAAGGCCAAGAAAAGAAAACTGACCATCACCAGATGCCAAAAATATCATAAAGGAGCATCTCTTGAGAGAGCTTTTCCATAACTGGCATTCCACCACTGAAATTTCCTCTTTTTTGTAGACATTCTCCTTACCAGATATGTTGGTGCTTTAGAAGATGATCCAGAGGTCTAAGGGTGTGATTCTTCAGATATCTTGGCCTTAAAATATTGAGTGCTTTAAAGATTAATATCAGCAGCTTGAACTGGGCCTAGAAATAGTGACTAAAGATTAGTGTAATGTGAATCCTTTTGTTCAGTTTGATTTAACGGTCTTGTTGCTACTTTTTAGATTAGCCAAACTATTTCTGAACTGTTTCCAAAGACCGCTCTGTATACAACACAGGCCTGTAATCCATCTAGTAAGCTACCAGGGGTAACCTGGTTATAAAAGTGTGCATTATGACAGCAAGCCTATATTTGTCCAGATATCAAATGTTAAGATTTTAATTGGTATGACAAGAGTAAGCTGAAAATACTGCTTTTAGCCACTGAATCTTGTGCCTCCAGCAGTAATGCCAGAGTCAAGAGCACTTCAAGATTGGAAGCCTGATACTTTAGGACAGGGGTGGAGAAAGTGCAGCCTGCTTACTATCGCAGATCCCACTAATATTTGGAAAAAAAAGTGTTTGCTCCCACAGCCACCTAGAGCAGTGGTTCTCAACCTGTAGGTCCCCAGATGTTTGTGGACTTCAGCTCCCAGAAGCCTCAGCCACTATGGTCAATGCTCAGGGCTTCTGGGAGCTGAAGTCCAAAAACATCTGGGGACCCACAGGTTGAGACCACTGACCTAGAGTGTTTGGGAGACATGTTGGTACTTTTTAAATCCTTCCTTGGGCTAATTTAGACCTAAAAGAAGCCTTTTTCCAACAGGAAGTGACCCAAAGGGTGATTTGCAGATCATTTGCTATTAAAAAAAAAACTTCTCCTGGGCCTAAAAGTCACACAGAAGCCCCAAAAGCTGTAAAATCATCCCTTACACCCCTTGAAGCTTCAGGGAGCACTGGGAGCAAAGAAATCTAAGTTTTAGCGGGTACAATCTCTTCCCTGTGGACAGTGGAATGAGTCCACCAGCCCCCAACAGATGCCTACCTCATTTTAGGAGAAGTAGAAGCTTCTCCAGAACAGATTGAGCCAGAGTTTGAAAAAGTTACCTTTTTGAACTGCTGCTTGAGGAATACCAAACAGCAACATCGTGAAGCATGTCCAGTGGTCATGCTGCCTTGAGGATTCAGAGAGTTGAGGTCCAAAATATTTACTTTTTCAGCCTCTAGGCAAATGATCACCTCTCTGAAAGGACTTCCATCTTACTTGGAGTGCATCTCAGTTTATTGGCCCTTATCCAGTCCATAAACAAAACTGGTGTTTCCTAAATGTGTATCTATGGATAGGATAAATGTTGTGTGTGTGTACACATGTAAAAAACTGAGTTTTGTTGTGATATGTTTGTGATTCCCATAAAAGAACACTGACTTTGGATGAGATGAATGAAGCATACATACATGCAAACACTTGTATTTTTAGCTAGTGAGGCTGTTTTCTTACCTGAAATGGTTCTTCCAACTTCCTCCCCCCCCCAAAAAAAAGTAAACTGAACAAAATATGGCCTATACTTCTTTCATTACCACTAGAATTGCTGTTACTTGTGCAATTTTAAAAAAAATCATTAAATCATTAAACAGCCAAGATACATGAGTATTATAATTTTCTGAGCAGTCTTGCCACTTCAAAGTTCATGGCCATTAATTATTATTTGAGTTGCTAATTTACAGTCCAGTGTTTTCCTCCTAAGATGAGATGTTAGCCCACTCTGTTACAATTGTGGAGGCAAAAAGGATGTCTGTCTTTGAACTCTTCTCTTTCTTCCTATATTGTTTTCATTACTTCCAGAAGAAGTCGCCCTCTAGTTGACAGACAGCTGTTGAATAGCTAATAGGGATTCTGAGTATTCTTTTTTAAAGGAAGTCAGCACAACACTGATCAAAGACATAGCTAGAAGGAAGGATGGAAAGTTCGGCTTTTACTCATAAAGCTTCAATTACGAAATTAAATAATTGCTGAAAATTACTTTCTTCTAGAGAGCTCTAGGCTAATGTGGTTGGGATGCCCTGGGTGCTGTTTCTCCCCTTCTCCAACTGTCCCAACTTGATGAGTCTGAGATTGGTTTTTATAATTAGACTGTTTTCAAGAGCATTTCCCACTGTCATTCAATAAGATCATGTGGCTGCTGACGCAGGGCTGAACACATTTCTTCCTAGGCTTTATACCATCAGTGAACAACTAGAACACTTGATAAAAACCTTAGTCTCTGCATGATGCCATTTGCCATTGTTTCCTGCTTGAGAAATGCGTTTCCTGAAGCATAGGAATTCCAGATTGGGAGAATAACATAATGGCAAGAATTTTGCATAATTTTTGTGGAATATTAGTACATCCCTAAGTAATTAAAAGAAATTATTCTGTGTGCAAATATACATGAGTTCTCTGTGAAAATTATGGTTTCTTGTACAAACCACTGTTTCCAGATGACCATGTAGGGAGTTTAGCATTTTTTTTAATTTTATTTATTAAAATCGTCAACCATATCCGATTCATCAACAATATGACATATTCCTTATTTTCTATAATATCAATAAAAAAGAAGAGAATGCTTATATATCAATTTGTTCATATATACATGATTATATCTTAATTATCACCTATTATTATATACTTTTATCTATCGTCTATTTTCTTATCCTGTATTTGATCCTTCTATCGTAATCTTAATATCCTTCCTCCCTCCCCTTGTTTGAACTGCTTTTTTTACTTTTCCAATTTTTTTTCCTCGTGATCTCAATAATTTAGTTATTTCTTTGTAGACTTGTCTCTTAACATTATAATGTCCATTCACTACGTAATTCCTTGAAAACCTGTTATATTTTTTCATCTATTCTATTTATTTATTAACATCTTGGCATAACTTTGACCAGTTTTCTTCAATGTATTCCTTGAGTAATCTCATATCATTCCTTCTTTTTTTACTTTTTTAGAAAGTTTAGCATTTAAAGAGCAATCTTGCATGTGCACAAAAATAGCTGTTTGATTCCCTGCCCCAAGTCTAGTCCTTCTGCATTAAAAAAGCAGCAAACTTCAACCTGCAAAAAGAAAGACCCACAAGTTTGTGTTGCTGTTTTTGCACAAGATTGTTGTTTGTTGTGCAAAAGCAATAATCCTAGACAAAAAAAAGTTGTATGTTTTTGTATGTTTAAGATTGCTCCCTTTTAGCCAAAAACAAATAAACAAAAGCAATCATATGCAAAATAAGCCACATAACTCTCCAGAAAGTCCATTGCTATTTCTGCACAGTGCAATTTCCCCAAATACCAGGTGAGAACGTCATAGAAATATTTGTTTTCTCACAGAGGGGAAAAAGACTGCAGAAATTATTCATCCTCCTTTGCAAGGGTGAAATAGCAAAGTATTTACCAATACATCCCTAGTTTCTGATAGGTGGTTGCTCTTCGTAGCACTTTCATGGGATAGGCTGATGGTGTGTATCTTTCATTCTGTATACATACACACACATACACAAATGATATGATAAAAGTACTGTTTCTTTTGATTCAGAGATGGAGAACATACAGGCCTCCAGATGTTGACAGATTGCTGTTCTCATCAATCCTTGCTGTTGGTTATGCTAGCTAGGAGTAACAATGGGAGTTTCAGTCCAGTAATATCTGAAGGTGTACATATTGCTCCCTCCAATCTCTTTATGTAAATGTAGGCTGGTAACTCACTGAAATTTAATTTGAAATAAAGGATGGGGATTAGGACAGTTATCAGATTACTACAGGACAAAGCTATACTAAGTTGCTAAAATGCTAAACATATGATTTTGGTAGGTGGAGCTTCTGTATGCCTTATTATGCCAGCCTTCTCTGGGATTATGTAGTGCCAGTTCTGTGGTTTCTTCACATCCCTCTGACCCCAGCAAAGGTTAGTTGGGTGAAGGAATCACCCACATTTCATTCCTGAATTGCTGAGGTGGGCAGTAGTGATTGGTTAAAGGAGACAATTTTCTGCATTTGGTATCCTTCAGGGGTCACATGGACTGCCAAAAGAATCAAAAAACAAAATTTGAAAGTGCTCAGTAGTCCACTTCTGGTTTTGAAACCAGGCATTTTTGTTATGTTGAATAGAGCAGCAGGCCCCCGCAACCCATTGTAAAAGTGAACTGCCACGGTTGAAGGTTTCCAGGAAAAAGATGGTCCTGGAATCAGGGAGTGGGGGAATCAAAGACAAAACAGCCTTGGCAGGTTACATGCATCCCCCAGGCTGCAGCTTGCCCAGCCCTGTTACTTCTGAATATTCTTTGAGTCTTGTGGAATAAAGCATAAGTAACAATTCTCACATTGCTACCAGGCGAGTATTAATCTGGATTTAGAACCATGGCTGAAACTGTGAATTTACTGGGTGTCTGCAATCAAGTTATTTTTCCATAGCCTGCCATTGAAACAGATCTAGGCACCTATTATTTTCTGTCGGCAAGAGGTGATGACTGTCATTTGAATGGCTTGCCTTACTGAGAGATTGCCTTTCTTCTCTGCTGAATCTTAGTCATTGTCCATGATTTCACTATAACAAATTTCATTCACATGTCAGAATTCATAACACTGGGAATCTGGCACATTGAAGGATATAGCACTCCAGATACTCCCAAGAGAAGGTTTACCTAAGCTGATAGCCATAAGCACCCAAAGCATATGCTTCCTTCTTAAATTGTTGAACACTATCAAGGGACATATTTTCAGTTTGATCCATCCTGGTCCATTGTGGGGATTTCTGGGAAAACAGCCAGTGTGAACATGTGATGGGAGGCACTGGACAAGAAGATGGAATGAAGATTTCTTCACATCCTAAAGGGTCATGCCACTCATCTCACAAGTTTGCTTTTTAATCCTATTCCTTCAAAAATTTCTTTTTAAAAAGTAGGAACAATTTAAAAGTCACGGTGAAAACCAACAAACAAAAATGACATAATGTGAGATTTAACAGGGATGCAAGTAATGGCTGACCCTAATTCTGAAGGGAGAATCACATGGACCTGCAATAGTTGTTAGGTTGCATCTCCCAGCATTTCTCACCTATGTTTATGCTGGCTATGGATGCTGAGAGTTAGAGTCCAAAAATACACGGAGAAATATATGGCATGTTTCTCAGTTCTGAGCTATTAGTAAACTAGTAGTTGGGAGTTTTAGTTCACTAATACTTCAAGCCCCATGTAAAATACTTTGTAGTAATCTGATCTGGTGGTTGTCAGACGATGGATGGTTTGTGACCATCTAAACTCATTCCTCATTACCAGAAGTGTCTGGTGTGAAACATTCCAGTCCATGGGGACCATCTGAGCCTCCTGTCATGAAACTGGATCAATTGCAAAGTCCAAAGGCATATAGTTTAATCCAGAATAAATTTTACCCAGAAGAACATTAGGCTTACAATAAGAAATTTCTTAAGAGTGTTTGCATATCAGAGTTCAGCCCACTTGGATTTCTTTTTATAGGTGGCCTCCACAGGAGACCCTGCTACACAAAATAGAAGACACACACAAAACCCATGAGAGGTTTACAACTGCAAATGCTTCAGTTGCATTAGCCCTCCTGAATATAAAGCTAACTTCAGTGCTATGTGCTGGTTGTCTAAACATTCTAACCTGCCTGAAAAGAGATACCACCTTCATAGCAGCTGAACATCTCTTGTTTTCCATGTATGCTACCGTAATGTCAGTAAACATGTTGTGCTGCTCTTCATTCATAATTTTTTCATGCTTCATATTTAGAGGGAAAAAAGAGCATGTGAATTGCTATGATTCTGCTGTAGAATACCTTTTGTGTACATTTTTGTTCTTCCTTGCAAGATTGTGAATGCTTCGGCCACTCCAACCGGTGCAGTTACATCGATGTGCTCAGTACATTCATTTGTGTGAGCTGTAAACACAACACTAGAGGGCAGCACTGTGAGTTGTGCAGGCTGGGCTACTACAGAAATGCTTCTGCAAAGCTGGACGATGAAAATGTATGCATAGGTCAGTTTCATTCTAATTCTGGCATTTTGTTCTCTGCCTTTTTCAGCCATTCAGACCTTTTTAGTGCATAAGCAAAGCCATTTCCACCCTTTCTCTTCTTTCACCAGCTGAGCCAGAAGGAGCTCTTTCCATGGAGGAAATCTGTGTACCTTCCTTCCATGCATTCATTCTGAGTCTTGTTCCTCTAGTGTGAATACCTGAATAAGAACTACATCTTGCTATGACAGCCCTGGCTAAAAACTATGGAAGTTTGTGCCCTGAAAATTACTGATTACTCAAGTTCTAGGAAACACCTGAACACCAAGATCTAGTTTAGGCTAATAGGATACAAGTGTGATATTATCAAAGCCCCACTGTATAATCTGTGAATTGTGCAGTTCTACTCCATAGAAAATTAAATGAAATACAGTAGGTTTGTACAATTTCCAGACTGCAACCCTTACCTGCTTATTTGAGGGTATATAGTAGATTGATCACAGCATATGTCTCTAATGTAATTTTGGCAAATTAAACACATGGCGGGCCATATGCTTTCATATTTCAGAAGGAGTAGGGCAGTCTGATCAGATGAGAGGCTATGATGAATTTATTAGCTTTTTATCAAGAACAATATTGACTGTGTCCCCTTATTTAAGAAATAATGACACCAAATACACAGAAGCACCTTGCTAACCATAGGAAGGTATCAAGCTTACCTTACAGCATTTCAAAATAAAATTAAAGAGTCTTCTAAAAAGATGCCACAACATTTTCACATACAAATCTACAAAGGTAAAAATGGAAATCAAGACCAGCTGCAATAGCCGTGTTGTCTGAGGTGTAAGCTGAGATGTAAACCAAGGAGAATGCCATGGAATAAGATGGCTTCATCTGTGCTGAATTTCCAGCAGCTATATAAAAATTTTGCCTTGCAGGATTTTTCACTGAAAATTTTGAAAAGGGTGGGGGTTTTTTGCACAAAATATTTGTTTTTGTGTAATTTTTTTTAAAAAAATGTACTTTGTGTAAACATAATGTCCTATGTAGAACCAATGGTTGGGGGAGGGGTTTGCACAAAATACTTCTTTGCACAATTTTCACTGAAAAGTCCTGAATTACAAAAACTCATCAAAAATGTGCAAAACGTTGCATAAACTTACCAGGGATGGAAAGTTTGGTATTTGTTCATTAGGGCATGCATAAGAAAACCAAGTGAAAGCATACATCCCTAATTTCCAACACAGATATCACTGCCATGTAGGAAATGTTATGTGTGCTTCCTCATGCACACCTTCCTATATACATATCTGCATTTCTGCTACAAGTCTAATTGAGACCATCAGTTCTTGACGTGGACAAAGTGCAGCCCAAGGCTGTTTTTGCATCCTTTTTGCACATGGTCCCACCTATACTCAAAATGGATGCATGTACATTAAACATCCACAGTGATGTGCATATGGAATATACACACTTTCCAATATAGAAGTGTTTTCTGTATGAAAAATCTATTGTGAAGTAGTTCCAAGCCAATCTGCATAAGTTGTGGCTCACCAACACAAGTTCTGTAAATGGCATTAAAGTAAGTATTTGATATTTTTCAGTTTCCCCCAGATTTATGGGGGAGGGGTTCATGCACAAGTGGAATGGTGAAAATGCTTCTCCTCTTCCCATGTCTTCAAAACTTCTGGAGTTTTTGCAGCACTTGAATGGAAAACACAGTATTATTATTAATATTATTATTGTTGCTGCTGTTAATATTATTGTTGCTGTCACTGTTAATGTTCTATTATTTACATTATTATTCTACCTTTTGTTCCATGGTAGGCTATTATACATTCTTGGGCCACAAGTTCTGCAGGACTGCCATAAGTTCATTAAGTCAGATGGGTTATCATCATCAGTCATCTACTCCAGCTCCTTGCTGATGCTCAAACTTTGTATGGTACTCATATGCCCATCCTTCTCTTGAAATAGAATACTATTCGTTAAGTACTGAAGATTCTGGGAGGAAAAAGTTGTTCTACTAGAACACAGTTGGGCACATTGTGATTCTACAACTCTTGTTTCACTGCGGCTCCCATCAACCCTTGCCATTTACTATATTGATGAGGGCTGATTATCATTGCTTCTAATGATATCTGAATGGCCACAAGTTCCTGCAACAAACATTATCTTCAATTGTTGTTTTGCTCATTAAAGCAACAGTGTGTATTTTGCAGAGTGATATTTGCCATTTTAAAGTTTTATATTTCCTTGGGAGCCTTTTCAGGCCAAAGGATGATCCATAAATGTTCAGATAAATAGTACCGTTTAGTAAACTAAAATACAGCTTCACTCTGTTTCTTTAGCTATCAAGTTGTCTCAAAAGTCTTGATCACTAGAGGGATTCTGCATTATGAAATGCGAATCTGAAAACATGGACTGATACTGTTAGTAGATCTTGATTAGAACTGAATCTATTCACCATAACACATTCTGTTGCTTACAAAGAAATGCACTGTTGCAGCAACTGAAGGGGTTTTTGTTTTTGTTTTTTTTGTGCATAAAGCTTCCAGGGCAGGGGAGAAAATCCATCAAAATCTAGTTTGTTGTCCCATGCATAACTTTTCAAATGTTTTCTTTCATAAAAGAATATAGCATCAAAAACATTTGTACACACACTCATGCTCCTTTTGATGTGAATCAGTGCTAAGTTAAATCAAAAGTTTGATCCCTTTGAGCTTAATTATGCTGTGCAAATGCTATTTGTAGCAAGACAAGTGACAACCACTCAAATTGGCCAGATCAGTTCAATTAACATATATGCCAAGCACAGGTCTTTTAAAACAAACACTGATTTCATTATTACTGTTTGATGTGAACAAGGAACATTGTCTTTCTGATATCAAAGCTATCCAGCTAACTGTAGAGACCTGTGAGAGCAGTAGCTCCTGTTTTTCTTTTAGCTCATTTTTCTTCTACTTTTTCTTTGCCTGGGAATAGTAGTCTTTACTAAATGCAGGAGAGTGAGAGATCTCCATTACAGCTCATTAAATCAGAATGACAACCATTTGTGTGTGGAAGGCTGCTAGATATGAGGGATTCTTCTCTCACCATTGGATCAAAGTTGGGTATAAAAACTAGGAAAAGAGATCAAGGAGCCACCTGGGAAGAATTAGAGACAGAAGGTTAGATCCAGACTTACGAGAGTAGATCCTTTGAAATCAATCAGATTTAAATTAGTCATGACTTGGAATGATAGTTGGATCCAGACTTAGCCAGAATAGATCCAATGAATTCAGCGGGGTTTCGTTTCTTAATTTGATTCCTACTGATTTACAAGGTTCAGTTCTGCGTATGAGTGAATATTGAACCAATCCCAAGACTTGAGCACACCAGTGGATGAGAGATCCTGACTGCTGTTCATCACATTTTCCAGTTTCTGTACCCTTCCACCAGGCAGTGCTCAACTCAGAGGTTCCAAGGCTCAATTAGAAATCACTGCCTATGGCTTTGTCTTGCAAGTCAATACGTTTTCTTGGTCCCACACATTCCAGTGCCTGTCAAAAGAGGGTAAATCTAACTTTTTATGCATATGCTTTTCAGCAATCTGAAAAAGAATAGTGTTGCTTAAGGTACCAATGGCACTTGGATTTATGCATTCCTGTTAGCCTTTATATTATTCAGTCATTTTTAAATTGGCTTCCCCTTTTCCAGATGCACATGTGGGCCTCATAGTCTGTTTTCCTAGAATATTATGCATGAATTCTGAGCAAGGAGCAAGTCCTTCTGAAATCAGTGGAGCTCACTTCTGAAGCTGAACAAATGCATTAAGTCTTTGTGACCCAAATTGAACATTGTTGTAAAAGTCATCTGACTATCTTCCCCTAAGCCCTCTGTGTCAGAAAACCCTCTCCTGTAGGTTTCCCAGCTCACCACTGCAGGTGGGAGTAGGCACTGTAAGGAAGAGGAACAATCACCCCCTTGAGGTTCCACTGAGGAAAAAGAAAAGGAACAATCCCATTGGATATGGGCCCTTATGTCATTCACTGCTTGTTCTTCTGAAAGCAAACACAAGCCAAAATACAAAGCATTTCTGTTGTAGCTGAGAAACAAATAACGACTATCAGTTTGCCAGCTATTACACTAATTTCATGTTTTACAAATTAAATAGAATTTTGTCCATAATGACTCAAAACCTTAATCAAGCTGTATTTTGATTAGGATAACAAGCATTTGGGATACAGCAATGTTTAGGCTGCAGTCACTCGTCAAACATTTGCAGCTCTTCTTTTCTAAAGTGTCAGTAATGAGGATTATTATGTAATTTACTCTGTGGTCTGACACTGGAATTACATGAAAGCCACACAATGTAGTGTGAACAACAATTTCTTTAGAATCTACAGGTCTATCTAGAGTGCATGAAACCATAGTATGTCCATATCCACACCAGTAATACAGTATAGGAATTTCTCAAGGGTTAATGGATCTTCTTTTGCTGTTATTGCTGTTTTTATTCTGCTATTTGATACACCTCTGTGCACTCCTCTTATATATTAAACACAGTACTGTGAATTCATTTTGTCCAGAGTACCAGACAAATGATATTGGCTCTAGCTTTGGAGCCCATTTCCATTGCCAGTGTGCTCTGCATACACAAAGAATGCATGGCTCCAATCCTCCATGTACATACTACAATATGGAAAAAAGCACTTATCTGAAACAAGTTGTACACAGACAACAAAGCTTGGCATCTTCATTTTTGGATTACAGCTCCCAGAACAATCCAATGGCCATGCTGGCTTTACCTACAGCACACATATGTGGATCATTTTTTGTTTCTTCCTCCCTCCCTTGATCGTGGTCAAACTTGGTCCTATTGGCACAACTCTTACAGTTGCTACAACTTTCCCTTCCCCCATGGAGGCTGATCCATGCTGGTAAAAAAAAAAATCTCATTTCATTATGCAAGGCATATGACATAGCTGCTCAGGTTTGTAGAGAAATTGATATATGACATAGAATTTCAGGAAAAGTTTTTCATTGCTCAACCTGCTATTTATTGCAAATATGCGCAACACATATTTCATCACTGAAACATTTCAGAACATACTATGTAAATCATTTAGCTATTTTGTGATAGTGGAATCACCATTGTGACCACACTAAGGTGCCCCAGCTTGCAGCTGATAGAACAATTGGTCTTACTGAATGTATGGTAGCATGTCCAGGCCTTAAAAACTTATTTGGCATATACTCACATTACCCCAATTTCACATGGCTGATTGAGACCCTAGCACCACAGACATGAGCACAACTAACCATCAAGGTGAAACTTAGTTGACTTTGGCAAACACAAGGTTTCATGTGTCACGAATAAAACTACCTCTCCTGTGGGCAATACACTTATCTTTCTTTGAAACCTAGAATCTGCCATTTAAAAGCAAATTCTGAATTTCAGATTCACTTTGGAATTATCCCCCTTTTTGTCTCTTCTGACACAGTAGAACATTCCTTGGTAGTTTCAGCATTTAATTGACACTGATAATGAATTAGCTGGAGATGATGATGATGATGATAATGATGATGATTAAATTGATTCATTTGGTGAAATTATTTCCAATATCACTTATAGGGCAATCTTATACTTGCTTGCTCAGAAATAAGCCCTAATAAATTCAACAGGGCTTTCTCCTAGGTAAGTGGGTATGATTGTAGCATTAGTTTCCCTGGCTTAAGAATTACATTTGCAATGTACAAGGGTCAAAAATGTGAGTGACTGCTGTAATATTTGCTACTCATAACATTTCCCCTCTTTGACTTTTTTTCCCTATTTGCAGAGTTAACTCTTTTTCTTTTTTTCTATTTGCAATGTTAATATATTCTTTTTTTAAAAAAAAACACCTCCTGTTTTGTCATTTCTGAGCTCAGTGATACTTAATGAAATTCCAGGGAACAATTGTAAATGGGATGATTAAAAGAAAAATAGAGCTGTTCTCCCAGCATGGTCTCAAGATTCAAAAGAAATGTTCGCACTCTTTGCATTTGATAGCAGTTAGACATCGGGGTGTAGGGAAGCTTATTATTAACTTGGAGTCTATATTCTGTCTGCACATATTTATCTGCAATAAAAACCAAGTCCTTAAAGCAAAAACCCAGAAATACCCATAAAAAGAGAAACGGGGGAAAGGTATAGTTAGGAAGACGACACTGAGAAGATACAGCCACATATACAAGGGGGGGAAAGATCCATTGGGAAGGTACAGTACTTTTGACACCTAACCTGTCTTCATATGCACAAAGACACAGCCCAGACTGAGAGGATCAAAATTTCCAGTCCTGGCCATTTCTGGCTCCTGAATTAGTTGAATATGTTTGAATGGAGGACTCTTCCAAACATGAGTTCTCTCAGTAACCTACTTCAGTGTGCTGCCACTGAGAACCTGGCTTGAATGTCCTGCTTCTGGGAACCCCTTCCAGGGTGGCTCCCTGGGAAATGACAGGATTCCATGTGAAAATAACTCCTTGAGCTAAAAAGGAGGATAAGAGAAGAGGCAAATTCAGTACTTATCCAGTGTTTAATCAGACACATCTTAATTTTTTTAAAATGCATAGATTCTGAAGTTATATGTGTCATTGTTTTCCATTTCTACATGCTTACATTTGCCATGATAATGGAAATACAGTACCCAAATTACTGGGTCATATAAGTAGACAACATACCACTAAAGTGTTCAATATATAATCCGTTAATCAGCATACAGAGCAGAAAACCAGTATTATGCAAATAATGCCATTTGTTGCTGTTGCTATGTGCTATGGACTCTGACATATTGCAAGTCTATCCCAGGATTTTCTTGACAAGATTTATTCAGAGGAGGTTTGTAACAGAAAGCCATTGCATTCCTTTGGGCATACATTCTGATTGAGGACTTCAATGGCTTTGTAGGAAAGTTTCAAACTAATTGTCTCTACTTTTATTTACATAATAAGAATGATCTTTCCAAATGGTTTGTTCATTCTTTTTAATTTGTTAATCATACTACATAAACCATCATCTTTTTAAGAAAACTCTCTTAAGCCTTTTGTGAAGATCTGAAGGGTCTTAGTCCAGGTTTTGCAATTTGGGATTAGAACAGAGAAGAATTCTTGTGCCAAGTATCTGGCACATTTCCTACAAAACCTGTGCATTGAAATGCATATTACCATCATTGTTATCCTCTAATTATGAATAGATAAGATACTATAGACATACCACATAGAATCATAAATCATAATCATAAATCATAAATGCCCAAAGCTCCAGGACACTCCAACTTACCCATGTAATCTCAAGATGGATATTGTATAATAACTAAAGATGTACTGATGTTACCCAAAGAAATACAGCTTGCAAATGCCAATCACTAAAATGCCATTAATAAATTAAGCTAAGGTTCATAAACATAAAGGAAGATGATCTTGCAAATTAGCAGAGTGCATTTCATTGCATTTAGAAAATATGCAGCAGTGTGCATTGCATATGGAACCTTACTTACCTGTTTTAATAATTTAGAAGAGAATGTACTTGAAACTTATTGATGTTCCATGAAATACTGGACTTTCTTAATGTTCATTATAACAAATCTAAAAATATGAATTGGAAGCACTGCCATAGGCAGTTACTTTTCAAGACATGGGTGACCTCATCCTTTGCTTAAGAAAATGCGCCATCCAGAAGGTTATAAGAATTCTAAGAGTTAGACTTAACCTTTAATTCCAAGCTACCAACAGAGAGATCACTCTCAGTCTCCTATCATATATGTCTGTTTTTATTCATGGGTGGCATGTTGACTGGATAGGAAAGGTCATCCCTCCATCACCTGGGGTCAAATGCCTCCCCAGGCAGTCACAAATCACCACTTCTTTTTTTCTGCTTGCTTCTCCTTTGCCAGTGACTTTAAAATAAAGTAAAAGAAAGACTCCAAGTTGGTATTCTGTTATGGTAGTTGCACAAGTGGAATCCACCTTAGATTGGCAGCATGGTTCAATTATAGTATACCATGAAAAATGAACATAATACAGTTAACAATATTAATCGACGTGTATTATTAAGTAATACTCATTGTTAATGCAATTAATATTGTGTTAATTAAATCAATTAACCAACAGTCATTTCCTTCCTTTCTGCCATCATTAGATAATCTTCTTTTATGGTTAAAAGCTGACCACTGTTAGTATCAGTGATGAATTAGTTATAAACTTGTACCCCTGTACCGAGTTCACGTATGTTATCTTGTTTCTGCAGAATGTAATTGTAACCGTATTGGCTCAGTCCGTGATCGCTGTAATGAAAAAGGGATGTGTGAGTGTAAGCAGGGAACAACAGGGCCTAAGTGTGATAAGTGTCTGCGGGGATATTACTGGCACAACCAGGGCTGTCAATGTAAGTAATTGCCCTACTTCTGCCCTTCTTTCCCTGACACTTGATGCCTGTACTTATCTGTGCCAGCATGTGCAATGCTTAACAGCAGTGCCACTTCCCTTTCTCCTAAAGCTTTCAAAACTCCTTTTGTTTAAAGATTAAAGAGAGCATTCAAATATAGGTAGTCAATTGGTGATCCAGTCCCTTTGTTTCAATATGCTTGTTTGCTCCCCTTCTTTCTGCTAATGGCTGGAGTTAACTAAAATAACTTTTGACTTTTATCTCATTACTGAGGTCTCCAAGTGCATACTGAAACAGTACCAAATTGCACATGTGAATTTCATTCTGATTTTCCTTTTCTGCCAAGAGAACAAAAAAGTTGGACTGAAATTTATGGGTCACATCTATATAGATAATACTTCTCTAGTTTATTCTATGTCACAAGTAATTGTACTTGTTAAATTGCTTTAACTGAGCATCTTTTCAGAAAGGTGCCTAGTGGACTGCCAAAAAAAGACATTGCCCACCAAGCAATTGCCTAGTACAGATGTAACA
Source organism: Iguana delicatissima (assembly GCA_948472985.1). Lineage (NCBI taxonomy): Eukaryota > Metazoa > Chordata > Lepidosauria > Squamata > Iguanidae > Iguana > Iguana delicatissima. The sequence goes on from CAOKZL010000202.1 coordinate 1,059,094, forward strand.
TTGTCTGATATCTTAACCATAGTATTTTGTCTCCAGTTTTAGTGCAAATCATGGTTAGTTTTAAACTCAAGTGGACTGCTGGAAGTAAAATCTATGGTGGTTGTTAATTTCAGTGTAGACATAATTTTAACCATGACAAAGTGCTTGAAAGGAAAGGGAGAAGAATTTTTAGTGTGGGAAATGAAAAAGAGAAAGGAAGGATAGACATGAGTTGTTGAGCCCAGAGGGCAATTCTACTCTCATAATCATGGACCAAAATATTGCAGCCAACCAGGCTGATAATGATCCCAGTATACTTTGTATTGCAAAGCAGTCAGCAAAAGCAAACAAAATCAGTAGGTTAATGAAAATTAAATACAATAATGGAATTTCAGGTAGGTAAAAATGCAAATATCCAATTAAAGTTCACCTACTTCTTTAAGCTTGCCATGGAAATGTCTGCAGTACAGTCAGCTATTTGGAACAAGTATTCCATTAGACTAATTTTCCCTGGCTATCCATTAGTGAGTTATCTTTGTCTTTGATTTTATTTGCTTCCTGTTTCATGCTATTTTCCTAATGCCAGTGTATTCTCATTTGTGCATTGCTTATAGTCTTTTTCCATGGTTATTGGCTATTGACTATTGATTATGCCGTCATCATATGCATGTTGCTATATGTTCTAGGAGGCATGCCAGTTCATCTTCATCTTCTGCAGTTAGGAAAGACCCCAAAACTGCAATGTTTCTTGCCAATGCTGGCTCTAGAATGTTTGGGAAAGAGGACACTTTGTGCAAGTCACCCTCAGTGGCCATCCTTAAATAAAGAGCTGCCCATTGCAAAGTACTGTATGAGTTGTTGTTGAAGTTCATAGAGTTCTGTGGTACAGAAGATAGCAGTGTGAGCCCTTGTTTGAAAAGTCCTGAGTTCAAATCTCTTTTCTGCCATCAAATCAAGAAACTTGATCTTATACAAGTCACTGGATGATGTTAAGCTGTCTTATTATGAGGAGGACAACTTCTGTATAAAATATATGTGGGGGAGGATTCAAAAACTGCTTATGAAAACTTCCTGATTGTGCTTACTATAATCTGCTTTTAATGCAGGGATAAGACATTGTTTTGATGAATAGATCTGGAAATCTCTTTGAGACAGTGTGTGAATACTGCAGCGGCATCCATAGTATAGTTTCTGAAGGTTTCCAAAAAATCTAAGAAGTACTGCAGCCATTATGTTGTTTGATGTAAGGCCATGATCCTGCCAAAATTATGGGAGTTGTGCAATGGGCTGTCATTTTCTTCATAGTCTTTTTCCTGGAGTCTTTGGGACACATATCAGTTTTCATGTGAGTGCCTCCCAGTGGGTGGCTGATCAGGAGCTGGTTCTCTGGCCGAGCAAGCAGACCATACCTGACTGGATGCTGGTGGGGAAATCTTCCATATGATTCATCCAAAGTTACTGTAAGCGAGAGCTATCCATGCTGGGAAACTCCATCTATCCTTCCTTGGTTTTCTGCAGTGGGCTATTTGGTTTGGTAGGATGATTTAGAGCTAGGTTATTATCTGCTATGACATTATCACAATTTAGATGGTGATTTAACTTTGGGCTGAGTCTGTTTTGGACAGGGATAGAATCTGTGTGCACTTCTCCCCTGCTTCAGTGATCCCCTTGAAGGATTTTGGGAATGAAGATGTTCCAGGGGAGTGCTAGGTTGAGGCACTTCATTTCTAGATAGAACAGAGCAACACACAATGGTAGATGCTCACAGGCTTTCTATCTGATGCCATTCTGATGCTATAGGCAGCAGGCAGACTGGGGATGTGGGGCCCACAGTTCAGCAGACATGTTGGGTGATGGCTTGTATTCATTGACTTATAAAGTACTAAGGTTCTAAGATAAGTGATCAGTAAAGTTGTGGCCATTTCAAGAGAGAGAGATAATGTAGGTGTGTCCTGTATTCTTTGTTTATCATTTGACATTTTCTGCCCTACCCCTTTATTGTTAGCCTGACAAAGATGAACAAAGATGTTAGAATTTGTGTATTTTCCACAAATTGGTGGTTGTTGGTAGTTATTTTTGTTTTGCTTTATATCCTCTCCTTGAATCTTCTGCAATAGAGCTGGAAAAAAATAAAAGTCAATTACTGAATCTCCCTTAGAATTCTCAATAGGGAAGGAATGGTTTCATGAAGTGACTGAGAATTTCTGAACAGGAAAGGTTGTGCCAGATACAACACATAATATATATAAGAGTGCAGTCTGGTATGGAGAAGCTTGGTTGAGTTGGCCCCAACATAAGGCAAAGTCAGGCAGTCACCTAAGGCATCAGATGTTGGGAAGTTGTAGCAAGACACAGAGGAGGAAGAAGTGTACCATGTACCTGCTGCCTTCTGGTACAGCAGAAGACTATTTCATTATCAATGCTGAAGAAAGATTCAACTGCCAGTCCAATCAGGTTTTGCATGTGGAAGAGAAGAGAAGTGAAGCCATCTCCCCCCCCTCCGGAAATGAAGTATCTTGGTTTAGCCCTGAAGTTTGATGGGTCTTTTGATATAAATGGAGCCATGTGTTCCTCTTTCTTTCTACCAATAGTTTACACATAACTAATGGCAGACAACTGCAACTGGGTTAGATTTTAAAGTATTTGCTGTGGATTTTCAGCATTTTAATTTGGTTCAACTCCAGTTCATATTTTAGACTGATCAACCCTAGTATTAAGTTAAAGCTACATCCCCTCTCCCAAAACAATCAGTTTAGCCTGATGTGGGTCCTTTAGTTTTAAAGGAAACTGACGAGTGATGACAGCCACACAAGCCTAGGTGGCCTAGAATCTGAGAGGTGTAGTTATATGCATTGTATATATTTTACTAGGTAGCATCTTCCAAACTAGTAAAGTTTGTTTCAGACAACCTCAGCTAGGCCTTCTACTCAGTTTGTGGATTGTTCAGTGCTGGCTTCTGTAACCTTTATAATAAAAGACTCCCTTTCATGTTCACTTCATTTATTTTCAGGAAATTTATTATGCTAGTGTAGAAAATTACAAAAACAGGAACATCTCTCTGATATGTTAGAAAGATTCCCTCAAGATTACTTGCATGAACATGCAAAGCATACAGGCAGTATCCCTGTGGCAGCTGAATTTAAGCCATTAGAATCAAGAGTGAAAGAAGTAGTATACACAAACTTAATAAAGAGAGAGCCAGAGAGATCAATGGGGTTCTGGACCAGTGGATGGGGCATTTATTTTCTTTCAGCAGATAGAAACAGAAGTCAACAACAGAGAAGAAATAGGGGGAAGACTGTATGCATCACAGTCAGCTAGCAGTTCAGTGCAGACTGTACTCTCAACAGGTACATTATTTACCCCAACCTAATGCAGTTTGAAATTTGGCCTTCTGTAATGCATCCAGATGAACAAGAGACAGTCCGATGTAGGAGTCAATAGTTCAAATGATTGTACATTAGCAGTCTTCTGACAGATAGGAGGGAACAACTTAAATCTTATCTGATGAAGATCTAGATTTTGCTTACTATTTCAATTTCATGTTAATGTTACAAGAAAGGACTGCCTCATACTAGAATCTCATGCAGTCTTGTCCTCAGCTTCTGTCACATAAAGTCAAGAGGTCTTATTGATTTTTTGTGAATGAGCTTTCAAGGAAAGTTTGCAAGTTGAAAAAAAAAAGAATATAATTTGTTATTCAAGGTCAGTTGTGGATTTCATCTAAGCAGAATTTGGAGAAATTCCTTTTGGAGGGTTACATCTCCCAGAATCGTCTAGTTAGCATAGCTGGGAGATCTTAGTAGTGCAAAAGTAATTCTTTTAAGCTCTGGATTTCATTATCCTGTTGGATAGCCTAAATCAAATAAGAATAAGAATTTGGAGGTTGTCCATGAATTGTTAAGAAAGTATAAATAGTTTTAGGAAGTCTTGAGAAATGTCCCTATCAAGAGCCTATCTAGTGTAGCGGTTAGAGTGCGGGTTTGAGACTTGAGAGATCAATGGCAGATGATGGCTTCCATGCCGTAGGGGTTGTGAATCCATTCTAGGTTTAAGTAAAATAAACTTTAATTGAGCTATCCAGGATTCTGTCCCTGAAACAGGTTCAGCACCTTGTTTAGGGTCCTTCAAAGTTCTTGCTAAAATCCAGAGCATATACATGGTGCCCACCATCAACAAAACTATCACCCACCACTGAGAAAGATCCAGGTTTAAGTTCCCCTCTTAAACAATGAAGCTCAGTAGGTTACTGTGGACTTATCACTATCTCTCAGTGTGACATACCTCACAGGATTCTAGTAAAGATGAAATGGAGAGGAGGAAAGCCGTGTAAGCTCTGAAACAGTGTGAGAAAATGTAACCAGTAATAAATAAATAAGTAAACATTTCCTGATCAATTATCTTTCTTATGACAATAGAAATGTTCCTTATAAAGACAACAAGTTTACACCAGCAAGCTGTAGCTCACTTAAGAGATATATTGGTTGTGTTGCGCCTTCATAAAGTAAAAGGCACTGCTGTTTTCCTACCCTTTTTGTGAAATTATGGAAACTGTAAAAAGATCACTACCCAGAATAAGAAATATGTTTCAAAAGAGCCACACATTAGTAAGAATCATAAAATGATAGCTTCCTTTCACATTTGCATTTTATTGGTGTGTTGACTTGATTTTGCACTCCTAGACAGTAAACAGGGTCTCAACAAATCTCAACCAAGCAAATGATTAAATCACACCTTTGCACATTATGAGATAGTCTGGAAGGGCTTTTTGTTTGATACAAAACTAAGGGAAACTGTGGGGAAAGGTGTCAACGCCATTTCACTTGCTCTAAAGTTTCACCTGGAGGAAACATACTGAAGATTGCCAAGTAAACTGAAATAAGTAATAGTTCCTAAGTTTTTCAGTTTTAGCACTGGAGTGTGTATCTTCTCATGTAGTTTTTAACTGATAATTTCCAGCCCCATTGGAGCTCACACCTTTTTAATAAGCCTTTTAATTCACCAATGGAAATACGTCAGCCTCCAGGTCTGACTGGAATGCAGTTTCCATCAGCTTTATCCAACATAGCTAACCTCTGTTTTAACTTCTTAAAAGGTTCTCTTGATGCCCACTGTGTTTCACTCAGACTTTTATTAGCCAGGTTATATATAGAAAGCATGGACCAGCATGAAACCAGCACTCTTAACTACCACCAGCTTCTTTGTTGCCTGACCTGATGGTGAAGCTTGCTTCATAGGGAGCTCTCCATGATTCTGGATCTTCTGCCTTGCTTTTACTTTACTAGCCCAGACTAGAATATATCCAAAATCTCCAGACCGGAAAAGAATAGGAAATTAAATGTATCAGGGAAGGCACAGTGGGAATCAGTTCCCATTGATTTCCCACTGAAACATTGTTCAAGTACACATACACAATTAAATAGATCACCATCATCTAAACAGCACTGGTATATCAAGGCTGCTTGGAATTTGGTGACAGTGACTAAAACTAAGGCCATTTCCACCTTACACTGTTATAGTGCCACTTTCAATGTCCTATGGAATTCTTGGGTTTGTAGTTCACTGAGGCCAAAGAGCTCTCTGGTTGAGAATTCTGACTGCCCCTCCTTAAGTTGCAAACCCCAGAATTCCATAGGATGTTGAAAGTGGAATAATAACACTGGAACAGTGTAGTGTGGAAATGGCCTAAGAAACAGTGATTTGGCCCCAGGCCACTCAGTGAGTGAGTATATCATTGAGGTGAAAGTCATGCCTCGCTCGGTTCTCTTAGTCACGACATGACAGTTACTGTAGGTGAATCAGAAACATGTACCAGCCTCAAAAGTGTATAAAATATGTAAGGCATTTGCAGTCTAACCTGTACCACTTCATTTTCTATGTACAACTGAGCAGTCCATTGTTCACTGTGTTTCAAATTACATCCTTGTCCCATTATGCATTACATTTTCCCATTATGCATTACAAAAAGGTTGAGGGTTTCACTGATGTCAGTTCGATCCCAATTAAAGTAAATTGGGGAGACATGAAACACGAAATGTCTGAGATACTGGGGATCTCAGTGACCCTATGGTGCATATTCTCATTCAGCTACACAATAGCCACTTTATCTTGATGCAACAACTTTGAAAAAGGTGTTAACCATTCAGCATGATTTCTTTCATGTTTCTTTTATTTCTTTTGGTTCTTCTGATTTGAAAGTTATAGTGCATTTATAAGGGATCAGGGATGTGTGGAACCGCATGGGAATGAATGTCAGGGAACCAGATAATATCAGTATTCATAACTGGTGCTTTTTTTTTCTTTTCTAATCAGCACCATGAACAGTAATCTTTAATACAACTTTATGCTTTAATTAAACTGTAATAATTGTCAAATGCATCTCTTTTTTCAAAGAAAAAAAATCATATGCTGGAGGAGACTTCTGTTTCATTTGACCAAATATTTTTATGAACACAGAAAACAGAATGTTTCTGTTGCTTCTGCCAGCCACTATTGTTGTGACCCAAACTAGCAAGAATGTTTTCATAAGATCTCTGACACTTGTTGGAACACTCTGTGTTGCAGAACTGTGATGATACCCTGAAGCTGCACTTTTGAATTTGTTAAGAGATGAATGTCCTTAAATCTTTCAAGTAAAGAAAACCTAATGGGGTTATTATAAACTGGCTTTATGCCATCCTGAGCATGCAGTGAATCCCTAAAGGTGGTTCAATAAGTTGACTCTGGCCTAGCAGATACATCTGTCTGATCCAGTAAGGATACACTTACTGAACTTAAGTGAATTACGAACTTCAGTTCCCTACTAGTCCATCTTCCTTCTTGCAATCAGTTCAGGCATAATGCTCTGCCATGAATGAGGTAATAGGATACATCATACTGGAAATGCATTAAATGGATAACTGTATGATCATAGTAAAGGCAGAGTTTTGAGATCCAGCCAAGAAGATAGTAATGGAACTGTTCAAACATTACTTTCTGGAGAGAGATTGTCAACTATCTTCTATTTGGCCAGTACTACTATTTACTAGTAATTTAGCTAGTAATGAATCTAGGCTCATGTGTGGCCCTTAGCCTTCTTCATTAATGTCATTCATTAATGTCATTCAGATCAGTTGCTCCATGTTGAAAGAAGAGCAACAGTTCAGCTATACAAAAGGTTCTAAATTCAATCCATGTAATCTCTAGTTGGAAAAATCTTAGATTACAAGGCTGGAAAAAGACCCTTCCCTGCTTGAAACATTGAAGGGTACTGTCAGTCAGAATACACAAAATTAGGCTAAATTTTATTTGCATACCATGTACAGGGAGGAGTAGTTAAATACCTACACTCATAGAGTTTCAGTCCCATAGAAGCCTATCTGCAAGCTCCTTCTCCCATGTAGGCTTCTTCTTTGAAAATAACTTAAGAGTGTCCAGAGGGCCATAATATAGGTATGCAGAGGTTAAGGCCAGTGCTGTGGTCATCTCAGCATTGAGACAGAGCCCTGTCATCAGATGAGCACCTCTTCTTCTATAAAGGGTGAGATCCTACATCACACAATTTAGCACAAATCTTTCACCGGCAGAACTCTGCTACGACTCAACACACAACATTCTAAGATCTTTTGGCATCTCAAAAGATGATGTTATCAGTCTGTCTCTGGCTATGGGGCATAGCCAAACACTTCTCTGATTCCTCACACTTTCTACCACCCACAGAATGGCTATTGAAGGTGCAAAACCATGAGTCTGGAGGGGGGGATTGGTCATTGTTTTTGGGGGGTAGTTCATCGTGGAGAATAAACGAGAATACCAACCTCCACAATGACCAAAAAAGACACACACAGGTGTAAGGTGGACATATGCATGTGCTGTCACTAGCAGGATTCAGCAATACCATGTACAGAGTGGAAACACAACCCATGTAAGAACGAGTCCATAATATTCTAGAAGTGAGTATACTGACAATTTTTACAAGGAGAAATCTGGACCATTGGTAATCCTGTGCCATATTACATTCAGCACCAGGCTGTTCACTTAACCATATGGCATAAATGTATGTTTGTATAGATGTTATATCCACAAGTGATTTGTTCTTGTCAAAAAACTGCTTGGCAAACCCAAAATGTTGGTGATAGATCACATGGAAGAAGTAACAAATGAGCAGTCTGAGGCAAACACACACCCCATCTTGGTTTGTGCTGTCCTTTTTGGCAAAATTACATGACAACTGGCAATTTTGTAACATGTACTCTTTAAGAAATGCATAAAAGTTAAACAAGTAGCCGATTTGTTTTCCTTCAGTCAGTGTAATTTTTAAGTTGTTAATACTTGATGCCTTGGCAATAAATATTTTAATACAAGAATACAGCAAGTGCTTAGACATTGCTGAGAATAAAAATGTACAGTGAGCTTACAAAGAAAGAGACAGAAATGTCTATTAGGTACATGAAATAAAACATACTGCTTGATAGCAATTGCCACTTTAATCTATGTTTGACGGCAAATCTACTGAAGGGAACACTTATAATGTTATTAATTGAAATGAATTATTCATTGCTTATTTGAGCAAATGCTTATTGTGAAGTGACAGGTGGGAAGACATTATCGTAGAGGTTATTTGCCCATTGGAGCTATTCTGTAGTTTTACCATTGCACAAAGTGCTTGCCCCTCACTGTTGTAGAACAGGTAGGGACAAAAAGTCAATAGTGTCTAAAGCAGGCACTGAGGCTTCTGAACAAACATTTCTAAGACTAAGATAAATGTAATCTTCAAGAGGACATTTTTGAAAGGTATTAAAGATAGTTAAAGGGAGTCATCTTGCATTCCCTTGTTTGGTCATGCTGGACTAGACAGATGCCACTCTGATGCAAGTAGGCAATTGTGTACTCATGTTACGTTGCTTACTTACCTTGAATTCATAGTTTTAAAACTTTATAGTAATTGCCTCCATAGGAGAGAAGGATAATCAAAAGGCTGCAAAGAAGAGTGGGGAGCCCACCAGCTACACTCTTCACTCACACACAAAATTGTCCAAAACATTGCTGCAAACCAGTGATTTATTGTTACTTTGATGGGTGGGGACAGCTCGTCTATAAAGCAGGAGGAAGTGACACGCAAGGGAAGTCAAAGAACACAGAAACTGGGGTCTGAATATCACCACAAAACTTTTTAAACTGTTGGATGAAAAGGAATGCCAGTGACAATGCAATCCTAGACATGTTTACTTGTAAGTATAAGTGCATTAACAACTAAGGCTGTGTTCCTTGGAACGTGCACTTGAGATTTACGTCCTGTGAACCTAATGAATCTTACTTCTTAGTAAACATGTACAGGATTTGGAATTATGGATGTGAAGCTATAGACTGTTTTCGTTATAGATTCAGGCAGATAAATTCTGAGTGTCAGTGCAAATCTGTAGTCCTTCCAAAGTGCCTCAAACTGGCACAGTGTTATGTTAGTTTCACATGATCTCATTATAGAAACACACTGAGACAGAAGGTTGCTAATCTATAGGGGACCTTGAGACACTGCATAACCATTTTTAAAAAAAGAAAGAAAGATCTTTCTGCAGGAGACAATTCAGTAGGATGTTCTGTTAATGAGATGCTGTGTTGGAATGAGTTTGGCAGATTAAACATTTTGATGTCTTGAACTAAACTTCTCTTTTGTCAAAAGGATGCTTGGACTGAAACACTTATTATTGAATGTGTAGGGTGTTGGTTCTGTGTTTGAGAAAACTGTTTTTCCAAGGAAATTTCAGGGAAATAGTTTTACTACCTCTTACATTTCTCACCTTCAAGAATGAAGACTGTCAAGAGAAACTGAATATTTTAAAGTAAGATAGAGTCTTTGAACCCAGTCTCATGCTTCTGTTGCTAACATGAGAAGCTTAGAAGTCTCTTGCAATCACAAACACAAAAACATTTGGGCTTCAGTCCTATACTTATTTGGCATGGGAATAAATTCCATTGAATTCACTAGGTCTTATTTTTAACTAGATATGTATAGGCTTCTGCTGTAGAGTAAGAATGTGGGATGTGCTAACACCACCCCAAGTACAGCAGTTTAATAATATTTTTCCATAATCTGACTTTGGCATAATAACACCTATTGAGTTGGGCCAGAATTGTTGGCCCAAGGTGGAAAAGCACTCTCCAAAATTATAGCTGATGTAATTTTCACAGAACCCCCTCAGCCAGTAAAGCCACTGGCCATACTAAATAGGGGATTCTGGAGATGGAAGTTCAAAAAAGTGGATTACCCCAGCAAAGATGTTCTCCAAGACCTAAAAGGTCCCACCAGCAAGTTTTCTGGACAGTGGGAGAAGGCAACAGCGAAAACAAATGACAGAAATAGCTGCTGTAGCACTGCAAAGTGTATGTACAAACTGATAAGAGTTTGTGCTCTCAGTGCTGGGCCCTTAAAAGAAAATGATCTTACCAGGCTTGTACTTTAAGGAAGCTCTAACACAGTCCTAAGTTTGTGTGTTTGTTTTTAATTTGTTTAAGAGAGCAATGCTGAAAGGACAAGTATTAAGCAGGATCATGGCTGCAACTACCATCTTTTCCCACCCCAAATTTCTTTAGCCTCTGCATTGCCACAACACTTGTGGGTGCAAGAGGTGTTTGAGGGGGAAAGATAGTAGCTCCTGCATACCACAGCCTGATGCTTTCCTTTTAGTGTAATGCCTTTTAATTGTCTTTGTTAAACATTAATTTTAACATAAACCTGTTAACAGCCGGGGGGGGGGTCCTCCAGGGCCCTTTACCATATGTCCCACTTTCTCAGAAGAAATCCTTCTGAGATATCTACCTATTGTCTTCAACTCTTCTCTTCATTCTTCTAGCTTCATCTCATCTTGCCTTCTGACATTTCTTTTCTTTTCTTTTGTTATGTCTTATCCTAAGGTCTTTAGCCCACCTGGTTCCACTGCCAATGCTCCCCTTCCTACCTAGTTCTCCCACCAGAGTTGCCAGTGAGCTACAGTAAGGGCAGCAAGAAGTCTTCTGAATGTCCAGTTGGTGGACCAATTACTACAAAAGACCCTTCCGTCAACATAAAAAAGAATCCCTCAATATATATTGATACAGAGATGAAGTGGGCTTTTCTAATTCCTTAATTTCTTTTGACAAGTGTTTAAATTTCTTCTCATCAGTTGAGAACCTCACTCAGGGAACTTAACTATGTTATAATAACTATGTAATTCAGTTTGTTATTTTCACGGTTTGAAGCATTGAAGCTTATAACAGAAACACAGCAAATAAAATTTGAGAGTGAAAATCTGAATGAGGGCCAAAAGAGACTTGATGATGAAGATGTATGAACAGCCTTTGAATTTGGCAAACCACAGCAATGGTGGTAGACAGGGAGAATTTAAATCAAGTGTGATACCCCTCCATCCAGCCATCCAGCCATCCATCCACCATCCCTGGTTACCATTTGCACAGAGATTGGAGAGCTATTCCTACATCTCAGTCATTTAGATTTCTCTCATACAAGCCAATTATAGCATTTTTATATCACTTTAACTGCCACAGTTGCATCTGACAGAAGTCTGGAATTATAGTTTGCTGAGGCACTAGAAGTCCCTGACAGAGAATTCTAAATACCCCTTCCTAAACTATAAATCCCAACATTCCATTGGATGGAGCCATCAAAGTTAAAGTGAAATCATTATGCTATAATTATATAGTGTGAAAAAAACTCCTATCTAGCCTGGCTTAGATTTAAACCATCAGTGTAATAAATCCACAATAAGAATACAGAAATAGATGGCTGGTGCATTTTAACAGCAACAAAAATATTTTTTCTCATTTGGAATGTGAATTTTAAAAAGGTGAATTTACAGTTTCTGAAATACAATCTTTGAATTTCAGTAGCAAAGTTCCATACCTAAGGCATCATGAACAACTGTTTTCTATATCAAAGTGTAGAATACTTTTGATGTAATCTGACCTAAAGTAGATGCAAACTTTTAATATTAATGTATGTGTTAGAAAGCTTTAGTCTAATACTTTACCATAATTACTGAAGAAGGCCAAACATTGATGCTGTGTCTCTGTTACTCTGGATTGTTAAAGGAAAAAATATTATGAATATTTTGGTTCATATTGAAGGTTCTTTCATGGAAGACATAAGAAAATGTATAAATCTTCAATATCATACCATATTTTAAAGAGCAATGGGTGGGAGACATTTCCAATAAAGAGGTTGTTTACTTCCATCATATATTTTATAGTCCTGGAGCAGTAGCTCAGCAATAAATTGTCTGCATTTTTCCCCCTATGAAGCAGATATATATTTTTAAAAAATGGGAGATCTGCAACATTATATTTGTAAATCTGCCTTCACCTGTTAGTCTGCTTAATAGAAGTGATATTATAATTTTCTTCCTCTCCATAACATCCACAGAAAATTTTTTAATCCTTCAAGGCTTGTCAGTCCAAAGCCTTACTCAGTTTCCCATATAATTATGAAATTGTAAGGACAAGTGACCTCTGCTAGTTGTGTTGGGCAACACAGACCATGTAGTTCCCCAACCTGTTTTTGTGAGCTCTAAAATACAGTCATCCCTCCACATTCGCTAGGGTTAGGGGCACAGGAGCCCTGTGAAAGTGGAAAAACTGTGAATAACTCTAGGCCAGTGGTTCTCGACCTGTGGGTCCCCAGATGTTTTCGGACTTCAGCTCCCAGAAGCCCTGAGCATTGACCATAGTGGCTGGGGCTTCTGGGAGCTGAAGTCCACCAACATCTGGGGACCCATAGGTTGAGAACCACTGCTCTAGGCCCTCCCAAACCATATTTAACACACACAAAAAGCATTCAACCCACCGTGGATTCCTTTGAAGCATCAAGGTTCCTTCACAAGGGAGAAGTGGGTGATTGGTAGGGCTTACAGCCACCTCCACTGCTTTTCCCACACCATTTTTAAAAGAGACTTTACAACCCTCGTTCGCAGTTTCTCAGTCTCACGAGGCTTACATTCCATATTAAAATGGCATAGAGAGGCAGCAGAGGTGACAGCAAATAATCTGTGAATAATCAAATCTGCAAGAGTGAAACCCACCAATGTGGAAGCCTGACTGTAGTACATACAAATGGAGATCTAAACTTTTGAAAGCTTACGTTATGGAGATAAAACCTGAAGCTATCTACCTAACTGTTGGATATTACTGTATTAACGCAAACTCATTTTCCTCTAATGCTTTCTCATATAATAGCACAGAAACATTTCAAATACTAGATTCATATGAACACATGGCCCTTCCAATTTAGCTGTTATGTAACTAAGAATGTGGGTGAAAACCATCCACAAATGGTCCTGCCCCAATGTTTCTGGGCTTGCAATGACACTGTGTCAACTTGGGATGAACCTGCATTGATTTTTTTTTCTCTTTTGTCTAGTAATGTATGAGGCCTGTAATACTTAGTAAACAAACCTGTCATTGGTTGTAAGAAACATCTCTGTTGAAGAAACGTCTTGTTTGTGCCCATCTGCCTGTTCTCACATCTCACTGGTCTAAATCCAACTGTTATTCCCAATTAGAGTGTGAAGCCTGTTATTTCCGATTACACTGCACTTTACCTTGGTATAGGTGATATCAAATGGATGAGACAGAGAGAGAAATGAAGGACTTATCTTGTGATTATTTTCCTCTTTATTTTGCTAGTAAGTGTAGCAAAGCAGACAACTGGCACTCTTCTTGCTCTCACTAATAAAATACATGCCTTTCACATGCACGCCTCACACAGAGATCTATTTATAACAATAGTCATTCATTATGTAGAGCCAGAAACAGCGATACTCTTAGGCGATTTATTATATGAGATCTGAAACACAGAAAGGTAATATACTATCTCTGGTTGGAACTTCTGGATAAATATCTAACAGAGTTTTGGAAAGGTCTTATTGTTGGGCAGCAAGAGGGCTAATGAGATGTGAACAGCAGCAGGGAGGTTTGAAAGATAGAGCTGTAAGTGCTTTCGGTTGCCATTTTTTAAGTAAGATACAGATACCAGGCTGGGTGGGTTCTGTGAGAAGCCACCATCGTGTCTTTGCTTGCAATGGCAAAATTTCTTTGCCCAAATCTTCCTTTTCAAGAGGTTAGCCTGATCCTGATCCTAAGTAATACTATCATTTGATATAACACATATGTTTCAATACACTTGTATCTTCATCTGAGACTATATCTGGCCTGGGAACAATTGTTGTTGGTGTGTAGCATGATGCAGTCTAATTAGCTCCCCTGCTAGATCCCTTCAACAAGCATGCTGTGATTGGGCTGAGACTAACATCTTCCCTTGAAATTCTATAATTTTTGTTCTATAATTTTTGTGTTAGTACTAAAATTCAATAAGAGGTTTCTGGGATTTGAAGTAAGTTTACATATTGAAATAAATTTCATTTTCATAAGTATATATAACCAGATAATTACTGCATTATATACGTCTGTTGTATTTTCTCCTCTAGGGTTAGAGCCGTGTTTACACATTCATACATTGTTTGATGGCTCCATATTTCATACTTTTGATTCTTAGTCCAGTCCATTTGATATTATGAAAGGTAAATAATGAACTGTCAAATACTGGAGTTTTATCAGACTTCACAAAGGTTATGAGATACAATTTATGTATTTGCTGAAGCATTCAAACGCACTGAGTACGATATGCAAATTCTAAGTGGAAAATTTGTTTCGCCTCTAAATATAATCAGTGCCTGCCTGATGGAATCACTGGGTGACTGAGCTTTTCCAAGAATGCAGTTTCACAGTAAGTGAAACCTGATGAATTCACCTCTTAAAATACACCTCTACCAACTGTGCAAAAATCAGAAAGGGAGCTTTAGGATCCTTGAAATCTCTGCTCTTTTGCTCTCAAAATAACTGCCACTAATTAATCAGACAAATTGATGTGTTAATGAATGAATAAGACAAAAGTATGCAGCTAGTTTAGGAGGTCCTTTACTCGATCCATTAAGAATTGTGAATGGTACAATTGAGGCCATTTCTGCACTACATCGTTATGGTGCTGCTATTCCACTTTCAACATCCTATGGAATTCTGGGGTTTGTAGTTTCCTGAGGCCAAAGAGCTCTCTGGCTCAGAATTCTAAAGGCCCCTCCCTAAACTGCAAACCCCAGGATTCCATAAGATGTTGAAAGTGGAATAATAACACTATAACAATGTAGTGTGAAAATGGCCTGAGTTTCCTACACTACCTGCATCATTCCGTCACAGTAATGTGAAATTTTTTAACACTGTTAGAGAGAATTATTAATGTGGATTGCAGAGTCTATAACGTATTGGCTCTGATGCATGCAGTCACCTCTTCTAAATCTCATAGTAGGATGTAAATATACAGCTTGACTTCTTTTTGCAAATTTTAATCCATGTGCATCCTATGAACATTGGCTAAGGTATCAGCTAAATATATCGCTACTGCTAAAGCACTTGATATCCCATATGGACTAAAATTCTGAAGGTATTCACGAAAGACCTCAAACCTGAGCAGCTCCAGTGCATACCAGTTTTAGGTCAAGAGAACTAGAAAGTGTGGCTGTTTATGGCTACCAACAGAATGGTGTTTCATTCATGGCTTCTGTCATCATAACATTGCAGAACTGATTCATGGCATGTTCTTTTGTATTTCCCTGTCCCTAGCCAGCACCTGTGATAAGGAATAGCAGCAGCAAAAAAGTCAAAATAGTTATGTCTTACTATTTGACACAATGAGGCAGTCGTTGCACACAGAATGTGCCCAGTGAGATGCTGGAAAACAGAGCAGTATGTTCAACATAACCTGCCCTGAACCCCCTGAATTAGCTTGCTGCTGTCTGGCGCAACAGAAGTTTGTGTCCCATTTACCAGCATGGAAATAAGATTCAGTTGCCATTAGATTCTTTGGAAGGAACTGCATAGGAGCGAGTGCCATTTTGCCCATCCCCTGAGGCTGAAACAACCTCAGCCAGCCTTAGAAAATACACTGCACAATGATATCAAGATGTGGGTAAGCAATGCTTAATGTTTGAGGAGAGAGGATAAAGAGATGCATCTGTTTCATCCCAGTCGCATAGGGACGTGGGGCGAGGGGGGCAATTCACCCTGGGTGGCAATTTTGGGGGGGCATCCTGGCCTGTAGCCATGCCTCTGTGTGCCCTGGCCACACCCCCATGCTCCGCAGCCATGCCCCTGCGCACAGTGGCCATGCCCCTTGCACCATAGCTCCGGCCCCTCCTGCCCCCTTTCCACACACTCCAAGCTCCGCCACTGTTTCATCCTTAGCCACACTTCTAGGTTTAATATCTAGTTCCTTCCTCTGCTGAAATACAGTGAGTCACAAACCCAAGAAAAGTGTAATTCATCTTTTATTTTTCAATTTAAAATACTTTTCAGCTTTTGGTGTACTTTATCTTATGGGAAATTAAACTGAAGGTGAAACTGATTAAAACAGTTTCCTAATGAAAAAACCCTTTTGAAAACAGGAATGAGATGAATTTTAAAAAATCAAGTGCGCCCCAACTGGTAGGCCAAACTAGCAAGTTTACTCTTATTATATACACCAATATACCTGTATGTATGATTCTGTACTTTCAGCAGATAGTTATAATATAATCAGTTACATGTTTCTCCTGTAAAATCTAGTAACTCTTAAAATAATTGACAATCTATTTCATTTCATTCAATAATGGGTGGTGGAATTCGTGCTGCTGACATGGTAGTTATGAACTTATTGACATATCAATTAAAATCTCTATTTTGAGTAATTTAAAGTTTGACCATTACATAATTTCAAATTAAAAACAGATATTTGCACAGATCTTCAAAACAATGATGTCATCTTTTCTAAGTGAAAACAGCATAAAAAATAGAATCAGCTTTCAGTGGTAGGTTGTTGGAGGTTTGGTATACACAAAGCTGAAGAGAAGCAGTGATTAAAGTTTTTAATTGCAGTAATAATCCAGACAGGAATCTAATTTCTTTCTCACTGTGTGATATAAAAATCCAGAGGATTCTCCTTCAGTTACCCAAATGTGGAATAATTCTGTGCAAAAAATTTCCATAAGCATTTTGTTATGCACAGTAGGTGTCTCACATGAAAATTTACATAACAGACCCAAGTACTCCTTTGGATCCATTCTAATCTACTTATTAACATGTGTCAGGTTATGATTTCTCCCTTACAAGTGCTGGAGTATACATACAGAGCTCAGCCAGAACAAATTCCTCCTTTAAGGCAGGCATAGGACTTTCAAATGAGGTATTCTACAGAATATTTTTCTGTATCAACATCACAATTGTATGACTAACGTCCTGAATCCACCAGAGATCCACAGCATGCTTTGACTGCTAGCTATGATGCTTTGCCTTCCATGGTCATACATAGTGCTGGCCAAGAACATTTTGCTTCCTGACATTGAATAGCAAATGTTGCCCCATCAACCCAACTCAGATGTCTAAACCCAAAGCCAGCCAAGCTGTTATGGCAGATGAAGCAGAAAATACAAGAGGCATCTTTTCCTGTTTTTGTTTTGTTTTGTTTTTGTTGTTTTTGTATTTTTTTAAAAGCACAGTCCTATGAGTAAAAAGTAAATCGAAATGAAAACTTTGCTGTCTTTTCATGACACTCAAAATTTGCTGCATAAAATGGCCACCTCACCTAGCTCTAATAGTAGACTGGCCATCCCATATTGGATGCTTTTACTATAAGGGAAGAGACCAGCTTGCATATCCTGGACTATATTGTATGATTCTGTATAGTAACCTGCCAGTTGAGAGCTACTCTGAACAAGCTTCTTTGAAACAAGGGAGGGAGAGAGTTACTGCCATTTTATGGACAATAGGGAGATATGTATATCATTTTTTTCAAGACATAGTCCTGCTGGTGAGACTAGTGGAAAGTAATCATCTTACAAATTAAACCTCTGAGGAGAAAGTAATTTCTGAGAACAGTAAAAGCTGTCTGTTTATATCAAATATTCAAAAGTCTGTCACTTCATTCTTAATCATAAATTTAGAAGCTACCCCGAGGACCTCACAAAATAATTTCAGAGTTTTCTCATCAAAAAGCCACCTCCATCCACATGTGAGAAACTTGGTATATATGAGGAGATGACTCTCACTTGGCCAGAACCAAAATGATTAACAGTTTGTTGTGAAAAGTGCTTACTGTGTCAAGATGTTACTTTTTCAAAGGTTCTTTACATTGTGTTGAGAAACAGTCTGATGTGCCTACTTGTGCTGATTCCAATGGTCTTTACTTGCCTTCACTGATGTTCTCATATAGCCACATTTATTGGCTATATAGTACTGTAATTCCATTGTATTTACTGTATGACCCTTGATTTGGTAGGATAACTCATGTGGCTTTTTCTGGAAAGGAAAGCCAGTAGCAAGGAGGGAGGGAGGAAGTACTAAAGCAGCAGCAATTCAGGGAAGAGCAATACTCAATAGGATTTTTGGAAAGTGAATACTTAGATTTTTGGAAAATGAGTAGTTACAAAAACAGCTTTCTTACCTCACTGAAAAAGAGTCCACATTCTTGAATTTGGAAAACTAACATGGCTCAAAATGTAGTATATAAAATACTATGGGGTTCTACAGCAACCATTATTTCTCTCACTGAATATGGGCATAGAAATTTTTCCAGGACTATCAAAAGAGGCAGGAATCCTGTTGAGCAGTTACAAATATGTCACCTAGAGTTACATACTCATGACTGTTTCATATTCACTATCCCTTCATAGCCCCTAGTTTAGGGGATACATTGGGATCATGAAAGTCCCCCAATCCTCACTTACCAGGCAGCAACTGCTGCAATCAGTGAGGGTCTGTTGATCAGGAAGCAGCTAACAGATGGTCCCACCACTTTGTGTGATCAATCTCTAGCATGTGCGAGAATTCAGACAGGGGTTCAAGCTTCTGCCTGATACACTGGAGATTGCTCAGGGGAGGAGGAATCAAGTGTCAGTTAGCTGCTTCCTGATCAGCAAGGGAACAGACACCCATTTATCACAGAGGCTGCCGCCCAGTTAGTGGGGATTGGGAGATCAGGACAGGAGTCGTCATGGAGCATCGTATCTCCGGTGCTTACACATTTGGAACTCCCCACAGGATTCCAACCAATGTCTTCAGGACAACCTATGTCTCCATTGTCCCTTTATTGCACAGCCTTAGTTTTTATTGTCATACTATGTATTCAAAATGTATCATTCATTTCCCAAGTCAAAAGATGGCTCAAATTATGAAAGCACTTGACAAAAATCTTAATCAGTTTTATCTATACACAACATACACAGCAACCATACACAGCAACATACAAAGAGAACATTTCTGATTTACCCCACAAAGTACAGTGCAAGTCTTCAACAGAACACAGATAATTAATGGCACTATCCTGATAGTTTCCCTTCTATAATCTGAACGTAGCAGGCAGTGTTAAGGAATACAAAGCAGACTGTGTAGCCTATCTAGCATAAATCTTCAACATTTACCTCCCTGTGTCTTATCCTGCCCTGAATCCCTCTGTGCTAACCCACCACACTAAACCACAATCTTCTTTCCCTTTGTTTTTGGAAGTTTATAATGCAAGCATCAAAGAAAGAGCTTCCCCTTATCAAAATTAGTACTTTGGGGAAAAGGAGATTCTATTTTTTTTTATGTGAATAGTTATGTTTACAGTTGGAAACCTGCAGGACACTTTTTTTGCAGGAGACCTGAAGCTATAGAAGAGAAACTGAACCTTCACCATTGTGGAAGTCCATTTTCACATTTAGAAACTGCAGTCTTCGTATCGTTTTCATATCTCTAAACTTAAACGTGTATAGCTCCTTCAGCATTTCATTATTGGCTTCATGCCTCTTAATCTGATTGTCACATTTACTGCTTTCCCCAGCTTTCTCCAATTTGACTGTAGTCCCTTAAATTACTCTGGCAGCTTTTAGAACTTCATTATGAGCAGTCTAATATCCAAGGGTTTATGACACAATGGAGACTAAGGAGTCCTTCTTACCCTTAAGAATCTTCTTCCTTGAAGTGCTTGATCTAAATCAGAAAACTGTACAAGCTTAGTTAACCATTTCCCCCTGACTAAGAAAAATTGGAGGATCTATCCCCACCGGAACAACAGTAATTCTGAAATGACTAATCCTGGATTTATTTTCAATTCTGTCCATTTTAGAAAGCAATCTCATGTTATCCTCTATCAGGCCTGTCAAAATGACTCCAGGATATGAGATTATGATTTCTATCTAGAGAGAGTACCCACTCATCATTTTGTGCCATGCTGAATGCTAGGTTATCTCTCTTTTTCCACCTATTTATTTATATATTTTCCTATTATTTCAATATCTACTGCATTTCTGTTGTAAGAAACCACCAAAACTGATTGCCCAGCATCATAGAATTCTCACAAAGAGGACTCCTGTGATGTTCATAAATACAGTCCCTTGGACTCAGTTGTCACCAAGTTCACCCGCCTTCCCTGCCCATATTTCAGAATGAAGTGTGATTTCAAGATTATGAGTTTAATTGGTCACCAAAAAAATAGGAAAATAGAAACTGAATGTTATGATCTATCTGTATTAGCGAGGCGAAGAATGTATGTGACGAGAGTCCTGTTGCTATATTATGTCCTATGAGGAGTGGCTGAAAGAGCGGCATGTGTTTAGCCTGGACAAGAGAAGGTTAGAGCTGACTTGATAGCCATGTTTAAATATTTGAAGGGATATCATATGGAGGATGGAACAAACTTGTTTTCTGCTGCTCCAGAGAACAGGACATGGAGCATGACTTCAAACTACAGGAAAAGAGATTCCACCCAAACATTAGGAAGAACTTCTTGATGGTAAGAGCTGTTTAGTGGTGGAATACACTGCCTCAGAATGTGGTGGAGTTTCCTTCTTTGGAAATTTTTAAACAGAGGCTAGATCGCCATCTGTCACTAGTACTTTTATTGTGTATTCCTGCATGGCAGGAGGTTGGACTGAATGGCCCTTGTGGTTTCTTTCTACTCTGTGATTCTATAATTTATACTTCTGCCCAAAAGTTAACCTTAAAAGTTGCTGAATCCTGAGCAGAAGCTAGTTGAAATAAATGGTTACTCCAAAGCTGTATGATTCCTTAAAAACCTTATTCATTAGGGATCTATTGTAGTTTCAAATGAATATATACAGTGTGTTGACATGAAAATAGTCAGTGAATTCAACAGGACATTCTCTAAATTAGGTAGTCATAACTTCAGCCTACAACCCAACACATATTAATTTAGGGGATACGTCCTACTGAATTCACTGAAGTTTATTGTGAGTGCAAATATATTATTAAAAAAACAAGCTTGCATTTATTCTGTGGTCCACACAGTGTGTTATATTCTGGCTATTTTCTTAATAGTAAAAAGTTATAAAATCTAACTTCATTTTACATCAAACAGAATGAGCCTGTTTCCGTTATTCTCCTGACATCTTAGCTAATTTTTTTTCTTCAGGGAAATAATTAGTTCGGTTTCTCAAGACTCATTACCTGCACTTCTAATTTTCATGACCGTTATACTTCTCTCTGTAAGATATCTTTCTCCCTAGATTTGCTGCGGTGAATTTATTATGTCTGGATACTTGCATTAGGAATTGTTTCCTTGTCTGAAAATTTCTTCTTTTTACTTGATTTGGGGTGTATAATGATAGTGTTGGCAGTCAGTGTGGTGGTAATCCACTTTGGGTTTTAGTCTGAACTTCAAAACATCTATCCAGCATGCAGAACCTGTATGACAGAAAGGGTGCAGCACTTTGAAGCGTTCAGATAAAGTGTATGGTGTATTCACTACTCTACTGACATGGAAACCACTAGCTGCCACTGTTGGTAGTATGCATCTAATGCACATGATTGTAGTTCCTTTTTAGAAAATTGACTACTATAACAGAAACGTGTTATTCATGTCAATTTTTTAAGAGGGCACATGGCTCAAGTCCACATAGCTACACCATCAGTCAAGACCACGAGCTAGACCATCTTCAAAAATGAGGGGCAGAGGAATGCTTTCAGAAATGCTAGGGAACATGAAAAGCCTGGAGTCAACATGATGGCTTCCGTCTCAGTGGAGCAGTGAACCAACTGAGTTTTAGTCTGAATTTCAAAGCAGCTGTCTCATCTCCTGAACCATATTCCCAAAATGTGTTCAACACCTTTAAAATGTGGACTGAAACCGGGAATAGATTCACCATCTCACTGACATGGAAGCACTAACTTGGCACAGCTTCAATTCATTATGATACCAACCCCAAAATATTAGAATGATGGGTCTTTTGTGTATGAATCCACAGGTGTGAGGCAGATAGTTTTTAAATCAAGTAAACACTAGAAAACTACAAAATTTAATCTGGAAAACAGAAATAAAGATGCTCAAGGACACTTAGGAAGTCCTTGGAAGAGAGGTGTAAGTCAACTTAAAAACATCAGCATTTACTTCTCTCTTCGCTCACCATTTTGGATCACCTTCAAATGCCACCTTTTCTCAGTTGTTTTTACTCTATTTATTGGCATTAATCAGACAAGGAAATGACTCCTTTTTGCAGGAGGCAAATAGCATTTAAATAGAAGTATTTCAGATCCTCATCTGCCAACAGTTGGACTTCATCAATCCCATTTTTAAAGGTGACCAGTGAGCTCTCAGCTCCTATACAAAAACAGGAATTGCAGCAGGAGCTTGTCTCCTTCACAAGGCTGCCTGATGTATTTTGCTTCTTGGATGAAAAGACATCTCCAGTTCCACATAAAGAAGCAGATTAGACTGGTAGTTCAACACTGGTGAGTGAGCTGCATCTTCCACTGAACCAGAAAGACAGTCTTGGGCTCTTACACTAGGCTGCCATCCCACATCATCCCATCTTGATCCCACCAATGCCACTGCTGGGATGAGATCAGGACCTGAATGCTCCCCACCACACCACTCTGCTGTTGGCAGATGGGTAGTGTTCAAGACACACTGCTCCCTACCACAATACAGCTGCCTTCTTCCTGAGCTATACTGCAGAAGGAAGCACTTGAAAATAGTTCAGCCCTACCCACACACCCACAGCCAACAGGATTATTACATGAAGGGAGGCCGTTAACATATTTTTCCAGTAATGGCATATGGCGCTATCCCGATGGCTGGAGATGCGACAGCAGTGGGACCGCAATGATGTTGTGTGATGGCACATGTAGCAGAGTGGCAGCAACATGTTCCCATGCTGAGATTGTGCCATTGTACAATAAAGGCCCAGGTTACAGGTGCAAAAAAGGCTGTCATCCAGCACTGTACCACTCTGTTGTACATGCATGCACAAACACACAGACACACACACCAGTTGCCTTACATTGTTCCCATTGCACTACACATTAATCAGTCCCCACTAAAGTAGATCATTTGAATCAATGGGAATGTTGAGTCTTACAGTAATTGTTGCAATGGATCTATTCTAACAGAGACTAACCAGGTGGATTCAGGTCACTGCCATCTTTTCTTTTTCTTAATCTTCCCTCCCCCTTCACTTTTTGTCTTTCCTCCCCCTGCACATCTGCATTATTCATAAGTCTCAAAGGAGAAAACCAGTCATACCTTGTGCAAAGCCATCTTTTTGAGCATATATAAATGGATGTCTTGACCTGTAGAAAATTTCTATATTTTCTTAATTAGCACTTTGGGGAAAGGGTTTTACTCAAGAATATTAATGCTCCATCAGCAATCAAAATGTGTTTTGGGAGCCAGAAGAACTTGAGAATTTTCTCACCATCTTTGCAGGTGCTTTTGATCATGTGTCATGATCTGTGAATTTAAAAATACCGATAATGACCTGAATTCTATTGTTAAACTAGAGTAGACCCCTTGAATCAATGCAATTTGACCATACGTTGACTCATCAATCAAACATTGTTTCAGTGAGTTCATTTCAGTGGGGACTAACCACTGGGATATATTTCAATATTAGAAAGTTTCAGTGTTAAGATTTACTATAGTTGGTAACACAGCTGATTCAGCATTATGAAGACATGAGAGACTTTGAACATGTCTGCTAAAGGAAAGGCATGTTGAACTTTAGTAGCAATACAATATAGGAGGTTTCTCCTTTTGTGGCAAGAATGCCAGAGGATTCTCATCTGTCTGTGTATTGAGGTGAACTGCCACTATCCACATCTTCCAGATCTATTTACAGATCAGAACATGTCTAGATTTCATGTTTCTCCAAAACTGAATATTTCCTGTTGGTGACTTACGCTTACCTTTTGGAATAGGTCATAGCTACAGCAGGGGAACAGTGGAGATAGTGGTCTCTGTTTCCGTAGGAATCTGTCTCACTGGTTCCTGAGCAGCTTGGCTTCTAGCAGGCAACTTTCTCTCCCAATAGATCCAGCTTCTCCTGCCATCCCAGTGCTGACTGCCATTTTATCACTTCCACTTTGCTGCTGCCTCTGCCTTTCCTGTCAGCAACACCAATGTAGTTAAAACTGACCAACAAAATAGCAGCCTTTAGCAAAGGAATCCAAGAGCTTCCATTAAAAATTAGACCCAGATAAATTCCATGTCTATAAAGTCCATGTTTCTCCACAACAGTGTTCAAAATGGGCCTGAACATGCCCTGAGAGTGACAAGACTTCATGGATTGCTTGCAGGAGCTGTTACCGGTTAGGTGGAGAGGAGGGATGACTATGGAAAATATTAAAACCAATCTTTACGCTACCTCATTGCACTACATTATGACATAAACATGAATTTTGGGCAATGCAGAATGGATAGGATTTACAGGAGAACACATGCAAAGGTGCTGTGGAGCAGAAACAGACAGATACGTCTACCCATAATTTACATCCACATTCTCCCTTCGACATGCTATGTTCCTGTCCACCAGTATGACTGACTAGCATCAGTTGTCATTTGTGATTTTGTCAACAACTATTTATGCACAGATGCTTCTGTGGATATTATTTCCTGTTTGTCTGTAGTGGTGTTGCTACTTTAATCTTGTCCTCATCAGTCCTACTGTTACCTTCTACAAATGAGGAACAGGGCAAATCACCCAACAAGAAGTAAGATAAGTTTTCACTACTGAACAGGTAGAAGCTTGTAAGTAATACTACTGTTTCTTTAGTAACAGGCCAGTGACATACCTTCCACATTTCACTGATGGAAACCACAACATATGTTGTCAAGCAACATCAGACTGTGCTCAAAATGGCAAAAATTATTAATGAGGAAGAACATGCAAGCTGGTAGAGGCTGCAGCAGTTTGATTTTGCCTGAGTCGACAGAGGCCCTTTCTGCACGAGGCAGTTAAAACGGGCCAAGGCATCTTGGCATGGAGGTCATCTGCACCTTGGATCAGACTAGGTGCGGACTATTTGACTTAGTTCCACACCTCAGTCTGATCCAACCCACCCCCAAGTGGTCCTCCCCTGTGCTAACTAAAGACCGGAAAAATCAGGTCTTTACATTTTCTGGAACGCACCATTGCATTCCTACTTACCTGTGCAGATGCGCAGGCTCACACCAATGCGAGCCTGTGATGCAGCGGAGGGCGGGCTGTGGGTGTGGCCAGCCTCAGCAGTTGGTCCACTCCCACGAAGACACCAGAAGCCGCCATTTTGAGCCGGAACAGTGTGGATCTACAGACCTTGCACTGCTCTGGTTCACCCTACACCAATGGAGGGGCCTGCAGAAGGGCTCAAGGGACAGTGTGCGTTACTTCAGACCCAAAAAGAGCCAGTAAGTAACGGCACGGAGCAATTCACTTGCCTCCTGTGGAAAGGGCCAGAGAAGGGCAAGATTCCACCTCCTTTTCACCCTCCCCCCAGCTGAGTTAACTGAGTGTATTTTGAATTCAGTTTGAAGCAACTAAAGCTGAGGACAAAGGAGAAAAGTGGGAAGAAGAGAGACAAACTGGAACATTTTAAAAGCATCTGAAAAACTGGGATGGCAGTATTAAGAGGGATTGTCCTTTCCAAATGAAGACATTTGATCGGTATACGGTGATCTAATGGACAGTCCAGAATACTTTCTGCATGACTAGAGAGATACCAGTAGTAATTAAAGAAATAATGCTTTTCATTTCACTGACAAGCTGTGGTATTCAAAATCAAAGTCTCCTTTTCTTTCTATTTTAAACACAGCTGAACAAAGTGTGGATCTTGGGCTCAAGTCCCCCTCCCCATGGCTTCTCCCTGTCTCACCACCCTGACAGGTATACATGCTGGAAACATAGGAGAGGGCCTCTTGGTGGCTGTAGCTAGTCTCTGGAATTTCATTTCTTAAGAAGTTAAATTGCCACCTTCTTTGGTCTCCTCCAGGAGAGAGGTAGAGATCTTTTTGTTGTTTGTTTCAGTAGGCTTTCAAGAGTTGATTGCTCAGGGAGAAAGGGCCTTTCATTATGTGTTCTCTTGTTTATAGCTATTGGGGATTTTGTTCTTTTTAATGGTCATGTGTAAGAAGCTGGAGGTCCCTCATGAGGGTTGAGTTTGCTGTTGCACTCAAGAGAAACCTGGAGGGACCAGCAGAGCCAGCAATGCTAAAGAAGAGAGAAGGGGACTCATCTTCCTTTTGGCCTTACCAGGGTAATCTGCAGCCACTGGAAATGTGTGTGGCTATAGCAGACTGTTGCTGTTGTGTGCATTCAAGTCATTTCTGAGTTATGGTGACACTAAAGCAGGGTTTTCTTGGTAAGATTTGTTCAGAGGGGGTCTACATTTGCCTTCCTCTGAGGCTGAGAGAGAGTAGTTTACCCAAGTCACCCAGTGGGTTTCCATGGCTGAGTGAAGGATTGGAACCTGGTCTCCAGAGTCCTCATCTAGGATTTAAACCACTACATCACACTGGCGCTCTCTACCTTGGAAGATTTGGCTTGGAAAATGAGTTCAAAATGCAGGGAGAAAGAGGCAGAAAAGGCAGAAGAAGCCATCTTTGCTTCAGGAGTAAATTGCTGCTGGTTGAGCTTATGTTCAGCAGCTCTTCCTGTCGTACCCCTGTCAGGAGTAGCTGCAGGCAGCCTTATGGATGGTCTAGACAACACAGGAGCCCAGGAACCTTTTTTGTTCCAGATGGTCCACAGGTAAGAAGCTTGCTCAGCGATTGAAGGGAGTTGGATTTAAGAAGACTAGAATTTTAGAACCTCAGGAGGTGGTTTACCAAAGGACCCTTTGTCGTATATGAGATAATGTCAGAGCCTTGTAAAAAGCGTGATGTAATGATAAGTCAGAAACTATTTGAAGGTATACAACAACAACAGTATCTTTGAAGAGGCTCTGCTTAGTCAGGACAGAGTACTGTAAACTGAGGAGAAGATTATTCCAACTGAAGCTTCCAGTAAAACCTTTTGATGTATAGCACCTGATGTTTTATATTTCATGGACTTCAAAGAGCAAGCAGAAGATTACCACATCATGCTCCCCTGGTCTGCATTTTTTGTTTCTGTCAATTCTAGTGAATAGCCTCTTTTGGAGCAAGAATATGACAAGAAATAGTAATTCAGTTTAGAAATAGATTGAAGAGTGATGCTGTTGCTTAACATAAACAATAGATGTTTTTCTGAAAACCAGCAATAAGTGTTAGACTCTTTTTTCATTGTGGGGACATTTTTGACAGTCTGTAGAGCTGCCAGAGAGACCCAAGGAACCCAGACCTGTGGAAATTTCCCACTCCAATTTCATGTTGGCTATATTTGTTTGCTTTTTTTTTTTTTAAAGAAACAGTTATAACAACAAGTTCTCTAAACCCTTCTGTGACATTTGTCCACTGACCAGCTCCAAAGTTTATGGGAAAGAGCAACGAAAGGTTAGAGAATGACCCAAGAGAAGGAGTGATGAGGCTGGAAGGAAAGAAATAGAAAAGAGTTTAGTGAAGGTGGTGAGGATCTTTACTGACACAATTAAGGCAATTGAGTCTGTGGAAGTGCCAGCTGCTTTCTCACCCCCAAGGGTCTTACTTATATGCTGAGAATTCAACAAGATGTGACAAAGAGGCCTGAAGACTCTCTATAGTGTGAAACACTAACCCGCACACAATTGGCAAATGTTGCAAATAATCCTTAGTTGGGAGTCAAAATAAAAACATGGCAGCTACCATTTTCTAAAACAGAAACTTCATAATGTGGTGATGTTGCAGTGTGGTGCCACTGTTGGAAAATTAACAGTAAGAACTGAAGTGTCTTGTCTGGGTGCGTCCTAAATTCAGTTGCTAGTCTCATCGAAGGTAAATCCTTTTAATCAGTTGCTTATAGTAAGTCAACCCTTGCAGCATGTAAATCCCAATCATTCAGTGAGTCTAGCTGGGATTAAAAGTTGGTTTTAAGTTTGTGTGTTTAAATTTTTTTTTGAAACTTGCTGTCTCAGAAATGCAAAAATTTCCACCTCTTCAATGATTTGAAGCATAAAACTAGTATTTTTTTTTTTTTTTTTTTTTTTTTTGCCTTTCAAAGTGTCCTCCGAGTATGTCTCAAAAGATGGGGAAGCTGTATTACCCCAAGTCATAGATTTGAAAGTGATATTCTTTGACAAGGATATCCAATTCAACATGAAGTTGTTTCACCTAAAATCTGCCAAGTCTGCTAGAAACTCACAAAAGGAATGATAGAATAAGAAGAACTCAGGAAAAAAATGAAATCCATCTTTGAGGTCTTGCTTAGGAAATTGCACAGCACAGTTCAAACAAATAATAATTTTGAAAAGCGGTGGGTGCCAACAAAAATAATATAGATATGGTTTGCAACTGAAATGAAAAAAAAATAGAACTTAAAAATGATTATGGACCCCTTAAAAAGTATTTGTTTTAAAAGGGTATCTGGCTAGGCATATCAGACACCTTTGATTATAAATAATACTATATATTGTGTCTTCATCTACATGTGTAGAAAGATAGGCCTGGTCCAATTTCCTAACTTGCATAATATACCATCACTTGTCAGTGGCCTTTCTACAAACTTCTAGGTGATTCAAATAGAGCAAACCAAATATTTTGTCAGTGCAACTTCATAAAGTCTATCATTATTCCACTAGCAATGGTAGAAATAACACAAATGATAGCAACATGCTTCTAAAAGTTTCAGCAGAAGTATTTTTTTAAAAAAAAATGCTGAATTATTGTATAAATGCCCTTAAAACTGTAGGCACATTTCTTACTTAAAGAAAACAAGTCAAATGTTTTGAAAACTAAAATAAGTTGACATCAAAGTTATTATCCATATGAGATGGAAAGCTTTGGGAAATGTCCTAATTTGCATTCAGGCTCTAGTTAGAAGCAAGGTCTCATCTACTTTTTAGAAAGGCATTTTAATTAATTATTGATTTCTGCTCATTTATTTCAAGTTAGTGGTCAGTATTAATGGCACATATAATTCACCCCTGCTTTTGGCCAATTTTTAAAAAGTTAAGAAACATTCAGGTGTCTGCTGCTTTTAAACACCCTGGTGTCAACAGGCCTAATGAGCTTTTTGCAACTACTTACTTATAGAAAGGCTACCATAACCCACCCACCCATCGCCCGCCATTAGTTAGGCCATTTCCTCATGGGCTTAAGAAACGGTGCAGAGCATCCTCCATGGAGGACATCTGCACCTGAGAGCGGACTGGGTCGGACCTACTTAGTGTAGTTCCACACCTCAGCCCGCTCCAGAATGACCTGAAGTGGTCGTCCAGAGTGCTTTTGAAAGACCGTTTGAAATAGGTCTTTCAAAAGCATGGAACATGCCACTCCATGCCCGCGCTCCAGTGCAGATTTGCAGGCTTGCACCAGTGCAAGCCTGCGATCTGCCGGGGCGGGCTTTAGGCTGGCGAGCTTCAGCGGTTGGTGGAGAGCCTCGACCAACTGGAAGCCGCCATTTTCATCCCTGGAGCAGCCCAGAACGGCAACCACGCACTGCTCTAGACCAGCCTGGACCCAAGCGTGGAGCCAAAAAGTCCAGTAAGTACCGGCACAGGACGATTCCCTCGACCCATATGGAAATGACCTTAGTTGTTGCTACCAATAGTTGCCATTAGCAGTTCTTGCTCAGGAATAGAGACTATGGTCATTTCCACACTACACTGTTATAGTGCTATTATTGCACTTTCAACATCCTGTGGAACACTGGGGTTTGTAGTTTAGGGAGGGGCCTTTAGAATTCTCAGCCAGAGAGCTCTTTGGCCTCATTGAACTACAAACTCCAAAATTCTACAGAATGTTGAAAGTGGAATAATAGCGCTATAACAGGATAGTGTAGAAATGGCCTATAAAGAACTATCATAAATATTCTATATCAGCTACTTAGCTGAATATGCATAACTAAGTAATATCTCCTGGCCACCTTAACAGCCAGCAGCCACATCAGGTGAATGAAGTGTACTTATCTGCATATTGGGGCACAAAAGGATGCTTCCAGCCCCTCCCACCAACATGCAAGGCTATGAAAAATCAAAAGCAGGGCCCCTGTGGCAATTTCTTGAAAAGCAAGTATTATTCAACTCATTTGCAACAAGATAAGATGACAGAGAACCTGCTTCTGATTGTTACAGCTTCACTTGCTGTTGGGACAGAGCTGGAAATGATTGCTTTAACCAATTTTAAATTATTTGTTTTTAAATGAGAAACTATTTAATTAGAGAGAGAGAGTTCGGATATGAAACCCACAGCAACCCACTGTGAAAAATTTGCCAGGTGCTTTGGGAAAAAAGTTGTTTCAAAACTTGACACCACTGTTGTTACAGAGCCTAGGATAGTGTCCAGTGCACCATCTGTTCAGTCTATGTGGAATCAGTTTCAGTTACCGAGACCTGGTAATGTGGACAAGATGCTTGAAGTTTGACGCTTAACTATCTTGGCTGAAAAGATCTAGCAGGCGTAGACTGACCAAGTAGAACGAGGAATGGTTAATGCCTCATTACATCAGGCGGAGATGCCTACTGCCCTGAAAAAGGTGGTAGTGGTTTTCCTCTTGAGGACTTCCCTAGACCCAGAAGTATATGAGAACTACTGCCCAATTTCAAACATCCCCTTTTGGGATACAGTGCTTGAGTGTGTGGTGGATGGGCAACTTGGAAGAAATATTATCCAGACCCACGTTAGTCTGATTTGAGGCCAGGATATGGTACTGAAATGGCCTTAGTTGCTCTCATTGACAGCCTACTTCATGAGAAAGAGGTGGGTTGCTACCATGCTGATCTGTCTGGACCTTTTTCAGTGGCTTTTGATACCATTTATATGGTATCTTATTGATTTTATTTTAAGCTGCCCTGAGATCTTCAGATAAAGGGCAGGATATAAATATTTTAATAAATAAATAATAAAATACTCAATGCAGATCATTTACAGATCCATAACTCTAGGTTTTGCATCTGTAACTGCCATACAGAATGTCAGCTAATAAATGTTAATTAAAGAGTTAATCACTTTACCATAGCACAGAGTGGAGACTTGTAAGTGCGGACAAATGGAGCTACGAGACAGCAAAACCAGTGCTTTGACCTTACCTTGTCTAATCTGAAATTTGTGTTTGTTTAGGGCTTGTGTGAATGGGCCATGATCATTTTAACAGAAGAAATAAAAACGGTACTTGCCAAATAGCTATGCTGTTCAGTTGTGTTAGTTTACTCATTCAAGTTGTGGTCATATCTGGAAGCAGGTTCCACTGAACTCAGTGAGCTAAGTTGAGATGTTCTTTGAGTTATTTGTTATTTTGTATCCTGCCTTTCCCTACACAAGTAAGAAATATTATCATTCACCATGTGGCGGGGAATCAGGTAATAACAGATGTTCATGTGAATCAGCCTATAGATTTCCAGGCAAACATGTGGGAGGACTCAGAAATTATGAATATCAAAACAATCTGGTTTCTTATTGTGCTCCTGTTTTTGGCTGTTTCTGTCTGCAATAATTTCCCACACTTGAAATCTCATCAGATTTGCTTTATGGTTTATTATTCCTGTTGGTTTATATTTGCAGTATAAATATGCCCAATTAGGCTCATCTTGTGTGCTGCATGAAAGAAGACTAAAATGCAGACATATGGTCATCGTCATTGTAATTCCTGAGCAAGCAGCATTTATTATAACTTAATATGCAGTTGTGACATTTACAGATCAGAAACTGTGGATGCATTTCAGTGTTGTGTCAATGGGTCATAAAAATACATTAGTACTGTAAAAGTTATCACAGAGGAAGGTGATGAAGAAGGAACATGTTTAGAAGATGTCTGTTGGTTGCCCTCATATTAATTATGCCTTGGAGAAGAACTAGAAGGGCATTATTCTTCAGTTCATTTGTGTGCACAGACTTAGAAGTCAACTATATCTCAGAAACAAGGGCCATACTTTCTAGACAATTGCAAGGGGAGCAATTCTGCCCAGCTCTGTTGCTGTGCATCCTCTCTTAATTTGAATTGGTCTTGTCCATCATGATTAAGCTGTCTGTTATTAAGGAGTATTCATTAACATAAATATATAATCTCTGCAACATTTTAGCTAGGGATGCTGTGACTATCAGATAAGTGACTAGAAGAGGGATAAGATTTGAAGCAGAAGGTGTTTTGGAGCAGGGCTGGTGGTAAAGATGACAACTGGATGAAGAATCAAGCCATTTGTCTGTAGCAGTCATCATTAGGATCTGATGACAAGTGGCAAGCAGGTGGGTTTTGAGAAAGGCAGACATGTCTACAGGATTAAAGGGATATGTTTGTAATTCTGCTGAACTGTCAATCAAGGAAAGCAATGAACACAGAAAATATAACTCTACTGGTTAGAAATTATAATAAATTTGCTTTACAGCAGAGGTGGGCAACCTGTGGGCTTTTACATGTTGTTGGACTACAACTCCCATGACCCCTACCTAGCAGAGAGTGACCAGTTGCCATCCCCTGTACAATGAGGGCCATCACAGTGAAATATTTTCTTTCCGTTGCAGTCTTGACAATCACAATATGAATGCCTATTCCTTGCTGTTCTCTCTATCTGATAGGCAGTCATTGGCTAGCCTCTGAGCCCACTGAATCATTGTTATGAATTCCAAGATGCCAAAGGACACCAGGCAAGATCGTAGCTCCATAACATCCAGAGATGAATTTATGTTGGGCTATTCACATGCTGCACCTGTTTTGGGAATGGTGTTCGGTACCTTGGATAGCTTCTGCAAAACCAGAAATAGATCCTGTAAAATCTATTACAGAAGCACTGCTTAGAAGTAAGGGAGCCACCAGCCACTTTGAAGGTCACTGTGATCTGCTAGATCTTCCTGACTTTAATCTTAAGTCATGGTACAATCTTGTTGGTACCGTTGTCATCGATTTTTTTCCCTAGTACAATGAATTACTATTGAGCAACAAAAACTTTTCATAAAAGTCTTGATTTATAGATCTATGCATATCAGAACAAACCTTTGACTGCGTATTCATTTAAGTTCCTTTTTGTCTTTGATGCTGTGGCATCTGGAATAAAGGGGTCAATACTACTATGGCTATTGTATTAGGTTCATCACCAGGCTTTTAAAATATGAAGGACTAAATTAAGGACTCGGGAAGGACAAAATGGAGAGCGGGGGAATTGAATCAGATAGCTCACTAGAAAAATGAATTTAAAAATGATATCAGATATTGGTTTATCTTGGCACAGCTCTCCAACACCTTCCACAGGCCTATTATTTAAGGTCAGTCTAACTGAAAATGGAAAAGACTGAACTTGAGAAAGAAAGATATAATAGCAGTTCAAATGTCAATTAGATTATGAATGCTGCCTTGGTGTTATTCTTAACTTTAAAGAACCTAACCAAGTTACTGTAGCTTATCTCTAACACTGGTTCAGTACCTTGGGTAGCACCTTTAAAATCTGAAGTGAATCCAGAGCAGAATCTTCACCCCACTAATACTGGAGCTACTAGCTTCCCCTGGGATAAGAGAACATGCGTTAGGATTTTGAGTGCTGAGACCATTTTAAAATAATATGTGATAGAAAAAGGAATAGAGACTGGATGGATATGGGATGTGAGGTCGATGGAGTGAGAATGTGCAGGAATTAATTAAAATATATCAAATATAGTCTATAATTATATCATCGTAATTCATATTTATTCTAAGTAGTCAGTAGATATTTTTGCATTTCCCATTGGTGTTTCCTAATTAATTGTCATCTGTGCCTGGGCAATTTAAAAATGTTTTCTTTTATAATATAAAATATGAAGGTGAACATAAAAACTTGCTGTGTTATTTCCTTGTATATTTGCTTGCTCACTGGTCACCCAGGACTTGCTTATCTTGCTGTGCTATATCCAGTTTGTGTTTTTCAGTTTGCCTTCTGCATATAAGATTACTCACTGTAAAGGCCTCATGCCTCATATTAGCTTGTTTCTTTGTTTTTAACAAGAACGTGTTGAGTATTTTGTGTACGCACATCCTGTGTCCTGCTTGCTGCAAGTATTGCCTTTTCATATAATAATTATAATTTAAAAATTCAGTTTAATAACATTGCTATATGAGTCCTTCAGAAATTTCACAGTATTTTTGTTCAGTTAACTGGGATAAGTACTGTTAGGACAGTCCTATACAGATTTACTAAGAAGGCAGACCCACTATGTTAATTGGGGCTTACTCTTAAACAGAATACATATAATGGCAATCTGAGGCTAGAATATTGTTGATATACTGAATCATCATAAACAGTGGGGACAGGATGGAAAAGGCCATGGGTACTACAGCTAGGAAGGCAGGCAGGCACTGGAGAAATAGGCATCTTAGAGCTGCCTTCCTTCATCACTGCTGCAAAAGCCTGCTAGCATAATGCATCAACAAGATTCCAACCTGAATCATTTGGCTACAATCTAAAGAAGTCATGCTCATAGTACTTGAAACTGATGCAAGTGCTCAGAGCACAGTGCATGTCAAAGAGAGGAACAGTTGAGTTTATGGAATGCGCACAGCAACAAAGAAGTTTTCAGAGTGAGTTTCTGATGCATGCCTGATTCCCTTACCCACATGTCAATGACTTCTTTGGGATATGTGCACTTTCTCCAGCATTAGACTGGCAGTGTGATTGCTGGACACATCCACATTGCTGTTGACACAACAAAATGGTTTATTTCAGACTATACATGGAATCATGTCTGTGTCAAAAACCAACATGTCAGGAAGAGGACTAGGCTAGTATCCTCCTTTTCATGGGAAATACAACAGCAATGAGAAAAGTGTGGCCCCCTAGATGTCAGACCGTGATCTAATCATCCTTCCCCATTGGCTTTGATGGCTGGGACTGACAGGAGTCACAGCCCAAAATTTTCCCCAACCTAATATAGGGAAAATATAAAGCCTAACGCAATTTCGTTAAGCGTTTGGCTTGGCTAAGAGATCCTGTTTGGCAACATATCTGATCTCCACAATGCGCAAGCACAAAATGCCTCAGCTGCTTTCTTATTTGAATACAGAACTAATATATACCCTTGCAGGACCATTGTGCATTGTGCAGACAACATGTCTGACTTCCCCATGTTTGGGGGTATTCAAGAGAAAAGAAGGTGCCTTTTCCCAGGACAGTACTAGCCTATGCCCCAGATTGTCCCATACAGCATCAAAGAGAATATTAAGTTCCCTTAGCAACTTTTTGAGTTATCCAGTATATATGAGTTCTGCAAGCCACAGCCCTGACAAAAGTGACCATAGCTTCAATGCTGCCCCATCCCCTGGGCGCTGCAGATGTTCCAGACTTTGCCAAACAGGTGTGGATCATATATAAGCTAGTGGGAGCAATGCTAGCCATTCACATTCTCAGAATGTCCTTCACATGCTTTCGCTGTAAAGCACAAGACAATATATTTTGGTCTAGTCAGTTGACAGAGTCTGTGAACATAATCCTGGTGACCTGAACATGGGAAAGTAAAAGCAGTCTGTAATTGGGAGTTCTAAAAGTAGAGGGGATGAAGTTATGACTTTATCTTGTAACATCCTTCTGTTACAGTTCTACATATGCTGTTTAGACTACAGCTTCTGTAACCCAGCTTCCAGCATGGCCACTATTCTCTGTTGAGCCATGACTAGGGATTTCAGTGCAGTTGCTCCCAAGCAGATGCACTGACGGAGGAAGTATCTTCAAGAGGAAAATCCTAACATCCTCCCTCACATTCGTTGCTTTCCATAACCAATTCAATGATATTGATTCTGTTTTTCTTTTTCCTTCTCACTCCATCCTGCAGCGAACGTATGTGACAATGAACTTCAGATCTGCCAGAATGGAGGAACATGCGAGAAGAATGTACGCTGCCTGTGCCCACCAGCTTACACTGGTGTACTATGTGAGAAGCGGATTTGTGAAGTGGATTCAGAAGGTTGCAACTCCGGGCAAGGGGCATTAACATTACCATACCTGACACTTATATTACCACTGATTGCTCCATTAGGATTAAGTGGGTTTTTCCTATTCTAGGCTATGCAGCTTGAGAGGCATCGACTTCAGACTGCTTTAAAAAAAAAAAACAGACACAGGAAAGGAAAATAAAAGAAAGAGAGGACAACAGAAGCAGCAACAAGATGCTAACACATCTTTCAAAAATAATTATAATAATAATAAAAGGGGGAAGTGTAAAATCTCCATACATATATAGACTTTAAAAAGGCCTAACTGAACTAAGCCATATCTATCCGTTGTTGACAACCCAGCGAGTCAAGACTGTTACTTTCTGACTCAAGCTTTACATGGACAGCTGCTAGTACTGTTACTACTAATCACGATGCCAGCTGCAAAAGCTTACCCGAGGATTGAAAAGGCTTTGGTCACCACCACCCCCTGGACAGGAATACAATAAAATGAAAACCGCAGAACCTTGCTCCTTCAATCTGGTGCGCAACTGTACCTCTTCCCAGTGTGTGGGCCAACCAAATAGAGGCATTCTTTGCTGTCAGTGCATTGTGGGTATAAGGAAATCTGTTTCAAAGCTGCCATATTGGCCTGCTTCAGCCCCCCCTCACCCAAAATCCCCTTCCAATTGTGCTTTAGTGAACGTTGCTCTGTAACCCTTGTTGGTTGAACGATTTCTTTGTCCAATGTTAGTAATGCACATGTGTATCAGCCCCTCCTCAATAAATCTCAAGCCGGTCATACCCTTGTATATCTTAGAAGCACTGCATCAAGTCAATGCTGTGCTGACCTATTGTACAAGAGTGGCTATAGAACAAAAGAAGAGTGTATTTATCCTTTTGTATTCAAATGAAGTTATTTTTCTCGACTAACGTAAGATGTAGACTTTTTGTATTATTGACAATTTGTGTTAACAGATGATTTATTAATGTACTTTAATCCTAATCAGATAAAGGTGGGGGGAGTTGATTTTTATTTCATTCTCTTTCTTTTCTTCTTTTCTTTTTAATTTTTCCTTTCATTTAATTGTGCAGAGATTTCTCTGTATGGCAACGTGCTGGCATCAAAGAATATCAGTTTACATATTATAGCAAGTGTAATAAGATTCCACCAAAGGACATTCTAAATGTTTTCTTGTTGCTTTAACACTGGAAGATTTAAGAGAATAAAAATTCCTGCATAAACTATTCCAGGGTTTAGTATTGCACTTTCTTAACTGTATTTTACCAAATGGGTGAAATGGGTATTGAAATACAGAATTGTACAGGAACAGCAAAACATATGTAAATCTTCATGTTAAATCAGTAGAGGTTTCTCGGATGGAAGGAAAATCTTTATGGGATGCAGAGATAATTATTAGGGATGACAAGACAATGGCAGGTGCTGTTTAGACTAGCAGACAAGTGGACAAGCTCAGTTCCTTCTAATCAATTCAAGTTACACCGCAATTCCACAGGGATGGCCCACTTTTGGTCTTCCAGATGCTGTTGTACAGCAATTCACATCTGCCCTACTGTGGGATGATGGACACTGCCATCCAAAAATACCTGGAGAGCCAAAAGTTGTCAGTCAATGCTATAGTCACTAATTCTAGAAGTAAGTCCTCTTGAATGTAATTACTTCTGAGTGAACATGGGCAAGCATGCATTCAATTTCACTGGGAAAATACTGTTATGATTTCTATTTCACTAAGGTTTTCACTAACACACATTGGTGAAATCCAACATTGTGCTAGGAGAATATGCCTCTTTCCCTCCCTTCTCATTTCAGGCCCCAAAACTCCATAAATCCCAACTCTCTAGATCAGATTTTAAAGACATAGGATGAATCACTCCTCACTCTGTAAAACTGATGAAAGTTGTTCAGCCAGGGAATGGGGTTTAACAAATGCGATGACACATCTGTAGGGCTGAAAGAAAAATTTGGGAGCATTTCAAAACCACAGTTAAAATTTTAATGTTGATGCTTTACCTCAGAATTCCACATTTGAACTTCAGAAT
The DNA here is from genome assembly GCA_948472985.1 of Iguana delicatissima. Taxonomy (NCBI): domain Eukaryota; kingdom Metazoa; phylum Chordata; class Lepidosauria; order Squamata; family Iguanidae; genus Iguana; species Iguana delicatissima. The sequence continues at coordinate 1,097,376 of CAOKZL010000202.1, forward strand.
GAAAAAAAATGACCTCAAAATTCAACAAACATCTCTTTATTGGCTGAATTAAATAAATTATGTTAACCCAAAATGTACTGAAATACTGCATTAAGTTATGTATGAGAAAGTGTTGTATCAATTGCTCTTGTGTCTGCTGTCAGATTCTGCCAACGTTTTAATTGTATATTGCTCCTTTGGCAAAGAAGTTCTCAAATGGCTGACAAAACATAAACAACAATGGAAATGTGATAGTATGACCAATTGATTAAAACAGTAATAAAAGCAGCCTCAAGTACCATTTAAAACAGTTTTAAACATTTGAACCTGTCAAAAGAATAAAAATGTGTTTGCATGCCCCTGAAAAGATAAGTGAAGGTACTGGGAAAACTTGTAGAGGAGTGATTTCCAAGAAAGGATGCCATCACCAAGCAAGTCCTTTCTCCAAACGACAGCCACCATACTTGAGATGGCAAGGGATGGAAAGCTTCTGTTGATGACTTTGGGAGAAATCCAGACTGATGTGGAATAAGCTGGTTGCCATAGTGACTCAGAGCAATTGTCAATTGTTGATGGAAACAGGATACTAGATCTCCAATGCTGTCAAGTATTGAGGGATACCTGTCAGATACTGACTGCTCCTGCATGCGAGCTGTGGAACATCAGATATGCTGGCTGGTGTTGCAATACCTTTGGATGTCAAGTGATGATGCTGAATGTCAAGTGTTTATTAAATATTTGCACAGTGGAATAATACTGTCAAAATTCTCCCAATAGTTATTTCAAGGAGCTCTTGGCAGGGGTAAATTTATTTTGCTACATAGTTGCCTAAAGTAGACAGTTCCATAATTAACAATTGTGTTCTGTGACTATGTTGATTGTCAGTGCTGGTGATCAGCAAAGAAATTCTCTAGAAATTCTTCTGTTGTAAGTAAGTAGTTTTAAGGTACACTAGCACTCTTCTTTCTTTTACCTATGGCCTGTTTGTCACTACGGTTGGGATCAGTGTAGATGTAGCAAGCAGGAGATACCTTTGTTTCACAGGACTAGTCGATAGAGTGGATAAAGAAAGTGGGGTACAACAAGGTCCCAGTAATTTACTTGGCACATTGGATGGCAGCCAGCTTGGCAACCGTGGCAGCAGCCTGTACAGCACAAGTTCTCAGCAATTTGGAAACCTGGCAAGTCAAAGAATAAACCCACATGGAGACTTCAGTGCCCAAACTTCTTCCTATACATGCAGCTATGAATATTAAATTTTATTCTGAATGCTTATTCTGTAAACAAGGACAATTACTCAAAGAGAAAATGGTATAGACTTATCAGTGCTAGAAATGGCAGTTGACTGACTGACATCACCCACAGCATGATTTCACAGTATTGTGTGAGAGATCCTCCACAGTTTGATTTATATATGCAGTAAGAGATGAATCACACCCAGCATGTAATGTGAAACACAAAACATAGGACAGATTCCTATTGGTCAGGTTGAACTAGAATGGACCCATTGAATTAATTGTTGCATGTGAGTGAACAGGTGCAATCCAGCCTCACCGCAGGTTAGCGTAAATATCTGCACGATGACCTATTCCACTCTGCCATATATCCTCTCCCAACTTACAGAAATGTCCCTGAAGCCACCCCGCATGGTCACTCCATGTTTAACAGTGTGCACACAGGTTTGGAAAGTGTCTGGCTATGTGCCCATAGCCAGATCTACAGAGATCCCCACATGGATCAGAGTTGTGGAACACTAATTCCCTCAGACTCTGAAAATGGACATCCACATCTATAAGGAAATGGCAACAGAAAACGTAGGTAAATTTATTTGATTCAGTAGGTCTGCTCTAGTTGGAATAAAATGGGCTTTATGACATACTGTGATTTCTGTGTTTTATAAAAGTGTTTTTTAACTGCACATCACTGAACGAGTTCAACTACTGTCATGTTTTGTGGGAAAAGAAAACTTGAATTACAGTCTAGGATAGCACAGTTGGGTTTGCAATGATTAAATGACCAGACTCACAAACTGTTGAGAGGATTTGGAAGTGTACATTAAAGAACTAAGTCAAAGGGGAAAAAAATATGGATCTGCATTCGGTTAGAATGTAATCATAAGCCGGAAGGACTTCAGTACAGGATGTAAATGAAAACCTTGGAGCTATAACATCTTTGTGAAAATTGGTATTCCTTGTTTGATGCCTTTGCTTTGTAAGCTTGTATGTAATCATGGGCTGAAACCTTCAATCATGGTATACATTATGTAACTTTACATATACATAGCAGAGGTGCTGAGAAACCCTGTTTTTTTATTTTTATTAAGCATTTTCCAATATAATAAAAAATGAAAAGGTATACAATCAGAGTAAAGAAACACACACCCCCAAAAATAATATACAAGAAATAAGAAGACAGTAAAGATAATGGAAAATAACAAGGGGAAAAAGGGATTTACAGTGAGCCCTGCACTTTTGCATATTTGACGTCCACAGATTTGATTTGTTTATTTGCAAGTTTCTACAACCCTACCCCCCTTCACACCAGGTATGTTTTTTCCAGGGGAACCGTCCCTCTCAGCAGCTCCAATTAGGCCATGCAACCGTTTAAAAACCTACCTCTGGTTCTCTTCCTCCTCCACCAGCCACTGCCTGGCCAGCTAAGGACAGCTCAGCATCACAAATTCTCTCCCATTGCCCCACACACACCAAAGTAAGATGAGCAAGAGAGAGGACGTAGAGGGCCACCAAGCTGACAACCTCCTTTTCCCTCTCCTTCCCCTGACCTGGTTTGGACCCTGGGTGCCCACTCTCCCCACCATGACTTGGCCCCCTTTCCACAGACACATACATACAATTTTGATATTTGCAAATTTTTCACTTTTGCAAGGCTCCTGTGCCCCTAACCCTAGCAAATATGGAGGACCAGCTGTAAATTTGACTTTCAGCTTTCCTAATGATGATTACACATGACTTTGTAATATAAGTTCTCCAATTGTAGATACTATTCATATAGTTCTACTGCTTATTTTTCTCAAGAAATACTAGTTATCAAAACCTATAGTTCCATATTTCTCTTCTGTTCTCTTTTTCTAGAAAAAAAGGGAAATAGAGAAATAGAAAAAGAAATCCTGTTAGTGAATTGCAAAGATGCTTAATGAGACACTGGCAACAAGATCCCAATGCGCATTGGTGCTCTCCAGCCAGTGTCCCAATGTATAATGTGACTGATGTATATCATTTCCCAATGTACATTGCTCATTGAGCTGGTCCCCCTACCTAGGAGCATTACAGCAGCCCTTTAGTGGATATTGACGTTATGGATCTGCCTAATTCTAATTCCCACAGATGTACATCCACTTATGAAGGCATAAGTCCCTAACAGGATTCTGGCCATTGTCTTTCAAATGTTTATCAATCTATTGCTATTTAGAAAGTTGCTTGGGAAGGTTCCAGTTATGTAGTACACTATTTGCAACAGCATAAAATTTGTGGGGGACTCCATGGTTCTCTGATTGAAAATGAAGGTCAGGGACAACTTTTGTAGTTACAGGCTACTGTGGGAAAAAAAACTTGCATCAATCACTCAGGTCCTACAACTTCAGCACAATTCAACTTTGCCACCGGTATGACCCAGTATGAGTACAAATGTGCCAACAATAATAGCAATTATTTGGCAAATTAGGTGGGACCTTTTGCAAAAGCAAAATGTACCACCTACTGATAAATGTATGTCTTTGATCCACAAATATTACAAATATATCTTTGCCCCACAATATTATATATCCCATATATTGTCAGACAATATTGTATATCCTATATATGGATAGATAACACATGCACATACATATTACATAGGATATATAATATTGCACAAAATTACACTTGAGGAAGGTTTGGATATTCATTTGTTAAGAAGGGCTCTTAGAACAAAATTTGAGAATTTTTTAGAGTTGTTGTTCTTCCTTTTTCTAAGTTTGGTAGTTTACCTTAGATTAAAAAATGTGGTTAAAATACACAAAATACAAACATCTAAAAGTGATTAAACTATCAAAAAAATTAAAACCAATTAAAACATAAACCATTTAAACACACACTCACACTCTCTCACATCAAATAGAAATATCCAGCCTTTGACTAATCAGTAACTAGTAATTGTGTTTCCTGTCACACCTGCTTATAGATTTGATTTCACTGAAACAAAATTTTCAGATAGATCCTAAACCCTTGTCTACCTAAGACAATATATGAACAGCTCTTACGACACACACATACACAAAAGAGCTGCACAATTTAGCTTCCGATAAAGCCAGATTTAGTATTTAGGAAAGTATCAAAATATACAGCAGCAAGTATGGGGAAAGTGCTGCTCCAGCAAATAAAGTTTGTTTTAAAGTATTGCCCAAGGTGTAATAAATTCTTGTTTCTGCCTTTTATTAGCCCAATTACTGCATGTGACAGCAAGAAAGAGGGAGCAAAAAAGCAGAGGCAAAAATACCAACCACAGCAATGTTTCAAAGACAAAGAAAGAATCAAAAGGTGGCAACATAGAGTGAATTTTCTTAGGAGAAAGATATTCCATCACACGTAATGCAAATATTTTACCCATATAATAGCCTGGAATGGAAAACAATTAATCAGCACAGACAGAAAGCCTAGGAGAAACAGGTTATTTTGTTCTCTCTAGGCTCTGTAGTCTCTGAATCAGGAAGTCTGTAGTCTTTGAACCTTCTTTGATAGACTTGCCCCCATCTCCAGAGAATAATAATTTGGCTGGCAAATACTCCATAGGAACAACCACCAGGGGAGAAGGCTGTCTTATTGGTTTTCTTTCTCAGAAAGCCAATATAAAGAATGACAACAGCAGCAAAATGGGTGACATTTGGGGAGATTTCCACAACAGCGCAGCTGATGGACTGTTTGTTATTCGCACCACCAGGCTCTTTGGGTGTACAGAAATAAGACAAGGCAAAGATAAATTAAAGTTTTTGGCCGACTGCCAGCCCCAGCCTACACAAAATTGTAGATTTACGCCAGCCGCGCACTCGTGACAATAAACAGAAAATTATATTGCAGCCTCACAGAGGAGCACAAATGCAAATACAGCTGACTGGCACATGGCACCCAGGATTACTTATAATTAAAGTGGATTTCTAATATTAAAATGTGGAATTTAAGCTGCCTGAAAACGTATTAGCACAAAAACACATACACACACACACACACACACACCCCAAATGTCCTACACAGTCTGTGTAATTATCAGAAAAATTCACTTCAGCCATTGTTCTACACTCAGAACTTTGCAAAAATATCCAGGAGATGCATTTGGATTGAGCAACTACCAAACCAAGGGCAAATTACAATGAGTTTTGTGTCTTAACTCATTTTGACCAGTAGTTTGCTTTATGAAGAGATTCTTACGCACAGTATAGAACTTTTTATTTTTCACATTTTAAAGAATATGGCTGGAATCCTGTATCTTAACTAAGTAACTTTTCCTGTCCTGCCTCTTCCAAGCCCAGTGGAAACATTCAGTCATGGTCTGATTGTTAGCAAAATGTCCTCCCCATGCAGTTGTTTTTTTTGGGGGGGAGTCATAATTGAGGCAATAGTATCAAAATCATGACCTAAGTAATAATTGTGAATATGAAACAGTTACCCTTAGGTAACTGTTATTTATAAGTTACTAGTGTACTTAATTATAAGTATAGATATAGGATTCCAGCCACAATCTGCAGGGAATTAATATATTATTGATTATATTATGAATATTAATATTTTATAAATCCTAATGCCAATGGTAATCAAGATAAGTTTCAATTTGTTATCATTTTATGGTGTGGAAAGCATCTTTCTGTGGCCTGCCATGCACTTGTGGTTGACTCCTCTCATTGATTTTTCGAAAAATATGGAAAGTTTTGTTTTTGGGATTTTTTAGGCACGATACCCAAAACTTTAAGCGACCCTGAGCATGGATTTTGGCCATACTGGCTGAACAATTCTGGAGATTGCAGTCCCTTCTCCTCCAAAATCCTAAAGTTTATAAGTTTCAGTAACAACAGCCTCTAGCTAATAGTGAACCATCTTTGAAACTAAGTTTGTCATGAAAGTTGACTTTTCCAGAAAATAACAAATATCCCCCCCACCAAAAGCTTTGGGTATCCTTACTGATACTCTTTGGGTGCTGACCAATATGAGTGTGCATGAAATGATTTTAGGAGTATGCCCTTTTTTCAAGCCAAATTGAAAAACAAATCAAACAGGATTCTTTCATTCCACTTGCCATGAGATGGGTGACACTCCGGCCACAAAAAACAGTGACAAACAACTGTACACTTGGCCCTTATTTCTCTTTGGAGTTGAAATTTACAGTGGGAGTACTTTTTCAAAAGAGCTCCTTTTGTTCCCTCTCTGCCCCTGATTTGTTTTATACATTGTTTATTAAATAATTTTCTTGGTGTTCTTGGTTTGGGAGGTAAGAGCAAGTTAACTTATGTGGAATGTTTGAAATCTTGGGGTAGCATATTTGTTTGATTTTGTTCTCCACTAGGACACATCCTTTCTCCAAATTCCTAAGAGTTTGTACTGTGATAGTCAGATTTGAGAGTGACGGCTGTCCCTTTGCTATGGAGGCAAATTTAGGAGATGCTTTAGAAAATCACATAATCATTGAAAGGACTGCAAAGATCATCTAGTTCCATTCTGACTAGCCATTAATTCCACTATTCTAGCATCTCTACTAGATGTCCATCTACCCCATCCTTTTAAGCCTGGTCCTCTATCTCCCCATCATACAGAGAATTTTCTTCTACATTTAATTATGCCTCAAATATGTTTCAGAGTGATGCGTTTAAGGAGTGGTTTGGCTACCATTTGCAAAATTAGCACCTCTCTTGCATGTTTCTCACATAACACTGGTACCCCCATTCCTACATTCAGTGTTCTGTATACAGGTTGTTAATCTGAAGTCTGGACAGGCATTCTTTCACTGCATTTGCAAATATCTGCTTTAGACCAGATCTTTTCATCTGTTAGCTCTTTTCCTCTTTGTATATTAAATTTGGCCATTGTGTTTCTGTGAAGGGGATAATAGAATCCCTGAATGTGTCAGGCCAATGGAAAATCTAGGTGTGATGGAAATGGTGCAATGGAAAGTCAATCAAGTGCTCATGTAGAGAACATGATTGGGGGGGGGTGTTCGGCAAGCAAGATGAGCCCCTGGTAACGTGATGAATCCAAGTGGGTAAGTAATTCTTGAGTAGGGCTCAAGACTCTTTGAACTGGCTAAAAATCAGATATGAATGCCAGGTCAAGAAATTCTCAGAATCATCTAAATGAGTATATGCAATGTGAACTCATGTACATTGTAAAATGTGAGCATCCTATGGGGTGCAGCAATAACTATCAAAAATGTGTGGCCATTGAATCAGGGACAGGAATCATGCAGGCCACCAGATGTTGTTGGACTGTAATCCCTAACAACCCTAGCCAGCATAGGTAATAGTGAGCTATGCTCTGAACTGCAGTCCAGCAACATCTGGAGAACCACATGATTATCATTTTTATGGCATGAAATTAATATTCTGCTTGTTGCATTACTATTGTATGTTGGCCACATGAGGCGCACCACAAATCATACCTTTCTTCCAATGCTCACATTATTTTCATGCATCTCAGTAATGCAGCACAATGTAACAATATAGTTTATCAAACATATGCTGGTGTGAATTTTTTTTCACTATACTGGTAAAATTTTGTCACCCTACAACTATCATCAACATTTTCCCATCTATGTAGTGACTAGCTTTAGCCATCCCTATTTTGTTTCTCTTGTAGCCCATAATAGAAACACAGAATGGATGTTTTGGGTAAATTAGTTCCATTTAAGACTCTCTGCTGCTAAGCTCTGTCCAGTTTGTTCTGATCAAAAATCGAGAACATAATGGGACTATATTTTACTCAAGGATTCAGACTAGAAAATGACAAGGAGATTAGTTACACATTTGTATGTACAATTAAAACCCATCAGATATACACAGATACATGAACTAGGCAGTTGCATGACACTTTATGGGAAACCTACATAATACATGACTATGTTGATTAATTTTGTTGTTGTTGTTCTGTTCATGAATTTTTCAATATAAGGGATTTTTTTTTGTTTTTTGGTTGGGTTTTTTTTTTCATTTTAAGGATAATGACTAACAGAGGAAAACATAAATGTTATAGTATTCAAAGGCAGTAACAAAGGACATAAACAGGAAGAAAATAACAATGGTTACATTACATTTAAGTGTAATTTTTGACAGAATGATCTTTATTATTTCTTCTTCTTGTCAGGTGAACAAATGAGCCAAATCTATTGGCAGTTTGGAGAGTTTCTGAATGGTTCTTTATAGAGATGATGGCCAAGATCTTACATCATTATTGTGTACAGTAAATCTGCACTCTCATTGTTATGCAGCGGTTATGTTATGCCACCAACATAATACAACCAACTGTTTATCTGCCGATATGCCTGATGGTTGTTCCCTTGTGCAATGAGGAACACATATTGGATGTTTCTGGAACCTAGCTGAATGAAGTGGGAAATGGTGACTGTGGAACTCCACTTATACAACCATGAAGTGAATACATCTGTTGCACAAGAGTGAAAAAAAATAACATGTAAGAATATGATTCAGGAAACTGACACATGTGAATGGTACCAGCAGGTCTCTGGTCAATATGTTTAACCTATTTTCTATAATCGGAGGGAAAAGGTTGATAAGTATGGCTGTGCATGTCTCCCATTTATATAATGAAGTCAGGCTATGTCATGTAAAACTCAGAAATCTTACCTTTACTTTTAGCAAATTGAGACTGATGCATGAGGGGTTTTGCCATGGCTTTTTCTTACACAGCTCCATATCAGAAAAATTAAGCTTAGAAGCTCTGCCATTTTCTAACTTTTAACTTTTACCTGACAAACTGCATCCTCATACAAATTATTAACTACTTTTATGTCTTGCTCCTTCCAGCTTCTTACTGGTACTAAGGCTGGTATGAAATATGCAGTCTGACTCATAGGGCATTTCTACACTACACTGTTCTAGTGCTATCATTCCACTTTCAACATCCTGTGTAATTCTGGGATTTGTAGCTTTTTGAGGCCAAAGAGAATTCTAAATGTCCCTCCCTAAACTTCAAATCCCAGGATTCCAAAGGATGTTGAAAGTGTAATAATAACAGCATAGTGTGGAAATGGCCTTAATCTTTGCTATTTCCACAAATATCTTGTTTTGAAAAGGTAGCATAGAAGTGATGGCCATTAACACATAGATATACAACACTTGCTGACTGCACATTAGTATTGTTTGTACTCATACCCTTGCCAAATGTTTGCCCATTTGTAATCACAAAGAGTCAAACGAAAAAGACAGCATTGCCTAAGGCATGCTCCCAATCATACCACAGGTAGAATCCTTGGCATGATATATTATCCAAACCCATTCTCTATGAAGCTTAATATGATAAGAAATGTTTACATGTGGTCAGAAGGGTTTAAGTATTTTTTTTTCAAAGTTAATCAAATCCGAAGCATTTCAGCGGGCAATACAGCAGTCTTGGCAATGAAGTTATGTTATAGCTAAGTTTCTGAAGCATGATGGTAATGCCTTGCTCCCGCCACATGATATCACATCAGGATCCTGTGTTTGTGCTGTAATAGCAGTGAATGTTGCTTCTATTAAAATTTAGAACCAACAACCTAATAACCGTCATCCTATGAATAAGGACCAAGTGCTTTAAAATGTGCTTGCGGCATCTCCAAATACTGGCAAGATGTTCCAATACATGGTTGAATATAAGCTTTAAAATATGATACCAGGGATTCTGTTTGATGGCCTAAGGGCAGAAAACAGCAGGATTTTCTTTTCAAATCTGAAGCCATGACACACTGAAATCCACTTTGAACTACTCTGTCATTTCTTCTCATAGGATGTACATTTCAATTGAGGACTAATATTAATTGCTCAGAAGAATAAATGTAAGTGTTACCCTGTTTACTGGGGGTCCCATGAGGGACTCCAAACGTGCTCAAATATTGGTGGGGAAAATTAGCTAAGAGCACAAGTTAGCAAAACGAGAGGCAGGGCAACGCAGCGGAATCTTTTACCCAATGTCTACGGGGTCAGGCCAAGCCAAGAAGCACACCAATTGTGAAATAATAACTTTGAATTTTATTAAATACAGGCAAACAGTGTATGCAACACACTCACACAAGTAACTATAGAAAATAAAGGTGTTAGCGGTATAGTGGGATTTTGAGAGGAGTTGTTGAAGTGGGAGATACTACACCTGTCCGAAGCCCGGGGTGGATCAAAGAAGAGGTCCGTAGATGCACAGTCTCACACAGAGACTGAGGGGAAAGCTCAGCGGACGCAGCAGCAGCAAGGCGGGGTGGAAGTTCAGAGCGATCCGAGGAAGCTCTCGGAACTGGGGGGTTTTATAGGGAAAATATGACCGTGGGCTAGTCTGTACTTGGGAGAGAACAATGAGGTTTGGGTGAGAGACAATGTCCCTGAAAGGTCAGAATTTAACATGATTGAGTTAAGTCCAAATTGACAAAGGAATGGCCAGTATGCAGATGCAGCTCGCTTGGGTGGTAAAGCTTCTAGCTTGTCAAGATACCTGCTCTAGGCAGGGGGCTCTTTGTGTTAGCGTGCATCCTTAATGAAGTGTTTGTCTCGGAAGGTCTCCTAAAGCAAGATCTGGCTGAGTCTGGCTTGCCTAGGTGGAGAAAGGAATGTTTCAGCAATTAATAGCCATGCCCAGCTCCGTGCTTGTTTGGGGGCCTCACAAACACTTGGCTGAGGGTGGCAAAATGAGGCCGAATTGTGATATCAAAGCGATATCTGATATCTACCGAAGCCAGGCCAGTTCACGGTGATAACATAAGCATTTGCGCTAAAGCTTTCCCAAAATGGCAGGCTAGTGTAATACAGAATCTTGCACTAGACTTAACATAAATATACACTGTTTCTTCACATAGCTGAGATCTAATTCTTGCTTTCTACTCAGCTTTCAAAACTCAAGTTGATGCTCATTCTTGAACAACAGCAAGTAGTGGTTCAATCATTTGAGTAATAGCACCAAATCCCAGCCAAAGGAAAAAAAATAATTCAGTAGCCAAATAGGCCAGTAATGGGCACTTCAGAGTACATGGCAAAGTCATCACTCCGATAAAGCTTGGACTGAGGAAGAAAGAAAGTTTGCTGGGGCTCCCTCCTCCATATACATATACCTTAAACTTGTTTTTTTTCTCTTCCCTCCACTTGTTTCTGTTTTGCATTTCTTCATGTGTTTTTCCATTTGTGTAAAAGCTATGCAAGCTCAAAGAGTTTTCTTTTTCAGTGTCTGAGGGATGGGACACTATCATGTTTACTCATTCACAAAGTCAAAGTTGTTTATTTTTCATCCTGTGCACATTGCAGTGCTTGTGCGCAAGTTTTAAACAAGTAAGAGATGTGGCAGTCTCACATTTCTCTGACATAAAATGAAATTGGTTAGTTTATAATTAATGATTTAATCCTGTCTTTGCTTTGCCCTCTTGTCTGGGGAAAGAAAGAAAAAAAAAACTTGGATGGTAAGTCCAAAAGTGGCAACATTTAAGATTAACTGATCATTTTATTAACTTCTCATAATTGCTACTGAAATAAGCTATTTTCTATGATATGTAATTATGGTAATATTTGGACTTGCTGAGGAAAATTAGAGAGATTTCAAAAGTAAAAAAAATAATGATCTCTTTGTTCTTCATGTCATAAAATTTTCCTCAGATATAATTTTTCCCTGTTTGTTCATTAAAGAACTAAAAATGTGCAGATTCCATTTGTATCCCTGATATTCCCACACATGGAAGAGTTTATGCATAAAAAGTAGCCATCATTTAACAAGGATTATTGGAAAGAGTTGGGAAAGGATACTTGTGCCTATAACCCAAAATACTAAAATGCTTCAGAAAGGTAATATATTGTCAGCAAAGCAACTGCAGAAAAGTAGCACATGTCATTTAAAAACTTTTTTTTTTTTAATAAAATGCCAGGTTCTAATTTTGGCTGTTTTTCAGGTGCAGCCCCAGCTTGTGGACCAGATTTGCTCACTTAAACATACTCTCTCTCTCTCTCTCTCTCTCTCTCTCACACACACACACACACACACACACACGGAACACTTCTTTATATGCGTGTTTTCTCTTAGTGAACAAAGGCACTCATCTTGAGGAGCAATTCCTAGTTACTTTATAGTACAGCTAGATAGAGTGATGACTAATTGCTATACAGAAAGTGAAGTTAATTAACGCAAGACATTGGGATACATCTAGAGGGCAATCATGCTGGAATAGAAATAGTGCATTTTTAAAAAAAAAATAAGAAATAAATTAAACACCTATCGCTTATCAAAGTATTTTTAAAAGTGGCAGTTCTAAAGTATTTGATGCCAAGAACCTTTCCTCAAAATGATGAATGGAATAATCCTCTTCCCCCCTTTCCATTCTTGAACCATCCATGATAGACACACTATTTCTGGGATTTCATTTGTTGCACAAAGTGTCACAATTTTATTCTCAGCACTTCTTACCTACAATATAGGAGGTACCTCAACCTTCCTTTTTTTTTTATCAGCCTGTGCCTCAGCTAGCTCATGCACTCAAAGGAATCACATCTATTTGATACTTATCACACCATTGTATACAAACATTAGGGGGTCACGGATCACAGGAACCCTTTTGGAAAGCAGAAAGGAATCCTTTCAGAAATCAGGTGCACATTTCTCAAGGGAATGGAAACCGATACATAGCACTTCAGATCATCTCCCTTCATCTGATAATTGCTGCTCAGAGAATATCAGGATAGCATGGATGTCTGCCAGAAAACTCCATGGTCATGTATTACTTTCTCACTGGGACTGCTAGTGGAGGAATGCTCTGTTGGTAAGATTTTAACATACATGAATCCAGTCTGGGTAATCTCTTCTAGTATTTATCACACCACAGGTAGTGGAAGCAACAAGCTGTCGTTGCCCTGTCACCGTGCAGCCATAGATTTATATGGATATTACATGAAGAGAGTAGTGCTAAGCAACTAACTTCACCACCGCTTCATTTCTAGGGGCCCAAACTGATTATTCAGTTGGGTCTTTTCACATCTGAGGCTGTTTCCACACCTTACCTGATCCTGTTGTCCTCCTGTCATGATCCCAGCAGTGCCTTTGCTGGGAAGGGAGCATGACAGGAACACTCCCGTCCTCACCCAACTGGCGCCCTGTAGAACAGAGCGCCTTCCACCGTGCAGACATGCTAACGGAGCTCATGTCCAGGCAATCAACGTTTGCCAAGCTGGTTCTTTCAACCTTTATAGAGTTCCTGATGCAACTTAGAGTTCACTATTTCTGAATTGGGGGGGGGGTGTCAACAACATTTCTGGGTGTTGTTGTTTTTTCAGAGAAACAGGACAGTTACAAAGCATTTGACATCTTTTCTGCCATTTTGTTACATGTATTAATGCTTGTGTAATTTGTGCTGTATTAAGCCTCCGAAATTAATGTATAAATTCTAGCAAATTGCAAATAAATTCATTCTCAGCAGTCTGGGATTCTGACACCTTTGGGTTTTGATACATGGATCTTTCTGCTTCCCAGAGACTTGCTGTTGAAGGACTCTACATTTTGAATGGCCTCATAAATATATATTGAATTTTATCTTCTAACTTGTAAAACCCATTTTCCAGTTGTTTAGGTGGTTTGGGGGCTGGTTAGGAGAAAGAGATTCTAGAAGTATTTTTGTTGTACCGAGCTAATTAGTCCATAAATCAACATGTCTAAGTACAATGCAGATTACCCTAAAGCCAGAACAGACTGAATTGCTGTGCATATAACTGCACTTTAAAGACCTTTTTACCTATCTCTAATGTGCCCTTCTTCTCAGACTATTAACTTTTCTGTAGCAATTTAGTTAAGTACTTAGTGGTAACTCAGCAGGTTTTTATCCTGCCTCCTGAAATTTCACTGCCTGTAGGGCTACTTTCTCCCCTTTCCTTCTTTTCTGTCTAGTTCATTCAATCTGTTGTAAACCTGGGCACCGCACCTCTGAGTGATTTTTCAAGTTCATAATCCAATATGTTGCTTTCAGTGTAGAGCCAGAAACGTTCACCACCGCACTGGAATGAATAGTTAAGCTTATTTCTTATTTATAAGCCACATAAGGCAGCAAGCTCCTGAAATATCTTTGGGGGAAAAAAACTGCTGGCCTGTTTCCATGATTAAGAATGGTCTTGCTGTTATATTACTACAGACAGGGGTGAGCAGATGGGCATAAGCAGAGAGCTCTTGTCCTGTTCTTATCTGTGGAGAAGGGAAAATGTCAGCAGGAACAACTATTCTCACCACTGGCTGACTAGGCATGCCTGACAATATTGCAAAAGAAGTGGACCGTCACTCACAAACACTCATGCTAAAATAAATCGGTGAGATGCCACAAGATTCCTTTTCTTTTTCTCTCTTAGCAATTATTAAAAGTAAGCAAGACCTGTTATTCTCCTTTGCCTGAGACAATTGCCAATGCAATTCTGGGCTCCTTCAACAGAAGTATAGTTTCTAGGTTAAAGGAAGGGATAGTATCACTCTGTTCTGCTTTGGTCAGACTGCACCTGGAATATTGTGTCTAGTTTTGAGCACCACAGTTCAGGAAGGATATTGAGCAGCTGGAACATGTCCAGAAGAGGAAGATAAAATGGTGGAAGGCCTGGAAATCATGCCCTATGAAGAGAAACTTAGGGAGTTGTGTCTGGAAAAGAGAAAGTTAAGAAATAATATGATAGCCATGTTTAAATGTTTGGAAGTATGCCATATGGAGGGTGGAGCAAGCCTATTTTCTGCAGCTCCAAAGACTAGGACATGGAGCAATGACTTCAAACTTGAGGAACAGATATTCCATCTAAACATTAGGAAGAACTTCCTGCCAATAAAAGCAGTTTGGCAGTGGAATATGCTGCCTCAGAGTGCAGTGGAGTCTACTTCTTTGGAGGTTTTTAAACAGAGGATGGATGGCCATCTGTCAGGAATGGTTTGATGGTGTATTCCTGCATGGCATGGGGTTGGCCTCGATGGCCTTTGTGGACTGTTCCAACTCTAAAATTCTATGTTTCTAAGTTACCACAAAGAAGCACCAAGGCTTCAAAGATGCACCTTTTCAGTATTTCTGTATCTCCTCAGCCATGTTCTCCCATCTAGATAAAGGAAGTCCTGGGTTTCTTTCAGATTCTTCGATCCTCATGATCACACAGATGTGGTTCCTTGTCCCCTATGCTGTTTTAGAAGATTGAAGGTTCTTTGCCTCATACTTTGGATCTGAGTCTGGTTGGATCTTGCCATATTGATCACCTAGATTTGCAAGGTTGCAAACCTCAGTCTTATCCCATAGCCAGATCAGCATCTGAATTCCCCTTAAGTATTCTCAGTTATTGGTATATCAAGAAATTAACAGGAGAATGAGCTGCTGGTTTGTACTAATATCTATTCTTGTAACACAGATAACATGGGCAAACATTCTGTCTTCAGTGGCACAGCTTACATAGATCCTGAACAAAGTAGGTACACTTCTTATAACAAGTCTTTGCACCTCTTTTAGAACTTTTGCAAAGCATTACAATCCTTCTCCTAATATGTCTGTTTACAACCATTTCTACACCAGCATTTCTTTGGATATTGGATATTAGATAACTAGCTTCATAAAGAAAGAAATTAGTTTACTACACAAAAAAAGTTTGACTTAGCAATTCCTTTGTGTAGCAGTGGCCAAGAGGCTGACCTGCTTTGCCAAGCATAAAACCTAGTACTTTGCTTGTTTTTCATACTCTTCCCAGTCTTTTTTTAGCCAATCAGCTAAAAGAGTTCAGATGTACCCTTGTAACCCTAAAAGGTGGGGGACATTGGGGTCCACCCACAATGCCAGTGTCTCCTCAGAATTTGGGGAAATTATAGCTCAAAGGAGGCCTGTGAGAAGAGGGTAACAGCAGGATCTTTTCACCTGTGTATTCCAGTAGTAACTGTAGAAAGGACTCAATTTAAATTAAAGTATTTTATTTGAATTGACAAACACATGAAAAATCAGATACTTTTAAGAGCCATACAAGGCTATCAGAAAGTGAGGTGAGAAATGCTGTACAGAGTGAGATTAGGGGTGGAAAGAGTGATAGTTATCAACCTTAAGGAGGTCACAATGGAAGGGCTCAGATTCGTCTGAAAGTAGCACAAAGAAATAGCTGTCTGGGCTACATTTTACATAACTACAATTGGCTGGGGTCGGAGTTAGGATTTTCATATCCTTTTTCACATTCTGAAGTGGTTCATTGACATAGAGATAATGGCTTTCCCACAGAACTGACAAAGGGATCTTGAATGAACTGATTGCCTTAACTCCAAAGTGACAAAACATTGATGGGACTCGTGACGAATTCTTAATGTTTGGTCAGGTAGGGTGTATAGGGAAAATCTCCATAGGGTAAGGTTGAGGGATGGTCTCTGATTGCTCACCAATCTAGGCAATTCATCCTTCATTGTATTCAAAAATGCAAAGAGCCTGGAGTGGTGAAGGGATTAACAAAACCCCGTTAGCTGTGGGTTTTTCCACCTAATCCTCTCTGGACTTACAACGCTGAACTGTTTCTAGTCAGAGTGACCTTGCTTGTGTTCTTTGGTCATTAATAAGCTCAATTTATGAAAATCGCATATCTCATAGGAGGTGTGGTAGGGTATGGTAACACCCTCTTTATATAAACATCTGTCTCGTCCAACCAAAACAAAGATCATAGATATGACATCACACACCAAGTACACACGGTTCTTGGTCACCTTTCATCCTGATTTCATCAGCTAGTAAGCCTATATATATATGGGTTCATTATAAGCCAGTCAGTTTCTTTCAAGCATACTGTTCTCCCAACCTACTGCAGATGTCGCAGCCACATCGCCCTCACATCCCAACCTACTGCAATCTAACAAGCCATTTTACTTTTTAGGGACTTAATGTTGGCAAACATAACACCAAAAACCAGTGTAGCCTGTAACAGTACAAGTGGCATGAGATGCATTGATATTCTCTCCTTGCCTCATCTACCTTAGTGATCAGTTTCATAGAACTGCAGAGCTGGATGGGTCTTCAAAAACCATAAAGTCTAATTCCCTGACAGTGGAAGAATCCACATTTAAAGCATCCCTGACAAGTACTCATGCAAACTCTGTTTAAAAACTTCCAGTGAAAATACTTTCACCACCTCCCAAATGAGTCTCTTCCGTTGGCAAACAGTTTTCCAGTTTTCCAGTTGAAAAAATAAAACTTTTATATGTACCCCAACGTCAGTGGCTTTGTTACTTGATAAAATCTACTCTTTCTAGTACAAGAAACACTCAGCTCCAAAAGCAACCCTATTTTTTTTATTTTTTTAGAAAAGCATTAATTTAAAAGAGTCATTAAAATTTTTAAGCTTTATACTGAGAATAAAAGTACAGCAAAAGCCTCCCCAGCACCATCAAAAGTCCCTTTGGTAACAATTAGTTAACAGGCCAAAACATGCTTTCTTTCAGAAGGAGAACAGAAAGAGGCCAGCCTAACCACTTGTAAGAAAGAATTCTTGGGAACCACCACCAGGAAGGCTTTTTCTCTTGTCCTCACTAGACATGGCCGTCAGGGTGGTTGGAAAAAAGTATCCCCAAGGTTCTTAAAACTGAGGCATACTCATAGGGGCAGTTACAGGCTTTCTGACAGTATGACCTTGAGCTGTATCTGGCTTTTGAAGTCATAATCAGCACTTTGAATTGTGTCTGGGAACAGACTGGTAGCCAGTGAAGTTGGTCTTATAGGTTCTTCACAACCAATGACATTCAGCAATTTGGACACAGCATTTTGGACCCTCTGAATTTTTCAAACAATTTCCAAAGGCCGCCCTACATCCATACAGTCCAAACTGGATGTAATCAAGCCATGTGTCATTATAGTGTGACACTTCTAGGAATAGATGCAGCTTGTGTGGTAGTTTTAGCCATGCAAGTTCACTTTTGGGTTACCATTCTCAGGGGCAATCCAGGGGTATGCCCAAGTTATAAACGTGAGATTTCAGGTGAAACGTAATCATCCTGAATAGGCTGAGGCCCTTTCCGCATGAGGAAATTAAGACGGGCCAATGCATCTTGTCACGGAGGTCATCTGCACCTTGGAGCGGACTAGGTTCAGACTATTTACCTTCATTCCGCACCTAAGTCCAATAAAATGCACGGCCAAGTGGTCATCCAACACGCTATTTGAAGAATGGAAGAAATGGGTTTTTCAATTTCCCGGATTGCATCAATTCATACCTGCGCAGTTGTGCAGATGCACACATTCGTACCAATGTGAACTGGAGATCAGTGAAGGGTGGGCTGTGGGTGTGGCCAGCTGCAGAGATTCGTCCTGCCGAACAAACAACAGGAAGCCGCGGAAATAGCGTGGATCTATGTACTCCCACTGCTCCGAATCAGCATGGAACATACAGAGTAGCCCTGCAGGAGGACGTAAGGGAAAGTCCACCCTGTTTCGAGCCCAGAAGAACCGGTAAGAAATGGCCTGAAGTGATTCACTAGCCTCGTGCGGAAAGGGCCTGAATCTCTGTTCCCTGGTCTGCCTTTCTACTGACCAGGAGCCCCTCTCTCTTGCCTGGATTTAGCTTCCATTTGTTCAATCTCATCCTGTCTACAGCTGACAGCAGACACAGGTTCGTTACTGAGATAGCTTCACTGGAACTGGACAGAAAGGAGAGATAGTTTAGGGTCATCAGCATACTGTTGATGTTGAAACCCAAAAACCATACACCTCTCCCATTGGTTTCATATCAAGAAAAATATGACTCCTGGAGAATTCTACAGGCCAAAGGCCTAGGTGTCAAACAGGAATCCTTATGAACTTGTTCTTTCAAGAAGTATCACAGCCCTTGTAGAACAGTGGCACCAAGTCCCATTTCAGAGTGGTGGCTCAAAAGGACAGTGGTGTCAACAGCTCCAGAAGAATGAACTTCTCACAGTTTTCAGCTCACAACGTAAGTCATCCACCAAGATGACCAAAGCTGTCTCCAAGCAAGCTTAGAATGGATCTAGATAATCCATCTCATGCAAGAACCCCTCTAGAACCTTAGTCAAAAAAAAAAGATGTTGGAGACTGGCCAGTAATTATTCAGTATGGTGGACTTCAGGAAGCAGTTTTTCAGTAAAGGCCTCATTGTCCCCTCTTTTAGGAAGACAGAGCCCTGCTTTGCAGTGTTGAATCTCACCTTACTCAATCAGCCAGTCTTCCTCTGGTTGCTTTTATGACCCAGGAAGAGCCCCAGTCCAGCACACATCTGGTGGTCCTCAACTCTCCAAGGATTCTATTCATATTCCTCAATCAACGCAAACTGACCTATATCCAATAACACAGGATAAGCAGGAGCCAAAGTTAAAGTTGTAGGACCTGGATCAACTACGCATTCCAAGTAAGAGCATGTGTGAGTGCATTTGTCTCTGAAGCATTTTCCTTTGAAAGGTCTCTAGTACTGAAAGAAGAATACAGAAGTTTAGCAAGTAACACTTTTACTCAGCACTAAATCTCCATTGCTCCCTTCTCCTACTGAGGTTAAAGTTAAAATTCTGTTTGGTGAGGTAAGCAGTTCATAAAAGGAAGGTTTGCTAGATGGCACTCTGAAGATTTTCTGTTTACCTTTAAAGCCATTTCTGAATGGAGGTGAGACAGTGACACTTTCTTCTTCCTGTCCTTTCATTGGCACTCATCCACCTCCTGCAGGACCCTGGAGCACTCAGATATAGTGCACAGCAGGTGGAGCCAGTGGGCAGATAAAAGGGACAGGAAGGGAGAAAGTTGCCTCATCTCTGGATGCAGTGTGAGAGTGTAAGAACCTACGGTTTGTACCCAGTAACACCTCTTAGCAGAGCAAAAGTGTTCACAGTAGTTGGTAAGTGGACTCAGCCTGCTGAACTATCAAGATGTCTACACGAGCATCTAAGGCTTCCCTTAACAAAACAAGAAAGCTGGTGTGAATTATAGGGGTGCACTGTGGACGGAAAGAAAATAGAAATCCTAGTTCTATCCAAGCAAAGTTGAAAGGAACCATGCTTGCCTCACCAGAAGAAAGCAAAGTCTTCTCCTTAAAGTTTTTGAATCCAGAGAGGGGCAGGATTTTTTGTGATGGAAAGGCAAAAACAAAGTGTGCTTTTCCTGATATACCATTTGTTCTGCCACAGCTCTACTAGTCTTTGTGTATTATACTATGATAACAGTAAAATCTTCTCCTTTCGAATGTTTCCACAGTTTTAGCACTTCTGGTGACAAATGTCTTAGTTTTAAAAGCAAGAATGGACATACAGTTGCTTTTAAAAACAACCTAATGGAACTGTTTCCCCTCGCAGCTTGTTTGCCAGCAGCAGTTGCTGCTCTTCCTCACAATGTACACATGTTAACATTTAGTACTGAACTATCTTCAACTGGCATGCATTCCATCAGATAAAAAGCATCCTTTCCGGACCCTTCTCCCTCACAGAACCATTATTTATTTATGACATTATTGTTAGACAACTAGACAGCCAACAGGGACATACGCTCACTTTCCAACAAACGCCAAATATATTGTCAACCATGTTTCCTTTCTTCCTTGTTAGAAACAAGAGCCAAAGGAGGCCAACAGGTTGGGAAATGAAAGGTCTGGGTTTAAAGGTGATTGGTAGCTGGCAGCAGCAGATGTAACTCAATCTTTCTTTCTTAGCCTTGGGGTTCTTTCAACACTACCAAAGCATAACTTTCACAATCTAATCTGCAACAGGAATGGCGTAAATAGCTTGGTATTTTCCATTCACACCAGTGGAACAGGACCAGACTGCTGAAGTCTCAAGTAATGCAGTTACATGTAATAAGTTACTCTCCCTTTTTTGTAGTAAAAGCCAAAGTGAGGTAACAAGTGAGAAATAAGGCACTATACACTGATGTAACAAATTATGGATGGCATCCTGCATTGCAGCTATGGATTTGTAACCAAGAGTTATGGACATGTAACTGCTCCGTATTCCTCTATGCACTATTGCCATGATTGTAAATGCCCCTCCCCAGCCCACTTTAAATGTGAGAGAACAGCTCTGTGCAACAGAGGTCCGTGGCACAGTCAATTAAAGTGCTTCAGGATGATGTGGCTTGCCACCTGCCATCCCTGAGCTGTAGCATGACAAACAGTTCTGAAATGCTCTGCTTGGCCATGCCATGGGCTTCCATTGTTCAGACCAATGGAATATTTAAGGTGAGTTCTAAGGGTCGATCCCTTAGGTCATTTGTAATGTAGTTAAAAGTCCAGTATAGTATTTCAGCCAATATTTCTATGCACTTTAAAATACCAAGGACCTAGAAATACCTAATATCTAAGAAATATCTAGAAAGGGTATTTCAGGCCTTTTTTAGAGTCACTTTCCCAGGATTTTTTTTCAAATGTTATGCCATTCTCTTACCAAAGCTAAGTGAATACCAAGGCCCTCACCAAACAACAGATCACAGAGTTCCATTGGATAGTACTGTCAGAGTCAAAGTGATATCAAACAGCTGTAACTCTGTAGATCTCTGACTTAGAATCCTTAACCCAGGAGTAGAAATTGCAAATTTTGTTGAGTTGCAATACCCAGCTTGCCTCATAAATAATTATACTGTCTAGGGCTGCTTGGAATCACACAATTCCCACTTGTGCCTAACCCAATCTGATGAATCGGGGTGCTGATTTTTGTTTCCAGTTTACCAACAGGGCCTCACTGTTAGCCTTATCACACCAAGGTCTCAGAAATGACACTGTAATACAGGGAAGAACAGCTCAAATGATGCTACTGATCAGCAGATGCTGAAGAGATGCAATAGAGAGAGTTAATAACCTGATACCATCATGGGAATGGGTATAGTGGGATTCTAACAGAACAATGCAGTATTAAGATACTATGTGATAAGGCTGTATGTTCATTGTTAGAGGGGCAGGTGAGAGCGAGGAAGTCTTCCTCATGTGGCTGGTGGTCTTTCAAGCTGGTTTCTCACTTAGGTGAGTCTCTGCAGGTGGTTCCTGGGTGCAGGACTTTACAAGAAGAAACTGTTCCTCTCTGACATACAACATTTAATTCCATGCTGTCAAAACAACTGTGATTCCTCAAGGGGTCACATGGACTATCAATGTAAAAACTGGAAAAAGTCAAAAGTCCACTTTTTGTTTTGCAAAATGTTATTGTAGATGATTTATGGATTCCAGGAGATGCGATTCACCCTTTTTTGTGGGTAAAAAGAAGACTGGTATGGGAGTATGGAGGGGACAAAGGCCAAAAAAAAAACCTTTGGGCATTTATTGTCCTAGCACCATATTCTGCCCACCCCTATTCTAGGGCCTCCTCCTTTCAAGCTTTTTACAGACAGCCATCAGAGCCACCACTGGGACCAAACAAGGAAGCCATCGAGTGGCATGATAGAATCATAGATTCATAGATTATGGTCCTTTCCAGCTCTAAGATTTTATGATTCTATGATGCTAATCACCACATTTCAAATATGTTGGAAAACAGGTCGTCACTGAAAGGCTGATGAATATAATAGCCCTTTATTGAATGAAGTTTATTGCCTTGTGCAATGTTCAGATTTCGTCTCACAAAAATGTCAACCATCTTAATTTTTTTTTCTCCCAGAACGAATTATCGCTATTGGTTCTCTCTCTTGAGAGCAAACAATGGTTTTCTGGGTCTACTCAAACATTCACTTTTCAATTAAAACTATTTAAAGCGGAACGCTTTTTTTTTTTGCTTTGAATTTAGTATGGACATGCTGCATTCATAATTACTTTTCTCCTTTCTATGAATTTGTCTGTAATATATTTTCTAATTATTATTAGAGGAGCTCTTAAAATGAGAAATCCTCCTAAAATATGAACAAATGGGAAACCTAGATTATGCTACACATGGTCACAGATATTGACTTTATAAATTCTAGCATTGTATCCAAATATTGAAGAACAGGACTAAAGGGTGAATACCAACAAACTGTAGCCCAGGTTAAGTCCTGGCAAACTGAATAGCTACTTTCTCTTCATTTCATTCCTTTCTTGCCATTGCTCCTGTGTGTTTAACAGCATTCTGAACTTGATACATAGAACAGATATTCCCACAAATGCCCTCATGGTTCACTGGCCATGCCTTTCCCATGCAAACACATCCATCTTCAATGCACCAGGTAGCCCAACATTTGACATTAGTGAAAAGAATACTGTATGTAAATAAGGCTTTAGCATCATATTGGAAGCTGTGGCCAGTCAATGAGTGAAGGAATCCTATACATCTAAAGTATATTGTGGACATGGGAAGCCAGCACATTCATGTGGGAGCTTTCGTCAGCAGGCACATAACTCCTAGTCCTTTGTGCATTCATTGCTTTTGAAGTGGTTCCTATGAACTTTCTGAAGTTGCCATTTAAGATAGTGGCTAGAATCTTATGGGGATGTACTTATGTGTAAATACTGTAGTTATGGCACTATGAAGTGAATCCTGTCCAGATCCCCACAATCCCAACTTATAAGGAAGCAGTCATTGTGATCAACAGAGGCTTCCATTGTGACAGGCAAAAGTAGGGTCCTTGTCATAATTCCCTCTCGCGTGGAAGATGAGTTATATGAGGGGAGTGGGAGTGTCAAACAGCTGCTTTCTGATCAACAAGGGAACAGATTCCCACTGATTGCAGTGGCTACTGCCCAGTAAGTAAGTACTGGTGGACTTTCATGGTACCTATATACCCCCCATACTAGGGAATGCATAAGGATCATGAATATGAAACAACCATGAGTGCATAACTCTAGGTTATACATTTGTAACTGTCCAAAAGGATTCTGGCCGGTACATTGAGTTACCCATTCTGTTGTGTTCCCTTACTGCCACTCCATACTAGAGAATGATTGAGGATGGTCACATATTCCCACAACAACGTCCCTAGGGGAGTATTGACATTTTTGCAGCAACTCTATGTCATAACTGGTTCCACACACTCCACATTCACTCTCCTATCCCTTTTTGTCACAGAAGGAAAAAAAACTATTGCAGACTGCCATGTATAAATTTTGCAGCTCTTAAAAACAATGGAGTGTAACCAGTGAAAAACAGAGTTGGTGAGGGAGAGGGAAAGGGAGAGATGGTAGTGGTTTTACTATAAAAGGAAAGGGAAATGCATGATGGGGGGGGGAGAGTAATTGCAATATTGTTAACTTATATATTGTAATAGAGTGCTGCATTTGACTGGATTTCTTTGTATCCCTTCACTAGAAAATGAGAGATAAACAAAACAGAGGGCAAAGGTTAGGAAAACAATGACATTTCAAGCTCTTTCAGATACGTTACCAAACTCGCCCCCCCCTTTTTTAGGCCCAATTCGTCACGTTTGAACCCTTTAAATGAATTTGCTGTGAATCAAGTGTATAGCTGAAAGGATAAAACATTTGAGTATGTAATCTGTTTAACTGAGCCTCAGTACTTAAGATTGTATTGCTGAGAAGAAGGGAGGGGAGAGGAAAAAAAGAGACTTTAATTTTCTCTAATTTGTCATGCTTTTCAGGAGCATTTGAATGATTGAGGCGAGAAGGTCCCCAATTTGGCAAAAAATTACCACACTCACTTTTTTGCTCATCTTGCACACAACTTGGAGGGTGTTCATCAACGCTCCACAGCTCACAGTTAGTCCTGGATCTTCCTCTGAGAGCAGTTTTATGGAAGATGAATATACAGAGAAGATAGTTTGTTTCATTTTGTTTTGTTTTGTGTTAGCATGCGATCATGCCAAGAGTAAAGCCCCAAAGCAATAGTTACTGAGAAGAGCTGAAACACTGCATTGGGAAAACACAGTCCAAGCTCTGTCTATTTGTTGTACTCATTCTCCCCCAGATTAACTCACAAGGAAGGCTGTAGGTGTATGGTGCTACCTAAACAGAATGAATGCAGAAAACAATCAGATTGAAATTTTATCAGCAGATTTATTAAATAAGCTCTCAACTTTTTAGGCCTCTTTATCATCCTTAATCCAGCTAGATCATATTTGTTAAAAAAAAATGTGGTAGTCTCCAAGGCCACAATTCTCTGTCTGCTATGCAGCTACATAACCCCCAATAGTCAGACAGTTATGCAGTGTCTCCCAACCCAACCCACACTGACTGGGCAGCAGCCACTGCAATCAACAGGAGTTTGTTCCCCTCTTGACTGGGAAGCAGCTGACTCATTTTCCCATCCCCTAGAATGAGCTATCATCATTGCAACAGGCGGAAGTGGGGTGCCAGTCACAGTTCCCCTTTTCATGGAGATCCCCCACGTGAGGGGGGTGGGAACATCAGTCAGCTCCTTCCTGATTGACAGAGAAACGGACCCCATTGATCACAGCGGCTGTTGTCCAGTGGTCCCTGTGTATCCCCTAAACTAGGAAATACTTAAAGATTGTGGATACGAACCATTCACAGATGTATAACCAAAGTAACCAGCTTAGTTTGGAAGTAACTACTTTTAAATGAAAGTAACTACTTCTTTTACCAATAATGAAAGCAGGACTATATTACATTGCACTGTAACTTGATGAAAGATGACATAACTCAGATTTGGCCTCGACAAATAACTGACGAGGGATGTCAAATGATTCAAGTGCTGGTTCATCATCTTCTGCCTCAGGCTGTCTTGTGAAGGCTCAGGCAATGAGAAGTTGAACAGGAGGAGAGTGTGTTTTGGACTATAGGGAAGAAAATAGCATTCACATTTTCCCCTCTTAAGCTACCTGAAATCACTGCTTAGTCAGTTATGAAAAATAGATAAGTAAAGGTTACTTGCACAGTTATACAGTAGCCTCTCCACATTCACAAGTGTTTGGGGTGCAGTACCCCTGTCAAAGTGGAAAAACCATGAATAAATCCCACACACACACCAATCTGCTTTCCATTCCTCTTCAAAGCTCCCCCCTCCCATTCCCTTGACTCTGGCCCTGGCACTCCCGGGGGGGGAGTACTTTCCCCTCAGATGCAGAAGAGTGAAGCACTGAGTTCTGGTGTTCTAGATACTTCTGGTCATCATCTTGAGAAAAGAGATTCCTGTCAAGGTCAGAGACCCAGGCAGCCAGCCAGTCCAGAGAAGGGGGAGGGAGAGATAGCAGAGTCCCGCCAGGAGGAGTCCAAGCAAGCAATTATTCATAGGAAGTCCATTTACCTAAGCCTGAGTGACAAGCAAAAGTCAGAGTCAGAGTCCAAAATCCAGGGATCAGAAGTCAAGAGATCAATCCAAGGTATCAGGAGCCAGGTGCTGGAAGCCAGGAACAGGCAAGGAGAGGGCTTGTAGAAAGTTTGCCACAAGCAAAGGAAAGCTTCCAGACAGGCAGTTATACGGCCCAGGCACAGGTGTGGCCGGTCACTGATTCTTGAACTTAAGCAAGGAAGCCTCCCTTGAGTCTCCGCCTTGTTTGTGGGCTGATTGACGCAGGCTCCAGGGCATCCTCCGGATCACAGCTGGATCCCTGTTGCCCTAAAGGAGCAGGCAGAGGAATGTCCAAGCCTGCTTGGTCCATGGCTGCAGGAGGAGCTCTCAAGCTGCAGGACTCATCTCCAGCCAGAGCCATAGGGACCAACAGCTGCTGCTCATCATCTCCACCCTGAGCCACAGGGACCATCAGCAGCTCTGACAGGGGCTTCAGTTATCACAATTCCTCCCAGAGGGAAGGGGTAGGAGCAAAGAGCACCTGACCAATCAGCAGCTATTACACAGCAGAATGTGCTGCCAGATGGCAGAGAGAGCATGTCTCCAGCAGTGGCGGGGGGAGCTTTGCCCACCTAAAAGGAAAAAAGATGTCCATTTTAAACACAAGCCTCACAAGTCTGAGGTGAGAAATGCAAAGAAATGGGAGGAGGAGAATGGGGGCAAGAGGCAAGCACATACCTCGTGAATAATCAAACTCATGAAGGTCAGACCCATGATTGTGGAGGGAAGAATGTACTCAAAATGTTAACTGAGGATCTTGAAACCATGGTCGAGATCCTGTATGCTCACAACAGAATGTAAACCTCTGCCAACATTTTTCCACAATGGTTTCCCTTCTACCTCTGTACTCAGTCTCAGTGGAAAGCTTTCTGTAGGGAATGCTTTGATGTTGTATTCCTGCATGGCAGGGGGGTTGCCCATGATGGCCCTTGTGGTCTCTTCCAATTCTACAGTTCTATGATTCTATGACTATAGTGGGGTTCAATGCCAGGAATGATTTAGCTACAATTTTTCAGCTTGGGAAAAGGAAGAGTGGTGGCTCTTCTTTTTGCCATCTGCAAAATTGCAGTTGGATTATGTCCAGCCTCCCCATGTCTCCCTGGCCATCAATTGGTTAGGAGGGTACACCAGACATTGTATGTGTGGCTCATTGCTGGATACCGCCTTTCACAACAACCTTACACATACACTGATAATTATTTATCTGATAATGTTTTTCTGCTTGTTAGTCACATATTAGTCACAACCTGCATGCAGACATAGCTACAGAGCACACACACACACACACACACACACACACACACGACAGAGCTCTCTCAGTAAATGTTGAAGATGCGTTTCAGGGTACCAGTCTACTTACATAGGCAAAAGGCCTGTGGTGAGGTCCAGCCATTTTTTTTTTAAAGTACATACACTGGTAGAACAGGGTCTTACTCCAGTGTGTGTCAGCAAGAGAATTTCAGCCTGTTGCTGGCTCTAAGTCCTTTCTAAAAGTGAGCTTCCCTGCTTAGCCTATGAATTTGTATCCCAAGGGTTATTTGTGCCTAAAAATAATCCCCATTTATTTTATTAGAACTGACAGAACCCTCCATCCCAGCCCAAGCGCCTCAAAAAGCAGTGTGGCTGCTTCTACTTGCAGCTACACAATGACCTCAAGCACCTTTAGTCAGACACTAAAGAGAGCTTAATTGGTCTTTAGTTGTTGTTGTGGGGGTGTATGGGGTGGTAACAGCTCAACAGAAATGTTAAGTTATTGCAATGCTGGACAAGGGTGAATCTCATATGATGAATGAAGAGGAATTTTGTGGAATTTTCCCTCAAATAAGATGCAAATAATTCAAAGAATGGCCTGAACTTTTGTAACCAAATATTCACATGTAAGTCTGGTCAGTACTGGTTGTGCCATTAAGACACAGTGAAGTGATTGTCTCAGGCAGCAAACGCTAGGGCAGCAGCAGTAGCATGATCTTGGCTTTTTCTTATGGCCTCTTTCCTATAAACTCTTTAACTCCTTTTCCCTAATCAGGTGGGATGTCTGTATATTCTGTATAATTTTCCTGACATCCTGGTATCCGTACATGTGGTAGCCAAGTCAGATTGCTGCTAGCCTAAACTGCTAGCCCAGTCAGATTCTGTATATGGACTGAAGAAGAGGTGCCATATTATTGTTCACTTCAGGTAGTAAAATGTCTAGGATAAAATCTGAGATTTGTTTGATTATTTCATTGAATTGCTTGAAAGCTGCACAATTCTAAATCACATGATTTCCATTATAGATCTTGAAATAGTCGGGCATAGATGGGGAAGTTGATTTATCCCAGATTTGACTCCCTGGTTTCTCTCCGTGGCAAGAGATAAAAGCATGGATTTGGAGTTACAGTCTTCTGGTATGAGTTCATCCTCCTGAGCATGCAGTAGCTATCTAGTTTGATTGAGCATTCCTCAGAATGGCTTCCCAGGACAGAATAGGGATCCTGGTATACTTTTCACCCCACTGCCCAACAGTTTTCCTTCTTCAGTTAGCCAGAACAACCTCATTTTGGAGTCTTCCAGGTTTGTGCTTCTGTTGGAAGAGACTAAAGATTTTGCAGGCTTTGTGGCAACCACGAGTCTACTGCAGTGGGGTTTCTGGCCCCACTTATTCAACAAGGCACATTCTTGACCTGAAGTGTGTGTGTGTGTGTGTGTGTGCGCGTGCATGCATGCATTCCCTGAGTGAGAAGATGGTGATCAAGTTACAGTGAAGGAGCTGGTACAGAATAATTCTGTTGCCATTGACAGATCACTAAATGGTAGGATTTAAGGTTACTAGTTCTGGGATTTTCTGCCAGGGTGTCCAAAAACTGAGAATTGTCTGCTCTAAAAGACTGGAATCAAAACAATTTTCTGAACACTTTTGGGGATTTTGCTGGCACCTTCATGAGAGATTCTGTGAAAATTTCCCAGTTTCTGGAGTAGAGAAATAGCCCAGGTAGTTTATTCCATTTATTTTCATTTATTTATTTATTTGATATATACCCCATCCTTCTCTCAAAATGGAACCTAAACCATTAAGTGATTAACATGATAATTCCTAAGCATGCTTTCCCACTTTGTAGAACTAGACCTTGGACTTAACTTACTAATTAACTGGTTATACTATTAACTGTGTACCTTTTTTCTAGCAATTTCTCCTAAATTTCTAGATTTCCCAGTCAACTGATCGATCGATCAGTCAATCTGTCATGGGCCAGGAGTCAACTTCTCCAGGTGAACAGCAGCCTCAAAGGAGGACAAGCAGACGTAAGTAGACAGGGAGCTGCTCAAGTTGGGATGAGAGCCAGCTGGCTCCAGCCTTTTTAAGGAAGGCAGAGGGTGGTGGCTCGACACCAGAAGCAACTTATATGTTTGCTGGTCTTGCCCTCATGTGCCACAGATTCACTGCTTGCTTTCTGCCTAGCTTCTTTGATCCTTGGACAGTCTAACCTTGCTGCTCTCTGGATTCCTGGGCTGACTTTTGACTATGCTTCTGCTCCACTCTGAACAGGCAAGCTCCACTGAACTGCTAAAGCTGTTTCAGTTTCCTGAATGGCCTCCTGCTCCTCTGCTCCCTGTTGCCTGACAATGGACAGCTGGTGTCTGCGAAACAATCAATCAAGGAAGAAGTGAGTCTGAGAAGGCCCTCTCCTACGCTCCCATCAAACTCACCTGTGAATGTGGTGGGATTGAGAGAAATGCCCCTTCTGAAGATCTTAAAAGTTCATGCAAACTCATATGGGAAGATGTCAGTCATGACTGGCATCTTGAACTGTGCAGCCAGTGAAGCTGTTGTAACAAAGGAGTCGGATGCTCCTTGTAATCAACCCCATTAGTAACCTGGGTGCAATTCTTTGGACCAGTTGTAGATTCTAACCAGTCTTCAAAGAAAGCTCCAAATGGGATGTAACTAAGCCATATGTTACCATGGTGAATTCACAATAAACTTAAAAATATGCTTTAGTGAGTGGATTTGTTAGAATTCATAAGAATGCCTAGGGTGTGCAGCTCTCTCTCTGCCACATTTTAGTAAAACAGGTAGAATCACTGCCCTACAAGAAGATATATTAGAATTGGAGGAAGAGTGTCAGAAGGATATGTTGTTAGGCTGAGAAATTTGTGCAGTTTCTGAGAGATGACAGTAGGGTAGAGAGGAGAGAAAGAGAATTTTGTGGGGCCTCAGATAGTGTGGTAGTGTTGCTGTATGCCTTCAAAGTGGTTTCCAGATTATGAATACACTAAGGCAAACCTATCACAGGTGTTTCTTGGCAAGATTTGCCTTCCTCTCGGGCTGAGAAATTGTGACTTGCCCAAAGTCACCAAGTGGATTTCCATGGCTGAATGGGAATTTGAACCTTGGTCTCCAGAATCTTAGACCACCTCTCAAACCATTTCATCTAGCTGGCTCTATTTTTGTATAATATGCAATTATTAAATAATAATATTTTGGGTGTGCTTTTAATCCCTTTATAATTTTGCTTGTATAGTCTCACCATGGCATTACTTTTCTGTGGTGGTGGGATTGTGTGCCCCCATGTGACAAGAGGCTATGCTGAAGGTCTCCCAAGTCAGACAGGCTTTTACTGAGGAGCCAGACGAGATGTGCCAAACAGTTACCAGGCAGCAGCAGTAATGGGAGATGACACTGACAGAGGAGCTCACAAAGACAATGGCAGTGGCATCATAGCTAATACTCATTAGTACTGTGCAGAAGAAGGCATGGTAAACCCCCTTTTCAATAGAGACAGAAATAATTAAAGATTCAATGATACAATGGGCAAGAAATGTAGGGCATGGAATTAGCTTAGAACACTGGGAAAAAGGCTGGAAGAATACACAAAAATTTACATTAGCCCAAAAGTTGAAAGAAAAGTACTTTAAGATGCTCTATAGATGGTACTTAGACCCAGCAAAATTAAGGAAAATGTACAAGATTTCCAGCAAATGTTGGAAATGTAAAACAGAAGAAAGAACATTTTTTCATATGTGGTGGTCATGCCCTGAAGCTAAAAGATATTGGAAAACCATTCAAAAGAAAATATTGGAAATGTTACAAATTAATATTCCATTGCACTCTGAAATATTTCTTTTAAATATGTTACACCAAATAGAAAAAGAGCATATTAAATACTGGAGAATAATAGTGTATATGGTATCAAATGCAAGGATTACTTATACAAAATACTGGAAGTGTGAACATATCCTATATATTGAGGAACGGGAGGTTAAATTATCAGAAATGATAGTGATAGATGATTTGACAATGGCATTTAAAGTGAGACAAAAGGAAAAAATAGGGAAGAATTGAAACCAATTAAAGAATACATACAACGAAATTGGGCGATTCAGAAGGAAACATGAAAAGAAAGAAGATAAGCAAAGATAGAGAAAAGGGAAGTGAAAAATTTATTTTCAAAATTAGAAGGCAAGTCATATGAAAAGGGAAATGATCAGAAGAAACTTGGAAAAATAAGTGAGTAATAAAACTAGAAGAAAAAAGGAAGGTAGTTGAAATTGTACATTTGTATATAATTTGTATATAAATTTTGATATAGAAGGATGCTCATAAAACTCAGAACAAGGCAGAAAAAGAATTCATATGTAAGACAAAGTAGAATATATAAGACATGTAATTGAAATGTATTTAGATAAATAAAAGATATAGAGGTATCTGTATCTGTATCTGTAAAATAAGATAGAAGAGCAATAGAAGAAGAGGAAGAGGAAGAGGAAAAGGAAGAAGAAGTAGAATAAGATGTTGGATAGGTATGAAAATTTGATTGTAAATATTTCTTCGGGGGGTTTTTTTGTTTGTTTCTTATATATTTATAAAAAGAAAGAATGATTATTTGTAAATATTGATTGTTATAACTTTGATAATAATATTTTTTTTTTTAAAAAAAAAAAAAAAAAAAGAAAACCTTAGGATGAGACAATCCAAAATGGTGGTTTAGCGATTCTCATTCATTTGAAGTCAATTTGATGGCACTTAACAACAGTGCTATATACTTGGATCATGATGTGAAAAGTTAACCCTTTAAACCTTCCCCCCATAAAATGGGTGCAGGGAACAGTAGGCTTGTTAGATATCCGATCATTAAAATCTGACTGTATTTGGAATCCCTGGCTCTACAGGTAAAATTTGTAAATGTATCATTGATATTCACATGCTCTAAATCTTGACTGCGAGTAAGGGGGGAGGAAGGTGCAGCGACTCCCTTGCAGAAAAATGTTCTGCATGTGCTGTGAGAGTCTCAAAAAATTCAAATTAAAAATTCTATACATTTGAGTCACTGGCCAATCTTTATAGCTA
The DNA here is from genome assembly GCA_948472985.1 of Iguana delicatissima. Classification (NCBI taxonomy): domain Eukaryota; kingdom Metazoa; phylum Chordata; class Lepidosauria; order Squamata; family Iguanidae; genus Iguana; species Iguana delicatissima. Next base: position 1,130,016 of record CAOKZL010000202.1, read on the forward strand.
TGTAGTTATTGCTATACATGCAATGGATTAGTGTCCTCTAACTGAAATAGGTAAGTCTTTTTTAGATTTTTATAAATAAGACATTTTGTAGAATAAGTGAAGAGTATAGGTCGATGGGCATGAGAAGAAAAGAAAGGAGCCAGTGCCAAACTGATGGCTTCGTAACATGAGATCTCATGTTTAGGGACAATCTTTTCAAATCTAAGAATATTGAGTACATTGGTGTTTTGGGCTTCCACTATTCTCAGGCACCACTCCTGTAATGGGCTTTATAATCCATGTTGGGGGGGGCAGGTAGACGAAGGCAGCTTTAAAAAAACAAAAAAGAGCTGCTTTGAAGGTGCCATCAACAAAATGTGCTTCCTTAAAAGTAAATAGTGGCAACCTTAAGCCATTCTCTGTAAATCTCATAGTCTTGCCAGAATTAATGTTTTAAACAACTATTTCGTAAAATGCAACTTCATTAAAGTCCTTCAACTGTTAATGTTTACAGTGGTGAATTAGTTGTGCAATTTCTAACATTTAAGGCTATCATGTCAGTTTTCAAACCTGACACTCCAACTCTGAGAAGAACCATACATGCTGTCTTTTTTTCTGGGGAACTTGGAGTGATAAAATGAGTGGGTGTGGGATGACAACTAGAATGATGGTGATGCTGGGAAGCTTTTGTTTGGCACCTTACCATGACCTTCCACTACTTTGAAGGTTTTGTTGAACAGCTACAGGAAGTACTAGGGAAACTTGTCCACATTTTTGGAATTTGGTGCCACCAATATGTGAGATGACACTCAACTCCATCTTTCTTTTCCAACGTAATCCATAGCAGCTGTTAAATGTTTTCATTCATTGATATTTGTAACATAATGGATTAGGATAAAACTGAAATTAAATAAAGCCAAATTAGAAGTACTCCTGCTCAGTAGAAAATTAAATTAGGGAACTGGAGTTCAGCCTGTTTTGGATGAGGTTGCCATCTCATTCAAAAATAAGATACACAATCTAAGAGTGTCCCTACATGCTCCTGGCTTTACTAGTAGCCTGAAGTGTTTTTGCTCAGCTGAGACTGGTGCATCAACTGGGCCCATATGTGAGATGTCTCATCTGGACATGGTCATACATACTGTTGTGACATTGTGATTGGATTACTGCTAAACTCTTGGAGCAGGGGGATTGCCTTTGAAGACTTTCTGGAAACTTCAGCTGTTTTAGAATACTGCAGCTAAGCTGTTGACCAGGTCCACTTACAGAAAGAATGTGATTCCCAGGAAACAATAGTTACACTTGCTTCTGCCAATCTTTTCCTGAGCACAATGAAAGTCCTGGTGATGACCTGTATTGCTCTAATGGATTTAGGACCAGGCTGCCCAAAGAACCATCTATTCCTGTATGAGCCTGCCCAAGTGTTGAGAACTTCCCTTCTGTCTGTCCTGCTAAAGTCTAATCAGTGTTTGGCAGGAATGCAAGAAATAGACATCTCAGACATTGCCCCCAAGCTGCAAGATTCCCCATCAGATGAAGTTTACCTAGCCACTTTGTTTGTGGCGTTCTACCAGCCTGAACTGTTTGTGTTTATATGGACGTTTGGCCAATCAGTTCAGTTATTTCCTCTTTACTCAGAGTTTAACCTGTATTTTACTTTAACAATGTTATGATTGGTTTCCATTTTTATATGTTGTGGTTTGATTTTTAAATGGCCATATTGTTTATGTTCCTTTTTTTATTGTTGATTTTACTGCTGCTACCTCCATTGGGATTTTTTTTTTTTTAATGGAAAGGTGAAATAAGGGGTGGGGGAAGAAAAGGAGAGAGACTTTCCTGGTAATTGCTGCTCTCTTTCTGTGCATCAGACTTAAGCCGTTCTCTCCTGAACAGGTAAGGCCGACATCTTGTGGCAGCTAGAAACATTACAGTCTGTGAACCAAACATCTGTATGCCCTCTCGGATGCGAGTAAGCATGCTAATGACTGCATTATCATTTAAACAAAACACAAAACAGTCTGGAGCAGTGTAAGATGCAATTATTTCCCCTAATTAGATCTGGTGCTGGTTTCAGTCCTGGATGCTGATGAGACAAGTAGCAGTGTAATTGGAAAGATTAAAATGAAGCTATGACTGAATAATCTGGCCGTTTGGTTAACTAGATTATTTCTTGCCAGGTCCAGAGCATCCTACAACCAACATTCGAGTGGTTCAAAATCAAGGTGTGTGGCAAAGGACAAGAACTTTTTGTAAAGGAAATAATTTTAGCAAGTGCTGTTCAATATTTCACAGCATTGCAGGGGAGAAAAGCACTCTTCTGTACATCTACTGAAAATATAGCTATTCCAGGTTTTGTGTTTTTTTTTTAAATATTCCTTGTATCCTTGTCATCATTAGTACCATCACCACTATTTTAAATTCCAACCCCTACCTCCCCTACACCACAAGTTCTTCTCATAATTTGCAGCCAAGCACATATTATTGGTGACTGCTATAGAAGGGCAGACAGATGGACCAACAGGCAGAGGTATATATAGTAGTACAGATAGAATATCACCAATAAAATATGCACAAACCAAGGCACCAAGAACGCGAGGCAATGTATTTTTCCGTATGATACCTCTTAGTTTGCAAGTGACTTCTAAAACAGGCACCAGGCTAAGAGAAGGGAGCGAGTAAGTAAGTACATGGCTGAGTGCACAGTGTGGGATTATCTGGATTAGACTGCTATGTTCCTAGTCCATTTGCAAGAGTGATAGATTCTCATTGGGCTCAGATAGAATCGAACTATTTTCTGATTTCCTGGGGGGAAATGTTCTGACAACTGAGCCCAATTACAAACACATTGGGTTGTTAGTCATTAGACTGTACTACTTCAGATGAAGGTAGCAGAGTGTGCATGTCTAGATACTCCACACACCACACACAATGGCCTGAATCCTATTGACATTAGAGTAGAACTCACTGAATCAATTGAAATCTAAGTAAATCCCATTGATTCAATGGATACCTCCATCTCTGGATAGAAGGGGTCATTAATAGTAACCATTTTTTTCAGTGGTTTGCTGGTATTTAAGAAAAGACCATCAGACCCCAAAATTTCATTTTACCTACCCCTGCCACCTTTAAGGAAGGCTTTTACAGAACTTAAATTTCAACAAATGCCAGCTATCTTATTGAATAACAACAGATTGTGATTCTACGTGGCTGTACAGAAGATACATGGCATTAACTATCAGCCGGAAGACTGGAAATCATGTATATATCTTTCTAGTACTATTTTTTATGATTAGGTAATTTTAAGTTAGTGTTGTTTGTCTTAGTATTTATGTACTTCCCTATGTGTTGTTTTATGTATCTAAATTTGGTGTTTAATAAAAATATTTGTTAAAAAAATAGAAAATGCAGTGCACTATCTATTGTGTAGTCCATCCTTTGCTTGTCCTAGAGATCATTTGTGGTCACATTTTATGACACAATGTAGTGGCTGGCCAACCCAGAATGTGATAACGTGGTGAGCAATGATATATATTGTATCACGCTGCACCATTTGCAATAACAGCAAAGAAAATTAGAATGGAGTCTTTGAATCAGCTGGCATCAGATTGCAAGAAAGACTGATTGCTTGAAAAGGCTTAACCTGGGAAATGTCACAAGTGTTTAGGTGCAATGTTAAATTGTGGGCTTTTTTAATGGTTTATAAATGCTTCATACTTTTTAAATACTTTTTTGTATGTGCCTATATCCACTGATTTTTATTTCATTATACCTTGGGTTTGGTGTTTAGTTGGTTGGTTCCAAAGGACCATGGCTAATAGCAATAAAATATTTTGGATTGTTGTCAGATTCAGTAGGTCTTCTCTAGCTGAGTCTCCCAATGGAATTCAGGTCACTACTGCCAGTGACAATGACCAAAACTTCCACACTGGAAGTACTTGCATAAACTACAGCAAGAGAGGAGAATTAGCTGCAACAGGTTGGCTATATTTCTAGCAATTTCATGGCAAAAGTAACGTGTTTATGTTAAGACAAAATATAAAACGGAAAGTGGAATGGGAGGGCACTCTGAAAGTTACTGAACATGAATTAATTAAAGAACAAAAATTAGAGGAACAAAATATAACCAATGTAAAACATTGTAAAATATAAATGTTATCAGGTACAATCAAGAGGGAAGAAGGACTGTGTTGTAAACTGTCAAGACTATGGTCTTGAAGTTAAGGCAGCTTAGCTCTTGTAGATAGCTAAAGTAAAATATTCAGAATCTCAGTGCAGAGTTCTCCAGTACACAGAACGCCTTGCCCCCAATCCCAAAATAAGTCTTTGAAAAACACCTACAGAGTGCTAAGCAATCCATATCTTTCCTGACTGCATACAATACCACTGTCCTTTCAGTAATCATTAGCCATTATAAACTCCAGTGTGAACACTATTATTTCTTGAAGAGGAAGGGCAAAATTTGAGAGCAGGGAAAGGAATATGCAGATGGAATCAGCAAGCAAATGGAATCAGGGCCAAAGGAAATTTAGGCTACAATTAGTACTTCATTGCTCGTTAAACTGCCCAAAAGCCAGCACGTGCAACTCCTGACAATCTGACAAAGATATATGTAGCCTTGCCAATGCCAAGCAGGCAAATGTCACTTACCTCGTTATTAGAAATCACCCTTAAGCCAACATCATACATCTTTTTGACAAGATGAACGGTTGGGTTTCTGACAATGAATAATTTTCATTTATACTTAAGGATTTTTTTTTAAAAAAAGGTAAAACTTCTTCAATTAAAGAAAGGATGCATAAATGAGACTCCAAATTATTAACTGAGACAATTTTCCTATGTTCAGGTACTGGGTTATCACTTGATGGCCAAGCATCATTATGAACACAGGAAGTTTGTTATATTTTATTGCTGGAGGGATGTTTATATCTGCTGTCTCCGATGTCTGTTATGATTATGGCTACTATATGAAGTACAAACTTAGGTCAATGCCTCTTGAACACCCTGCAGTTACTCTTTATCCTTTTGAGCGGCCTGTTAATTTGTTATCACCTTTCCTGTTTAACTCTTCTCTACAGAGCTCAGACCATCCCATGCTCTCCCCAATAACAGTAATAGAATGAGAGATAAGTTTGGGGTTTTTTTAATGGATATGTACTGTTTCAATACCATGCCACAGCATCAGGGCAGTGACTTGCCTCTGTGATGAGGCCCAGGCAGATCATGACTATAATCTGACATCTTTGCAAATGAGTCAGCTCCCATACTAATGGAGTCAGCTCTCACATTAATCTGCCAAGTCATGATGTTGACCAATAAAGGGACAAGCAATATTGATAGAACAGCACAAGGGCTACACAATGAGTTTCATGTCCTATCACAATCTAAACCCATATTCCTGGTCAAGGGAAACATATTGTTATGGCTAAATATAAATAGATGGCTAAGTTATGGCTATGGTATAAAGCAGCAGTGATTAACCTGGGGTCCTTAGACCCCTGGAGGTCTACCAAGTTCCTCACAGGGGGTCAGATTGCCATTAATCCTGGAAAATAGGAAAAACCTCATATTTAAGGGACTAAAAAATGTCTCCACTGGTTGTGGCTGGTTGATGCAGCACATCCTGGATTTCTCAAAGTCAGTATGACAATAGCAATGGCACTGGCAATGATGCACTGGTAGGCATCTTATCCTGCACTGGAGGCTCTCGGCACTACTGTACAGGTGCACCAGAGAGCCCAGATGGCAGGAAGGTGAGAGGAGAGCCCAGAAGACGAGGGAAGATGCCCAACCCAGGCCTCGCATAGTGAGTGTGCTTGAGCCCAGGGACAGACAGCATGGTGGAGCTTCACTTCCAAGCAGCCATGAAAATAGAAGGGAGTCCCTTTACTCTTGGGGCTGCTTGGAAGTGAAGCAGTGAGGCTCTCAGTGCTCCTTTAGGGGAAAGTGCAGAAGAAATGTCTATTTTTTATTATTATTTTTTTTGGTACTCCTTCAGAGAGAAAAGGCTTTTGTGCTTTCCCTCAAAACCACACCAAGAACCTCATTTTCCAGGTACTGCTTTATTCTTTAGGCCTGCCTCACATTCATAACCTTCCTTAAGGAAATTTCAGTTTATTTTACTCTCCTGGTTCTTGAATGATCTCATCACACTACTCTACAGACCATTAACAAGCCTCCTTTCCTTTGCATTGCCTACTGGAAGAATAAGGGATAAAGGTGAGCAACTGATGAGCAATTTTAAACAAATATTTAAATATTTAAGTAAGTGTATGGATATTTAAATCTAAATTTAAATATTTAAATCTTGAGTTAAGTTTTGGGGGTGCTTGGCAACAAATTATATTTACAGAGGGACCCCCAACAAAGAAAAGATTAAGAACCACTGGTATAAGGGACGGCTTAGACAAGTTTTTAAAGTTTTAGCTTTCCAAGGATTCCTTTCGACATTTACTCCTTCAGTATAGCATCCCAGCCAGAACAGTCCTGGTAGATTCTGGGAATTGTTCTCTTTTGCAAGATATTCTTTGCCACACTGGTCAGGCAAAGTCTGTAGAACCTCACCATTATCCTATTAGCGTACATCAAACAATCCCCTACCTCTGTATATTGCAGAAGTGGGCAGCAGACATGCAAGCTGAATTTCAGAGAAGCTTGTCTGCCATGAATTAATTCTCATCAACAAAGCAATTAGCATTAGACCTGGGATTTCAAACTATTTGAAAACCACCAGCCTCGATCTGTCCACTGAGACAGATCAGGTGGGCCACCTCTTTATCGTCCTTTCACCGGGAAACGAAGACCGTTTTCTTTAGATTGGCCTTTTGCCAGTAAGCTGGATTACTTGATAAGGGAATCATAACAACCTGAGTGCGGTTATTTTTTCCCTTCTATTGATGTGATTTTTAATTGTGTTTTAATCTATCTTTAATCTATTTTCTGACTGTATTTTATTGGATTTATTTGTTGTTATTTTCCTTGAGTGTATTTTTTCTTGAGGGAAGAAAGCTGAGATAGCAAGCAAACAAATAAATAAATACACTTATGAAGAGTGATTAATATAAACGGGGAAAATATTATTAACATTGAACCAAAATATCAGAGAAGTGGTATCTTCCTGTTTTCTCAACCCCCTCCCAAACTAGCAGTGTTTCCATTTATTCTGTAACTTCTCTGTAACCATGGAAGAAGCAAAACAGTGGCATTAAGTTGCTTTTCACCATACTTCCCACCACAGTGCAAAAAAGGTAAGAGAGATTCGTCAATCACCTAGGTGAGGGGAGGCCAGCACATAACCCATGAGTCACATCTGATTTCCCAGCTAGTTTTTGTGCATCCTGCCATCATCCTACCAAATTCTGATAGCATGATAGCAATCCCCCACGCCATTTTTGCTTTAAAACAGTGCACATGGGACGTCCATGCCTTTTTTTCAAGCTATATCATGGTACCAAAATAATGATTCCTCTTTAAAATTCCTCATGTTCCTTCCTTTAAAGTGCAAAAAGAGTTACTGCCAGTGGCATGGCTGCACCATGAGAGCCATAGTATATTTGAGGAGTGCCAGGATGGAGTGCCAGTGAGTGCCATGAATTTGCTACCTCTGGCCTTATCAGCTGAGCAATGCTCCCTTCGCCTGTCAACCTTCTAACTCTCTGCTGGGACCTACCAGAAGTGCCCTTAGGAACTATTTATTTCCTGTTTTTTTCTGTTTTCAAATCATACAAAGCAGGTTTGATTCAAATAAAAATGAAGTAGTGCAAAGTACTGAATAAGGTGGGGAAAAAACAGTAAGACTGAAGCATGTCAGAACAGCCACATTAGTAAACCAGTAAACAGCAAGCAGCAGAAAGATAAAAGGGTGTTTCTGTATTGCCAAAGCAATCTTTCTCTTTCTCCCCTCTTAATTCAATGAAGAAGAAAAATTACCCATGTTTGCAGCTCCACTCCTCCTCTCCTATGATGACAATGGAGCTCAATTTTGCAGTGCATGAAGTTGGAGCTGAATATTATGAATTTTGATATACAGTCCCACCTACAATTTATGAAAGAAACCCTATCTATCTGCGTTAGCCGTAATTCATAAGGAAATCATAGTAGATGCCTCAAAATCTGACAGAGTGTTTTCGTCATTCAAGTTGCAATGCTGAATTTCTAGTCAAAATTCCAAACCCAGGGTGAGGAGAGGAGGTTCCTAGAAACAAAAAAAAAGGGGGAGAAGCAGCCATAACTCATTGAGAAATTGTGGTATACACCTAAAAATTTGACAGAATGTTTATGTTAAACAGTGCCCCATTTCCAGTCAAAAAGTCAAAAATCCAAATGGAGGTTTCCTAGAAGAAGAAGAAAGAGGTGTGCTACAACTAATTAGGTTTTTTTTTAAGGCTAGAAAAAGTAGAGGGCTCTGATGCAAAAAAAATATATATGAAGAAACAGAAGAAGATTAAGGCACTGCTGGTAATTAAAGATTAAAGAAAAGGCAGGAAGGGAAATGGCTCTCTGAGATACTGATACCAAGATTACCGATGTTTTAAAAAAGGTAGAGCAGGAAAACAGGATAGTCCATTGACCTCTTTGGAGTATCAGCTATAGATCTGGGCAGCACGGGCTATACTTCAGCTATTATACAAATATAACTCAGCTTTACTATACAAAATATTAAACAATGTTGACCTTTATGCTTGAAATATTCTTATTAAAGTGTGATATAGTATGAAATGGAACCTTAAAAAGAAAACAAAAAGCAAATCCGGCCTATACACCAGCTATTAAACAAGAAATTGACCAGTTTATTAATATATTCACATATTTACAAAATATTACAAACTAAAGTAGTGCCCCAGCTTACTGCATGAGGACAATGTCTGACAGAGAAAAGGGAAAACACAATGCAAGAAGAGGAAAAATGAAGCAATGGCTCTGGCATAATAAATCTTTGGTATTTGAAATACAACATGATGCAGCATTTAACTTATTCAATGCAGGGCATGAAACAAAGACAACACACAACATGGTCCTCGCCCAGTTCTCTGCACATAGGGTGCTCCAACATGAGTAGAATCCCCCATCCCCTTCCCCAGAAAGAGATCCATTTATGCAAAGGGATTTGTGTTGGCTTGCCCCATCACAACTCCAGAGGTATTGCCTGTCCTTGACCTGGCAGTAAAAGGTGGCTCCACCTTGGAGCTCCCTCTCCATCTCTTCCTGTCTCCATTAGGCAGGTTAAAAGGGGCTGTGTTTTAACAGGAAGGAGAGAGTGTGATGTGGGACCATTGCACACATAAGGGAAGCAAAAACAGCTGCTGCAAGTTACTTCCCTACTACAGGTGTTAAACACAGAGGAGATCTCCAGGTTACAAACTGGCCACCTAACTCTCTTCATGTCACATTTTAAAAAGGTGGGGTAGGGTGCCTGAAAATGAATAGGAAGGGGGGAGGCATTTAGATATGGCTTGACTTCTCCAACTTCCATTTGCTCCTGAGTTGCCAAAAAAAAAAAAAAAAAATAGCAGACAGCAATTTTAGGATATCTAAACTATTGATCAAAATGTTTTGCTGAATGGCTAAATTTCTTAATGGTTATTTTAAGTTCTGCTCACATATAAACACTGATGAAATAGCACAATACATCTGACAGACCTAGAGACAAACCCTACCGTTTAAAAAAAAAAAGCAATAGTTCCTGAAAAAAGAATTTTGCCCACTAATATCAAGTCCACCAGACAAATTTAGTCATTACAGAAAAAAACACAAAGGACGCTTCCCTAAGACTAACATTTAAGAATAGGCCATTTTATTAAATACATATCTGGAACCACATATGAATTCCTGCAACTGGTCCCATCGAAAGGATGTATTCAATAAATTAAATGTTTTTATTTCCAATAAAGTCAAAGAGAAGTAGGTACTGGAATTTGGTTCCTCACAAATCCAAGTGTGCCTGCAGAGCCCTATGCCTAACACCCATTAGATCCACTTCCTATGTTTTTGTGAGATGGGCTGATTGCATGCTCTCCTTCATTACTGTTTAAAATCTTGTATTAATCTAATATTCCACAAACATGTGCTCAAGTATTGAATTCTGTAACTCTGTTCTGTCTGACAAAATGAAGGAACAGAACATAAAGGGTGTTAGTGTCCCAGAAATTACAAGGCGCTTCCAAATTTGTCCTGATAACTTGAGAAAGTGAAAATTGCAGGAGAAATTATTTTTGGTAGTGATGAAAGAGTAATTCACTCAGTGATAAAAGCCAGAGAAAATGACCATTTGCCTAAGAAACAAAGTACAGCTCATTTTCAAGGAGGTGTGTGTGTGTGTGCATGTGCAACATTAGTCATTTGATTTTTTTTTTGTATTTAACAATACTACCTTGTTTAAATAAGTACACAACTATGCAACCTCTGCCCCCACTAAGCTGAGCAACAGGGGACATATCTTGCACATTAGTAGAAGTTCAGTAATGGCTAGGGAACTGATTCAAATTGTGCTCAAGTCTCTATCTATGAAACCATAGTACATCTCCTAAATACACAGCATTTGGCACAATACATGGGTGTGTCTAAAAAACTACTGTCCTGTAATATCCTATATTACAGACCTGCAATTGTAAATTACTTTTTTTGGACTCCCTTGTATGCTAAGAAACAACACATCTTTTTAAGTTTGTTCTTTCACAAATCATTCCAGTAAAACTCTTAGACAAGCCAGTTAAAACCATCCTTGAACAAACACTATATTTTTTTCTATCCACACCCCCACACACACAAATGGCATGCAAAAATAATGTTGAGTTAAGCTTAGCCCCAGAAAGTATTTTTAAAGATTGTAGCTTTGGTGAATGTGCAGTCATTGGCAAGGTTAATTAGTGCTGCTGGGGATTTCAAGACAAATAATATTGGCCACATAACTACTGGAATGCTCAAACACCGCCTCCCCCAACTAGTGGTAAGCAATGACAGGGTTAGCTCCTAATGTTAGGTGGCAGGAGAAAGAAAGAAAGAAAGAAAGAAAGAAAGAAAGAAAGAAAGAAAGGAAGGAAGGAAGGAAGGAAGGAAGGAAGGAAGGAAGGAAGGAAGGAAGGAAGGAAGGAAGGAAGGACGGAAGGAGGGAGGGAGGGAGGGAGGGAGGGAGGGAGGGAAGGAAGGAAGGAAGGAAGGAGGGAGGGAGGGAGGGAGGGAAGGAAGGAAGGAAGGAAGGAAGGAAGGAAGGAAGGAAGGAAGGAAGGAAGGAAGGAAGAGGAAGGGGAGGGGAGGGGAGGGGAGGGGAGGGGAGGGGAGGGGAGGGGAGGGGAGGGGAGGGGAGGTTAGTAAATTGCTACCTATATTTAGTATTTATTGTGGATGGAATGAAAGGAAGCTTTTTTGAAAAGTCTGTTTTTAAGTGATATTTCAGGAAGGTGAGGTTAGAGTTTTGTACTGGTCCCCAGTGACAGCATGTGGACAGGTTGCTTCTTTGCACAGCTCTGAGTGAGATATTAATCTGTCAACACAAACTTCTTCAGTAATCCCAGTGTTAAGACTTGAAGGTTTCAACAGATAGAAGTGCTGCAGTTCAAATACTTAAGAAGATGAATAATGCTTTGCAGATGGCTGGATTTCATAGTCCCTGAAGTTTATCATCAAAAGTACCAACTTGATCTGCAAGTCATTCATCCTCTTCTACGTAGGTAGATGGAAACCAACCCACCTAAGTGAGAAGAAAAAGGAAAAAAGGACACATCATGAAATTAGAATGATATTCCTTTTGCTCAACAGGACATTCCATTCAAATTGAGATTTATTAAGGATACTGAAAAAGAGGTCAACAACTGTACTAACTTTTGTTACAAAGCATTCAGCCACTCCCAAACAAGGAGGTTCAAGTTAATGAACCAATGTGAAAAATAAGCATTTGATGTCTAATAGAGATGGCTGATGAAAGCCAATGTGGTGTACTGGTTTGAACACTGGACTACTACTTTGGAGACCAGGGTTCAAGTCCCCACTCAGTCATGGAAACCAGTGGGTGATGCTAGGCAAGCCACACTCTCTCAGCCTCTCTCAGAAGGCAAAGGTAAATGCCCCCCAGGAACAAATTTTGCCATGAAAACCTGTGATGGGGTCATGTTAGGGTCACCATTGTGTCACAGCACACAACAACAAGGGCTGGCTGCCAAGTTTTAATTTAGCAAGTCAGGATATGCTGATATTGAACTAAGGCAGGGAGAGGGACAAGTTAGATGTTGGTAGCTGAAACTGAGACCTGTATCTCAGCAAATTAGGTGGTAAGTCTGCTAGTACCATTTTAAGGTACTTCAAAACATTTTCAACTAAGTGAACAAATCAAAGATTCAGCGGAAGTGAATAAAGTCTCATTTTCCAACATACTTAACAACAAAACAATTTTAAAAAGAAAAGAAAGGAAAAGAAACCTACCCTTCCATTCACTTCACCTCTCCACCAGCCATTGGCACTAATCTTTGTGTAAATTTTCACAACATCTCCTTTGAGTAGGGACAATTCGCGCATGTCTCTTGCACAGAAGTCATAGCGGGCAATAGCTATACCAAGAACCTTGGGACTCAGCACTGGAGAGAGATAGAGGAGAGCAACGTTATTAGAAGCTTTTCTAATTGCACATCCATTGACTAACATCAGCATTTTTATTTTTTTTCTTATTTACATATGACTGTAGTACAAGTGCAAGCAAAGGTATTTTTATGCAGAAATGCAAACTTAGCTTTATGAAAAAGTGCAAAGGAAACACATGAGATTCACTAAAATGTATATATTCTTGGTTGGATTACTTTTTCCCATAATAAAACCTAAAGACTGATCTTTTTTCAGAGGCGACATCTTTCTCAATATGAGAAAACAGGCCAAAAGGGCCACAAGCATTGTTCTGCACATAACCTGGGACATGCAGCAGCCATCTGTCACTGCAGCCCTGTGCCTTCCCAAAAGCTGTTCTTGATGTTCCAAGTGGCATACGATGTAACACAAAAGGATGTATGCAGAAGGACAAAAATCAACAATAACAAAAAAAACCAAAAAAAAAACCCCAACAAACTGAACACTTGAGTCCCAAAATTCTTTCAGTTGACGATCATGGGATAATGACCATTACGGTGAAATCAACATGAAGCCAGAGCTAAAAGTGTTGAGATTGGCACTGGGAAATCCAACTTCTAGTCACCAGTAAGCTACGAACAAGCATTTAATTCTTCACTAATTTCTTTCCTGAAGAAAGCAATAAGGAATTTTAGCAATTTTTTTCCTGCTGCAAGAAAGTCTTTGAAAACTGCTCAGTTTCCAAACATTGTTTGCAGCCTGGAACTTATTCTGGGCAAATTTTGGAGATAGTATTTTTCTGCAGAAAACTGCATTTATAACACACAGAAAATACTCTAGTTCAGGATTTCTTCTGCTCACAATTCACATGTGATTTTTTTTTCTGTGCAGAAAAGAGCATTTTTCTGCACAAAATATGTGAGAAAGAGGAAGAGAAGGATGGAAACTGCCCCCATACCTATCTGCAAATTTTGTATATGATGCTTCTGCTTCTGATTACTTCATTCTGAAATTTAGCTTAATGCAACTACATGGTAGAAGGGATGAATTTTTGCCCCAACGCACCCCCCCATGGGCCACAAATGTGTTCCCACCGAACCAGAAGTGACATTCAGTTTCATTTGCGGCCAAACACTGGCCATGGATAGAGACTGGAGAAAGAACTAGCAAGCCCGTCATGTTTTTACTCCATTTTGGCAGTTTGGGATACTTTAGGATTTTTTTTTTAAACCAAAAAATTGAAATGGAGGTGATGTTGTGGGTAGCTTGCCCCTGTTGTGGGTAGTTCTGTAGGCCACAGTAACGAATCTAGGGATCACATGCACTGTACGGGGCACATTTCCCACACCCCTGGTTTAGAGTTTGAAGGTGACTACAGTAATCACATGCTCCTCCCTTCCCATCTCATATACTATTTCTGGCTCCTGCTGCCAACACCAGCAGGCATTCTGCTTCCAATAGTCGCCAGACAGGTCCCTTCAGAAAAACCAAGAAGCAAAGCATGAGGAACAGGGCTTCACAGTACACGTGGATGGGACATTAGTAATCATGACTAAGGTTATGAATCAGCGCAGATTTTAAAGGAATCACAGATGACAGAAGAAACACTATTATAGTCATCTTTGATGCGACAGAATATTCAAAGAAAAGGCTCTGAACTCTGCTGAGGAATCAAGAATCATCTGTAGCATTATCAACATGGCAGGCTCAGGGTTGATTACCATGCCCTATTATGACAGGGGGAGATTATCCCATAAATAGTGTTGACACTAAAGGTTGGGCCAATTACTAGTAGAGATAACATAATGTTTAAGAAGCAGCAATTGTTCGCTTGCGTCAGCTTTTCCTATTTCTTTTATTTCTGAATATATGAGTTGTCTGTCAAAATGCCAGAAGTACAAATCAAGAGATGAGAAACAATGAAACATAAATAAAACAGGTAAAACAAAAATCAAACAGGAAAACAATAAAAGAAATTTAAAAACCCATGAATACTAATACAAAACAGCACACATCTAAAAACAGCAGTAACAGGGGATGCATTTGAAAATCACACATGCACTGTGAAACCCCAGCACTCCTTTTGTAAAATTCCTCACTGAAATTCCTCAGTGTTTAATTTAAAAAAAAAAGATTACTTTTTGTCTTTAAGGAACTAAAGAAGGTTTCTTGAATTTTTTTAAACAAACACGCACACATTAACAGGAACCAGTGTGGTACAGTGGTTAGAGTATTCAACCAGGACTTGGGAGATCAAAGTCTCCACTGAGTTCTAAGTTCAGTGGGTGACCTCAAACCAGTCCATCTCTTGCGAGTCTAATTTATCTATCAAGGTTGTTGTGAGAAGGAGCTAGAGTCCTCCCTTCACATTAGCAGCTTTGACCTTGATAAATTATTTGTGAGGCCCATGCATGCCTTCTCCCCTTTATTTTCCTCCTCCCATTATTTTGTGTTTTTGGAGGTGTGACGAAGGAAGGCAAGCACTGGTAAAAGGCAAGAGAATGGGGGAAGGAGCACAAGTGCACCTTCCTTCTCCTCTTTGGAGTTCCTCTTCCCATTGCCTTGCCTCTGGCCCTGACGCTGAGAACTCGCACTGAGGCAAAAAGCAAGCAAACTGGGGGGAGGTTGTGCAAGTCTTCCTTCTCCCCTCTGGAGCTTCCTCTCTCATTCCCTTGCCTCTGGCCCTGGCGCTGAGAACTCGCACCAAAGCAAAAAGCAAAGGAATAGGGGGCAAGCTCATGCAAGCCTTCCTTCTTCCTCTAGAGTTCCCCCCTCCCCTCCCCTTGTCTCTGGGCCTGGCACTGAGAACTCACACGAAGGCAAAAAACAAAGCAGTGAGGTGGAGCTCGTACAAGCCTTCCGTCTCCCTCCAGAGCTCCCTCTCCCATTCCCTTGCTTTTGGTTCTGGATTGCAAAAGGAATGGCAATGGGAGGGGGATGATGGGAGTTATTCATGGTTTTTCCACTTTCATGAGGCTTCTGCGTTCCAAACTCTTGCAAAAGTGGAGGGACTACTGTAAAACTGTCAGAGTTCAGACAAAGCATATTGAACCCGTGACTGTTCCCATCTGAACACCACAGCCAGAAGTAACTTTTTCATACAACCACAAAAGGATTGCAAAGCAAGATCAGAATCAGGGAAATTAGGTGTGGTGGTGATGATGATGGTTAGGTTACCTTTACTGAACCCAAATTATTTCACCATAGCAAAGCAGCTTCCATGCAAGAATCAAAGACATTCTAATTCTACCCTGCCCATTCTTCACTATGCCTTCAGAGACAGCAAAAATAGCTCTTCCCAATTTAAAGCCAGGATATATATAAAAATGCCATCCAAACGAGAAAAATATATAGACAGCTATGATAAAGATCACCATTTATGTTCCAAAATTGCTGCACATGCTTTTGTGTCAAATTTTATTGTAGACTCGTGTGGTACCAAAAGGCAATATTTTACACACTGCAACAGCTTTCCCATAACAGGAACAGATACTGTGCTTTGAAAAAAATAATAACTATACACACTTCAGTGACCAAAATTGAAATGCCTAAGATCAAATCATCACCTGAAAAATGAAATGTCCCTTATTTTTGCCACTCTAGCATCTAATGCATAATCCCTTTAAGCAGCCAGTATTATAAATATGCTTATAAGAGTACAAAATATTGGGAAGTGGGGGAAATGAGGAGAGAGAAAATCTGCTATTTGATATTAGTTTACATTTCAGTATGTATAAGCTGTCTATCACTGGCCACAGCTGCACATTAAACAAACTACTCTGCCAAAGGTGCCAAACACCACAACTGTTCCCTTATGTCACTTGAGGAGAAGTAGACCAACTATGAGAGGAAAAAACCAGCAAGTATTAATGTAGGAGCAATGGCATTTACAGAGGTCTAATAACAAAGACTTCTATGTACATATCAAGCATATCATTCTATTGGACTGATCCAGCATCCTATTTCACATCATAGCTAGCCAGATTTTTCTGGGAAGACTACACAGACAGGACATACAGACAACAGCACTCCCTTGTTGTCTGACTATGCCCGGTTCAGGCCCTCTGAAATACATTGGCCATGCCTATTTAATTAAGCTGGCTGCCGGTGTGCTCGATAAATTTATGTAATACCCTTCTGAAGCCACAAGGGAAAGCAATTGAAATTTCTTCCCATGGCTGTCAAAAGAGGTTAGGTCTCCCCATTTCCTTCCATGGATGGAGAGGGGCTCTCCAGGAGATCATCTGTTTCAGCAGGCCCATTCCTACCTGCAGAAACAACAACATCTCTGTATGTCAATGGCAGTACTTTTCCTGCAGCAAGCTTTGACACAGGATGTTTCAAAGGGTATGGCAGTGGTAGGATGCCCACTGGGCCTCAGAACACCTTCTGCCTCGCCACTGTAGAGACAGCACATCTAAATACTGCCATCACTGGAATTAATGAGGGATTTAAAAAAAAAAAACTTGGCAGGAACAAAGGCAAGTCTATTGGTTCTTGTGGGTTTTTCAGGCTTTGAGACCGTGTTCTGGTTTTATTTTCTCCTGACTTTTTACCTGCATCTGTGGCTGGCATCTTTAGAGGAATGGTGAATTGAAAGTGGAGTGGAGAATATATATGCCAGTCTCCTCCTCCAAAGGCAAGCCCTGGAAACAGCACCAAAAAAGCCCACTACATGGTTCCGTTATGTGGATGACACCTTCATCATTTGGACCCACAGTGATGAACAGCTGACCCGGTTTCTGGACCATCTAAACAACATCGACCCGAACATCCAATTCACCATGGAGAAAGAAAATGAGGAAAAACTACCATTTCTGGATGTCCTAGTCACCTGCAAACCCAACCATCGATTGGGCCGCACAGTGTACAGAAAACCTACACACGGACAGATATCTACACAAAGACTCCAACCACCACCCAGGACAAAAAAGGAGCACAATAAAAACTCTGGTATACTGTGCAAAAAGAATTTGTGAACCTCACCTCTTGAATAAGGAACTGACTCATTTAAACTGAGCTCTACAGGCTAATGGGTACTCCAGCTCAGATATCAGAAGGGCCTCAAGACCCCCCCAAAAAACACAGGAGTAAGGATAAACAGCCACCTGAAGGGAATGTGTTTTTACCATATATCAAAGGAGTCACTGACCGAATAGGGAAACTCATGAAGAAACATAACCTCCAAACAATTTACAGACCAACCAGGAAAATTCAGCAAATGCTTTGCTCAGCAAAGGACAAGAGGGATCTCCTAACGTCTGCAAGAGTTTACCGCATACCGTGCAGCTGTGGTCAGGTCTACATAGGGACCACAAAATGCAGCATCCAAACACGAATCAAAGAAAATGAAAGATACTGCAGGCTGATCCAGCCAGAAAAGTCAGCAGTAGCAGAACACACCATAAACCAACCCGGACACAGAATGTTATTTGAAAGCACAGAAATTCTGGACCATTCTAACAACTACTAGGTCAGGCTACACAGAGAGGCCATTGAAATCCACAAACACTTGGATAATTTTAACAGGAAAGAGGAGACTCGGAACGTCAACAAAATTTGGCTGCCAGTATTGAAAAACACCAAAATCAAAACACAAAAGATACTAACGAGCCCTAACGAGCCCAACCTGGGCTCAGGAAGTCCCCCTCCAGGAACAAGTATTCAATACACACAATAGGACTATTATGCTAATTGCTCCCTCCCCTCTGGAGGAGGAGACTGGCATATAGATTCTCCACTCCACTTCCAATTCACCATTCCTCTGAAGATGCCAGCCACAGATGCAGGCAAAACGTCAGGAGAAAATACAACCAGAACACGGTCTCAAAGCCCGAAAACCCACAAGAACCAATGGATTCTGGCAGTGAAAGCCTTCGACTCTACAAAGGCAAGTCTGTTTGCCCTCTCCCCTGCCTCATGCCCTGGCCAAAACAGGCTTTAGAAGTGGTAGATGATCCATCACTTTAGAACACCCTTCATCTGCCTACTTAACAATGCATTGGCAGAGTAACTACCTCTTTAAAAAAAAAACACTCTCTTAAACCCACTGCTAATCAATTTCACTGGGTGTACATAAGTTTTATCATGATCATGGATAAGAGAGAAGGATTTGACCTGGAAATTTAATTATGCAATATGCCACATATGAAATTTGATTGTGGGTAATCAGTTAAAACTGCATTCTCAAAAAGCACTTTCTTCTTTATTACTACATTGAGGCGATTTCTGGTATTGAAGTTTGGCTATTTAGTCCTGTTATCAGTGCAATTGTCTGCCTGGATGAGATCAGAGATCCAACTAGTCTACTGTTGTGCCTACAACATTTATCCACAACAGAGTAACTAACAGGTCAGCCATGTAACTGGCTATTTTAACAGCCCTCCAGTGTTCTGTTACATACATTATTTACTTTTGATCTGGGTCATTCATCAGCCTCTATTTCTCATATGCTCTGACATTTCACATATGAAAACCAAGTCACATGTGGCCAAGTAACATCAGAGTGTAGTCAGGGTGGCAAAAGTTATTAATGACAGTACAAAAAGATACACTAAGAGAGGCTGCAGCAGTTTGCCTTTGTCTGAGTGTACAAATTTTGCTCCCATATCTCCCTCCCCTCAGTAAGTGAACTGAGTGCAAGCTACTTTTGCACTTTGAACTCAGTTTGCAGGAAGGGACATAAGCTGAGAAAAAAGGTGAAAGTGAGAGGAAGAGAGAGAAAATGAAGCATCTGAGAAGCATCTGAAAAAAAGGTGGAATCATAGAGATTGTCTCTGGCAAGTCAGCTATGCATTCTTGGCTACCAAAAACCCCACCAGGCTCCACTTCAGCCTTGCCCAGGGTGGTTCTTTAAAGAGATCAATGGACGTAACTCCCATTACACCACTAGTGATGGTCTGATTGGAGTTGTAGGCTTCCCCACTTTTTAGAAAAGCTTGGATATATTCATGGTTCCATTCTAATGATTTAGTATGGCTTTTTATTATTTTTGAGGAATATCATTATTTGTACTGATATAACAGCAGACAAGCTTTAATTAATATTTCCAAATAAATCATAATTATATCAAAATTTATATGGATTCATATTGTCCTGAACCTTGTCATTCTAATAGTGTACAATATTCTTGCATGCCTTCTCAATTTCTAATTAAAGACATTGACTTCACTTTATAAGCTGTATCTCATATCCTGCATATCCATTCAATATTCATTGAAGGGAAAGGGTTTGTTTCACTTATAAGAAATAAATATTTGTGCAGCTATTAATAAGTGTACAATTAATTTTCCATCTTCTGATTTCACTATCTCTTTTACACAGCAAATATTATTAATGGAGTCCATGGTAAAACATAGCCTCATATTTTCAGTTTCTTCCAACATAGGAAAACAGTGCTTAACAATAAGTATGACCAAAAATGTGACAGATATCTGCATCTCCTTCCCCATAAATGCAACAATTTTATTCAAACTTCATGAAGTCAGATAGCATCTAAACTATAATCTATAAAAGTTTTCTTTAGCTTCAGTTCTGGCACAATGTAATCAAATGCATATGTACCCCAATCCATTTTCATCCTTCTAAAGACGTATCTTTCTGAAAGTCAGTTTCCCTCATAGTCTTACAATTATTAAGAGTTTGTTCCAATCTTCCTAATAACTTGCATAAGTTATTCAGTATTCCTGTTTGATAACTCCCAATAAGTAACTTCTCAAATTCTGCAGAAATTCTCAAAAAGACCTAGTTTTGGAATGTATAACCAAGCTGTACCCGCAAATAACAACAAAAAAATTGTCCATCTGATTTGCTCAGAACTGAGAAAATGTTTTCACCACTTCATACTTAAATAATTTTTTGAAACGTTGTTAATCTGCCTTTTTTCCACAGAGTGTGAGGCTCCCTGATTGTTTCTGAAGTACTTCTACCCTGTCATCTATTGCTGAGAAGGGAAACAAACCTGATTCTTCCCATAATTCAGTGTTTTTAACATAACCAATTGGCTATACTGGCTGGGAATGATGGCTGCTATAGTCCAGCACACCTGAATGGGCAGCAGGTTAAGGCAGGTTTTCCTATACATTTCTAGTAAAGTAGGATGTCTTTGTATTTGGAGGTTCCCCTTATCCACCAACTAAGGAAACCTTATACTATGTATGGTTATTAATTCATTCATTCATTGCTTTTTTCTTTTTTGAACCAGAGCTGGGGAAGCTATGGTCCTTCAGCCCTTCTTGGACTCCAAATCATATTAACCCTACCCAGCATGGCTAACAGGCAGAGATTATGACAAAAGTGGTACAACATAATCTGGCAGACCACACATTCCTCACACCTGTACCTCTGTGCAACAGAGAGACATTTGGGCTCTAGGATTGCTGAGTTCTACACCTGAATGAGCATATACAGCAAGAGGTCATGCCCATAGATCTCTTCCAGCTCTTAAAGTCAAGAAAAGAAAGGTATGTTCCTCTGAGACATCAATTTCCAAATGCTTTTTGACACAAGAAAGACACAAAAGAGAGTAAGGAAAACAATAGAAGTGCATAGAAAGAAACAGATGGATAAAATTAACTTGTAGACAATGTGCATGCAAAATGCAAACAAAAAGTGTTTAAGCTTTTTTCCAGAATCAAAGTATTATATAGCAGAATGATGTTGCAATGTGGTTTTATTTAGGGATGGGACGAATATCTGAGTCACAAAAACAAGTTTTTTCAGAGTTTGAGGCTATTTCGAAAGAGAAAATAATATAATTTGGGGATCATCACTTCCATATATTAGATTTTGCTTAGCCTTAGCTGTGTAGCATTGTGAATTTCACTCAAATTCTGAAAGCTTATTATTGAAGAACCTGTGGGAACACCTTATTTGTAAACAGTTCTGGCAAAGCTGAGAGAAAATTTATAGGACAATAACATGTTTTAAAGATGGGCTCCCTCATTTTGAGGGGGATTTAAAATTTACATTACACTGTGCAGTACTTAGAACATTTTGATAAAAAGCTCCAGTTTTGTAGTTCACGAGAGTGAACTAGAACTAAGTATGTCATTCTAAGCATGGCACCAAACTGGACACCTCAGGATTTGGTAGGCCAGAGCCATGGCAGTTAAAGCAGTATCAAACTGCTTTAGTGCTGTAGGGCAGAGAAATTCTTGAACATTCTCACACTCATGCAAGAACTGCTCAGAAATAAGTGGCTCTCTCACAGCTAGAACACAATTCTGTGTTGGGTCAAATCATGCGGGTGTGCGTGTATGTGTGCAAAAATCCGTCCCTTCCCTAGCTTACACTGCATATGGAAATGTTGTATGTGCAAAACAGAAGCATATTAAGAAGTAATATAAAAGCAGTAAAGCAGTACCTGACCAGAAAGGAGTGGAGGAAGGGGGAACAAAGCTGTAGTCTGGAGGAGTTACAAAAGAAAACCCACAGAACAAAGAAGGGGCTTAGAGAAAGAAAGGAAAAAGAGAGAGAAGCAAAATGACATTGAAATACTGGTTTAAAAAAGTAATATCAAAATAGTAATCTTATCACTTAAGTCTCTGGTAATAAGAAGTGAACTTATCTTGAAGAAACTTGGTAGAAGTAGGTTTTTTTAACCCTTCTAAGATTCACAAATTTGTACCTTTCTTTGTTTGTGTGTGTGTGTGTGTGTGTGTGTGTGTGTACATGCCCTCAAGTTGCCTGTCAACTTATGGCAACCCCTTGAATTTCTCTTACCTGAGCAGAAATTCAAAGTTGTGAATTTGTTACTCCTCCACTTTGATAACTCTGTTCCCCCACACCCTCTTACAACTCAGAACTGGTATGCACTTGCATTGCACAGAATGAAACAATTAGTTCTCTGTGCTCCTGCTGGTGGCTCCTATGCTGAAGAAGCGACCACTTAAACAGCCAGCATGGAGTAGCAGTTAGAGTGAAGGACTAAGATCCTTACTTAGCAGTGAAGTCATAAGTGCCAGTAACTATCTCTTAGCTATCTCACAGGAATAAATAGTGGGAAGGCAGTGAAAACAATGAGTAGCATCTAGAATTTTTTAAAAATGGGATGGATTTAAATTTGTTATCTTGGGCTTCTAACTTCAGTGGAGTAATCTACAGCTCATGAAGAAATATAGAGGTAAAGAACAAACATACGACTGTTTTCAACCGTGCATCTCTGCAGGACATGGCATCGAAATGCAAGTCCCACGGTTACTTTTGCTAGAGAATAAAAACAGAGGCTAGAAATACACATGGCATCTACTTTTGTGTATGTACCCTTTTGTACAGTACCATGCAGAGAGCAAATACATCTAGGATGGCATCTGCAAAGCCATTTAAATGCTGCCAACTTCTGAAGAGGAGTCTTATGTTTAATAAATGCCCAGCAGGAGAAATTTGGTAGGCCAGTTTTGTTTTTTTCTCACTGTGGTGAAAGATTCAGAAAGACCATTGGTACTTTGCAATGGTCAGAAAAAGAAAAAGTCATCTATTTAACCATATTTTCTGTTTTGTCTGAACTGGGAAAAGATGGTTAAAACTCCTGGCTTGTTCTGAAGCTAGTAACCATCCTCTCCTGGTTTGGATGAAACAGAAAACTACAGCCGGAAACTTCCTGGTTGTATTGTTTAAACGATAACACTAGTAACCATTGTTTTCTGATTTGGATGCAACAGGACACTACTGTTCATTAGAGATTTACCAGTTTGATAGTTTGAAGAATGAATGGAGAAGCAAAGGAACTACACATGTGGGCTGGATGTCATAAGTCTGCTTACTGAGCAGAGAAACAATTCTCTGAATGTGGCCTGTTTGATTGCACTCACCCATCTATTCTGCTTAGGGTACTGGCTCACATGGGAAGTAAGGGCAGAGACTCACCACTACACCATGTAAATTTCCTAATGCTTCCACAGCAGCAGAATGCAGGACAAACTTTGAACTTGTTCACAAATCAGCAGGAGTTTTGGTACAGCATAATGCAACACTGACTTTGCTCTGACAGCTACGCCCACAAGCCAGTGCACATGCAATTGTCAAGGGCTGTAGTGAAGTTCAATTTGCTACTTCCTGGATTCCTAGTGGTCATAGCAAGGAAATTAAGAAAATTATGGCCTCAAGAGCATTTTGAACAGAAGTAAGTGGCCAAGAACTAAGAACCATCCCATGTGTCATCTATGGCACAAAATTATTTTGGGGTTTAGACTGTGGATCTCAGGTGAACACTTGGTCAACTCCCTCTATTCATGTGAGATTAGAGAAACACTAGCAGTTTAATCTCACTTTGCTCTTTTTAAATACTTTATATAGAAACTGAACATCAAGAAACAAGAAAATGATTGTTATTCTAAGAACATGGTAGTCTAGGCTCCAGGAAGATAATAGTTCAAGCCCTTCTTCACCTATAAATTTTAACTGATAAATCTGGCAAGTGGTGCAAAGCCAAGAAGACAGATCTTGTATGTAGACTGTGAGAGAACACACTGAAACTTTCCACAGGCAAACAAACTAGAGAATAGAGCAGAACTGTTCCGTTTTCTTGCACAGACCATAGAAGTATCCATCCATTAATTATTACAGTTGTGCTCTATAAACTATTTTACCCTGAAATACATTTCACTAAGGCTTCCTAAAATTTCCTCTGGATCCCATTTTCTCTAACTTTAGGAAATCTTATCAGAAATGGGTAAAGCAGGACATTACAAGGACAAGTCAACAGAACTTCTCTAAAGACAAAAAAAAGAGAAGATTCTTCCAGTTAGCAAGTGTTTAAATAACCAACCATATGAGTGTCCAGAAGAATGGTAAACAATTTCTTCTTTGAAATCCTTTTAGAAATCCTTTAAAACAGCTTTTTATACAGCCCAGTAATTAAATAAAATACTGGAACCTTTCAGATTATGCGTTATAACAGTAAAGTGTAAAGACAGAAGCAACCCAGTACCTAACATTATGGAATAAAGGTAGCATGCAATCAGAACTGGGCATTAATTCCATTCAAATTGTGGAGAGAAGTAAATAAACCAGCAGAGCTTTTTCAAAGTAATTCATTCCTATTACCCATAACACTGTAGTTTACAATGTTGTTGTTGGGAAGTGGGGAGAGTAAGAAAAGAGGAAAGTCCTGATTGGTGTTCCAGTGTCTGCAGCCAAACTATTTAACAGCCAGAAGTTTGCTGCACCAATGCACATATTTGTTTGCAGTGCCTCTGCAAAGCCATAAAACACAATGGTTAACATCAGCTGTATTTACTGCTCTAAGATAGATGTGTGGATGACATTTGTGTCTGCTTCTACCTAAGAATGATTAGAAGGAAAATAAAATACCGGACAATCCCAGAAAGCAGTATAATTTACCTATGAAGCAAAGTGATATAAGAGAAAGAAGAGGCAAATTGTAAAGGCTGAGTAGGACGAGCAGGGAAGAGAAACTCATGGACATTAACTGAAAACGGAATCATCAGAGGAATGCAAAGCAGAAAGGCAAAAACTCAAATAAGTCTACAGCAAAGCAGTTAAGATGGTGAAAAAGGAAACAGAAGGAGTGGAGAACAAGATAGAAAGGACTTTTTTATTTTAAAAAATTAAGGTTTATTAGGCATTAATACAGTGGGATTTCTCTCTTCTGTAGAAAAGCACAATCTAAGAGTGTGCTCATAGGTGAGGACTGAGATCTGAGCCTTTCTCTTGCTGTTTATGCCATCTGATCCTCGATAATATGGAGGAGAGTGCTAAAGCGTAATGCAAACTGGTGGTCTGGCCAACACAAATATTACATTCACATCTCAGTGATGAAAGAACAGGCTGGTTTGAGCTTCACAGGTGAGAGTATCAAAATGTTCTCCCACAGATCTGAATTTCTAAATGACTGAATTTCTAAATTATTTAGGGAAATATGAAGAACTGAAGTGGTGAAATACTAAAAATAAGAGAATAATGATGGACCAGTCAACATCAGCGCCATGAGTAACTGGGACATCCTCTCTCCATTTCTCCTAGATATTACAGTTTTCAGGTGGCACAGATGGCTGCAAGGGACAAAGGATGGTAGTTCTGTTGCAATCACTAGTGCAAGGTTCAATTTAGCCCTATTATTTCTACATTTTCCCCACCTCTTAGTTAAGAAGATGGCAGTTTATTAATCATTTCAGTGGAAGAGTAAAGTGTAAGAAAGAGTTGGTGTGTGTGTTTTGGAGTCCATCCAAATTAATCATACTCAGAATAATTACCCACTGCACATTTAAAAATCTGCTGGGGATTGGGGATTCTGAACATCTAAACAGTTTTCAGAAAAGTGTGATTTGGAAAGAAGTACTTGTCAGGTAGGAAAGCTTAATCCTTCCCCAGCTCCTTTATTGATATGTTGGTTGTACTTCTCCCTCCTTCTCTCTTCTCTAAAACAAGACCTTTCTACCTGACTTTCTTTTGACACATTTGGTGATGATTCAACTTCCCATACCAAAGTCTTCTGCTGAAGACACTAGCTGAACCCACAAAAAAATTCTACTTAGAAATCTCAACAAGCAGTATTATAAAGAGGATTACTATGAACCTAAGCTTCTTCATATCAATTCCACTTTAGTGTCTGTGGTTTTAAATCATACAAATAATTCATTTAAATGCGAAATGCAAGATTAGAATTACATGTTTATTAATTCATGTAGCTGAAAACAGCACAGGCAATGCAAAATGTCTGTTTACAAATCAATTGCTCACTTACATTTTTAATAGATGTTTGAGCGACAATTTGATTTAAGGACACGCAGTCAGGAAGTCTAACTAGACCTGTTCATAAACCTGTCAGCATATCTTGATTCTGCTTAGCTGCAGAAAAAAAAAATCTAGCTAAATGCATTATCATATTAATTGGTTATATGTCAAAAATGCAAAATGGGAGATGTTTTTAACCTATTGCTGTTCTCTTGTTATTAGAATGATCTTAAATGGTTATACTCACTGTTGCTACTTGCTCTGTTACTCCTTTGGTCCATCAAATTTTCACATTCCTTGTATGGGTACTGGAGAGTTGTATCCAAACTTCTGAAGCCTTCTTTGAGGGAATGATGCTTATAATACTCCACAAGTTCCTTGCAGAAGATATAGAGAAAAAAGATTATAAATTTAATGTATACTTTCTTCCTGCATTGTTTGGTCATGGAGGCAGAATGCAGCTGTATTAAAGATGCACTCATTCCGTTGGATATGATGAAATATTACTAGAACAATAGTGGAATTTCTTGTGATCATTATTGAAGAGGTACTTGCTGATAGTTACATGATTAATGAAAGAAACTGTCTCACACCACAAAAGAATAAGCTCATCTGCATGAAGAATGAATGAAGAATGCGTGTTTCAATCATACTCAGATGGCACTGCGTCTTCATACACTCACAAATGAAGTCTTAAGGACATCTGCACATATAAGACTGACTTAGATCTCACAAAGACAGAATATGCCTAAGTTTATACTGGATCACTTTTATCATGAAAAAAATATCATCTTGAAAATATATATAGACAAAGCTAAAATATTCTTCATCTATGCATAAGAAAGTGTTCAATCATGTGAACCACTCTTCACAGGAGCATGAGTCCTGTTACCTCATCTGTTATCTGAAAGAAATTTGAGTCTTTGGACTGTCCACTCTTTCCACAGTGAGATTCTCACTGTCACTGCAAGTTATTCCTTTACTTTTCAAGCTGGGGAAATTCCAGAAGTTGGGAGACCTATATGCCACCTCCAAGATGTCTTAGAATTGTCCCAATATTTTTAACTCAAAAAGGTCCATCACATCCTCTAGGGAGCACAAGGACAATGTCACCATGATTTCCTCCCCAAACTATTTGATGTCTGGATGGGTGATTTTCCTAGAAGTGGAAACCAGAAGTAAATTCAGTAGGAACAAGGTCCACACAACCTATCAAAAATGGTGGTGGACCTCAACTTACATGTACCAGCACACATGGAAACAGTAGCAACTACACTGGGAACAAGATCTTAAACAGGGAAATAACATTGAAGCATTTGCCCATTATACATAAATTTAAAGTACTTTGAATGCTTGCCTATAGATAACTATGAACCTCCATTTTCCACAGTCTTCACATAGCAAACTTGGTGTCCCCAGCCAGCTGCTTTACAGTGCAAGTGGAAAGATTATTTAATGTTACATATTGATGTGGACAATACACAACTTTCCAAATGTTATTCACGGCATTCATCACCACTGGCTAACCTGACTAGGACTGCTGGGACTTGCAGTCCAACAACATCAGAAGGTAACATGAATTCCAGCCCTGGATCTCAATTAAGTTTCAGCTGAAAATTATGTTTATATGCCCAGACCCACCAGACCAAGTATCCTTCCATCAGGCAAATACTGGCATCAATTCCTCTAATTGTTTATTTCAAATATTCTGTGCTTTTGCTGTTTTGTATGCCTGAGAATTTGATCTTTGTGAATTTACCTCAACTGCACATCCTTAATTAACAGGTGGATTTGAACTTAGTTATCCAGTGGCTTTCAAAGAAAATCTTCCAACAACACTATCAGCTTAAAACGCATTTAAAAATCTGTCTTTTGAAATAAAAATATGTTTAGAAATACATATCTTAAGAGGAAATAGGCATTAAAATACTTATTTAAATGCAAATTTTCATGTGGATTTAAAACCAAGCATTAATGCAGAAACAGAACAGACTTATGAACAAACACATGCAAAACAGACATGGAAATAGACTCTTTCATCCATCCTAAGTTGTTGTCCTCCTTCCTGATCGAAATCCTTCTCCTGCTCCTTGTTGCTGTTTGAGGGGTTTGAATCTTCTAGGGGCAACAACATGCATACACTCTGCACATACAAGGAGAACAGATGAGGGTTTTTTGAGCCCTAACATTCCTCACCAAAGAAGTCCAGAAGTAATGAGCCAGTTCCAAATTAAACTTACAGAAGCTTCTAATCATCTTTGAGCCTCTCATATGCTAATATCTGAAAGCATTATCTTTTCTTAAAGTGATAGTTATTGCTTTACACATTCACATTATGTTGAGAAGTAGCCCTGTTAACTTGGCACAGAAAGGGAAGCAGAAACCAGAACAACTAATTTAGGAATGGCCAGCGTTAAGGTAATTACCATTAGCTGTGCTTTCTGCATTTCACTTTCTTTTCACCTTACTGTTTACCTCCTCCCTGCCCCGTAAAGATGTCTAAATAAATTTCTCAATTGAGGATATAATTTCATGCATTCGATGAAGCGGGCTGTATCCATGAAACCTTACACCATAATAAAGTTGTTAGTCTTTAATGTGGCACAAAACTGCTTGTTGTTTTTACACTCACATTACAAATTGTTTTAAACGAAAATTGCTTCATGCCTCACTTTAAGCCATAAACATAAACTAGTGATTTCCACCTACAACCATATTCCAATCAGATCTAAACACTTAAGTTCTACTGAACACAGAGTCAAGCACATGATCAACAAACTTCCTGGAGTTAACCTAAAATTATTTAGTTTTGGCTAGTTCACAATTCATTCCACACACCTCTAAAATGTTGATCTTCCATGATAAATGAGCACATGATCTATAAATATCCCATCAATGTGACAAACTACTACTGTTTCTGCTGCTGCTGCTTCAAATACTGAAGCAATCACATGTTTTAGCAATACTGAAGCAATCACATGTTCATGTTTTACCTCAGTTTCCAAAATATGCCATTGTGTTTTTCCTACTGATAGCAGAGTAACGAATGTCAGAGTTCACACTGGTGTATGTGTTCATGTGTCGTCAAGGTTGTCGCTGGGCAGGCAAAGGTTTCCTCTGAGTGGATGGCAGAGGGAAGAGGCGGTGTGGCCAGACAGTCAGGTGCAAGGCCAGCAGGATTGTTATGGCTGTGTCTTGTGTATTAGACAAGGCCACATGCCAGAGCACTGATTGGGTCACCCACTAGTTTCGGGGTGACAAGGTAGCATAAAAGGCTGGTGTTTGCCTTGACCAGCTGCCAGTTAGCTGCCCTAGCTGGACCTGCCATACTGTTTGTAAGGGGAGATGCTGCCTGATTTTTCTCCGTTATCTTCTGTTTTTTCCTCCTTGTCTAATTGCTGGCAAGCAAGCATATTTTTGCTAAGCCTTATCTTAGAGTGCGTCAATAAATCAGTACTCTGAGCCTAACTAATAAGCCTCTGGAATTTTTTCTGCTTCATTGGGACTCTCTTCTGTGGCAAAGCCTTGCTTCACAGAAAGCACTCTGCTCATGCTCAGAGGAGCCAAATCCTGCCAACCCTGACATGTATCTGATACCTGCTATCAACTCCTGATTTACAAACACAAAACAGCAAATTTATGTGACAAAAGGAGTTAAACAATTATTTGCTTCTTTCAGTGACGCAATTCATATCTTTCATATGTCCCTAGAAGAGCAAGGCATCCCCTCTCTCCACTTCCCTTTTTTGTCTGTTTTAAGTAGAGAAATATCATGTTTGCTTACAAGATTATTTCTAGGTACGGAACCATCAGATAACAGCCTGTCACAACAATGGTTGGCTCTCCAAGTGGACAAGCAGAGATAAGAAGCTCTTTGTATTTAATCAGATGACATTAAGAGCAGGTCACAGCAGTTTCCCCTGCTATGGAAGATGTAACCATGTACTTTTAAGAGCCACATCTATGTCAGAAGATGCATGTAAAATAAAATGCAATGACAGAACTCAAGTGTCAGAAAATGGCTGTCAGAGAATCAATACACTCACACCTTCAGTCAGACAAAGATAATCTTAGTCCATACGTTTTCTCCCCATGACAGATATACTTATTAACATTTCTAACCATTACAGTCTCATGCAAAGGCAGACCCTGTTGCAACTTCCAGGAGCACACCTGGGCATTCCCCAAGAAATCAAAGCAACGCATTCCTAAATACAGATCCTAAATTCTCCTTTAAGAGTCAATGTGGGTGAATGTTTAGTGCATCTGATTAAGACCAGGCACATCTGGGTTTTGATTCATAGTTAACTGAAGCTAGAACTGACTAGGTGACCTTGAGCCTCACAGCATTGCTGTAGCAGAAAAAAACACCCTGATCAACTTGGAGGAAGGGCAAGCTGGAAACCCAATTACTGATCCAATAAAAATATTAAGATCATAGGAACACAAGAAAAGCCCTGCTATAGCAGGCCAAATGCTGATCAAGTCCATCATACTGTTCCCACAATAGTCAACCAGTTCCGAAGGCGAAGCCCATCATCAGGATATGACTGCAGCTAATGCTGCTGTCTTTCCAGTTGCTTATACCACTTCTTATGCTAGGGATGATGCGGAATTATCCTGACTAGAAGCCTTTCATGATCCTAACCTAACACGACGTTCACAAATTCCCTTTTAATCCACCAAAGTTACAGGGCACTAAAATAGCTTGCAGCAGTGAATCCCACTTCTTGTTCAAGTTGAGTCCATAGGCATTGTATGAAGAAATACTTCCTTTAGTCCTCTCCTACCATTCAGCCTCACTGGATGATGAACAGTTCTAGTATAGAAAATGAGAGAAATTCTCCACAGCATGTTACATTATAAAATTTTATAATATTGTCAGGTAGCTGCGAGGATTCTGTCATTTCCTGAATCTACCTAATAGTTCATGTGTCAGTTTCCCCCCACTTCTGACAGATAAGAAACAGTTGTTATGCATTTCTGATTTAGCAGAAGACATACTTGAGAATGAAAACTAGGGTCTTGTAGCATTGGACTAGCACTCTGGAGACCAGAGTCTGAATTCCCCCTTGGATGCAAAAATTTACCGGGTGACCTTACACAAGTCACACTCTCAGCCTCAGAGGAAGTCAATGGCAAACCCCCTCTGAACAAATCTTGTCAAGAAAATCCTGTGATAGGTTCACCTTAGGGACACCGTAAGACAGAAACGACTTGAAGGCACACAAAAACAACAACATAAGGCTTAGAAAAGCTATATTCTGAGATTTATTTCCTATTCAAGATTCAGGATAAAAGTAGATTTTTGGCATGTAAAATTTTTCATTAAGAGTTCTTGAAAAACAAAATCAGTCTTTGGTGCCCCGTTGAACTACCACATCCCTGTCCTATGGTATCCTGAGATCTTTTGTTCCATAAGATATTTAGAATTCTCTGTTAGAGAGCTCTACTTTGTTGCCAAACCACAAATCCGAGATACTCAGAAAGTCTTACTCATGAGTAAACATACAGAGGCTCAGGCCATAAAACAGATTCAATATTTGCTTAATAATAGCTATTGTACCCATTGCAATAATACCTTTGAACTTCAAATGATAAGAAATGATCTCCCAAACAATTATTATAATTTCAGACTGGCTTTTCTAAGGTTGTAAATGGATAGTCTCTTCTTGGAAGTCCTTCAAAGGAGGCAGGGAGGGAGGGAGGCAGGGAGGGAGAAACGGTCTGACCTTGCATGCTCCTTTTCTTCACTTACTCCTTCCATTTTATTTTTATTTTATTCTTGACCTCTCCACATTCTGGTAACAATTTGAGATGTTAGAACACCTAAGTATTTGATGTGGTGTGCATTTCAAAAAGAAGGAAACCCAATTCAGTTCTGTGTGTTCTGTTCTGCGTTTTTAAGCTTAGGAATCCCTTCAGGTTCCAGTGAGCAAGGGTAAGATAAGTGGCCCCCTCCTGAATCCAACTTTGGCTTCAGCTTTCTAGAATTTGGATATCCATATGAAACATTACCTGAAGAAACTTTAAAGCCTGTCTGGTCTTCAATGTTATCGTGTCATGTTATTCAACCTTCACTTGAGTTAGAAATAATAAAATGGACATTGGTCAAAAAAGGAGGGGCAGTCATCATGACGGCCTTGGCAAGTGCTTTTCAGGACAACTGGTTAAGAAAGATGCTTGATTTGGTGGGGGAGCTCTTCCTCTGAATTATAGAAGAAATCAAATACTCTGTCTGATTCCACAACATAAACTACAGCAAAATGGCAATGGAATCAAGAGAGCCCTTCATCACAACTTACATTTATTAAGGGATAACTTTATCTTTGGAAACTTCTTTTAATTCCTCATTCTTTTACATGTGAAATGGTGTTCAGGAGATAAACACCTCCTGGCACAACAAAACAGGCACTCCAGAATGTGCTCATGAACGTGGCAGCATGGTGAGTACTGATGCCAGAAAGATTGAGAGGCAGAAAAGGATGCAAGATACTGATTTCATAAAACCATGAAATTCCTTTTACAGGGAGACAGAGCATGCTATCTATTTTCTTTGAATCTTGATTGTGTAACTCTAAACAAATCCTTAAGGAGTCACCTCATTCTAGAAGTTAAAGAATAGGTACAAAGATCAAAGTAAAAGCATAACATCTAATTATTCTGCTCTTTCAAGCCACTGCATTTTGCTTTATAAAATGAAAACATAGCCTGCTTGTTTGTTTACTGTAAAGTTATATCTCATCAACAATTCATCCAATATGCTATTCAGCCATATTAAAGTTTATAAAACCAAAACCATTTAGATAGACTAATCTTCAGTCCAAATATTGTTATTTATAAAACACAAGAACTGCCTAGCTGGACTAGACTAAAGGCCAAGCTCTCAATGATCACTATGGCTCAGGACCACTTCCGAGCAATAACTTTCATGGTAAACAGGAAACTTTGGCAACTGTTGTCAAATTTTCTAAATCCTCATATCCAGCAGTACCAAAGCAGCTTGGCAAAAGGAAGCATGACTCATTTGCACTTCTTGCATGGTCTGAAAATCTCCACATTCATATCTTTATAAAATAATAACTAAACCGAGTCCCTACCAGCAGATCCAGAAACAGAGCAAAAAAGAGCAATTCATCTCTTCCCTTTCTGTTTCTCACATCTAATGCCTACACAGGGCTATAACATCTGAAAACAAACATGTGAAATAACTATGAATATATCTGGACAGAACCTCTAGACATCCATGACTATGTGTTCACGTGTGTCATCGTCATTATAACCAAACGCTGTTTAAGAACAAAGTCAACATGAGAGTTCATTTTCAACACTAAAGCTAGGAGAAAGAAAAACAAGCAGCATAAAGAAAGACTATATGATCCATTCCTAACATGTTTGAAGGTGACTCATTTTGGAGGATTATCACCCATATGATTGATTGATAAATAAATAAATAAATCCATCCTCTAACACAAAGTTGGGCATACTGACTACTGACACCCAAGTGTGTTGTTATAAAATAGAGGTGGACAAAGTGTGGTTCGTGGACATTTTTGTGTTTGGAACCCCCTTGGACTATCTCAGGGGTCAAAACAAATGTCTGTGAAATTTTTCAAAATACAATTCACCTCAAAATGCCCTCTAGAGTCAGAAAAGGTCCTAAAACATGTTCAAAGTCTTCTAGAAGTTGTCTGATAGAAAAAAAAAAAAAAGCAAGAGAGATTTTTTTGTGAGAACAGATACAGTGGGGAGGGCAGCCTTCCAAGATCTCTGGGGGAACTAATGCAACCTCCTAGACTTCCACAGTTGACTACCTATTATAAAAGGTTTATGTGTGGTTTATTTGTGTACCACTACCCTTAAGTTGTGGGATGTTTTTTCAGGGGTTTCCCTTTTTTTTCCCCTGACAACTCTATTGATATTTTATCCTACTATTTGTCCTAGTTGGGACCTAGTTGGGAGACAGGTTCATCACTTTAATTATTCTTACAATTGTGAATACAAACAATGTGTTCAAAGCTTACATATCCTCAAGCCACTTTGACTTAGATGGGATTAGATGGTGATAGCAGCCAACCTGGATGAGATGGCTATGGACATGACTTGGATGTAGATAAAGCCTGGAAACTGTTAAAATTTTCTGGATGACAGCTCCCAGAATCCTGCTGTCAGTATGGCTACTAGCAACACTCTCTAAGAAATAATTTTAGGTGTCCCCAAAATAGTAATTTCCCCAATCTTTAGATGAATCAGGATTTCCATCAACACCACCAACGCTGCCTGTGTTCCCCAGCCACCCTCTGCTGGTTGCTCCCCTGTATGAACAGAGTTACAGGACTAGATGCTTGCTTGGACTCTTCCAACAACACCCTTCTTATGTTTTTGTTCATAACACTGATAAGAAATATAGACTGCAACAGCATCATTCTTCTATTATATTTTTTTTCCTATAGAACCAATGAATCATCCTTCTATAAGGTGAGACTAAACTAGATCAAGTTAAATGAGATCTCAAGGGTGAGGGGAGATAGGAAAATAAAAACATGCTTACCATTAAACTTCTAAATTTCCTGTTTTCTGCAATGTGAAAAAAGCATTCTCGTGTGAAAATCCTGATGTGCTTCACTTCATTATTGTACCTATGGGCAACGAATAACTTATGAATATAAATGTGTTTTTAATCAGCAAAGATCAATAGTTACTTGAGGGCATGGCCCACCACCAGATGAATAAATTCTTAAGACAAAATATAGATCCTTGCCAATACACTGTTGACACCTAATTAACAAAACACATTTATTAAGGTTTGGCTTCAAACACAGTCTTAATTCAGATTTTAGAAAAGCCCTCCCAGCAAGATGCAATTATGGGATCCCATAATAATGACGGCATTCATATTCACTTTGAAAAAACAGATCAACAAGCTTTTTTAAAAAAAAAATATATTCTTTACAGTTTTTTCTACTTAACACATGCAATTTAAGGGAAGAGAATATATTCTGTTGTCTAACTTCAGTTGGTAGTCAAACCAGTTCTGAACATATCCTAGTTAAAATGCAAATGGAACATTAAATCACCTTATGCTAACTAGCATAAAGTCATTTGTGCCCCAAGTCAGAGAAGCCATTAAGTACATCTTCTCCAGTGAAGTGATGACTTGGCGAAAAGACGATGACTGAAAGGGAGTGAGTATGGTTGGCTTCAAGACAGAAGTTAAAGGATATGCAGCATCCCAATGCATATAGAGATTCCCAGTTCAGCTGAATTCCAAAGCTTCTCTCCCAATGCAGCAACTCCTTCAATGCAGCAAGAATCAATTTTAGTTTGTTTGCTTTTTTTTAATCTGTGAGTACACATGGGGGATTAGTTCCAGGGGCCCCTGAGGATACGGGAATCCACAGATAGTACCGAACGCCATGGCAATCGGGCCCTGGGCTTGCAGCTGGAGGCAGGAAAACAGTGGGCAAAGTGATCCTGTGCTGCCTGGTGTTTTCCTGCTGGGTGCTACGGAGATCAGGCCCTGGGCCTGCGGCTGGAGGTGGGAAAACAGCAGGCAGCACGATTCTGTGCTACCCACTGTTTTCCCACCAGGTGCCATGGGGATTGGGCCCTGGGCCTGAGGCTAGAGAAAGGAAAACAGCAGGCAGCACAATTCTGCACTGCCCACTGTTTTCCCGCTGGGTGCCATGGGGATCAGGCCCTGGGCCTGTGGCTGGAGGTGGGAAAACAGCAGGCAGCATGACTCCATGCTACCCGCTGTTTTCCTGCCAGGTACCACAGAGATTGGGCCCTAGGCCCGCAGCTGGAGGCCGGAAAACAGTGGGCAGCATGATTCTGTGCTACCCACTGTTTTCCCGCCAGGTGCTGCGGGGATTGGGCCCTGGGCCTGTGGCTGAAGAAGGGAAAACAGTGGGCAGCGCGATTCCATGCTGCCCGCTGTTTTCAACTGCAGATAACTGATTATGAATCCGTGGATATGGGGGTCGTACTGTAGTCTCTTCTCCTAGAATTAGTAATCACTCCTCCTGCTCCAGGGCATTCTAAAACTCTAAGGCAGTGGTTCTCAACCTGTGGGTCCCCAGATGTTTGTGGACTTCAGCTCTCAGAAGCCCTGAGCATTGACCATAGTGGCTGGGGCTTCTGGGAGCTGAAGTCCACAAACATCTGGGGACCCACAGGTTGAGAACCACTGCTCTAAGGCATGTATTATGTATGCATCATAGAATGCTTCAGTGTAACACTTCCTCTTGCACTGGATCTTAATACAGGGTGGCCTGCATTAATGTGGCCCATAGGCCATGTGAAGCCCTTAGTGTGGGGGGGTGTCCAATGGAGCCCCTAACTCTTCAAAGACCCCTAAGCACCACTTTTTAAAAAGCCACCATTTCTCAGCCAAAATTGTTTCTAGGGAGCAGAGTTTTGCCTGAATGCCCACCTTGAAACAGCTAAAATTATGTAAGATGGTGACTGGAAATGACCAGAATTCCATTCTACCCCTCCCCAAATGACAGCAGTGCAGCCCCACACAGGTACAAGACGTGTTAAAAATGCCCCTCCAGCCCCTGTCCATGCCTATCTTCCATTGAGCAAGTTGTCTTATCAAGCCATCTCGATTTTAAAACATTTATCGAATCACCTAGATTTTCACAAACATTTTACAGATGGGTATATAATTTACGGAAATATAAGTGAGATGTAGCAAAATGAAACTGACAATCAGAATTTATCATAGCGGTTATAAATGGTCACACATCAATTGCAGCAATAAAGGCATAAAGAAATGCATTTCCAGAAATAAAGAAATGCACTTTACTTACTTAATGCTAATGGCATATTCTCCTGATTCTTTTGTCCGGCAACGCACTAAATAAGTGCTGTTTACCCGGTTAATAAGTTCAGCTTCTGCTTGCAACCTTTCCATTGTTCCTGCATACCTACAACAAAGTGAGCCTCTCATTAACAACAGTGTCCTTCAAAATGGACCCTGAGGACATGAGCTAAAGAAGCTCTCAAGCAGTGCTCTGAAGCCAACCAATCCACACCCAGAGACTGGAATTAACACATAATTCTGTGGGGTAATGAGACAATATGAATTTCTCTTCTTTTACAAATAATGTCTGGTGATGGCATTAAACTTCTTCAGTGTGCTGAGTAATGTTTACAGGTTATTCCTACAATGTTGCAATTTTTAAAATATTTTTGTGTAAAATAAAGTAACTAAAAAGTAATGCATTGAGTTATTTTTAAAAAACCCACAAAGCCCCCTGTACATTTTTATGTAGAAAGAAATGTAATACAAAAGGTACATTCCAAAAGTAACATAACAAGTCAGAACAAAGTTTCTTTCTTGGTGTAAGAAGTAACATTTTAGCGGCTTTCCAAATTTATTTTGAAAGGGCCTATTAAGGTATTTTTAGGAGTACTTTGATGAGAATTTTCCAGGTGCTATGATATTCTCTTACCAATCAGACAGTGTTTTTTTGAAAAGTGACCAGCAGTGAAACAAATAATGTATCTGCAATGTTGCAAGAAGTAAAGAGAACAGATTTCTTTTCAAATGTTATATTTCACAGTTAAAAAAATAACTTTTCAGGTTTTGCCCAGAGTTTTCCGCATGCAAACTTTATGCTCCACATCCCTTCCCTCTGAAAAACTAGGACATTCAAGGAGATATGTGGAAAAGTGATTCTTTCCTTTGTACAAGTACTTGAGCAGAGGCCCTTTCCACACGGGGGACGGGGAAACGGGGCAGCGCATGCAGGGACGGATCTTACCTGAAAATGGGTTGCTCCGTCCCTGCGGGGAGCGCGTGTTCGCCACTCCACACGCTGGCGAATTTCGGCGGCGTTCGGCAGCGCCCAAAATGGCGGCCAGCAACTTCCGGCGGTGCTCCGCCAATCAGGGCAGCACGCCAGCCGGAAGCCCGCCCCCGGGCAGCTCTGCAGGGATGCACTAGCGCGTCCCTGCAGTTTCAAACGGGGCACTGCAATGGGTTAGCGCGCTCGCGTTTTTTAAAAACCACATGAAATGTGGTTTTTAAAAACGCGCCATGCCACCCCTTGCGGCCGCGCTAGGGTGGTTTGAGGTGTGGAACCTCCACTTTTCAAACCGCCCTAGCGCACCCCATGGTGTGGACGACCTCCAGATGAGGTCGCCCTAAGCCGTTTTTTTTACCCCGTGTGGAAAGGGCCAGAGATACATGACAGGATTCTCCTCTTCCTTCACCCACAAACTGAGATCAGGAGAACATACCAGACAGGGTCCATTCTGGAGTTCCCAAAGCAAGGAAGTGTCTGGTGATTATAGGTCTGATGGGATAGACAAGTGTGAGCACCAAAAGGCTGACTGTCTCATTTTTCAGATTTGGTTTTAAGCATCAAACTTTTTGCTGTCTCTTACTATATATTCTTACTAATCCACAAGGACAGAGTGTCTTTGTGTACATATAAACTGGGAGGGGGTGGGAGGAACGGTCTAAATCAAACAGTATGGATAACTTATAAAAAAAACTGTTACGCAATGTATATATATGTTATTACAACAAAATGCCTTCTGCCGAAGTTTGGAAAGTTGGAACCAAACAAATTAGACTGCTATTAATACCAGTTTTTCTCTCAGACTAACTACTTAAGGTCCAATCAAAACACATGAAACTTGGAACCACTTGCCATGGTTGGGATGAATAGTCCACAGGTTTAGGAACCTAAGAAAAAAACAAACAAAGAAATTTAAAAAAAAAGCAAATTACACTTAAGTGTTTAGAAATCTAACCTGCCAGGCAAATAGTGTTGGACTAGACAGGCATTCACAAACACATAAACATGACATCTTATTAGTCTACACATTTTAAATGAATGAATAAAATAGTTGTATGAACTCATGTAGGATATTTCAATCTGCACAACTACTAATTAAATCATATAACAGGTGACACTGTACAACAATATATTTTAAATATATACTGTTGAAATCTGCATAAACTAGAAACAGTAACAGATTTGTCCAGTAACTTCATTACAGCTCATAAAATACTACTCATTTCAAATTTATACTGCCATCCAGAGCAGTAGTCAACAAAACAAGAATTATATCTTACAGAAGACATAGAGTTATTGAAAAAAAGAAGCACACCATCTCATTATTCTTTTTATCTCAGAAAGCCTTACTGATATACTCTTTTCCTCTGCACACATTCAGGTGACAGGTAATGAAGTCAAGTGGGGTGGGGAAATATGAGTAAATTTTGCCTCACTCTAAGGAAGAGAGTCTTAAGATGAATTAAGACACCATTTACAGCTGAAGTCACAAATCTCTTGTGAGTTCCCAGTTTCTGTCTAACCATGCAAGAAATACAGGTCA
This sequence comes from Iguana delicatissima, assembly GCA_948472985.1. NCBI lineage: Eukaryota > Metazoa > Chordata > Lepidosauria > Squamata > Iguanidae > Iguana > Iguana delicatissima. The sequence continues at coordinate 1,169,595 of CAOKZL010000202.1, forward strand.
AGTTAGGGTTACCATATAATGAAAAGCAAAACTACTACTTGAAAAGCAAAAACAAAACTATTGACTACTTCAACCCACCAATCTCTATGATGACTTTCACTTTAAATACCCCTACTATATAAACTGGGGTAATTTCTAATATTCCTAATCTTTGTTGTATTTGAATAACATTTTTGTCTTCCCTTTCCCCCTTCACTCAGCTGCCTCACGCAGCTAGGGCCATCTTAAAGGCCCCTCCCTAAACTAATAGCACTATAACAGTCTAGTGCAGAAACAGCCTAGCTTGCCTTCCTCTCCAGGTCTGTCTCCTTTATTACTGTCTCTCTTTCACTGAGCACTCTACTGGACCAGCCTCTGTCCCTTCTCATAGCAGAGCTCTCAAATGAGCCAGTGAGGTGGCAATGAGGAGGTGGTACTGGTGGGCAGAAGTCAAGCAGCAGCAAACCTTTTAAATGGTCAATGTTCCACCATCTTAAAATCTTCTTGGACAAAAATTTTGGTTCTGAAAAAGGGGACATGCCTGAGTAAAGGAGGACATATGGTAGCTCTAGGTGAAGTTCACCAATGACCTTTGCAAATTAAGAGCTCATGCCATCTCCTTTCTCTTCAAGCAGTTTCAGTGCAACATGGGTTTAATTCTCAAAGAGGTAACCATGTTAGTCTACTTCACTATGAAAAGGGTAGAGAGGTCTTTTGGTACCTTTAACAAGAAATGAACTCATTACAGTTTACATTATGTTTCCCTACCCACAAAATCCCACCATACTCAGGCACTGGCAGAAACCAGATCTCCTAAGCTTCCAACCATAGTTCTGGATCCACTGTATTAGTTGAGGGTCAGAGCAGCACACCATGTCACAAAACTCCCTGCTTGGAAAAGGTAGGCTGGATCTGATGGTGTCTGGAATGAAAATGTAAATGTACCTTAACTTGAAAAGGGGGCCTGTTCAAGGAGAATCCCTCTCATTTGTCTGACATAGTACCTTGTATTTAACAGCTAATGTTAATTATCTTCAAATCCGTCTGTCTGTCTGTCTACCTAGCTGAGAGAGGGGATTGTATATATGGAAGAGGAGCCACTGTGATGTTGTGGTCAGAATATTTGATTAGGACTCTGGAAGAGTAGGCTTTGAATCCTTGCTCAGCCAGGAAAACCCACTGAATGACATTGCACAAATCACATTCTCTCTTTTAGCCTAAGGGGAAAGGCAATGGCAAACCTTACCAAATAGAATCTTGCTAAGAAATTCTTATGATAGGATTGCTATTAATAAGAGTCAACTTGAAGGCACATAACAACAATAAATACATGGAAGATGTCAACGAGAGAACAATTTAGTCCTCTGGCAGACAAAGCCACTTCATCTCTGACATAACACACCCCACTGATACAGCACAGGCAAGTGATCTCAGGTCAACTGTGATGCCTTGCATCAGGTGTATATCGTAAACAGGAGGCACAACACTGACACCTTGCACCTTCATCAGACCTAACGAATTGCTAAGCCTGGGCTGCAGGATACTTATAGTGTCTGTTTTGCCAAGCTCTTATTCTTCATTGCCTCTGTTTTTGAGCTGTTTCATAACAGCTGGCACAGAACTCTTAACTTTCATTTGAATAATTATTTTATAATATTTTAACAGTGCACATATGTATTTGTAACACTGAGAGCCTTGACTGCAACTACATAAGGACAATATGCGAATATTATTTCGTTTGTTTACTGAGCCCTCAATGGCAGTTCTTCTACAACACCTTCTCCTCCCAGAAATGAAATAGCATGCACAGGTAAAGGAGAGGCACTTCCAAAGGCATCCCTTGGATTATTTTAGCTTTCTGCTTGCTTATTCCTCACCCGACAGCCTTATATTAACAAACCACTCTACGGAATCTGGTCCTTCTGTGACCAAGCATCTATACTACCAGTCCTTAACCTGGGGTCTGTAAAGCACTGGGAGTTCATGGAGACCTCACAGGGGGTCCACGTAGGGTTGCCATTCATCCCAGAAAACAGGGAAACCCTAGATATAAGGGACTAAAAGAAATCCCAGCCAGTTGTGGGCAATTGATGCAGTATGTCCTGGATTCCTCAAAGGTAGTAATGATGATAATGGCAGCAGCAGCGATGATACGCTGGTGGATACCTCATCCTGTGCTGAAGGCCCTGGGTGCTATTCTGCAGGTGCGCCAGAGAGTACACCAGAGAGCCAGGAAGGTGAGAGGAGAGCCCAGAAGATGAGGGAAGATGGTCAGCCCAAGTCTTCTGTGCTGAGCACAGCAACACTGCCTGAGCCCAGGGCCAGGGAGTGTGATAGAGCTTCGCTTCCAAGCAGCCACAAGAACAGAAGGAAACCCCAATACTCTTGGGATTGCTTGGAAGCAAAGTGGTGAAGGTCTAAGTGCTCCTTTTGGGGAAAGCATGAAAGCATTTGCCTCAGAAGGAGCACCAAGAGAGTAGAGAAGGTAGGTGCTTTCAAAAGAAGAACCCTGCCTTCCCTATTCTCTTGGTGTTCCTTCATGGCAAAGTGACATTTCATTCATGCTTTCTCCAGAAACACCACTGAAACCCATACTTTCAGGTGCTGCTTTGGGGAAAAGAAATGCCATTTCCCCAAAGGAGTACCGAGAGAGGACTGAGAGGGAGTAGGTGCTTCTTTTTAGAAGCAGCTACCCTCTTTACTCTCTCAGAACTCTTTCAGAAAGAAACAGCATTTCTTTTCCAGATGCTCTTCTGCGGGAAAGGACAAAATATATTATTCTTTAGGCCTGCCTCCCATTCATACCCTTCCTTTAGGAAATTCCAGTTTATTCTACTCTCCTGGAACTTGTAGGATCTCATCATGCTTTTCCACAGATTAACAAGCCTCCTCTCCTTTGCATTGTCTACTGGAAGAATAAGGGATAAGGGCGAGCAACTGATGAGCAATTTTAAACAAATATTTGAATATAAATAAATATATGAATATTTAAATCTAAATTTAAATGTTTAAATCTGAAGTTAAGTCGCAGGGATCCCTGACTACAAATTATATTTATAGGGGTTCTCCTGTAAAGAAAAGGTGATTTATATGATTCTACCCCAAAGACATACAAACATCAAGGGGGCAGGAGGAAGAAAGCTGTATAGCTGTATAACTCAAAGTTTACCACAGTGTGTGTAGTGATCAAACTATAAAACGTGAAATGATTGTGTTCCTGAGAATGCTACCACCCTCACAAGACTGTTTGGAGAATCAGCAATGCAGGTATCAGTTTCTTACAGTGGCCAACAAGGAGTAACAGTAGGAGCAAGAGAATATAAGCCAGAAAACATCTTTGTTGGGACATATTCCCTACTGCAAACAGAAAAATGCCTACTATTATTATCTGAGAACACAGTATACTATAAATATTCCAGGCCTCGAGACTTTTTTCATTCAATATTTACTCATCTTGCATTGTGATAAATGTATTTTATGCTGTTTCTAGGCACTTTTATATGGACTGGTTGTAAAGGCTGTTATTTAATAACAGTAGTAAGTTATGGTACTTCAAAGAGTTGATGGATGTTTTAGTATCTCCAACTCTTATCGTTTGTCATAACACAATGTTTATATTTTGCCCTTCCAGGTGAATGTTGGTGAAGCATCAATTTATCTTTCTAGTAACCATGTGTCTCTAATACGCTGAGGATTGATGTTTATTCACACTGCAGATTCATGCAACCCAACTTCACCCTGATAAGAATAGAGCATATTTCACTCTAAACCCATATAATTCATTGATAATTATCACTTTTTTAAGACCTTTTAAATTCCCATCCACCCATTTTATTCTACTTGAATAAAAAAGTATGTGATTGTCATACTTGAAAATCTTCTTATGATATTTGTTGTTTGTCCTCCATCATAGCATGTTATTTATGTCAATTGTAACCCTGAAACACTATGGACCAAATCCAATTCCAACTAGAGAAGAACCACTGAGACAAATGTACCTGGTTAAACACTACTTACCTAAGTCTCAACGGATTTCAAAGTGTTTTCGCTAGTTGGGACTAAAAATAGATTTAGCCCCTTGTACCAAATTTATAGGAACAAAAGAAGAAGGGTTCTTCTAACCCTAACTAACTATGATGAAGCCTGGGAGTGTGGTAAGCCTGAGAAGCAAGCTGGCCATAGCAACAGGTTGCCAAGAGGCTCTGGATAAGAAAGGAACTAAGCCCATCGGTACATAGGAGGGGCTGAGCTTTCTCAGAAGGCACTCTATATAAGGGAATGACTTGCATATTTATAAGAGGTTCCTTCAGGGAGACAAGGAGGGATGGTTTTGCTGATCAGAGTTTTGGTTTTCTTATAGGCCTAGTGAGAGGCAGAGGGGACACCACATTTCTGAGTGGGTCAGAAAGTGAGACCCTGACTTGGGATTATGACTTTGAGCAGGAAAAGCCAAGGGTCTCAGTAAGTATGAAAACTTTGTACCTGAATACTGAGTTAAGCTAAGGAATCTGGCTAGACATTTTGGAAGTTCTATTTTGCTTATATACACTTATAATACCTAATACCTTTTCCCTGTTTGTTATTTTAATAAAGACTACATTCTATTTTTATAATTTCTGACTCAGCAGAGTACTTTTCTTCAGTTCTAACTCTGATAGAAACATGCTACCACAGATTATCAAATCCTTTTGAATAAGGCCAGAGAGCTTTTACTCCTTTTCCACTAAGATAGTGGATGTGAGAGTGGGAAACAGGGTTATACAAAAAGGTAGAGAGACAGCGTGCTATAGAGAAGCTGGGACAGCAACTAACATCTCCAGTCTGTAAAAAGGATAGCAGGCCTGCCCCCACCTCCCCACTAATCCAGTGACAAATAAATTCCTAGAACTTGTAGCCCTTTCATCCTACACAATTATAGCTGTATCCTATGGAATTCTGAGATCTGTAGTTTAGTAAAGCACTGCAGCTCTTTGGCTAAGCATTCTAAATGCCCTAAATAGGATTCTACTACAATTAAATGGGCATAGTGCCATAATTGGGCAGTGTAAATGGATCCTTGCTATTTGTCACAAGAGAAAGGTACTTTACACTCACAAGCCTGTAGTGTTTTTAAAACAGCAAAAGATCATATATTTATCCCAGAGCTGCCTCAGGATGGCCTCAGTGGGCCCCCAAGTGCCAACACTGCCCACTCGAGAAATGATAAACACCTATGAGAGGTTATGAGAGGAATAGTTTCAAACATATTGGTGGGATGGTAATCCCACCATTGTAAAAGTCCAGGATCTGAGTAGTCACTCAGCTGTCCATGCTTCCCACAACTGTTAACAAAGAAGACTGTTCATCAAGAACTGCGATAGGTTGTGGAGAGAAATAGAAGCTGCTAGTTTTCCTTTTCCTTGTGCAGTAGCAACGTAACAGTCTGAGTAGCTGCTAGACTACTGGATAAGCCCACAAGCAAGCAACCATAAGTAGAAGGTGAAGTCTTACCACCACTGTTGGCAGCAGAAATGGAGATGAAGGCAACTGGCAAAGTAAGTCTTGGGTATATTTATGATGCTGTCTTGTAAAGGTTTTTTTGAGAAAAAAAACCATATTTTTTCTATCAGATAGCATTGTTAACTGTTATGAATTTCTACTCTGTTAAATATTATCCTAGGAAAGATTTGGCAGCTCACTGTTTTTTGCCCTTCGAAGCTGACCAGTCTGGAAGAATGTATTTTTGCATTTTCTGAGACTTGTGGAGAGAAAATTGTTGGAAGTTGCAAACTCTGCATGCCTTATGTTCACTATTGTTAGGTTACATGTTACTCTCTAGGAGTTTAAGAAAAACATGTTTATGGCTACTTCCTGTTTGTTCACACCTGCTCTTCCTGTATCATACAGACACCTTTCTTTGTTCTCTGAGTTTCATCTCCTCACATTCTTCCTCCCTGTCTGCTGACCACAAAGCATGTGCTTCCAAGAGCTCTCCCAAGATGAGAGAGCCCCAACTCTTCCGAAATTATGTAGTACTCTTTATTTCCTTACTTTCTTCAAAAAGATGGCCCTGTGTTTATTAGGCACAAGTATTCATGAGTAAAAAATATTTGTATATGCCTTATGGACAAGACTAAGTTTGATTTCTTTCTCTGCTAGATTTCCTGTGGTGGGACAGATGGTAGGCTGGTAAACTGTTCTACCTTCTGCCTAGTGTTTAATTACTCTGTTTGAGATATCCACTAGAATTTCTTATATTTTCCCAATAAAAATGCACACCTTGCTTGAGCAATTACACATTTGTGACACTTGCAGGTCCTTTCCAAGAAAGCAACAATGTGCCTATTTTAAATGCAAATAGATAAAATGAGTGTAATTAAAACACACACATTAACACAGATAAGCACACTTAAATCAATGGGGAGAAATTGTAGTAATTTGGTAAACTGCACAAATAAATCTAGAAGCTATAAAAACTGTGTTTAAAACTGTCACATTTCAGTGCACTAAGAAAACAAAAAGTCTAACAGCCCAGCATGAAGTTAGGGAAGAAAATGTGAGCCTCATAGAAACACCCTGAAATTGAGAGAGATGTTTACACCCCTAACAGGAACTTGCTGAATGAACAGAAAACAGGGGTATAAATCTTTGCTTATTTTATTATTTTATTTAAGAACAAATAATTTAAAACATTTTCTTCCTATTGGACAAGATAATGAATTTAACTATGAGATTATGAGTTTAATATAGTTTTAATCTCAACGTGTTGAGATTTTAACCATACTTCTTTTTATAGTAATTCTCTCTATTTTGCAAGTCACATTGCGCACCACCAGTTGGAAAAAAGGTATGGTGTTTTGAAAAGCTATGGTTAGATGGAAAGAAAAGAGAGAGAGATTTTGTACGTGTGTGGATGATTTTGCACACTTTGGGACTCTAATCATTTTTGTGCAAAAGCTTTGTTACAAATTCACTGTCTTCTGTGCAAAAATATTGGGGTCTTTTTTTACTTCCAAAACAATGTTCATGCCCAAAAAATTTTTTCACAGGAATGTCCCCAAATACAAAAACATGCAACAAATGACCATTACTCAACAGTGTTTCAAACTACAGTATTCTCTCCACATTCACGGGTTTGATCTTCACAAATTTGATTATTCTTAAGGCACATGTGTGCCTTCTCCCTCGCTCTCTTCCGAAACACATTCTTTTGTGTTTTGCATGCACCTTCCTTCTACCTTCTGGAGCTATGTCTCCCATTTCCTTCCCTCTGGCCCTGGTCCTGGCCCTGAGAACTTGTGCTAAGGCAAAAGGCAAGAGAATGGGGAGAACGGTTGTGCAAGTCTTCTTCCCCACACTCCGCCGTAGCTCCCCTCTCCCATTCCTTTGAAAGGGAGGGGTGAGCTCTGGAAAGGACTGGGAGGGAGATTTGGGGGGAGGGAGTTATTCATGGTTGTTCCATTTTCCCAAGGATCCTGCACCCTGAACTCTTGTAGAAGTGGAGGGGCCACTGTACCATGACCTCTGTTTACATCAAGGCTGACGAAAATCTTGAAATCTCTCTCTGGCCCTGTGAAATCTGAACCCCAAATGAAGCAGGGACATGTTAGGTGAACAATTTTGTCTTAAGTTGGAGAACTGGGGCTACTGCTTCCTCCAGTCCTGGTCCAACTATATGGTTCTATGACTTATCATCATGTGAGCTATTTGCTTGCAGACCAAACTATATGGGCATGAGCTGATTTACTTATTGGTACTCTAAAATATTCTGAAAGTAGGCACACCACTGACAGAAAAGAAAGTAGAAAAGTCAAGGAAAGTCAAATCATGCAGACATATGACAAAATAGGCTAAGAGCTTTGATCTGATGGCAGTTCTGGAGCCATTATTGTGGTTTAATCTCTCTCTTTGTAAGCCAAGGTGACTGGGAAATGTATTAGACCCAGAGCATTCTTGTGGTACTCTTAAGAAAACAGCCAAGTGATTGCACAATGTATTTGCTATCCACTTAGAGTATACTGAATCTGAAAACCAGTTAGATGATTTAACTTACTAAATTTGAAAGCCCATCTCTTGTGGAGGTTTACTTCATACCTCCAATTTTAAATCTAATAACCAAGAACATCACAATGATAGATTCTGAAATAACAGTAAGTATAGCATCCAAGCCCCCCCCAAAAAGACAAAAAAAAAAAACTCCACTACAAAAGTAATTAAAATCTCACACAGTAGGATTAATTAAAAAAAAAACTTGGCATGAATCAGGCAGGCTCACTGATATTTTTTGAGAAAAAAATACAGTAACAAATACAATTGCATAGTTCTACTTACACACGGGCAAGGTTTTACAGCATCACTTGGGAAGAAACCAAGCTCCCGAGTCACCAAATTTCTACCCTACAAAGAGAAAAAAAATCATTAGGAAGAATACTTGTTGTTATGTGTCTTCAAGTGTCTATGCCAACCTTATCATAGCATTTTCTTGGCTTCATTTATTCAGAAGAAGTTTTCCATTGCCATCCTCTATGGGTGAGGGAATATGACTTGCCCAAGGTTGTCCAGTGGGTTTTCATGACTAAATGGTGATTTAAACCATGTTCTCCTCTGGGAATCATTTTTATAGTGAGAAGGATCCAAATGTACTAAGTGTGATAATCAAGACTGAACTCTCCCTAGAAACCAAGATGACTGAGATTGTTGTACTTTGGACATATCACAAGAAGACACGAGTCACTAGAAGGCAGTAAGAAAAGAGGAAGATCACATTACAGAGGGACAGACTCAGTCCTGGAAACCACAGCTTTGAGTTTGCAAGGCCTAAGCAGGACTGCTGATGATAGGTTGACTTAGTTGTCTCTTTTTCATAGGGTCGCTATAAGTTAAAGTTGACTTGATAGTAGTTAACAACAAGGAGATAAAAAAAGGAATGGGAACCTATCTGGGGCCCAAGTCCTTAGGCTTGGCTTGCAGATTTAAGTAGACAACCACAGCGAAGACCTCTGAGGCTTCTTTTATAGGGGATGTTTATCAAGCTAGATAACTGACTGGCATCAAGGATTGCCATTGATCAAGACTTCTATAGAAATCAATGGCATCAAGTTGCTTTAGTTTAGCCTTTCCCAACCTGGAACCCTGATGGAAGTTCAAGTTCAACATACCAGGAGGTCATGAGACTGAGGTGGTTACTTTAGCTATTATTTCTGTGCCAAGTACTTTACCTGCCAAAATAAGCTGTGTGCATCCCCTTTGATGAGTTCAATGATGTCTCCAATCTGGATATGTAGTGGAGGGCCATCGTGTGGGGTTGGCTGTGGTACCCCACTATAGTTTCTAATTACTTGCATTTTTGGTAAACCTGAAACATTGAGAGGGAGACAGTGTTTGGTTTGATCAGTACACTATCTCATATGAACGCATACCTTTCAAACCTTCTCAGTGGCAACTCTTACATTGTTTAATCAGAGCTTGGGGAAAAATTCCAGAAAAGTTTCTGGTATGGGCCTTGCTGGCTGTGAGGTCTTGGGACTGTAGTCTGAAAAACTTTTGCAAGCTCTTGACTCCAACTCAGCAGGCCCTTTTAGAGCCTGCTCCCCAGCAATTCTGCCAGGTATTTTGAGGTACTTCTCAAGTATGCTGCTATCTGTTTTGCTGCTGCTATTACGCCATGTACTGTTACTGTTGGTTTTTATACTTATTTTTTAATGTGTTATCAAGATACATTGTTTCAAGTATTGTTAGCTACAATACTTGAAAGGACCATTTTGTTGAAAAGCAGTATATAAATGGAAGAATATAAATAAAAAATACGAAATAAAAAGTAAATAAATGTGAAACACGCACACGCACACACACAAACACAACTGCATGACGGCTCAGATTATGAAACTCCAGAAGAAAATACATGAAAGCTTTAAACAACCCAACTGTCTCTCCAACAAGTGTTTAGCGTGGAGAAATAGTTGAACATGTTCCAACAGCTCATTGTATTTGAGGCATGAACTGAGTAATGAAAGGAGGGAGACTTTTCCCTCCCTGGCCTTTTCTGTATGATTATTATGGGGGTGGGCAGTTGCTCAAGACCCCTTTAGGCTGCTGCTTGGTTCATAAAAGCACAGCATGCAGAGTTAACTGGAAAAGAATCAATTTTTTCATCAGCTCATTCCTATCCTCCTATTAATTCTCTCTTGAGGCACTAGTCAATTTCACCAGCATGGATGCTCATCCTTTTTTGAGAGTGTATACAGCTCAGGCCCTGCAAAAAAAAATCTATATCTTAAGATTATCGTTCTAATTTTAGAGCAAAAGAGAGGAAGAGAGGAGTAACAGATGTGATGTAGTTGCTCAGATGGAGAAATTCTGCAGGCTTAGCATCAGTCTTATTTGTGTCTTGCCAAAAAGGAAACATGTCCAAAACAATGGGAGTCACAAACCATTCCAGATTTCTGATATAATCTTTTGAAAGGAAAATCTCATTTTTCTTAAGTGTTATTGGATTTACTCAGTAATTCAACCTTTCAATTGCACTCAACAAACAAAATAATATTGCTGCAGTACCATCTACAGCAAGTACCAGACAGACTCTTAGGTGAATTATGATGCTAAAAGGGCATCTTCTAACACAGGGATATGCAATCACAGCAGGTCCGGGGCCAATTTTCTGCCTTTTGGACCCTCACAAATTGTGAAAAATAAAAGAAACAAAACCAGAAGTTGTTTCAAGTGATTTTTGATGTGAATTGGCAAGGGGTGGCTTATTTAAAAGGTATATTGCTGCTCCTATAGGCTAACAGCAGAGGTAGTTCACCCTTTATGTCTACAAAAAGGTGGTTTGAGAGGATTCTGTGAGTAGGTTGGGGCTGCAGTTTACCCACCCCCGTACTAATGCAACAGAAGTCTTTATACAGCCACATACATTTTTATTTTTCTGGAATAAAATACATAAGGCATTTTCTTCTACAGATGTTATTTATTTTATTTATTAAAATACAAAATAAAATAAAATATTAATTTTAATTTTTTATTGCAATTTTATGGCAATTAATAAAACCATGTCCTATCCACATTTTGGCTAAAACAATGACAGTGCTTTTACTCTCTGATCAATCTGAAAAACTGAAGGGACCCTGAAAGAATCTACTTATGGTAACAAAACCAAGAGTTTTGTTGTACGTTCAAGGCTATCAAATCTATACTGTGGAATCTATCAAGGTCCAATTCAACCAAAGCCTCTCCTGATGACCCGTTGTTAAAGTCACTTCATCCTAATTTTTAATAAAATTGCAAAAAAAAAGTAGATATTTCAAGCACATTTGTAGAAAGTATACGTTTTTCAACTGTACATTTTTTCAAATTTGCATGCAGCATTTTTGTGCATCTCTTTAAATATATGCATTTTTATAGACTCTGTTTCAAAGGTATATCTTTGAGGACACGCTGCTTTAAATGTATCCATTTTTGTGCAGATTTCAACTTCCTAGATGCATTCTGGTTCATGTCCAGGACTAAGAAGTGCACAAATTGCACAAACACTAATCAAAAGGTTTTGTTTGTTTGTTTGTTTTCCCAAAACCATCCGTCACAGAACTTTATTAACTCATCTGCCCTTTGTGAAAGCTAGGCTAGAATTTCAAGCCTAAGCAAAGCCCCATTAAAGTGTTCCTATTTGCTGAACAAAGGAAGGTCACATCAGGTGATGTTTTACCTGAAATGTTGACTGTGTGCGTGCAAGACGTGCACAGACTCATTTGGAAGTCATTAAGGAACATATGACCAAGGGTGTAAATGCTGAGCTGATGGAGAAAGTGGTAATGTTCTTGAGTCACTGTCAACCCAGTGACCTCCCCTGTGATAAGATCGCTGCTTAAAATATTTTACTGAAATCACTGCTGTAATGTGGGTAGTAGAATGAGATGTGACAGCTTTTACAAGAGCAGCTTCTGTTGTGATTGCTCATTAGGGAAGAAAGCCATTTACCTTACCAACAGCACATGTTTGATCACCTTGAAAGGACCACAAGACTCTCTGTTGGTTTTGCTGCTGTAAGTAGATTCTTTTAGGGGCAGGGGTTTTAGCTTTCCGTAATGATGAACAAATGAATGGCCCAGCCATGGATTTAGCCTCTGGGCTGGATAATGATAGTTTCTCTATGCTAAAAAAACAAAAGCAAAGCAAAACCCAAACAAACCAGGTATTAAAAATCCAGAAATTTAGGCTTCTATCAAGTTGTTTCATTGCTGTTGTTGCTATGGCTGCTGTTTTCAACACTGGAATTCTTGCACATAGGCTAACAGCTGCATTTTCATGGTGAACATGCCCAAGCTTAGCAGCCCCCAAACAAATTGATTTCCTTTGTCCCTTGCCATTTTTAACATTTAGGCATATGAACATTTTCTTCAGTCCCCTGTAGCTGCCTTCACAGGCTGCAATAAAAGTCCCAGAAATGAATCACCAAAGGAGGTGATGTTGGCAAAGTAATAAGATTCTTTATTCTTTGTATTCCTTGTACCATCCTGACCAGTGAAGTTTTGCTCACACTCAATACTAGCGTCAGAACTTTTTTTTTTTTCTGAATCAGAAGTTGCCAAGCCTGGCAATTGAAGGCATTACACTCAAGGCCTTTCTGCACTACACTGTTATAGTGCTATTATTCCACTTTTCAACATCCTGTGGAATTCTGGGGTTTGTAGTTTCCTGAGGCCAAAGAGCTCTCTGGCTGAGAATTCTAAAGGCCCCTCCCTAAACTGCAAACCCCAGGATTCCACAGGATGTTGAAAGTGGAATAATAGCACTATAACACTGTAGTGTAGAAAGGTCCTTAGGCTGCTCTACGGACCAAAAAGAAATGCTTACAGCTCTGGCTGGATTATTGTAATGCACTCTGCATGGGCCTGCCTCTGGAAAAATGTTTGGAAATTTCAGAAGGTTCAAAATGCTAAGGCTAGACTGCTGGCTGGAGTTGGTTATAGGGAACATGCAACACCCTTGTTGAAACAGTCTGATTGGCTGCTGGTCCATTTCTGGATGCAACTCAGTGTGCTGGTTCTGACTATAAAGCCCTATACAGCTAAGGTCCAGATTACCTGAAAGCTTGTAATTCCCCCTATGAGCCTTCTTTAGTCATCTGATCTTCAGATGAGGGCTCTCCCTCTCCATTCCACAACCCTCCCAGGCTCAGCTAGGAAGGATGCTAGGAAGGACATGGGAGATAGCCTTCTTAAGGGCTACTCCTATGCTTTGGAAATTTAAAACGTTTCTATATTAAGTATTTTAAGTGCTTTAATTTGATGTATAAGTAATTTTTATACTCTTTTATAGTCTATATTGTTGTAGGCACTGTGCTAATTTATATTGTAAGCAGCTTTGAGTCTCATTTGGGAGAAAAACCAAATATAAATCAAATAAATAAATAAAGTAAGTAAGTAAGTAAGTTGGTTGATTCCTTCATTGGCCCACAAGTTTCATGACTTTTTGAGGCCTCCAAAATTCAAAACTCAAGCATGACAGCACAAACTCAGACATGCCAGCCAATATGATCCCACAATACAACAGTTCACAGGATTAAACTGCTAAGGCATGAAAGCAACCTTTGCTCACAAGTCAATTATGTGTACACATGCCTCCAAGTCACCTGTTGACTTATGGTAACCCTATGAATTCCATAGGGTTTTCTTAGGCAAGGAATACTCAGAGGTCGTTGGTGGTCTCCCATCCAAATACTAACTAGAGCTGATCCTCCTTACTTCCAATATCAGACAAGATCTGGTACCTATTGGGTATTTAGTCCCAAAAGTCAATCAAAAACAACACCAGAAAAAAGAACACAACTCTCCTTTTTTCCAGTTAAAACCTTCCCTTTCAGAAGGTGTTTTATAGAACTGAGTTGGATTTTTAAATTTTTTTGATCACATTTTAGTGTTGTTGGCACTTAACTTTAAATCTGTAAGCCACCACAAGAAATAAATTAATGAGCAGTTACCCTCAGTTCAAATGGCTTTCTGTGTCAAAATGGGAAAACATATCCGAAATAATAACTGTAACATCTTCTATACATAATGCATGGTTAAACTGTGGAATTCATGTCATAAACTGTAACAATGGATTTAAAGGTGCGGGGTGTTGGATAATCCATGGAGGGTAGTACCATCAATGGCTAGTCAGAATGACTTTCTGTTACTTCCAGTATGAGAATCAGCTTTCCTCTGTGTTTTAGTCCCTGGGAAGTGTGAACTGGAGTGGTACTTATGTCCTGCTGGTGTTACTTATCTCCTGCTGGTGACTTCTCATGGTCAGCTGACTGGCAACTGTATGCTAAGCTTGTAGTTTTCTCCTTGAAGGAAGCAACAAATAAGTTTAGCAGTTCTTTTCTTGCTGTAAGAAAATTTTCAAAAACTACTGTTTTTGATTAAGATTCACAGTCCATAGTTGTTCTGTGCAAAATTAACATGTGGTTGTTTTACACAGAAAACAGCACTTTCTCCACAAGAAACAGCAGGCAGAAAATGCTGCTTTCTGTCAAAACCATGTGCTAATTTTTGTGAAATATGTCCTGGGCTGCAAAGATCTTTGTCAGTCTAAGGTTCTTCACCTCAGGGTTTCTCAACATGTTTTTGATAAATTTCTTTGAATGTTTTTGAAAATTTTCCCCATTTCTACTGTGTGAACAGAATGCTGGATTAGCATGGTCTCCTTATAGTCCTAGGTAAGGCATCTATTTGTAACATGGAACATTAAGCGCATATTTTCCTTTTTTTTTTACTTATATAAATAAATATACAAATACATAAATGTAAAGTAAAGTAAGATATATATATATATATATATATATATATCTACTTGATTTGTACTCCATCTTTCTCCCAAAATAGAAACCAAAGTAGCTTATGTGTAAGTTAAAACGAACAAGTTAAAAGTTAAGAAAATATTATGCCGTCAGTCCATCTAAATATTACTTTTAAAACGTTAATTTAAAACAATTAAAAACACATAACACACACAGCACATCATTATACATCTTTCTACCCCAACCAATAAGGCTGAAAAGCTCATGTGATGAAGTTCTGGGGGTGTGGCTATCCTGAGTGCCAGAGCAGCCTTGAAACAGATCACCAGGCAACCAAAATAGCTCCGCAGAAGAGAAGCTCATAGTGTGAGGGAGGGGCTGGTGGCTGAGAGGAATGTCATTTGGCAGTCCTTCAGTAAGAAAGAACTCTGGAGTAAAGTCCCTCAGTCAGCCGGGGAGATTGTCTGTGTGGGAAGGGTTTAATTTTCAGGAAAGCCTAGAGAGAGGCAGAAGTGTAATTAAACCATTATAGAATCTGGTCAGAAAGTATGATCTAGATTGGGAGGCTTGAGCCTTCGGTGAGTGTGTAGCCAAAGGGCTCTTTCTGATACTTGTGCTTGTATGAGCGGTTAAAGATATAAGGAAACTAACTAAAATTACTCTAAAGAACTGTACTAATTTTGACCTGCATATGAGCTCCAACACTTTGTTCTTTATGTTATCTTAATAAATATTACAGTTTATTTTTACAAATACTGACTCAACTGAGTGCTATACAGTATTTAAAGCAGTGGTTCTCAACCTGTGGGTCCCCAGATGTTTTTGGACTTCAGGTCCCAAAAGCCCTGAGCATTGACCATAGTGGCTGGGGCTTCTGGGAGCTGAAGTCCAAAAACATCTGGGGACCCACAGGTTGAGAACCACTGATTTAAGAAACATGCTACCACAGAACTATTAAGGGGTTCTAAATAACCATTGAAAAAGGCTTCATCCCTTTACACAAATGTTCTGTTATAAAGAAGGGTGCAGGGATGGTGCTTATCAGATCAGGGAAGTGCCATACCAGTCTGAGAAAGAAAAAAGTAAGGACCTGTCAAAGCCCATTTAAATACATAGCACAAGAATGCTTCTGATTAAAAGTGGTGCCCATAAAAAATAAGCAATGCTCCATGTACCATATTTAGCCCAGGTTACGAAAATTGTTCCACAAATTTATTTTGCTGGTTCTGCTCACATTATAAAGTACATCAAAACATGTTTCACCTTCAGACCCAAAGACCATTCAATACACTCCACTCTCAAAATATGTTAAAGCTCCTAAAGTAAATGGAACGTTACTGACTCATGCACTGCATGCTCACCTGAGATTTCAGCATACACAGACATTTGGAAATTGCCTATATTGATTACAGATACAGAACCAGTGTTTCTAGAAGCAAAATACATTATTCATGATTTTTAAAGTTTCAAAAGAGGAGAAGACACATTAGCTTCATCATGTTAACAAGTAGCCAACCTCCACTATCTTTAGTAGAGACAGGAACTGGATATAAATTGTGGTATGGTGACAAATTTCATGAACATTTTTTGCTTATTAGTTCTGATGGGGATTTTTTTTTTTAATTCTGATATACTTCTCTGTATTAACAGGCACTTACTGCACACACTAAATGGAAAGGGGAAAAGAAAGGAGCTCCTGTTGGAGTTAACTGGTTTATTTCAACATGAACATTTGTGGAGATCTATCTGCTTCCAAGATGCACTGAAATGGACTGACATCCATGAAAGCTCATGTTGAAACAGGAATTAGTCTCCAAGATGCTGCTGGTTTAATTTATTTCCTCCCCGTTTCCCATTTCAGGCTGCAAAAGACTAACATATCAATCTCCTTGGAATATGTGCAAATATAAAACTGCTAAATACACGGTTAAATACTGAGTCCATAATTTTGAGGTGGGGGACACACATTATAACATTTGGATTATTATTTTTTTCAAAAGCTCTAACTTAAATCCCATTGAAGGTTTGTTTATTCTAGCCACTAAAGCAGTTCATGTGAATCTGGTATGTTAATCACTTGTTCATTTCATTACGGGAAGAGTGCTGACTTCATTCACAGGTCTCTTTTCCAAATCTTCTTTCTTCCATTCTATTTCCACTGACTTTCAATTACGGGACAGTTTTGATTTGAGCCAGGACTTAGAAAGTAACTTAAATGTCTGTACTTTGCTCTTGAGCATGTGACAACAATGTCTAAGCAAATGCAGAATGCCTTTTCCTCAGCTCCAAGCTATGCTGCTATCAAACCTCTGAAATCAGAAGACAGGGCTTCTAGGGAGAGATGATTGAGGAATTTGATGTTTCCAAATTCCTTTACCAATGGATTGATGTGCATCTCTTGGAAATAGAATAGAATAGAAATGAGGCTAAATATGTGTTAAGATTCATGAAGCAGAAATTGATTCATCCATCCCTATTTCTAAGAGTGTTTGGACTTCAGACATTGAACTATTATTCATAAGAGGTTAATGGTTCATGAAAGAACATATGACAAAAACATGCTTTACAAGACTGTTTTGTCTACCTACACTGTAGGCTGCTAACCATAAGCACCATGTTCATATAGAAATTATGAAAGCTAGGAGCAAAGGTTTAGTGAACATCATGGAGTATGTATCTATTTGAACTAAAGCTTACAACTGGCAGAGAATGAAAGTTTGCATTCCATTGTTATCACCATTTGCTAGCCCGACCTTGGAAGGTATTAGATATCATTTTGATATCATAATTCAGCCCCATTTTGCCACCCTCAGCCAAGTGTTTGTGAGGCCCCCAGACAAACACAGAACTAGACATGGCCATTGATTGCTGAACATTCCATTCTCCACCCAGGCAGGCCAGACTAAGCCAGATCACTGCTTCAGGAGACCTCTCAGACAAACACCTCATTAAGGATGCACACTACTACAAAGAACTCCCTGTCCTGAGCAGGCAACTTGACAAGTGAGACGTTTAACTGTCAAGTACTCTGCATCTGTATACTGGCCATTCCATTGTCGATTTGGAACTAACTCAATCATGCTAAATTCTGACCTTTCGGAGACATAGTCTCGCGCCCAAACCTCATTGTTCTCCCCCAAGTACAGACTAGCCATATTTTCCCTATAAACCCCCTCCAATTCCGAGACCTTCCTCGAGTCACTCCAAACTTCCATCCAGCCTTGCTGCTGCTTCATCCGCCGAGCTTTCCTCTCAGTCTCAGTCTGAGATTGCGCACCTACGGACCTCTGCAGTGATCTACCCCGGGCTTCGGACAGGTGTAGTTTCACCCAATTCAACAATCTCTCTCAAAATTCCTCTATACCGCTACCACCTTTATTTACTATAGTTACTTGTGTGAGTGTGTTGCATACACTGTCTGCTTGTATTTAATAAAATCACAGTTATTATTTCATATTTGGTGTGCTTCTTGGCTTGGCCTGACCCCGTAGACGTTGGGTTTAAAGATTCCGCTGCGTTGCCCTGCCTCTCGCTTTGCTAACTTGTGCTCAGTTCCCCCACCCCATATTTTAAGAGCACTCTTTGGAGTCCCTCCCGGGACCCCCAGAACACAGGGTAACACTATGAGTAACAGACTTTGGTCTTTGGTGTCATTTCTCACCATAAATCTAACAGAAGTAACAAGGCAGACACTAGCTCGTAAGATGAAGCATCAACTCTTTGTTACTTTTTACTACATTTCTTTCAAATTAAGGAAGTCTATTTTCCATATTTAGTGACTACCTAAACAGAGTTTGTTAGGTTTACATTGCATATACATGCTAAAAAAATATTAATTAGTTGTGTTCATCTACCTGGGTTGATAGATATACTATTCAAGCTCTCAGAGACTGACTTTTTAAATCTCGAGTTTAGTAAATTTTATGGAATCCTCATGGACAGTACTTGGGTTCACTGAAGCCCATGTCTAGCTAAGCTAACCTTTACTGCAGAAATTATATTGTCTCAGCTTATGGCCTTCTATTTCTGACCAGACAAAGAAAATAAAGGAAGGCCATTGGTGCACACATGCAATCTTGCCCCCAAATCTCAAGAGAGTTGCTCAAAACCAATACCACTTAACAATGCTGTTTGCTGATTAAACAAGAATACTCAGTAATTCTATTCAAAAACTCTATATTGTTTGCTTATTTAAAATCCAACAAGTATTAAATAGATGCCTTTATCTTAAATATTGGCCTTGAATGGTTTCTATATTTCTGAGCACAGGGAAGTCACACTGACCTGCGCATCACCACTGCAGAGCCAGTGAGGGAAGTATGACACTATTACTGCCAACAGGAGAAATCAATCATGCCCAGTGATGTATTCTTTCACATACTTATATTCAGTTGTTCTGAATATGAATATGAAACTGCTCCTTTTAATTATGGAAATGTAGGGTGACGGTAGTGGTGCAGATTGTACCACCCTTTCCCTGAGACTCAGACTGAAACTCAAGGTGGCTTACAAATTAAAACAAATACAACATACTAAATATACTCCTGTATAAGCTAACTTCATGCATAAAGTCAAAGGCAGGTTTGGGGGCCAAAATTATGTATTTTTATACGAACTATGGATAAGCTGAGGGAGAATCTCCAGAGAGGGGAAAGTGTCAGCACCATCTCAGGGGGCCATCTGCTTGGCCGGTAAAAAAAAAATAACCCCCAAAATATGGATCAACTTATCCATGGGTCAATGTTAGTACTGTACATCCCAGGAGAACCAAAAAGAAGCAACAACCTCCTCTACTCTCTCTCGGCACTGCTTGAGGAGAAGTGCCATTTTCCCATCCAGGCATTCAAAAAAGGCCAAAAGAGGTGCTGCAGTGGAGGAGGCTGGTGCTTCCAGACTAAGCTCTCACCTTTCACCACTCTGCTCAGAGAAGGCAATGGTTCCTTTTTCAATAAGAGCTAAAGTACAGTACTTACATTGACCTGTGCATAAGTTGACCCAGGTTTTTTTGGATCAGTTTTTTTACTAAAATTTTTAGACTTATACACAAGTATATACACTACTTGGAAATACATAAAATAAAATAAAATTAATTAACAACACTTGAGAGAATTTAAATCTACAATTAAAATGTATAAAAGTGATAAAAACAGCACAATTCAAATAGCACAATACACAGTTAAAAGCCTTTCCTTCAAAAACCTTTGTTTCTTAAAATACTGTTGAAATAACAGTAACAAAAAAAAAAAGATCTTTATCTGCCAAGTGACAGCAAGGAGGAGGGCCTCTAGCCTCTCTACGGTTTTATGAAACAAAACAACAAAAGAAGTTTTTTTTTAAAAAAAAAAATGAGGATCCTTAAGAGTGCATATTGTGTGACATGTTCTACATTTCAGAGCTTTGTGTAGGAAGGGTCACTGAACATTTATTTCAGCCTCAGGACTCAGAATGAAGAGCTATATAACAATTGTTGGAGAAGCTTTATAGTATTTAAATTCTGTGGCTTTGCAGTAGCAGTAGGCAACAGCAGAAGTGGAAGGGGGCTCCTCCCAGTGTCTCCGACCCAGAAAAGGAAGAGGGAGCCATATTCTAGTACACTCCACCTGGATTACATAGCTGCTTCTGGCAAATTGTAAGCAATGTAATATCAGTTCTGGGAATGGACAAAAAAATGGCTGATTCCCACATTTCTGGGAGGAGAGGGAAGCAAAGGAACTCCTGTTTTATGGCAGCATGAGTGGGTTTTTTTAAAATGTTTTCTGGATGCTTTTCACCTATTTTTAATTGCAAGTGTCTGGAAGTCTTGAGGCCACAAAATACTCCCACAGCAGTTTCATGCAGTATTTCCCCACTCTTGCTTTCTGCATTTCAGACCGATTGCCTAAAAGCAGACTCTATAAGGATGATGACAGAATTCCAGTTCCCTGATCCTACATATTTAGTATTAGCTTTCTACATGTAGGGAGATTTTGTGCAGTCTTGAAGTCTTGAAGTCTGAGGGGAAAAATTACTACTTCAGCTGCTGCTTGTTAAGAGCAGGACCTAGAAGTAAAGCTTTTTTTTAAAAAAAAAAACCAGCATGTGTGATGAAACTGTAAAGCTTAAACACAATGCCAATGCATGATCTGTATAAATATTATTGCTGGATGTTCCTCTAGCACATACAACAAATGGTAGGGTTGAGCAATATGCATTAAAAGGCATATGGCTAAATTCACATGGAACGGCATTGCCATCTACAAATCAGTATCCAAAATGCATCTATTTTAGTACAGAAATTGGGGGGGGGGTGGACTTTTCACATATCACACTTTTTGCTTTCTATGCATATTTTGAATCATACTTCGTATTCTCTTAGCAATATTTGCCAGATATGATTCATGTTTCTATGCTGGTGTTAACACAACTGGAAGTTAGAGGATGATTTGTCCCTTGTGCCTTACCAACTCTTGCCAGCTGCACTGATAAAATACTCTAAAAGATCTCTAGGGCTCCCTTTGCAGAGAATTTGCCCTGCAGATATTTAACTATTGTCAGTGATGTAAACAGGAAAAAAAATTCCACATGCACACTCATCTCTAGTAGTAGAGACTAGATTGAATTTAGCAGAGATCAGGCATTCATAGAATACAGGTGTGGTTTATCATAACTGACAACACTTATGACAGCAATTGTTGACACAGTCTTTAAGTGCTAGAACACAATGAGTAGTATTGGTACAAAATACTGAGTCAGCATGTCCTTTCTTAAGATAGTCTACAGTCTGATCATGTATGCATAAGTTACACAGAAAAGTTGTACTGTTTTCAGTGGAACTTTAAGGTGTTTTAGTATTCTATATTTTTTTATCTTCCAATAACAAAAACATCATCATCATTGCCATTATCACTACTAAGACTCACCTAAGACAGACAGCCAGGCATAGTGGTGTGAGTGTTGGTCTAGGACTTTGGAGAGCAGGGTTCAGATCCTCTCTTGGCCATGGAAAACCACTCGGTGAACTGGGGCAAGTTATGCTCTCTCAGCCTTAGAGGAAGGCAACAGCAAACCCCCTTTCAACAAATCTTGCCAAGAAAATCGAAAGGTAGGTTCACCTCAAAGTTGCCATGAGTCCAAAATGAGTTGAAGGCACACCACTAAAAGTACACATCTAACAAACCATTTTGTACTGAGGTGACACTGATAGTAATCTTTGTATGTCACATACCATATTTGTCAATGTATAAGATGCACTCATGTATAAGATGCACCCCATTTATACACTGGCAAATACTATTTGCCAGCATATAAGACACACTGGCATATAAGACACACACCATTTTCAAACATTATTTTTCAGGGGAAAAAATGAGTCTTATATGCCAGCAAATACAGTAGATCTTTTCAACGAGCATAGGGCACTCCTCCACCATTTAAAAAAATCTTACACCTTTTTTAAAAACATAAAAGCTTCCACCACTCACTGATAAATTGGTCAATTGTTATGGTTTTTTTCCCCACATATAAGACTTCTTTGCAAAAAAAAACAAAACGCTCCATTTGGGTGGGAAAAGTTGTTTATCATGACAACAATACTATTTTTCTGCAGAGAAGTGTATTTTACACAAAACAATTTTGCTGCATAGAAAACAGGAAAAAAAGTCACAATTTCTTGCACAAAATGTTTGCCCTAAATCTCCCAAAGTACCAAAAAAATGTGCAAAACCTCCAGAAAACTTTTAACAAAAATATTTGTTATTGTGTGTGAAAACAAAAGAAGGCAGGACTGATATCCTGAGCTGGCAGGCGGGAAACAGATGGGGAGTGGGAGATAAAACTTCTCTCCTCCAACAGTAATCCTCCTTAAGATCATTGATTTCTCTGTGCTATTAGTGGCAGAGAAACAACTATCTTGATTGGGAACTCAAAGACTTGGGCAGAATCATTGTTACTGCCAGCCCCAGATAAATTTAGTCACTATGTTCTCTAACCAGCCTCACTTTATAGAGACTCTAAGCAGCTTTCACGTATAAAGACTAGTGGCTACTAAGAACATGATGGGTGTGGGGAGGGGAGGCAACAGAAGACTCATTATATTGAGCCATGTATCATTAATAATTCAGTACTTTATAATGGAATGGCAAAGCATAAAAGTATGCTTTTAAAAAGACATAAAATAAAGTAAGCTTTATCTCTTTGGTTGGCTTATGAGAAAAACTCCAAAATGTCCAACCATGTCACACCTTTACTAGGACCAATAAAAATATGCAAAATTGTGTACAAGATTTTTAGATTCTCAGATATCTTCAATGGGTAAGATGGTGGTGGTGGTTGTTGTGTGCCTTCAAGTCATTACTTATTTATGGCAATGCTAAGGCAAACCTATCACAGGGTTTTCTGGGGCTGAAAGCGCATGACACATGCAAGGTCACCCAGTGGGCTTCCA
The DNA here is from genome assembly GCA_948472985.1 of Iguana delicatissima. Classification (NCBI taxonomy): domain Eukaryota; kingdom Metazoa; phylum Chordata; class Lepidosauria; order Squamata; family Iguanidae; genus Iguana; species Iguana delicatissima. The sequence continues at coordinate 1,192,754 of CAOKZL010000202.1, forward strand.
TAGCCAAGAGGAGAATTGAACTCTGGTCTCCAGGGTCATAGTCCAGTGCTTAAACCACTACATCATGCTGGCTCTTTTGGAGGACGGGATACACAAGTAGCCCCCAAAAATGGAGAGGAGGGAGAGAAGGGGGAAAGGAGACTTGATGTTGAAGTCACCAGACCTGTTTTAAACTCAACTAGATGCTAGGGAGATTTCCAGTTACCTCCAAGAGCACTGGAGTCTTGTGAACCAAAAAAACTGTAGAAAGGGAGGCAATATCCTCCTCATGTTTCTCCCAGAAATCACCCATGTCTAAGACTGTTGGAACAAGAAAATCAGAAAAACTGATTTCTCCAAATTTCAAAATCTCAGAGTTATCACTTTTATTAGGACAAATATGCAGATTCTTTGGTAGGAAGATAAAAAAGGTAGAAAAGAAACAGAAACGTTTTATAAGAAATATATTTTAAAAAATGCTGTCTTGCTTCTTAGTTTCGTTCTCTGCCTACCAAGATAGCCTTAGTTTCTTCTCCTCTCCACACCTCCTTGTTTCTTCCTGCAACTTGCCTGGTGAAGAGACGTGGAGCTCTCACAAGCTTGCAAATCTTTGCGATGCCTAAGTTGGCCTAATATAAGGTATACCCTTAGTAAGGATATTGGCATGTTTAAATATACCTCTGCAATATCAGTTTTGCTACTCAATTACTCCTAAGAAAAGGAACAACTTTCTTTTGTGCACAAAAACTTGGGAGGTTTATTTGATGGGTAGCATTTGATCACTGATTAATAGAATTATTATGACTACAATGGTAAAGCCTTAAGACATTGATTGAATGAGAACAGCAAGTCATTAATTACTTCTAACCTCTAAATTGTTCCAGAACATTCAGGGTTTCCAAGCTGGACTAATTCCTCAAAGTGCGGGATATTATGGTTGGCATCCTGTTAGTGGCATTTGTCTTTCTTTAGTAAGTGTGGAGGTTGGTATTCCCCTTCTTTTTCCATACTGGCTAAAGCCCTCCCCACTTACTGCAAAGCCCCTTACCCTGCCATTCTGTACAAAATAATTATATCATCCGCCCAGACCTCAGGAAGACCCCAGCTGGTGACATAATTATTTGCTGTCTAGCTATGGGGGCCCAGCTAGAGACTTCTCCAATCTCAGTCATCCTCTCTCATTCTCCACCAATTATAGAATGCTAAGGGGGGCTGCAAACCATCTACAGTAAGTCCAAGAGTTGGTGAATGGCCAGCTGTAGAGAGGCTCTGTCTGTGGAACTCCTACACTACACTGAGCTATGCAGGATGTCAACCATTGCTTTTTTCTCCCCTAGCATAAGACAGAAGGCTGGTTGTCAGCACTGAGATCCTTTAAACAGTCCTCTAGCCATCCATACGGGAGCTGTTATTCTAGAGCAGCCTTCTCCACATCTGTCTACCTCCTCAGTATGTAAGACTACAAGTCACAGCATCCATAGCCAACTGAATCTGGGTGGGGTGCCTGGAACTGTAATTCAACATATTTGGAAGGTGACATACTGAGGACAGTTATTTTAAGGTAATGTTTAAAATGACCTAACCTCATTAATAGTGTGCAAATCATATGCATTTTCAAAGGGATCAATTCCTGCCTGCAGGTCCAAGTGGGCTACAGATTCTATGAATAGTCCAGGATAACACTGTGTAGATAGTCTTTATATATTTTGAAATAGTCTCTAGGTACTTTTCCAAATATAGCCTTTATCTTATAGATAAATTGCACATGATGCAATTTACATGACAAAGACTATATAAAGCTACTGAATGCAATTGGGGGCAGGGGAATGAAGGCTATATTCCAAATAGGATAAACAGTATAAAGATGTATAGTATGTTTGGACCAAGCTATTTACAAATTTTAGGAGATTTCCAGAACCAAACAGCAATACCAGGGGGCCTTCCACACTAGACAAATCTAGATGTATGATTCCATTTTAACTACCGTGGCAACATATTATGCATTATGGGGTTTTGTAGTTTGGTGAGACACTCATGTCCTCTGGCTGTGAATTCTTAATACTCCTCCCTAAACGGCAAATCCCAAAATTTCATAGGAATCCACTGGGATCATTGTGTAGTGTGAAAGGACCCCCGGAGATGACCTTGAAATCTTGCTGAGAAAAAAAAAGGGGGGGAAGGCTCTCCATTGCTAGTTGTGCAGGAGTGACATGTTCTGCAATACATTATTAGTATATCACGTTATGTGTTACAAAGCCCCTTGTTCCTCTCTCTAAGTGTGGTGGGACCTGAAGTCCCCCACAGCCTTTCTTGCTTGTTCTGAAATACCTTAAATGTGCATGAGCACTGTAACACCACAGATCTACAGAGTGGCTTACGCAAACTACATCATTCATGCTTCCAGAAGGCTTCCTGAAGCCCAGGAATGAATGCCTCTGCCTGGTTTGTAACTTGCTTCTGTTTTTGTTTTTTTTAAAGAAGAGAAATAAACAAGATACTAAGAAAGTAAAATAATGGTTCGTGGAGGTAAGGGTGAAACCAGAAACATGTAGAAACCACATTCAGAGTCCTGGAGAGAGGAATGTCCAATGGCGTTATTATCTAAATGGGAAAAGGAGCAGTACTGTATGGCTATCACTACAAAAGAGACACTAGTTCTTTTCAAAATCTGGACAATACGAACCCCCATGAAGATGGTGGGGTACCAAGAATGGTCTCCTCACAAATCACCTCCTGGGATAATGGGCTACAGAATGAAATCAATTGAAATTTCTGTACCATTTGTCATCAAGGACAGATCATGCAGGAAAGCATTAAAGTAGCCTGGTTTCAATTTTTTTTTTTCTACCCAAGGACTGTACTTTTTCCAAGTATAACTATTGAGATGTTCATAAGGTGTATTCTGTTTTGCAATGCTGTGAGCTTTATCCTCCATATAAACACAGCTGTTTATATCATCAAGACACCACACAATTTGTTCCTGTCAAATTTGATTCAAAGTTCAACAGCAGTGTGAGGTGTACAAGTGTAATCCAAAAGGGCCCAGTCATGAAGTTAAATAGTAACCTGAGAAATTAGTGAGAATGAAGCAATATTTCTAACGTTTCCCTGAAGTCCCTAATAAATTCAGTTACCCAAGTTAAAGATTAATCAGACAAAGATTAAATATGATTATGTAACATAAATCTTTGACTGCCCTGGAGAAACTGTTATGGGATTTAAAAAACAAAACAAAAAACCTCCTAGCACGTTTACCACAAACCTATGATCCAAGCAATCCAATATGGTTTCAGTGCTCCAACTACAGTTCTCCACTTGCAATTTGTATATCAAGAAAAAAAGCCACAATTCATGTCACTGAAAATATTTCCCAGGACCAGCCCTACAATGAGCTGTAGCTGAAATGATATAACCAGGTGGACAGCCCCACAATAAGCCCCACAGCTCAAAGGCCAGTTGCCTGGCTGACCTTTACTCCTACCATCTCTGCACTGTCATCACCATGATTCCTCTAAACATGGCACTGAGGGCCTTTCCACACTACACTGTTATAGTGCTATTATTCCACCTTCAACATCTTGTGGAATTCTTGGTTTGTATTTTATTGAGACCAAAGAGCTCTCTGGTTGAGAATTCTAAATGCCGCCCCCCCAACTGCAAGCCCCAGGATTCCATAGGATGTTGGAAGTGGAATAATACCACTATAACAATGTAGTATGGAAACGGCCTGAGAGGCAAGATGGCCTTAGAAATCTTGTACTGCCACTTTTAAGGCAGCAGATAAGCCAACAATCTTAGGGCGTCTAGGATCCATCTTCCCCACAGTGCTGCAAAGCATGGAATGGAGGACTAAGATGACCCAAGAAATCCCAGGCTTGTCTGTGCTGTTTCTAATAATATGACAGCCAAAACAACAAACACAAAGAAGCAAAAACTCTGGTAAGCATGGAGAGGAGAGGAGAGGAGAGGAGAGGAGAGGAGAGGAGAGGACAATACTGACTCCATTTATCTCAGTCAAATGTCTTTTCTTTTCCCAATGCAAATTGTAATTGGAAGGAGCAAAGAGTAAAAGATCCCCTTACCTGGCCTTCCATATGAGACAAAAAGTAAAGACGTTAACGCACGCTACGTATTGAAGTTAACATGTAGTTTGACCCCTACTCTCTAGGACAGAACACGGCCACCATTCTACAAAGTTTCTTCAATAAGCAAGTTAATGAAGTAATTTTTTTCTCTCTCAATGAGAGATAGGATCATTTAGCCTTCAATAGTTTTATAAGGCTTCCTAAGTCTTTGTGAAAGCAGTACTTTGAAGTAGCAGTTATATTACTACTAAATTAAATGAATGAGTCAGCTTTTGGAGGGAAAAATTATTTCTGATTTATCTTAAAACTCAGTATCAGTATCATCATCACTATAGTAATCATGCTTCTGAGAATGATTCTGATAATTAAAAACAGAAATGATTATTTCTAAAAATTACTGAAAAGGGGCAAAACTAAGGCACTTTTTGCACGCAGTTTCTTTTGCGAGAGGGCCCCTTGAGCGTCACGTAAATGGGAGCAGCGGTCCGTACGACGCAGTCCCATTTACGCGACGCTCACGAGCCTAACACGAACCGCGCATGCATTTTTTTATTTTCAGCTTCAAGCCGAAAATGCTGCGTGGTCGTGCAAGGCTCCCGGGTCCCTCACGCACTTACCTGCTCTGTGGTGCGTCAGACGAGCGGGCCAGTCGCGCTTCCTGCCTCAGCGCTAGCCTGCAATTCCCAGGTTGCGCTGTGGTAGGAAGGGGCGGGGTGTTTGCGCAGCGCTTGCGCGACCAGCAAGCCAGCTGCGGGACGAAGGAGCAGTGAAGTGAGCACTTTGCGCAAGAGGCTGCTCACGTGAACGCCACCCCCACCTCCACAAACAGAAAGGGCCAATGACACTGGATCAGGCTTTTGAATAGTACACCCAAGTTCAGTTAAGGTCACTAATGGCATTGAGTAAATTAATGTCCCTGAGCCTCCCCTACCAACCAACACATTCAACACAATCATGTGACTCTCTTTCCCTGAGAAAGTGCCATATTAGGGTTCAAATCAGGGTCTGAAAACGAAAATGTCAAAGAGTGACAAAGAATAGCTGTCCCATCTACTGGAGATTTTTGGAATGGATATTTTCAGATTGAACTGAGTAGTAAAGTCTCTTCAGTGATAGTACAAAACAACTTTTCTCCTTGAGGCTAAATGGCAATCTTCCATACTAGGACAAATACTTTACAAACTTCGATCACAGCTCTGAATCACTTGATATTTAAAGTGAGTTGGCTTGCAGAAACAGTTGTGTGTGCTACACAGTACAGAACTGATCTGGGAAACTCTCTACAACTGAAAGATCAACCACAAATAGATAAAGGGCAGCAGGAGAGGCAAGGATTTAAGCCAACACATCACAGTGAGTCTGGCTGCTTTGACAAGGAGGTAATAGACGAACTGCAGATAACTTTGAGAAAGGCAACAGGTAATTTACAAGAGAGACAAATATCATTTGTTTATATCAGATCGAGACAGACCCTGAATAATTTACTCTTTTTGGACTTCAGCCTCCAAAATGCCCAGGATGTCATGCTCATAGGGATTCTGGGAACCATAGTAGAAAAAGTAATCAAACCCACAGTAAGCCCTCAACCTGTAGGAATACCAGGCAAGCAGACGGCATACTGACTGCCCTCACCATCTTCTGTTCATAGGAATGGGTTATAGAGAAAAAGGACCAGCAAGAATATCTGCCAACAGCTATAAGCCAGAAGAAGTAATTTGGTACCACACCTAAGCAACAAAGAGATTCTAAGTGCAGCTGAATTTTTCACTTCCTCCTTGCCCCACTGTGAAGCAGAAAGTATGGCCATTTCTGCACGACACTATTATAGTGCTATTATTCCACTTTCAACATCCTATGGAATCCTGGAGTTTGCAGTTTAGAGAGGGGCATTTAGAATTCTCAGCCAGAATGCTTTTTGGCCTCAGTAAACTACACATTCTAGAATCCCACAGGATGTTGAAAGTGAAATAATAGCACTATAACAGTGTAGTGTGGAAATGACCTAAGTCTGTCAAGGAAAAGAAATATCTGGATCTGTTTCAGTCTGTCAGTCAGGGTCAGCCCAAGATATTTTTCTGCTCTAAAGTGGAACAGAAAAAGGCACCTTTTCAATGGCCCACCAATACAATATAGTACTGCATAGTAAAAATATACTAATTGCAAAGTCAGTAACACCTAGCTACATTTTAATAACAGCCAGAAATTGCTGCCTGATCAATCCTGAGCCTACTGATAGCAATGGAATTTGGTATTCCATTGGGCTGTCAAGCTGCTGTAAAACATAAAATTATCAACAGAGAACAATCAATCAATCAAGGTATATTACCAAATGCCTTTGAAGTACCCTGACTAAACTGGTCCAGTTTGACCCAAGCAAGTTATAAGTAATAGATGGATTTTTAAGAAGTAGGTTGCAGGCATGAAACATGCTGGGTCTTGTCCTACAACTCACAGTTAATGTATTCTTTTGGGGAGAGGCCGTGTAGCTGGCATAACTGCTACAGTTTAAATTATGCTTCCAAGCATTAAACAATGAGGTTTGATGGGGAAAAAAGTATATGAGATGGGGAAACCACAAAACTAACTAACTGCTGTTGTTGAGTCATCTAACCTGGCATCTAGTTGCAATAGTTAGACACACAAAAGATAACTTCTAACCTGGAGGGCTCAATCTAATTAAGAGAAGCTATCTAACTGTTTGGTTTTAGGCTTTGTTTTGGAGTATTTTTTTTCCAAACCTTCTGAGCCACTTTCATTGTGGGACTTAAGCTACATGAACCATATGAATAATAGCAGTTATAAAGACAAATTCTGGAACAGAACATGGGTTACATCATGCATAATGATTGGCTTGGGCCTGTGTAGTCAGATTCCCGTTGTGCCTGGCAGCACAAATTTAGTCAAGAGACAGCATTACTCTTTTGGCATCTAGTGATAAAAGAAAAAAAAAAACAGGCTAGGCTGAAAGGAAAAGGGAGATTGTGTTCTCAAAAGTGCAGCATACCTGTGTAAGGGAGAAACACAAGAAAATACCAGTGGGGTCACAGTGCAGCTTCTGAAGAGGCAACCTTGATCTTCGTGAGCATAAATAAGTAGGAAAATTGAAGAAGTAATTTAGAGCAGATGTCCCAAGAGCCCAATACAAGCTGCATATATTTGATCATTATCAAATCTGTCTGCTAGAGAGATAAAACATGACCGCCCCACCTCTCTGAACTACCTTGATACTGGATTGAGAACCCACCTGGAAAAACCTAAGTCAATGCTTGGTCCATCACACCATACACGTCAGGCCAGCTATTTCCTCTAGAACCTGTGAATCCTGGAGTATAATTTTGTTTTTGAGTGACCCAACTTAACATTTACCAAATCATCCAAGTAAATGGATGATCAGACTTCCAGAATTCCCAGAACTGGGAAAAAAAGTGAAATGAGAGATGGGATCTTATTTTTATATCCTTCCTTCCCCGTACCAGATTCATCCCATTCTCTTACCTTAACCTTCCTGCCCTCCTGTCTCAATCTGACACATGCATACCTGAACATACTATGGCAGCCCTTCAAAATTCTGTCAAAGACATAGCAAGGGACTTAAAGAGTATCTAAGAATCAGAATTCCAAGAGATGCAGGAAAAAACCCTCACAAGTTACACTGTTCTACCTTCATGCTGTGGGAGAATCAGAGTGCCCAATCATACCACTTACTGAGGAGATGGGACTAAGGCAGTCCTTCAAAACACATAGGAACTGTAGCATTGTGGTTTAATTTTTCAGTACTGGATGAAAGTCTCCACAGATAGTTATTTGCCCTGTTAAGGGAAACTGACATGTTAAACTTTCTCCCACCTAGTGCCATAGCCCTGGCCAAACTGGGGGAGCCACTGTTGCTAAATGCTAGCATTTGAAGAGATGGGAAATCCAGTCATTGATATATTTTTCCTTATTCTCTTAGGTTCACAGAATACAGCACAACCCACACCCATAGAGGCTTAACTGGCATAACTCTGGAGACCACATTTCATTTTCCTGGGGGTACTTCATTTCCTAATCTCTGCAGGACAATAACGTAAGACCCTTTGGTATGAAAACCAGTGCTGGAGCACAATGAAGCAACATTTTGCTAAAGGCAACAGCTTTAGTTTTTCCAATATGTTTCATACATTAACATTTTTTAAGGGAGTGGCTAGGTAAAGGACTTCAAACTATTTGCACTTCAGCTCCCACACAACTAAGCAGAAGGAACTCATTAGATGAACTCATTAGAAGAATTCATAAAACTCTTTTTCTTCAGCCTAAAGATCTTTCTAAGTGTTTCTAAGTGTTTTGTTGCAGGCTGCAACCCTACTTTCAAATTAAATACAAAATTGTTCTCAAGTTGTATTTCTAGCTTCTACAGAAACATTTAACAACTCATAGATTGTCTGAATCTCTTTCTAGTGAAGCATGAGGAAAGACCTTGTAAAAAGGACACGCACACAAAAAGCCCTTGTCGCAAAGTAACTGCAAGAAGCATTTTTTTTAAAAAAAAAATCTGTGTTGCTGAAGAGAAAAAAAAGTCTCAAGTACAATATTTATGTATACAAAGGAATTGAACTACGCTGCATCTCAGTCACAAACATGGTGCAGAAGTTGTAGTGGAGAAAGGGGGAAAGGTTAAGCATCTATCTTCCCACACAAACCCCATTCTTCACATTATTGAGAACTGAGTTTTAAAACACAACCTGTCCACATGCAGTTCATATGATATAATCATCCTTCATAGCAAAAGTGTCTCTATGTGTGCATATGCACAGATGTTCTTCCACACATGCCCTTGGCAACTATGAATTCAAGGTAGCAGCTTATCAGTCGTAACAAATTATTTAAACTTCAGAACACACAACTTAAAGTGCAGTCCCAACACCTCAAGATTCCTGCTATTCTTAAACTCCAGGAAAAGCAGCAACTGTGGGAATAGGCAGGCTGTGTTGCAATGTTAGGTTCCAAGGTTGAAATTTGTTGCTGCATTGAAGCAGCAAACATTGAGGGAGGAGTTAATCAAAAGCCCAGAGGCTTCTAGATATGTAAACAAAGTTTATGAGCACCACTTGTAAAAACAAAGCTCCAACATACACTGGGAGTTCAGCTAGTCATATGACTATACCCTTGAAAACCGAGCCAGAAAAGTGATTAGCAGGCCTGACAGGTTCTTTCAACCTCAGCTGCAGAATTCAACAAGATGGAAAAGGCTCAGCTCTTGCGAGATAAAGTCCTGTTACTGAAAACAGGAGGTTCAGTACCACGGCATTATAACTAGAAGCATTACACTAACATCTAGGAATGAAAAGAATATTTGAAAATATTTGGAAAACATGTTTTTCAAATGTTGAGATACTCTGTTGAGAAGAATTCTAGACTGATGAGACTCTCCATAATTTGGGACTCATTCTGCACAAAATTTGCATGTGGTTGTTTTGTGCAGACAATAGCATTTTTTGCACAGGAAACTAGATTTTTCTACATGGAAAAATAATATTTCAATGTAGAAATATTAATTTCTGTGCAGAAAATGATATTTCACATTGAAATTATATTTTCTGCACAGAAAATCTTGTAACTAGGGATTTATTCTGCATACAATTTGCACACAATTGAGTTGCTTACCATACAACATTTTCTGAAAAATCACATGTGAATTTTGCACAGAATAAGGTCTGATTTGTGAATAGCCTCTGAAAACTGTGTGGTTTTCAAAGACTTTTACAGCAGGAAAAAAACTGCTGAAATCACTCATTGCTGCCTTTGAGAAGAAACTTTGTGAAGAATTATGGCCCTACAAACAGTCAGACCAAACACTGATGCCAGTTCCATCACCACAGTAGAAAAGTGTACCTGGTACCACCTATGGTGTGCAGATGCAAGACTGAAGCTGGACATGGCTGATCTGAGTTAAATTAGTAGCCCTGATATACAGAAAAATGCAACTAAAACCGTACCTACAAACAACTTTCTTTGTAGCAGTTAAGAAGCTACTTAAAACAATGGTTAGAAACAAGTGGGTAGCATATTGTGTCTTGCCATGCCTGTGGCATAACAGACTTATTAAATCAAAAGGCAAGCCAGCTCAGATCTGTATGCTTGAGAGTTAGATTCTTGGATTGACACGGCTGAGGTGTTCCAATCCCCCAGAGGAAAGAGACGGTGCAAACAAAAATCTGGCAATGGAAGTCCAACCTGACATTTCCTGTAGAAACTCAAAATTCCTCTGATGAAAAAAGGGTGAAACAAACCTGGATCCATGTGCCTGGAGCTCTTTCGAAGTCCATTCGGTCGTTTCTGCGTATTGGAAAAAGCACACATTAGGAGCCTTATTTCAAACTCCTATCTTGTCCAATTATTGCCCACTTGCAAACATTACTCATGGCTGTACTTCTCACGGTTCACTTTGGAGAGGTGACTGTCAAAAGTCATTCATTTGACTGTCAGGTAAAGTACCAGCAGTCCCTGCTCAAAACATATTGTTGCCTCAAGCAAAGTCTAAACATGCCTACGTCACTCCTCAATCCTGAAGGGTCTTATTGCAACACTCAGACACAAATTCCTGACTCCATATAACCACCTACCCCCAACACTGCCTGAAGCCAGTCACATCACCTAGCTACATGGCAAGGACAGCCTTGCCTTATAGACGATGCAGAAAATCCATTGCTTCTGAAATGTGTCTACAAGTGGTTTCCTAAAAATTGCAATAGTACTGGAATATTGGAATATTGATAGGGCTTGGAGAATGTCAGGGCTCGGAGACAGCCCAAAATATTGGGGTCCCAAATGATGTCCCCTATGAGAAGGAGGCTACATATTGTAATTACTTTCACCTTTTCTGTTTTCTACATTTATCCCACTCCTCATGTTAGGATGTAAAGCTGATATTCTGAAGGCCTTAAAGCTGCAATAAAATGTGGGTTCAAAAAAGTAACAATTTGCTTTCCTTTAGCTTTATCCTAGATTCTGGTACCTGAGGTTGGCAAGGTCATACTGCATAATGGCAAAAGTGACAACAGCCAGACCTCTTCTGTGGACATCTATAGAGGTGGAACATTATAAAACCCAGGTTCTTAACCTCTGATCCATAGTGTCCTACAGAATCCAGAGATAAGCTTCAGATGGTCTGCAAAGCAGGCATTTAAAAAAGTTTCCTTTAACTTCCTTTTCATTACTTTGAAAACTGTCTTTGTTAGGGAAAAAAGCTTTCAAATCAAACTATGTTACTAATGTATTGTTTTATTCCAAAGAAGCATAGGTTGGCATTGGATGCTACTCTATACAGTGGATACGTACAATGGCAGGCAGTATCTACATAAGCACAAAGATCACTGTTGCCACTGTTTCCAATGCAATAAAACAAAGGTAAAATTTTGTGTGTACATACATGTTCATGTGCATTTTCAGGGGCAAGAAGCCTCATACTTTTCAACAGATTCTCAAAGGGGAACATCCAACAGCCTCAGGATCACATGATCAAATGTAAGAAAAGTAATATGCAAACCAAGTGCAGGCATATGAAGCAATTATGTTGCAGTGAAATTTTCTCAGCTTCATTGAGCTCTGCCAACTGTACTTCTGAGATTATATAATCCCTTTAGAAAACACACACCCATTTTATACCTATATATTCTTAGAATGTAGAGCATGGGTACAGCTACATATTTTTAGACTGTAGAGCAGATATAGTTGGGCTGTGAGTCCCACAAATGCTAGGAAGAATAGCGAATAATGAGGAACTCTGGAAGCTATAGTCTAAGATCAGGAGGGCAGAATGATTCTCACCCCTGCTGTAGACAAATTTTCTGATTTCTACACTGATTTTCTAAACAAATGTATTTTCAAACAAGAATCCAGTCAGTAACGAATTTTGCATGTTCATACCAATGTCACCTGAATTTTAGCAAAGTATCATACAGGTGAAGATACGAGTGCCCCAAGACCAAATGAATCATATGTTTATGGCCTTTATAGTTTACTAATGATTAGCTGGCTGTTTCATACAAGAGCAATCCAGAATGTGGGAACTCCCAAAGGCAGCCTTCTGTGCATACAGCCTCCATGGAAGTTTCACTACTGTTCACTTCTTTTGCAGAACACCATATTTTTCCATCTTATGTATCAACTGTATTACCCTCCTAAATGTATGTCACTGCTTCACAGAGAATGGAGAATACTATATGAAACAGGAAACCTCCTCTTTCAGAAAGGAAAGAGTATTTCTAGGTAAAGATTTTTGAGAATCAGCTCTAGGTGCCCAGGGATTAATTGCCAATTCCAAGTAAATTCCCCCTGTTGCCACTTCACTTGAGAATATATGGCAAAGGGAGAAGAAGTGCTTTCAACCAAACTCTAAGACTTCAGTTCATGAACAACCCTTCCCAGTATACATGACGGATACTTCAAAAATTGTAAGTGTTATTCTTAATCATAGCAGGATGTGATTTAATGGGCAGTTAAGTAACACAGCCCAAATACCCTTTTTTCATTCACCTCAACCACTTCTATCTCAGGATATAATCCAAAGACAAGCCACTCTATCAAGATAATGTTCTGAGATTAACACCATATCACTGAATAAGTGCCCATTTACTGTTACCATTCATACACTACATTAAAGACTTGTCAAGTAGTTCTGAGAGAAGGACGTAGCTTAACATTTGGAGGTAGATTGTCTTAACTCAGTACCCAGACTGAGAACTGCTGGATTCTATTCATATATTACCTCACGTGTCAGATTTAGTTAGTGATATTTGAACCAGGGGTAATTCCTCCACTGAATTATGCACTGATCCATAAACTTGAAGCACTTTGCTTGGTTTTCTTGTACGTTTTGGCATTACCAGCTATGTCATTTGAAGAAAACTATAATAATCCTGTGGAATTCCTTATAAAATTAGGGCATGATCCAATTTAGCCTTTTTAAGTCTCACTACTTTTAAAGTGGGAGCTGTAGGTACCAGATCTTCCACATAGAAATCAATGGGACTTGGAAGTGCTGAATATTCTGCCTCTTCTCTGCTTTTTTTTTTTTTGTCAAAGAAATTCAAGCATGAAAGCATGAATAGCTTCAGAGATCACAGTAATGACTGCAGAAAGAAACAAGGTTCTTTCTATTATGTTAATAATCTAATGTCTCAAAAAATATTCATTTTGAATCAGAACTAAATCAATGTCACATCAATTCCCAAAAAAAAGGGGTACACTTACCTCATGCTTCAGGGTCCCATGTTCTGGAACAAATGTAGAAGTTGGCATGGTCAGTGACTGAACAATCGCTCCGTTCAACAGTAAGCCCTTGCTCTCTCATATGGTGAGAGTACACGGAACTGCTTTGTTTTGCTAGCTGATACCTGTTTTATGCTCCAATAGCCTGAGGCTCAGCTAGTTATTTTGCAAACTATGTTCTTTTAGTTTTATTGGCTCAAGTTGAGCAGTGCTAAACAACTATAAGAAGCTTGGAGTTTCTGCTTACCTCTGTCACCTATAACTTTCTAAATGTCAGTTTAGAAAGCTACATTCAGATATTTTGGATCCTAAACTTTCAGAAACAGTGTGAAGTCAGGGAGAACTCACAAAGGTGAGACCTACAAAGAGTTCAAATCTGCATGGTAGTTTAAATTCAGTCTACAGTAGCAAAGATGGAAGTTACTGAAGAAAAATACATCTGGAAAGTGTAAGATCAGAGAATGGAAATTCATGTAGATTCTGCATTCTGACACATTATCTATGTGGCTTCTGCTTTACACAGCTTAACGTGCATTTCACAGAAAGAAGATATATATATTATAATGTAAGCTGCTCTAACTTTAACTAAAGTGCAAAAGACTTTGAACCAGTTCACATCTGCACAATGGTGATTTACACATGTGAATTAGCCATCACAGGTTCTATGCCACAGACGGATCAGGATCAAAAGAGCAACATTTCAAAATCATATTGTCACAGAAGGGGAAGGAAGGTCCCACTACGGATGACTAATCAACAGTTCCCATATAGAAAAGCTCTTCCGATCCTGATCCTGTTTTAATTCATTTGAGTCAGTTTACAGCATTCAGTTGTGACTGTCAAAGATTCAAACGGCAACAGTTAAAGAATCAAACAGTGAGAAGCCAAAATGATTGTTACATTGAAATGAGCCACCCACAATTTCAGCACTCTAATATGTTTATGTACCATAAACTGGCATTTATGGTATCTTAAATTTATGCTTCTGCATAGAGAGCTTAGATATAGATATAGATATAGATATATTTAAAGATAGATAGATATACATTTAGAAAGATAGAATATTTTTAAAAATTATACACACAAACACACACACACACACATATATAAATATATATAAAAATAATTTTTAAAAATATTTTCTTTTTAAATACAGAACCAGTTCCAAATCTGGTGATATTTTATGGCAGCATGAACTGCCAAAGTAACTGGCAGTGTGTGAATGAGTTTTCAAGAAGCAAAATTCTAACTACTACATATAAGATGGAAAATGGAAAGGCTACATTTGGAAAATATCTGTAAAGCAACAAACATTTGCACCATGTAACATCATACAGCCTTTACTCTTCATAATAAGCCAATACATCTGTAACCTTGACTCCTCACAATGGAACATTTTGTGAAAACAAAACAAAGAACATGTCTTTGTTTTGTTTTCCATAGGACAAGCTGTTCTGACGCTCACTGAGCTGGATTTAGCTTTGACATGAGTGAGCCACTAACCATGAAAGCTAACTAAGGAATAATCAAGGTCTTTCTGCTGGGAAGGTGAGCAGGGCATAGCATGGCTGTACAACTAGATTTTGGCAGACTAAGTGGGCAGAGGGCAACAGGGTCAGTTTTACATTTAGCCAAAGAAACAGGAAGCATCTCTAAGCCTTTTAAGTGAATAGTAGACAAGGTCTTCATAAGTCAGAATCAGCTTAAAGGCACTTCATAACATGACATTTCAGATTGGTGTTCTGTAATTCTTCAAAAATTTTCTTCTCAAAGGAAGCAATGAGAAATTCTAGCAAGAAGTCTGCAGTTTTCAAGGACTTATTTTGAGTAAAATTTGTATGAGGCTGTTTTGCACAGAAAACTGTGTTTTTTCTAAAAAGGAAACGTTTTCTGATCAGAAAATAACATTTCTGCACAGAAGTGTCATTTCCTGTGCAGAAAATGCTACTTTCTATGCACACCTTGTGCGAATCTTGCATAGAGTATGTCCCCAACGTAAGAGCATTTCCCATCCCCAAAGTGTAAATGGACAGACACTACAAAATGCAGCAGGAACAGGCAGTGCTGTTCATCTTAGTGCAAAAGGAAAGCCTGCTGTATTGATGGGGCTTAGTGTGCAGCACGTATGTTTGGGGAAGCAGCCTGAACCTCTAAGTACTCTCTTTTTGAAAGGCAATGGGCTCTGCCACCCTACTGTGAGATTTCCCCTTATTCACTGGAGAGCATGAAGCAATACTACTTGCCATAAATGAAAGGAAAAGGCAGGACAGGAACTAAAAAAGAATCATGTGCACTTTAGAATGTGGATACTCCTGTGAACAAAGTTCAACATGGCATTTTATAAAAATGTGTACTCAGAGTTGCATGTCGTCCATGACATGAGTAAGCCTGCCCTCTGTTCTGTTTGAATAACTTATCATGAAATGAACTCTAAGTCATGCCATTTGGCAAGACAAATCACGTAGTACACGTGCTGGATCTATTCATTTCCAGGAAAGCTCCCAGGTATTTTTTTTTTCCTTCAGCATTTTTCTGCAGTGAAAACCGAAGCATTCCATTTCTAATAATAGCCAGCTACCACCGAGCTTCATTTTGAATGGATTATGAATGGATTTTCTAATGCCATACAACACAAACAGCAGGATGCTTTTTGAAGTCATCTTCAAGTTATTGGCCTGGACATTGGATAATAATGCAGACCGAAAATGCTAACCAAACTAAAGACCTAATTAACAAACAGCGTGACCAAGGAACAACAATAAGTTATGGTTCCTATATTGTTAGGAGCTGTGCAGGAGAAGCAGCTTAAGCTGACACAGCTTGTCTTTGCAGGGATGACAAGCCATATCTTTAGAAATCCCTCTCTGCACAATTATTAAAAGGAACAGGCGCCCTGTCCCCCTTTGAGTTCAGTCACCCTATTATATGTTAGCAGATTCCTCCCAAATCCTTTTGAGGATATCATAATTAAACTATTTCTGCTCAACTGCTAGAGGCAGAGATCACACACAGACGACTTCATGGATTAATGAATTGAATAAATTATCATTTTATAACATCAAAGATGCGGGATGTTCTTTTCTAGTTTTTATTTTAAACCCCTGGCCTGATTTCCTAAAATTAGAAATGCTGTGCTGTTTAAAATGACCTAATCATGAACATGAATGCATTGGTTTATTCTTTATTCCTTTTCCACATCCTATGTGGAAAGTATGACAGTTTTCAAGACTGGCACACAGTCTAGCTAAGAATTAAAGTCCCAGAAGCTCTCCAAATAATACCATGTCTTTGAAAAGTTAATTTCAGAATGAGAAGTCTAATTCTCTGCAAAAAGAATAGCACATACCTAAGAAAAAAGTTTCTTATTAATACAGGCAGACAACTTGTGGTTCTCTAGATTTTTATATATATATATATATATATATATATATATATATATATATTTCGGTCTGCAACACTGATTAGACCCAGTCAGTATAGCCCAGTGGTGGGGAATACTGTGAGCTGTGGTTCATCTGGAGGACCACAGATTTAGGTGATTTAATTCATATTTTTAAATCTGAAACAGAATTTGAATATACAATTGGAAATAATTTTGCAAAATGGTGGCCAGCGGTTGAACAAAATGCTGGTATCTCTCTGTATATTCATCCAGATAAAAGAGCTTAGTTTAATAGGCTATAACCATGGTTCCCCTTCACGCTTGGGATCTTAACAAGGGTTAAGGAAATTAAAAATGAGCACTAACCACAATGAATCAGTTTGGTCTGCATCAGCTCACAAAAATATTACATCAGAACTTAAAGACAGAGCTATAAACAGGGACCCACTCACACTAAACGATTATAGCACCAAGATTCAACTTTAACTACCATGACAACTTATGGAATCCTGGGGTTTATAGTTGTTGAGGAGCTGGAGCTCTCAGGCTCAGAATTCTAAATACTCCTTCCCAAACTCCATATCCCAGGACTCTATAGAACTGAACCATGGCAGTTAACATGAAATCATAACAGTATAATTTTGTAGTGTGAATGAGTTCTTTAGATTTTAGATTTTTTAGATTTTTGTTGTTTTCTGCTAAGACACTGAGTGCTGCAAAAGTTAAGGAGATCCAATTCTAAAAACACACTTCTGTGGTTATGTTGTTATGAAGCCACTCTTTTTAATTTTTAAGTGAACCACGAGGACCAATGATTACATTGAAATGGGCTGGAAGAATGTAAATTAAAATTAGAATTCACCAATGGTGGGAATTACCAGCAAGAATAATTACAGAAAAGAAATAGTTCAAACATTACCTACTGCAACAACAGTTGACCCTGTTGTTATTAATTTCTGATTCTCTCTTTGTTTTATCACTATGCCTTTTCACCCCGTTCCTTTTGCTCTCCTGATATGAAGCAACTGCCCAAACAACTCCGACTCTGCTTCTCTTATACAGCACTTTAACTGACTACCTTTACCTATTCTTTGAACCTTCCTTTGACAACCTAGATTATTCCAATTGTACACCTACAGGCAAATAATGTCTTAGATTTTGTTCTGCACAACATCTAGTACATATCAGGTGCTTTAGAAATTAACAACTACAATTGTATTAAAAGGCTTTCACTAGTTAATACTTCTAGGATAAAGTTAGAGTATTTACTTATTAATTTTACTTTTAAAATTCTAAGTGTCTTGGTTCCAAGGCACATCGGAATTTGCTTCCTACTATATGGGCTTCCTCTGTGCATTAAAGCTCTCTGATAGGTCCTTCTTCAAGTACTTTCTTCTCTTGAAGCAACACTGACGACCACTAAATAGGACCTTTTTGTTAGTGGCTCTACCTTGGCCCTTAGAAATGTCATCTTACTTTTAGGTAGTAGGTTTCCTGACCTACTTCACTACTGTTCATATTTTAAAGCTCTTTTCAATATGCTATGCTGACTTTAAAGATATTAATGTTTGGGTATGATTTTTACCTAATAGATCTTATGAATAAAAGCTGCCGCAAACATCTGTGCAGAATAATAAAACCACCTCTTCCTCTGTCAATTGTTGGAACACCCAACACCATTGAATCCAAGACTGATCTTAAATGAACTAAAGACTGATCAACAACTAACTATGATGATGAAGGAGAAAGGTTACAGTAAAATGAATCTAAGAGGAGCCTTGTTGGATGAGAGTGATAGAACGTGGCCAATGAGACCCTCATTGGAAATACCAATAGAGAGGAAACAAGGCAATATTTCTCCCACACTGTTGTTCCCCAATGACTGGCATTCAAGGGCGTACTGCCTCTCATCTTGACTAGTAACTACTGATAGAGTTATTGCCCATACCAACTAACTGAAATAGTCAGAATCTAAGTATGCCTATTGGGATTTTTGACTGGGTCATCTCTGAACAAGGATATCCAGTGCTTCCTTTAGTTTCAGAAGTGGTTTACTATGAGGTGTGAAAAATTGATAAGAGTTGCTGTTGATCAAACAGAAAACTAAAAAAAAAAAAAAAGTACGCTCCTTCAAGTGTGCAGAACTAGTTAACGCTGTTCTTTGGATCTCCACCACAACTGCAGAGCTAACTGTAGCTATTGTTCTTTTATGCTACAACAAATTGGTGAAAGTCACTATGACTTCAAAATTCAGGTATAATTATGCTTATAAATGACCACTGCAAAAGTATCAGTGACACAATGAACACAAATTGGAGAGAAATTAAGCCTTAATTATATCTGGCAAGTGTTACAGCCTAATTAAAAATTGTATCCCAGACAATAAAAATGACTTACCACCCAAATTAGCTCTGCCACAATGGTCTAGTCTTCCCAAACATTCTTTGTGGACTCCAGCCCCACATTTTGAACATAAGTAGCCTTGATAGAACATACCCCTGTAATATGAATTAGATTATGGGAAAAATTAGGAGATCAACACATTGTGTACAACACAGTAATTTACAGAGGTTTTTTAAAAGTTTTGATTCTGCAGAGGACACTGGAAAAAAATAGATCAAGGGAAAATATATCGGGATACATTCACTAGTGGACTTTTAGCTCGTAGAGAATTTAGTGCAGGAAATACAAGTAAAAGTGGCCCTGAACAACTCAGTGAGGCTTCTGAGTGGAATAAAATGTAGAATCACTGCCGAAGGAATTGCCCTGGCTGCCTATTTGCCGCCAGATCACATTTAAAGTTTTACTGTTAGCATATGAAACCCTAAACAAACTAAAACTTAGATAAGAGAGATATCACCTTCATATATATATATATACACACACACACACACACACACACACATATATCTGTTCAGACCCTTTGTCATTAAGAAAGGCATTCCTAGGGGCACCCTCTGTTCAACAGTTGTTCAGAATAAGTCATTCAGTATGGCCAAGGCCAGCTCTACTATTAGGTATACAAAAGCAACTTGTCCTGCTTCACACCTTGCTCTCGGCTGCTATCCATGGTGCCAATGGTGTGGTGCTGACCTCAAAGTTTCTTGAAATGGTTACTGCACAAAAGAGCCCAAGAGGGACCTCCTTCTACCATGTTTATTCCCCCCTCCAGGCAAAGCCATCATAGAGAGGAACTGTGGGTTACAGACGCACTGGGACTTGGCTCCCCACTTCAAACAGAAGGAAGGATGCTTCCCAATTCTTAAGCCTGATCTAGTAAGCTGAGCTCCAAACACAGTTTTTGTCAGTTTGTAAGGGAAGATCCAGCAGTCCTTTTAGGCAACCCAAGAGAACCATAATTTGAAAAACCACGTAGATAAACTAAAATTTAGGAGCATAATGTTTTAAATATTGTAAATGGCATCAGGTAATGGTTAGAATGTATGAATGAATCATCAGAGCTAGATCTGCCAAGTCACCTGAAACAACATTTTTTGAGGGAATCAAGTTCACACATCCAACTGCAAGTCATCACATGCAATGAAAGCAAATGATTCACATAGATGTATGAAGCTGTAGTATCAGCATAGATTATTCAGGGGCAAAACATACATTTGAACACCAGTCTGCTCCTACATTAATCAGTCTTTATTTTAAAGGAGGTTTTACTTCTTTTTGTTCAATAACATTAGCAAGATAAAACCTATTGCTAATCCAGTTACTCTGACAAAAATATGTTTTTATTTTGCAACATACTAGAATACAAATTCTGGTTATTATAAAATCTAGTACTCTAAAATCAAGACAAAACTAATAACCTATCAAACCTTGGTTAAGCCTCATCAACAGATGGGAGGATCAAAGGTACTGAAAATAATTTCCAAAGAATGGCCGTGTGAGCCTGCTTTAGCATAAAAAAGACACAAAGGAATTGAGTAACATGAATTTTGCAAAATTTTGAATTCAAAATACTTCATAAAATAGTCATGCAAGTCTTCCTCAACTCACTATTCTCACTTTAGAGTCAATTTTGCTCTTACTTCAAAAGCTGGAAAAACTGCAGTTCTTGAAAAACTGAAAAATAACATAAATAAACCCTGTACATAAAATCCTACACAAGAAATGCTAGAAGTCAAAGTTGCATCATCAAATACTGCTTGAAGTTATCAATTACTTCTTACATCTGCAGATCTTAACATATGTCCACTTTGGTGAGAAAGGAGGATAGAAGAAGATGAGAAAAATGTATTTGCCATTTTAACTGTTTTAATTTTAAAGTTTTTCTATTGTTTTATTTGTATACCATCCTCAAATCCCACAATCTAAAAGACAGATATAAACGTGTAGGGGTCTGTGTGTGTGCAGAAAGCAAGCAAGCAAGCAAGGCCATTTCCACATTGCCCTGCTAATAGTGCCATTATTCTACTTTCAAGATCCCATGGAATCCTGGGGTTTGCAGTTTAGGGAGGGGCATTTACAATTCTCACCCAGAGAGCTCTTTGGCCTCAGTAAACTACAAACCTCAGAATTCCACAGGATGTTGGAAGTAGAATAATAGCACTATAACAGTATAGTGCAGAAATGGCCGAGAGAGAGAGAGAGAGAGAGAGAGAGAGAGAGAGGATATTCTTCCTTAACTCCTTTACACAACCTTTCTACAGAAGAGATTTTTTTAAACAATTTTTCCCAGTCAGAACCTTAACGTGGGTTCAGGGAAACAATAGCAATTGATAACATTTTCACCAGTACATTAACAGGGAATTGCCAATTTGTACCACTAATAGGAAATTAGCTGAGGTTGCAGCTATCAGGGGTCCCTAGAGGACCACAACCCTCCCCCAAGGTACTCCAACTTTCAATTTTTCACAAGAAAAGTTTTATCCAAATGTCTCCTAGGGCACATTGAAGGACAATTCTGCCATGACTTCAGCTCTCTTCTGCTGTATTAAGCTCACAAAAGTCCTCAATTAAAAAAAAAGGAAGTGAACCAAAACTCAAAATTTTAGGATGCTGGGGGCCTCAAAATGGCCTTCGAGGTACTCCTTCCCCACTCCTGTACTAAACAATAAAGCAACTGGCATGGTACCCTCTTGAGAAGATTTCAACAAAAGCACCAGTTCCATTGCTCTCCCCAACCTGAGTCACATGAAGAAGCACCAACACTGCCTAGTTCTTTCAACCCATGCCTGTATGTGTGCACATCACACTTCTATCACTGCACATATGCCTGCCTCACAGGGCATAATATCGCACCCCACTATCTCCTCTTTGACTCCCTGTCTTGCCAAAAGCAATGGCCTGGGAGCCTGTTGGCTTTGAATTATCACACCAGCTACTTTGAAAGAAATCCAGCGGTGGTGAGAAGGAGATGTTACTGCAGTTTAGGCCTATTTGGCGATAGCACCCGATATCACTTTGATATCACAATTTGGCCTTACCATGCCACCCTTCTCCACGTGTTTGTGAGGCCTCCGGACAAGCACGAAACTAGGCTCAGCATTTAACTGCTGAAATATTCTCAAACAATACAGACAAGCAGAAATCACCAGACTGCAGCTTCAGGGACCTCCCTGGCAAACACCATATTATGTATGCAAAAGGCTCCCTGCCCCGAACAGGCAATTTGACAAAGGCTGAACCATCCACTGTCAAGTGTTGCACATTTACATACTGGCTACACCATTGTTAATTCGGCTCTGATTCCATCATGCTAAACTGTGACCTTTTGGAGACATTGTCTCGCACCCAAAACCCATTGTTGTCCCCAAGTAAGGCATAGCCTGCAGTCACACTTCTCCCTATAAAAACCCCTGATCCCGAGACCTTCCTCGGATCGCTCCCGAGTTCCAGACCGCCTTGCTGCCGCTTTGCTTGGCGAACTTCCCCTCAGCTCCACATGCTGAGCCACACCAAACCCCGGCATCGCTCTCTATCTTCTTCCGGGCTTCAGGAACAGGTTTCATATCACCCGAACCAACTAGCCCTCTGAAAATCACACTCTCTTACTCACACCTTTATTTTCCTTAGTTATCTGTGTGCGTGTGTTGCTTACATTGTGTGCCTGTATTTAATAAAGATCATTCACTACTTTCAAACCGGTCTGCTCCTTGACTTGGCCTGACCCCATAAACACTGGGTTACAAGAGCCTGTTAAGTTACCCTGCCTCCTGTAACGCTAAAGCAGTGCTCTGAGCTAATTTTCCCCAGCTATAGTCGAGCACATTTAGGTGTCCCTCACAGGACCCCCAGTAAACAGGGTAACAGAGAAGCCACTAAAGAAAGCATGTAGAAGAGGGGAACAAAAGGCAAGGTGAGGCAATGGAAAAGAAGAGAAGGAATCCAGTGGTGAATGGGAACAGAAACCGCTCAATTCACTGCTTGTCACATCCTGTTGCCTGATATGCATGTCTCACCATGCCCTATTGCAGAGCCAGCTCTCATATTAGATCATGAAGACCCAGCTCTGGTTGACACACTGAAATAAAAATAGTTTTCCTAGTGTTTCTTGCTCTGGAAATATGGATCTCAGAACAGAAAGATTTTCAGTAAAATTTGACATTTAATATATCAGAGAATACACATCTTCTTTCTTCAGAGCACCAAGATATAGAAATCCCAGAAAACAAATCCAAGCCTGTTATCATTCATCAGTATAATAATATTAAAGCTAGTTTAGACATGTATGATAAGATGCCCTATGTATAAACTTATTTAATTTTTTTTTAATTCTTGTATCCTGCCCCCAAAGAAAAAGTTTTCTGAGTGACATTCAAAAAATATTAATACTGACAGTTCCCACTTTATTAGACCCCACTACGGACCTAATAAAGTAGAAACTGTCTATTTACACAATTGTATCACACTGGCAGGGAATAACACAATATCTCAGTAAGATGCGTCTTTCCAGGAGGCTTTACACCTGATCAAAGCCTAGTTTAAGTTTGGAGAACAGCCAGCTCACTGGGAACATCAAGAGAGGCAATCTCAAAACCTGTTGTGTCCAGAGCTTGGAAAAATTTTGGAGTGTAACTGAGAATCTCCCCCAACCAACATGGTAAGGAGATTCTCAGAGGAACAGTCCAAAAAAGTATCATTTCCAACCTCTAATATGGTCTGTCATTTATGAGACTGAAAGGGCATCTCTGTGGTCAACACAATGACTGAATTCATGGGAGGGAAGTGTACTTCCTGTAATAGTTTTCTGTCTATACTCAGGCAACTGCGTAATAAGTTGATTGTGCCCAGGCTACTCAAACAGAACTTGCTACAATCTAAGAGAGCTGTTGTTATTGACCACAAATCTGTCATTCATATTACCGTACTGTCACATTTACGTAACTGTTATAATTGTGTTGGATGTAGGCTAATGGTATATCTTATGATTTTAAAAAACACACATATCCTTCATGTAGGTTTTTGTACAGGTGAGTCTCAATCTGCACTGCCTCAATTTACAACATTTTAAATTTACTTTTCTAAAAAAGAAAGAAACCAGTGTCACCTACAATGCCTAGGGGGAAGGAAAGGGTTTCCTTTGCCTGCTTAGATGGGGCATGGGTGGGGGAGGAAGAAACTGGAATCTTGCTGTCTGTGGAAAAGAGGTAAATGAAGAAACCTGAACTGCAGTTTTTGTGTTTAAAAGGGGTTTCCATTGTTTCCTTAGGTGGTGGATGAGGAACTAGACCCTTATTGTCTGGAAATGAGGGCTTTCTCTAGTGTGCAAAAGGTAAGCAACAATGTTTCATGAGGGGAATAGGGCCATTCATGTCCTGTGTTGTTTATATTTGTTGTTGTTCTGTTTAATGGTTTGAGGTTTTTTATTTTTTAATTCTATTGATAGTTTAATTACATTTTTAACTTTTGAACAATGAAAGTCTTACACAGTGTCTGTTTTAATTTTTGTAAGACACTTCTGAGTCCCAGACTGGGAAAAGGGAGAGATGATGATACTTTTTTAAAACTGATGGTAGGCTGAGTAAAATCACTAATTTTGTGGCTACTTCAGCTGTGTTGGAATGCATTCCCTAGTCTCCCTGTGGAACCAACTCCCACCATTTACATCAGCCCTAGTTCACATCGTGAACCCAGTTATGCCCTGGCATAAATTGAGACTCATCTGGTAGCTTTCACTATGGCATACTAGTGATCCTCAATCAATTATGCACAAATTTACTGTTTGATTGAAAAAGCTAACTGTCAATAATGCTATAACCATTCTTGCATGCAAATACTATTATTCTTAATAACTTGTATCAGGTATTTTATTTGTATTGCTTTGTTGGATGCATTTAACCATAATACACAATGAGTACAGTTAATTTTTCTACCAGTTAAAAGAAGGCTGGATTCTGATTTTTAATTTGTGGTAGTGATGGTGACTACCACTGCTGCTACTCTTATTATTACTATTATTTAATTATATTCCTAGACATAACTTTTTTATCAAAATTAAAAATGCTGGGATTTTTTTTAATACAAGATAACACCTGTGTATTAGTAGCTGCAAACTCTATAATTTTTTTCTGTTTTAAAAGACGAAGTGGTAATTGTTATTTTTCTTACATTCTCCTTGCCCTAGTTCTAAATAAACTTTCCTTCAAATGGCAGTTTGGAAAAATAGTATTTATGGCTTTAAAATCAACACCAACAAAGATACTGGTAGTAACAGAAGATTTGAGTGAAGAGGTTTCACGCAGATAAGACTTCCTCCCATGGTAGACAGTAGAATACAGATTCACCATTATTATGCTTTCACAGAAAGGTATTGGATCATCACAATTTCTGAACTACTTTCAGTAACTGAACATATTACAATATAAATACATTTTAAAAAGTGCAATAAATCTTTCAAGGGCAATAAAGGAAAAAGGGAAGGCTTACGCAAGGATAAAATAACTTTACGGTTCATTAACAATAAAGGCTTCTCAATGTTTGGGGGGTATCCAACCGAGTATCACATTCAATAATAGCCCCATGTTGGCTCAAACTGTTCAAGGAATGAAGCTCAATGGTTTTTCATTCCTATTGCCTTTAACCAACAGAAATCTTTTCATGAACAGTTAACCTTCCAATCACCCCTCATTCACAGATGATTCCATGTGTTCTCATCTTAATACAGTCCACAAGAGCAGAATTTATTTTGGACCTCTTAAGGAGCAAACAGGCTGCAAATAAAAACTGTGGCTCGCTACAGTGAGCAAACTGTCAAAATACTAACTCGGTAATACCATCTAAAACCTCTTAAAAGTAGAAACTGAAAGAAAGAGAGAAAGAGAGAGAGAGAGAGAGAGAGAGAGAGAGAGAGAGAGAGAGAAAGAAAGAAAGAAAGAAAGAAAGAAAGAACACGTGGATCCAATGAAGCTATACGTGCAGAGAAAATTCATATAGAAAACTGGGCTATCATTTATTACCATTATTTCTAAAGAGACACTGTACTTCTAAAGCTCAAGAATGACTTGGCTCATCAGCAGTTCAAAATGCTTTACAATAATTCACAGATCATTGTGATTATGCCATTCATATAATGTATTTAGGTCTCAGGCTAAAGAGGAATAACTGTGCCCATAACTGTATTTTTTAAAAATTTCTGTAAAAGTTTTATTTAGCTTTATTTCCGAAATCCAGGTTGACCATTTCTAATCTGAAAATCCAAAATCCAAAATGCTCAAAAATCCCAAACTTTGGAAAAGTGGAACCCAGTCTTCTACATACAGGGAATACAAGGGAATTATAGCAGGTCACTTGGGACCACATGAACACTGCTTGCAAAGTTTCTCAGTTGGCCTGGCAACCTTTTTTCCCCTCTCAGCTTGCTTTGGATCATGTGTGTGAAGTGTATGTGTGGGGGTGCTGCTTGCAAAGTTTCTCAGTTCGCTTGGTACTGTTTCCCCCTCCCAGCTCGCTTTGCAAGTAGTGCATGCACATGCGCACAGTCCAAAGAGAGTTGAGAGGAAAAAAGCACACCAAGCTGATCAAGAAACTTAACAAGCAGTGTGCACACAATCCCAAACAAGCCTCTGCAACTCCTCCATGTTCCTGACAGAAGGAACTAATGAAACACCAGGCCCTGTGTCAAAAGCACAGTATATACTCTCATTACGTATATATAAATATTCCAAAATCCAAAAAAAGAAAAATCTGAAATCCAAAACATCTCTGGTCCCAAGCAATTCAGATAAGGAATACTCGTCCTCTAACCTTTTTTTTCCAAATTACACTGGAAATCATACCTTGGTTAAAACATGGAATGAATCCCAGGAGCTACCAAAAAAAGTTTCATTTACCCAGTTTCTCTCACAGGCCATAGCTAAACTGATGTGATTTAATCTTCAGCAGAATTATCCATTTTGCAACAAACAATTAATCCCATGTTTGCCAACCAGAGGCAAAACAGAGATGAAGTGGAGAAATTTGGATAGAAAGAAGACAGAAGTGCAAGCTTAAGATTTCCAGTGCAACCCTTTGCCCTGGAAATGCTTTCTTTGCTGGGATTCCAATCATGTCTTCTGATCAAGTGGGACAAAACCACTGAGGGATATGACATGACGCCTCCTACCTTCACCATTGCTCAGAACTTGTAAAACCAGTGGAAAACATCAACTTGAAAATCCCATGTTGCCTACCAAACATGTAGTTCATACATTAAATTTGCCAAGATACTGAATTATCCATTTATACAACTACATATGAATTTCTGACCCTGTTTTAAAATAGGATACAGAGACAGACAATTTTTAACTATGCAATATAAGAGTTGTTCCAGACTTTGGTATAATTCTTACTACTCAGCCCACTTTACACTTACCTCAGAAGCATCTGACAAACTTTGCAGGATGTTACACGTGTGAAAGTATGCATTTTGAAGTCATGTGTACTTGTTTCAGTATAATGTGGCCTTATGTTGGACCTTTGAAAAAAACAAATGCCTTTATTAGTGGAATATCAATAAATATTTGCAGACTAGAGGTAGGCACTGTGAAGAGCCTTTGTGGAGTACTGGTTTAAGAGCTCACGGCCATGGAAACCTAATGGGAACCTTTGCACAAGTCACACTCTCTCAGCCTCAGAGGAAGTCAGTGACAAACCTCCTCTGAAAAAATCTTGCCAAGCAAACCTCATGGTAGATTCACCTTAGAGTTATTCTAAGCCAGAAACAACTTTAAGACACATAAAAACAGGAAGAGCTAAGTACTATTGTTGCTGCTTTGCTCCACTTTCACACTAAGAACAATTAAATCAAATTTATTACAGCATTAACAGCCACATTAACATACTTGTAGATCAAAGCACTGGTTCTGAGATCTCCTCCTCCAATATCTAAATCATTATCAGTAGAGGATTAGAGAGGGGAATAGAATGGGAAAAGAAACTGGCAAAGTGTGGCAAACTCTGGAGCTTACCCAAGGACCTTTTTTCCTTCCACGAGGTAGGGCCCCTCTGGGATGGAAATGGAATCTTTCCCTTTGGCAGAACTAATGCTCTTGACCCTGCTAACATGGACCCTGCTAATCCAAAGAGCTGAACTTTCCCAAAGGGTAACCAATCAAGGAATACTGAGAGAAAGATATTTTTATGCACAATAGAGAAGCAGATTTATATTAAGGATTGTGAGGTCCTAAAAAGGAAGGTAGTACAGCACATAGACAGAGCCAGTGTTGTGTAGTGGTTTCAGCATGGGACTACAACCCTGGAGACTCGATTCCTCACATTTTGACCTTGAGCGCATCACATACTCTAGCTCCTGAAAACCCCATTATAGGTTCACTTTAGGGTTGCCATAAGTCAGATACAACTTGAAGGCACACAAAAACAACAACAACAAATTAGTCATCCTTACCAAAATCCTCTTGAAACCAGCAACATCCTGTTCTACTGTGCACATAAAGCTAACCAATTTTTGTATTGCACTAAGACTCTGTAGCTAGGAGACAGGTTTTTTAGTTCAAAACAGTCTGTGAAAATCTGTTCCCATTCTTCTCTCTTCTCCTTGCCCCTTGTGACCCTTTAACATTGGGTGATGATGCTAGAAGAGTGCAAAATAGGCATCTGACACAATTTTCTTCCCTTTAATGCTCAATATTATAACAGAAACGTCATGAATTTTTTCATCTGTCAAGACAGCCAATTTTAAACAAAATGAAAGAAAATAGTGAGGGTTTTTTTTTCATATTCCTAGGGGGTTTTTTAATCTAGAGTTTAGCGCAGAATCACCAAATCAACAGGACAAACGAATCATGACTAATCAAAGTCCCAACAGTCATAATTAATTTGTCCTATTTATTTCAGCAGTTCTGCACTAAACTATAGGTCAAAAATTTCTGCAATAAATTTAAACCCCTCCACTAGCATAATGTTGTAGCAGAGAGAAGCGAAAAGCACAGCCCTGTCGAAATAACAATTGTGCTTTTCCTCTTTCCTCCCTATAACCCCCTCCTTTTCTGACATCTCTTTTTATATAAATATCTCTGTTTTGTTTTTGCTGAAGAAACTTTTGAGGATGAGCAGCACAATAAAAATGCCATAAATCAATTAATTAATCAGTCAGGGGCACACTTGAGACCATTTTTAATGTCCCTAATTCTTCTTCAGTCCAATTAAGTCCAATTGCATTTCAGCAGTTTATTGGTTAACCAAAGACAGGTTCAAAAAAACAAACAAACTCAGAAATGTTATCAGGTACTCATTGTCATTTGTTCCTTTACAAATTTTCTAGCTAAAGCTATACTTGCTGAAATTGTCATCTGGAAACAGGCCTGTCTAAATAAGCAATTTGAGATGCACACAGCAGCTGCTAATGGAACACATTACCCTTATGTGTGTGACCTACATGTGCAATTTTTATAATGCCAACATTGATTTCTAGTCACAGTAAAATGTAGTTTGTGTCACAATGTGGAACATTTGTTTTATAGTTTAGCATTTTGCCTTTATCACATTAACAAGTGAACAGAAATATTTAGAAGTGTAAAACTACTGAGTAGTATATAGAAAATTAATTTTCTTCTAAGCTTGTTAGACACATGCCTTGCATTTATTCCAATTAGAAAGTTTAGAATGAGAAGAAGGAAAACAAAGAGATTCTTTTGCATTTAATTCTTTTAGGGACCTACAACATCACAGAGGTCAAGAGATGAGGATCTGAGTACCTGGTCAGTGGAAAAATAGCAGGGGATCAACCAAGGTTAGAAATATGCCAGTCTGACATACTCTTAACTAAATGCTCAAAATAGTAAATCTTGCAAGATAAATATGCAATGTTTATTTCATTTCTGTAAACTTTTGCACAATTTATAACATCCTTCACAATAGCAGAAGTTCTCTGGCACATTTCAGCAAATCCAGTAGCAATTATAATCAATAGCAAAATCTCCTCCATAATTTGGGTAGATCATTGCCTCCTTCTCAGTCTATTGTGCAGGAAAAAGGAAGAATGTAAGTCTAGATGTCACTGAAGTAGTAAACCTATGTCTAAGCTAACTTCAGAATAATGATGGAAATGTAATTTTATGGCAGTTCAGAAGGCAAACTTCTCAGTTAAACTTGGGTGTCTCCTGCTTAAGATGAGCTACAGTCATAAAGACTGTGTTTTCAAAATGTTCTTCTGAAAATACATAGGCCTAATTGTTAGTAATAACCAGAGTATATCCCCTGATGCGAATACAGTCCTCCCTCTACATTCGCAGGTTTGACCTTCATGAATTTGATTATTTGCGAGGCATGAGCTTGCCTCCTCCCCTCTGTTTTCCTCCTCCTTGCCAGACTTGTGTTCATGGATGTTTTTCTTTTTGGGAGAGCAAAGCCCCTCTCCCACTGCTGGAGGCATGTCCCCTCTCCGATGTGGCCGCATTCTCTGCTGTGTACTGTCTGCTGATTGGTCAGGTGCTCTCTTTGCTCTCACCCTCCTGTTTCAAAATGGCCACTGGAAGTCACTAGAAGGGAAGAACTGTTATTTTCTCCCTTTGAGGGGAAAGTACCGTTCAGCCCTTTACTGTGTCTTTTTTCTTCTCACACTCCCAATGCTGAGGCTAGAAGCAAAGGAATGGGAGGAGGGAGCTCTGGAGGAGAATTGCAGGGGTGGGAGTCATTTGTGATTTTTCCACTTTCACAAGGATTCTGTGCCCCAACCTTCTTGAACGTGGAGGGCTACTGTACTGAATAAGACAGCACTTGTCTCATTCTCATTTATTTCATTGGTCTACACAAGTTGGCAGTAGCAAGAAGAGTTAGGTCATAAAGCACATATCTATCAGAAAGACTTTAATCTCACTGATTTCAATGTGAAATTTAGGTACATTATATCAATTCGTGAATGGTGGCTCCTAGGCCAGCAGGGCAGTGAATGTACTCCAGGTTTTGGTTTGTTTTAAAGGAGTGGTCCAAAACAGCCCTCCTGTGGGGCAATATGGTTTGATATGATGGAGAGCTCCTTTAAATCTTGGATTAAAACCTGCGTTAAAATAGCCCTGATGTTGAAAAACAGGTATTTCTTCATACTATGCAGCATGGGGATTTGAAAACTGAATTGCCCCTCCTGGCAAGAAATTCTATTATTTACTCTTGAATTTCTTGTTTATTGCAGATTCCACTTTTCTCCATCTGTGGGGCCCAAGGCCGCTCAAAACACAGATTAAGACAAAATACAATCTTTTTTTTTTTCCTGGCAAAACTGCAGGCTTCAGAGCACAGAGTGTTTTTATAACCACAAACGCATCTTGAGTGACTTAACTCATAGGCTACTATTTCAGATTACCTCAAGACCACAGATGAACTTTACAATCTTTAAAAGCAATCACTGCTGAAAAACAATTACAATGGAAAAAAAGCTATCCTCGAAGAAAAATAGCACTAATTTAAAACAGTTCTAAAAGCATTTAAAACATAACAATAAGAATAAAAATACAACCACTCCCTTTAAAAGACCCTTCTCTAGCAACCAGTTAACAGATCAGAACAATCTAAATTTTTAGAAAGTTTGCCTGCCAGCAGAAGGAGAGTAAAGAGTGAGACCAACCTAATATCTTGTTGGAGGAATATCCTGAGAACAGCCACCAAGAAGGCAGAAGAAGAAGAAGAGGAGGAGGAGGAGAAGGAGGAGCCAAAGGTTGCAAAAATAGCGCTGAGGCACCACTGGTGGTCCCAGGGTTGCATTTTGCCCCCTCACTTTGGCCAAAGCTGATGGGGGGAGTGGACAAGATGAACCATCAACTGAACTTTGCACATTCAGTCCCAGGTACAGGACTTATTGCAGGCTCAATACCTGCAGTAAATGACGATGGACTCTCACTACGTTGGAAGACAGAAGATGAATGCAGAGAAGGGGAAAAATCACTCACCCACACTTTTTCCTACAAAAGGAAGAAGGAGAATCTTTCTCAAAACAATATAATGCTGCATTAACTATGGATTTGAAAACTCCTTTCCTCATTTCAATGTTTGACCAGACATTATGCATTGTGTCACAGTAACTTATACAGTCAAATTATGTGTCACATCTGATGAGACTGAAATAATGTGATTTGAAGCACAAGAGCAAGATGTGTCAAATCATAAATCTATTCAACTATTACTTCCTATTGGGAGGGCTCTTGAAAACATTCCTTTATTTCAACATTTTTCTCCCATTTTTCCTAATTAATTTTACAACATTTCAAATGCTTTCTGAGCCAAACTACTTTAGAAGGTTAACTACCTGAACATCAGCCAATTTGGCTTGTGGACATAAGAGAGCAATGGAGATGACCAAAAAAAAAAACAAAAAACCCAACCTTCAATCCTGATAGGCACACATATCTCTAAATGACTTGAGGCTGAATCTGTGAAGTGCCACCATCCAACAGTACTTTGCATATGATGTTTGGGGATACAAAAAACCACATCAGTGACATCTCATCTGTGATGTTCATTGCACATGTTATAATGCTGCAGCCATCAAGTGTTAATCTAGTATGTGTGAATGATAAATCACCCAAGATCAAAGCTACGCATCTTCTCCTGAGCTACACCAAGGCACATCACAGGCGAGGGAATAGCCTGTTTAAATGCAGTGGCAGCTGCAGTAAAGAGGTGAATTTGCTTTAGGATCATTTATTTATTTATTAAGATATGTATAACCTGCACTATATCCAAGGCTTTCAAGGCGGCATACAATAAAACCAATGGGAAGAACAGAAATAAGAACAATAATTTAAACAGATGTGGAAATATATTACACAATCTAACACTTGAAACAAAATGCCTTATAACCAGTTAAAACAATTTAAGATGGTTTTAAGACTGCATGGAGAGCTTCAAAGTTCCTCCCATCAAAAAAATAAAATCCTGCAAACAGAAAACTAGAATATAAGAGTGAAACTTAGGTTTGAAGTTGACTACCTAAAATACTAGCTTTCCCATCTTTTCACATGAGAAAAAGCCTCCTCCTAGCCCTTGAATCTCTTGAAACACTGCAATGTGTATTTCTGAAAACACAGATTTGTTTTATGTCACATTGTTAACAGGGGTGCTGTTATGGACCACAGGCTCTTCTCTCAAGTCAATGCTGACTTCTGCCCTTGAACAGGAGATGGAAACTCCCCTGGGTTCCATAATTAAATGCTGCCACCACCCACTGGATTAACCCTCACCCCCGTCTTAGTAGCACAGTGAGATGCCACAGGAGAACCAACAATCCCTAAGCTTAGAGATTCCTTTCCTCCTCCCACCCTCTCTGGAAGAGAGGAAGTCTATCTATGTGTGTAGCCGACAAGCACGTGGAAAGGAGAGTTGAGCAAGGGTTCTTTAAGGAAACATTTATTCTAAGAAGAGGCAATGTAATACAGAAGGTATCACTCAACAGGAAGGCTCCTTCCTCCAGGCACTGTTAGAAATTACAAGTTACAGATTTTTACAACATATCAGCCAGAGCCTTTAAAAGAGCAGAACACCCTAACACGTCTAGAACACCCTAGCTACTCACATTGTTGATCAGGTACTGAGATGGGCTGTGGAGGCAAAGTTAAGAGGTAAGGCCTAGCTGGGCCAGCCTGCAACTGGCAAGATGCCTGCCTCTGATGGATGCTCTTTGTCTCTCACCTTGTGGTCTCTGAGAGTTTTTTAAAACTTCTTGACCAAAGCATCTTGAAGATTCTCACCTTTCTTCCCCTGATTGGGCAATTATCTCTCATGACCTGTGATGTCCCTTGTGATGCTGACCTCCAATAAAATGTAACCAAATCAGTATCTCATTAACACTTTGTATGCCTTGAAGAACTATCTCCCTTCAGGTCTGTTACCTGGATGATGGGAACCTCCATTGTCACAGGTTCTCTACTGCACTACTGATGAAGGTCTGGTCCCTAAGATCACATATGGGGCAGGGAAGATCTGCCACTCTTCCGGCCATTGGAAAAAAAGCTTTTTCTGGAGATTCATAAAGATTAGTATAAATTGGCTCAACAAACTTTGAAGATATATTTCCTAGGGGTAACCAGGTATACAACATAGTGTTCTCAACCAACTATGCTCAGTGAAACCAAGCTAATCTCTGAGACTCCATCTCTCTTCCTCTTTTTTTTTTTTAGCTCTGGTGTGAGTAATGATGTAAAAATGTTTTGATTTTGTTTGTTTCTCCAGCTTCTAGCTACATTTTCTTCCCTGTCCTTGCTTTGTGTCATGTTGAGAGACCTGAGCAGGAAGGCTGCTTTTTCCTGCATAAAATTTTCTGCCAAATTTTTTTTAATGCATATAATCTAAAATGGTAAATTTTCATGCACTTTACCTAATGTACACATTTCCTCAGTCACTAAAGCATATTTGTGCACCTTTTCAATTGCATCCATTTGTTACCTCCTTGTACTTTAAAGTGTATGCATAGTTTTATGTTCATTTTTTCTCCAAACCCTACCCCTACCCACACCCCCAGTAAGCCTTTCAAATTTGCAAAGTCTCAATGCAAGGCAATTTTCTTCATGCAACAAGTTTTAGGAGACATAGAAGGTGAGGCTTTCAAATCCAGCAAATTATTCTTTCATTTCATTCCTCAAGACTTGTCCCAATTACAGCCTATTTTCTTGTTTCCCATCAAGTAGAATGGGACAGGCTTCAGCAACTACTTCTGATCAGACATTAATGTGCCAAAGCACACAAAAAAAGCTGCTACCCCTATGGTGCTCTAATCTAGATGTCCAGTTGGTAATGTTGTTACCTTGTTGCTGGACAGCATTTGCGGGAATTTATTTGCTTTGGAGGCAGACTGGATCTATTATGCATAAATGCTTATTACCTGCACTGAGCCCCAGGGATATTGTAATAAAGATGTAAATTACTATATTGGACAAGAGAAAAATAATGCTTGTAGACAGAGAAACCAGTTAACGTCTTAACCTCATCCCCAACCTGAGTTAGTGTATAAGTTTAGGGATGTATTATCATGAAGATTTGGAGAAAGGCATTTTAAGTTCATGGTCACCAGTATAAAATGCAGAATTATTTTTGTGAAACTAGGAAATCTGCAAAACCTGGTTAACCCTTTTAATTCAGAATACAGCTTCCTGACATCATCAAAGGACATGGTTTCATCCATCAACAAATTTAAGTATTGTATGCATTGTTAGCAATCACAAAGAGATTATACTGGGAAGCAGCAGTACTATAATCTCTAACAGTGTATCATCATGTACACCTCCCAAAACCTCATCCAAATTTTCTAGTATTTGATAGCTTGTCCAAGGAGGATATATTAGAAACAATAAGAGGTGAGGATATCAGAGCTTCTAGCCTCACCCTGTGAGATGTGAGTAGAAGTGATCTGTAACAATCCTTATCAGACATCCAGTAGACAGAATAGACAGAATAACCATCCTTACCAGTGTGCAGAGGGACATAATCAAGATGGTATGCAGACAGAACACTCCTAGTGTATACAGATTGGAATCACAGACAAAGATCTTTGTTTTGATTGGTTAAGTATAAGCAACATGCAGTGAATACCTTTGTTTTCATTTGACCAATGAAAAGTAGGATGAAGTGAAGGAGAAAATATAAGCAGTTACAATAGAGCTCCAGATTAGATTGCCTTAGTGACATGTCTACAATGAGAAAAACTGCTGTCTCAGACAGCCATACTGTTTCTGATGGAATATGAGGCTGATGTACTGCCTCAGTATGCTGGTATATGCTGGTACAAGTAAGGCTACGTTAGAATAGCTACATATGTCTCATTAGGCTTGTAATGGATGTCTGTTAATATGCTATAACGTAATGGATGCTGTAAAGATATAACAATGCTCAGGGAGATTAGCAATAGCAATAGCATGTGTATTTTTATACCGCTTGTCAGCTAAGCGCTCTCTAAAAGGTTTACAATGTGTTAGCTAATTACCCCCAACAAGCTGGGTACTCATTTTACTGACTTGTAGAAGGATGGAAGGCTGAGTCAACCTGGAGCCCGGCAGGATTGAACTCACAACCTTGTTGCTGCAGTACTGGCATTTAACCACTGCACCATCTTGGCCTTTGAATTCCTCTTTAGAGACATGTAATGCCTCAATGGATGGTTATGGATATGATATAAGGGACAGGTAAAATCTTTATGAAATGTATGTATAACACTTTAATAAACACTAGGGTAAATATGAAAGAATCTGATTAACATTATGATGACATAGATAGATGGAAGATTCTAGTATTTAAGCTAATAATGTTCTGCTGTGTGATCTGCAAAGGTGTATTAAAGAGAGACAAAAAGATAAAGGCTCGATCTTATGAAAATGTAACCTACTAATGGCCATATGAGGTAATGTATTATTATGCCCTACATCCAATCTAATGTAATCTGATGAAGCTCGGTGCCAAGAAACTGACATGTCCATGTTTCTCTCTTAAGGAAATTTATATATGTTGTATATCTATAAGCATATATAAATAAATAGCCCAAAAGAGTTCTACAGAGCCTGCTCATTTCCCATATATATATATATATATATATATCTATCCTGAAATTCTAATACTTAAAAATGCTTAAGTGGAGTGTTGATGTTAACTCAGCCTGCCTTGTCTAACCACCATCATGAACTGGCCACTTAGGTGAGCAGAAGTTGATACTGGGACCCCAAACAGAATCCAAATTAGCTGAAAGGTAGCTAGGCCCCTCAAACCCACTGTCAAAGAGATATGGATGAAGAACCACTCCTTGCTTCAAAATAAAGGCAGGACAATTAATTAATTAATTAATTAATTAGAAGTTACCTCACTTTCAACAAGACTTAATAAATTCATTTGTTGATTAACTATCAAATTCTTGGCAACAGCTACCTTACTTTAGTTATCTGCTAACTCATTTTCTTCTTCCCTTAACAAGGCTTAAAAAGTACATTTGCTTTCTAACAGAACTCACTATTCCTGTGAATATATTCTTCTTCATTTTCTACATATACTCTTCTATATATATTCATCTTCTTCACTATTCCTGTGAAGATGATATTTTGCCTCATTTTCATTGCAGGGATGGGTGGGAGTGCAAAGAAGAGAAATGGAAAACAGTGATAAACTTTAATAGGTTTTTAGATCTCTAGTTTTGGATTGCCTTCTCTGACCTGGTAGTCTTCCCAGCACCAAATCCATCCACGCCCAACACATCTGGAACATGTCTTGTTGGGAAAGGCAGCTTTTAAATGACAATAACAGCACTTTTGACAGATCCAATAACAAAATGTGCCATTGAGGATGAAGAGTGGCAATCCATGTATGCCATTCTCTGTAAATACCATGGGCTTTTTGTTTGTTTATTTTTTATTTTTTAAAATGAACAAATCATGGAATGAACTAATTAGCTCAGTTGAATGAAGCAAACTGGTTCATTTGCAGATCCCATTTCTAATATTAACAAACTAATTTCCAAAAACAACACTCCAAACCTCTGTTTCAGCCAAAATGAAAGCATGATCGAAGTCGGTAATGCTTGCATGCCCTGATGCCTCTCTCCAGATGATTCTTTTTCAGCCCTTGGGTCTGGAGGATTTGCTAATTACAGCACTGAACTCAAAGCAAAATGTTTTAATGGTCCATAGTTGTTCTGAGGAGAATGTTCCAGAGGTTTCCAGTGTTTAAGGTATTTTCTTATTTTCAGCTCCAATCAATAGTCATTGAGTTTATGTACCCACACTCATCTTTAACCTAAAACACATTCTTCCCTCTACTAATGTTGCTTCCACTGAAGAATTTGCAGAGAGCAACCACACCGTATCACACACCCCTGTTTTTCCCATATAATAATGCTTCTCCAACAGCTACTCAATACTGGTCAAGCTTCAGCAATTAAAACCCATGCACATTTTCACCTTTCTCTGTCAAGGCCACTGCAGAGTCATTGCTTAAACCCATTACAAACATTTCAATTAAATCTTGAAAAATTGCTTTCCTAGGGCACTTAATTAACAGCTCACCTCCTCCCATTTAGATGCCAAGTAATTTCAATTTAATTAATCCCCCCCCCAACAATAAGAGGGAAAACTATGTATATAAAGAAGGAAAATATCTTTCTACCTAAAATCCAAAAATAAGAAATGCATTTTTGTATTGTGGGGGGGGGGTGGGACCTGTTGTTTTCACAACAAATTTAGCTAAACTTTAGTCTAAATGAAACATTACTCCAAAAAGATTATATACAACAACATATACATGCAATGTTAGACCTACTCAACACAAACTCTGGATCACCTAAGAAAACATCACATCAAACATTAAGTAGAAGTATATGGATGTATGTAGCAGTCCCATATTAAATAATCCAGATGAGGACATCATGCAAGTTCTGGTATGGAAATTTGAAATTGCCAAACAGAGAAATATTCTATATGTCCATGGCATAGTGGTATTATTTCCTTTCCATTGAGGAACAGCTCAGAGTGGACATAGATTATCTGCAGTTTTCTAGCTAAAATGCAAATAAATTTTGGTTGAGATTTTACAACAAGGCAATCCTCTAAATGTCTAAAGTAGTAAGTTTAGATATTTCAACTGACAATGAGGCTGACTGCTGGCCAGTCTAAAGTTAGTCGTTTCCCAAATGGGATGGTTTGCTTCTAAACCTTCTGAATTCAGAAATTTGGTGACATCAACAGAGGAAGTAACTGGGCAAAAATATTGCCTCAGTCAGGAACAGGAAGAATTGTATATGGCCAATATCAAAAACATGTAGATGGAAAACTAGCACTATACCAAAGCAAATAAGAAGTGAAACCTCTGTGATTGATTAATTCTCAGTTTCTTTTTCCTTTTTTTTTTTTACTGTTTTTGTTTTGTTTTGTTTTTTTCCTTGTGGCAACTGTGCCTTCACAGATGTGATGTACACCCATAGTGGTTGAACAGACAAAACATATAATAGAAATGCTCACATACTATGATCTAAATCTGATTTTAGACCTACTTACAAGAGCAGGGACTAACTCTGTCATTAATTTCAAAGGATCAATTCTAATTGACACTAAAACTGGATTTAGCCCTATTAAGTTTGGATAGATAGGCTGGCAAATACTCCATTAATTATTATTATTATTCAGACAAAGTAATACAAGGTATGTTGAAGAAATGGAGGGGTAAACAGTTCTTTCTTGATTTTTCCACCAAATAAATTGTCTCCTGTTTCTCTCCTGGAGAAATTCTTTGTTTGTTTAAGACTTCCTAGCTGAAGAACAGAAAATAATCTTTGAAGAACAGCATTTAGTGAATTAATCAATCAATCAAGTCTCCATATGTTAATACTCATACATCCCAGATTTGTCACATCAAAGGATATCTAGCAGAAAAGCATGTTGCCTAATTAAATTAACTGTATCACAAGTAAACTGTGCTTTTGATCAAGAGAATGCAATTTACTTCTAAGACTTTGCTAGGAAATTTGCTTATTTGATCATAGGGTGGCTGCCCTTTTAGAGATTAAAGGATTTAATCTTGCTAGCTTTCTGGATATATAGTGCATTGTTTCAATCACGCTAATGACCACGCTTTATACTCTTTCTTCCTATGGAGGAACAATTCTGGTTCACAATGATTTATTCATGTAACTATATATGGCCTGTAATAACTGAGAGATATGAAGGCACCATTTTTCATTCACACCAATCCTCTGCTGGATAAAACCTCATCAAACTGTATCCAACTTGTTCTTGACAGGATGTTAAATAACTGGCTTTTTAACCCCACATTAGGCAACTATGGTTTTGCAAGTTGCCTTGCCTATTACCATCCTTTGCAGTTACATTCAGACTGATCAAAAGAATGACCACACACTGTGCTCTGCATATGCAGTACAATATACTCCAAATTTTGTTCTATGCTGAGATGAAATGCTAATCAATAAAAACCCAGGCTTTTTTGTTGGTGTTTGGAAAAATTAGTGACCAAACTTGCATGGAAAAAGGCAATGGTGCCCAGCTTTATTTGGATTTTTAAAAGACCTAATTTTAGACTTTCATCTCACCCAAACTAGATGCAGCACACAGTCCTTGATCAAAGGGGAACAGCAATTCAAGTCAAAGGACAAGAGGGACAGAGGAGGTATACAGTTGTTTAACTCTTTCACACATGGACAATTTCTCAATTCAAAATCCACCCTCCACCACAGGCTGCCTTCCCACCCACAATAGCATGCTATGGACCTGAAAAGTAAATGAAAGCATGGCTTTAGCTTACTTTTAGTATATGCTTATCTGTTCCAGACCACACTACTATGAGGAATTTTACCTAAGCTTGCCTTTCAAGGCAGTCTGGAAACTTCAGCTGGTGAAAAATTCAGCTACCAAATAGGAATGAGCTAATCTGATCATATGATCCCAACATTGATCACATCACCTAATTTTAGCCGTGTTACTAATCCATTCTTTTCTTGATTTAATTTAAAGAACTAGTACCAAACCACAAAACACACAGTGGTTTCCAGGATCATTTATATTCATACAGATCAACTTGGACCCCATGTTCAGTCTCAGAAAGTTTGCTCTTGGGCCAGTCACTATAACAAATCAAGTCAACAAGCCACAGTAACACAACTTTGCATAGATAGACCTGCATGAGTGGAATCCCCCTCCTATTTGACCTTTGGCACCTTCTCTGACAGCCCTTAAGCAGTTCCTAAAAACTCCTTTTTATTTCACTAAAACTTTATTGATCATGTTGCTCCTATATGTTAAAGATTATATATATTATAACCCTATTATAGGTTTATACTCTGTTGGTGTTTTTACTTTGTTTACCTGCTTTGCTTTAGTATTTTATTGCAAGATGCCTTTCAAAGACAGCTTGTCTGAAAAGATGAGGTAGATATATTAAACAAAGATGATTTAAAAAAAAAAAGTAAAATGGATCCAGAACATTCTATAAGTCTTTATAAGGCTTCAGTTCATGAAGCTTCGTAAGAGGAGAGGAAGCTGTTATCAGAAAATGAAAAAGAACAAGGAGGCATGGTGAGACACTTGCCTAAACTTATCTAATTGGCATGTTCTGAACCAAAACATCATCCAAAACACTCTGCAGTGTAATATTCAAATTCCTCCCAATTGTGCAATGCTGAAAAACGTCATGAATGGGGCAAAATGCAGAAGAAAATGCACATATCAAGCATATTCATATATCAATATATACAAACTCATTACATGAGCGGAATTGCTTGAAAAAATGTAGATTTCAGGAAGCACAAATAAAACGTACAAACACAAATGAGCAAAAAGGGCCAACCACAACTAACAGTTCATCTAGTCTTAGCTGGGTCTTCAAATAAGGATTTAGTAAGATAATCGAAATAATTAGTAAGGACCTAGTAAATTCATCCAAATAATTTGAACTGTAACTTGTTTCTGTCCATTTCAAATTACCTCTGGGAAAGGCCCTTCACAGCCTGAAGGTATTCTTAGATTCTCAAAGACTATGCCAGGGAAGCACAATCTCTGGTAGTTTCTACCAAGCTGATAAGACTTCATGTGTAATCCCAGTGGTAGACCACATGTCTCCCATCCATGGACTAGCTTAGCTAAACATGAAGAGATTCAACATGAAGAGATTCAACACTAGAAGGCTGGCCACCAAATGAGCAGTCAGCCAAAAAGGCACTGTAAGGGTGTTAAAGAGTAGTCATCTGCTTTGCTGGAGAGACTATCTATGCTAACAAGATCATTAATTTTCAAGATATCAAAAGAACTTTAAACCAGTTTCAAAATCATAGAGTATTTCAGAAGCAAGAGTGTCACCTAACACTGAATAACAGTAAGACATAAATCTAATCTAACTATGATGAAATGAAGTGTAGATCATGAAAGGTTATGGTAGAAACATCTTCTCCTAATTCCTCTCAAAGGTGCTACTGAAGTCTTCTATGGCTTTTTATTTTAAAACAGACTAATACAGCTGAATATTGAATGACAGTAGCAGTGTGATCTGGAGTCAGGCAAAGGACAGTAAAGACAGCAATTAAAAACAGGTGCTGACATTGGGCGGCATGGATATTTATGATATGACAAAGTTAAAGAGAATGTAGATTTTGAACAATCTTTTTTGAGATGTCACTTATCAAGCAGATGAAATAGATATAAACCCAGACTGTGCCAGAAAATGCCTTTATGGAACTCAAAACAAGAAGCTCATTACAGAAAAGAAACAACAGGCAAATAAAATTGTTAATCTTTCAAGGTCTTTTGGAGAATTACAGAACAGAACATAAATTTAAATCAAAGGAGAAGTTACTTGCCCAGGATATAGTTTTCAATGGTTTTCCTATATACAGTTATTTGAAACATTTAATATAGACAAAAAAGAGTTATGGCTTTGAACAAAAGCAAATCAGATTTTGAATTGTAACTGTGTATAGATGATGAACTTCTGGTTGATAAGAGTATAAACTTCTGTTAAAATTTGATA
The DNA here is from genome assembly GCA_948472985.1 of Iguana delicatissima. Taxonomy (NCBI): domain Eukaryota; kingdom Metazoa; phylum Chordata; class Lepidosauria; order Squamata; family Iguanidae; genus Iguana; species Iguana delicatissima. The sequence continues at coordinate 1,235,333 of CAOKZL010000202.1, forward strand.
TGGAAGATGAACAAGTGAAAGACTATATGGTAACATAGGCTGAAAATTTTGGATACAGATTCGGATGGCACAATGTGGAAAGATATGGTCAAAGGAATTGAAATTTTATGATCTTAAAGAACATTTATACAAACTGATGTATTGTTGGTACATGATGGAAGATAAATTATGTAAAATGTACAATGGCATCTCAAATGCATGTTGGAAATGTGAACAACAAGAAGAAATGCTTTACCATATGTGGTGGACTTGTGAGAAGGCCAGAAAGTTCTAGGATCAAATACATACTTTGATGCAGAGGAACTTAAAGATTAACGTTCAATTAAAACCAGAACTTCTTCTTTGGGGACTTATAGATGAATAGCTGGAAAAGACCCATGGAAGGTTACTTCAGTACACGACCATGGCAGCAAGACTGTTGTAGAACAAAAATGGAAGAACTCAATACGACCTACAAGGAAGGAATGGTTGTTGACACTGACTGACCTAGCAGAGATGGACAAATCATTGGTTTGATTAGAGAAAAATAATTGCAGATATTTCTAAAAGATTGGAAATCCCTCATAGACTTTTTTCAGGCAGGGGGAATGATTTGGTAATTTTTTGATTTTGACAACTAGTAAGATTTGGTTATCAGAGGAAATGAATAGTGCAGTTTTACAGACAGACGTGATTATATGATATGTATGTATAATGGCCAAAAAGAAAGACAGAAGCCATTCTTCTTTGGACTATATTTCTTTTTATATCTTATATTTCTTTCCTCTTTTTCACTATTTTATTTTTTTTCAAAATATCTGTAAAATATATATGTATATATACACACACATACATGCACATACATACACTCTCTCTCTCTCTCTCACACACACACACACACATATATATATACATATATATATATCTATATAAAGATGCCCAGAATGGCTAACTCACAGAAGTTTGAAGTGGAAAGAGTTCAGGGAGAGGCAGAGACTAGAAGTTAAAGCCATGCTGTACAAGTCAAAGCACAACACCCTCCCACGGCTGGGAAGGAAAGGCAAGTTCTCTTTTTCTTCCCCTTCTTTCAAGCTAAAATTATTTAAAATTACTGGCCTCCATGCCAGAAAATGAATCCTTGTTTCATTCTCTCTGATGTACATACTTTCTTTGGTATATCCCAGCTTCAATTCCTGAAAATCCACAATATCACAGTCAATGGGAAGAAAAGAAAGGTATTATTCAAAATTAAGAATGATTGCAATACCACTTCTTTTAGAGCAGTGGTTCTCAACCTGTGGGTCCCCAGATGTTCGTGGACTTCGGCTTCCAGAAGCCCCAGCCACTATGGTAAATGCTCAGGGCTTCTGGGAGCTGAAGTCCATGAACATCTGGGGACCCACAGGCTGAGAACCACTGTTTTAGAGACCGCTCTCACAAAAGTGTCAGCAGATCTCTTGAAAAAGGTAACAGGCACAACAGGCATTTCACCATGATAAAAGCAAGCATAAATGCACGTCTGTTCAAGTGTTCAACATGAAGTGCTTCTCCATTCTGTTCAGAGAATTCAGCATAAATATGAGGCTTTTAAGAGGCACAGATATTAATACTGATAGCTTTAATTTAATATGTCAGTGTTCAATACGTCAGAGATCAACATCAGAAGATGTTGCTACACGTTTGTTTTCCATACTGTGTCAACTTGCACCTGATTTGTTAGTCAAACATGTAGAGAAAGGAACATAAAAACAAATGGAGGCAAAGTGAGTTAGATATTGAAGCTTTCCTGCGAAGAATGTTAAATACACAGCATAGTTCTAGAAACCTCAGATTTATATCAAGATACACATACTGGTTTTGAACAGAGTACTTCAAGAATAGGTCACAATATATTTTTTTAAAATCTTATGCTGCAATCTTGCATCCATTAAATCTAGGTGGAAGCCCCACTGAATTCAGTGGGACTTGATGTCTGAGTGGGTACATATATAATTGCACTGTTAAATATAACATCTGCTCAATTTCCATGGAAAATCACTATTCTCCCTTTTAGACTGTTTGTAGTTTTTAAAGAATCAGTGCCTATAAGCACAACCACAGATGTAATCCTGCTCTAATCTGTGATACTCATATTTGGAGCCATTCATTCTGTGCTCACCTGCCATGAAGATGAGTGCAATCACAATTTTGTTAGAAAAACAAATACCAATAGTATTAAGGCTACAAATATAGGATTGTCCCAAGCTATGCTGTACCTACATAATAGAAACAGTTCACTTAATTGTTGGTAAAATGTCTAACACACAAGCAATTTTTGTAGGAATGTTTAACTGTTTTAAATTGTTCTACCAATTTTTGACATGCAAAGCATTCAGGAACGCTACCATATGCACGATTGATGAAAATCATGATTTTCACATCTCAGTCTAACTGTTACAATAGAGCAAATAAGGCCATAATGCTTTGTTTGGATTGCACCACTTCAGAATCCAAGCGGGCACTTGTACAACTGAATGTTCCTTCATACCAAATCAGCCAAATCCCTACCTTGCACCCAGGAACTTGGATGTCAGAAAGAAGGCTATATAGAGTCCTCTCCACTTTTAAAAATATGATTTCCTAAAACTGAAGTGCCACATTCTTTTGAATAGGCTCTAGCACCAGGAGATATCACAATAAACCCTTAACACTTAAACCTCATCAGTGTGGGTGCCTTTATCTGGATAACAGCATTCCTTCCAAGCAAGTGTATTGAGAATTGATGTCACATGCAAGGTGAAGGAACTAGCGCATCAACAGAAAGAGCTGCACTCCCAACCCAAAAGGTACATCTATAAGGAAGAAAGTGTCTAAATACCTTAAAGGCACCAGATCCCATCAGATCTTGGAAGCTAAGCAGGGTCAGCCCCCGTTAGTGTTTGGATGGGAGAATGAATACCAGATTCTGTAGGCTATATTCCAGAGGAAGAAACTGGCAAAACATTTCTGAATAGTTCTTGACTAAGAAAACCCTATGAAATTCATGGCATTGCCATAAGTTGACAGGAGACTTGAAGGTAAATGGACACATAAGAAAAAATGAGACCATCTCTGAACCTCTGGCTTAAAATTTGCTAAGAGATACATTTGAAAGTGCAGCTGTGCAGATCACTGCAACAGTATTTTCTTCTGTGTGTCACAGAAGGAAGGCTTACTGTGTGAACATACAAAAATGTTTGGTTTTGTTTCTAATGGCTTGGAAGAAAGTTTGAATAACCAAGTGGAAAATTACACAGAGGATTTAGGAGCACTATAAGAAAACATAGAAAGACCCTAAAGAAATTAGCAAACCAGTGATTATGATGACCAGTGAAATTCAACCAAAGTGAGTGCTTAAGATATTGCACAGCAGATTGAAAGAGAAAATTTATTAAGTCAAATACATGCTGAGTTTGTGCTTTAATAAATTCCAGCTCAAGCATCCAGAGGCTCTCAAGCAAAGCCACCTGACTACAATTGTGAACACCTCCATGAAGCCATCTGTTCACTACACAACAAAGAGAGTGTGCATGCATACATGCATGTGTCTATGGATAGCACAATGCAAAAAATACAGTACCAACAAATCAATTACATTACATCCTAGATTTCTACATTACCTTGCTCCTTGCATCTTCACAGCAGAGATAACAGAATTAAACTACCAATAACTGGTATCACCACAGTTTCTCACAGACTTGACTCAGTCATAACTTTGTTTAGCTCCTAATGCTCATCTCTGTCAACAACAACTGAATTACCATTCTTCACAGACATTCTTTAATGTTGACCCCTTCTACTCAATAGACCTCACTTTGTCACAGACCACCTGATCACATAATCTTTTTGTCTGGTTGATTCCTTCCCTACTTGAGAAGAAAATAAAAGTCCTAGTGAAGGAAAGGACTGCTTGGTGCTGGATTGCTCTCCTCCATCTAGGTTTATATGCATCTTTCCTCCACCCCTCTGATGCATTTCTTAAAGAGGAGGCCACTCTAAGCAGCTTTCATCCTAATCTGGTGCAATGGGATAAATGTAGAGAAAGGGAAACCAATTTATAATCGCCAGAGGCAATATGGCAATTTCTCTACACACAATCCTATCAGTATGTGTATACCAACATTACAAGCCTTCAGAGAACTCTAAGAAAACAGACCACCATTTTTCAAATGCTTACCTGGAATCACTGCCAAAAAAATGGCTGAATCATAAAAAAGGGAGTTTTTCATAAGTAAAATTAACTCAGAATACGGCAATGTATATGATTACCACGGCTAGAATCATATATGCAAAATTATGGAAGAATGAGCAAATTCCAGAGACAGAAGATTGGCTGATAAAGCTTATAGAATTTAAAGATCATTCTAGACAGAATGACTTGGTTGCTAGAAGGGAAACAGCAAAGCAAGAAGGGGGACGTGTGGAATCCAATTGAGAATTACATTTTTAAGTGGAAAAATGACTTAACAAAAAAATAAGAATAAGATAAAGGAAATCTAAATGCTATTATAGGTAATTATACTATGACAAAATGTAGTAGATCAGTTTACTTGATAATATATTGATTTTTCTAATTTACTGATGAAATGATACGACTTGCATAACAGACTGTCAGAAAATTAGAAAAGTAATCGAACATTTAAATGGCAGACACCAAATAAACAGAAGATACTATTATGTAGTACATGAATATAAGAAACTATTTAAGTAAGAAAAGTGAGGAATGATATAAGTGTTGATTATAAACTGAACTATGGGGATGTATGGAAGTGTGATACAAAGAGACAAATTAAAAGCGCAAATCAGAGAGAATAAAAAAAGAGGCTAAATTAGAAGAGGGTTTTTTCCCCTTCAAATAAAAATTGTGTGATTATAATGCATAAGTTAAGCGAAGAAAAACATAAACTTCAAAGTTTAAGATGCATACCTACTATGACTCTCTCTGATTTTATGCTGCTATATATCGATACAACTTTATTCTAAACATTGAGTATTCGTTTGTCTTTCATCTTATGCAGTAAAATCGATACATTTAGTTGTTGCTTGTATTCTAGATATGCTAGATGTATTGTATTTTCACATTCATTCTTCTCTCCAGCAGCCTTTTTTCTATTACTTTGCTTTTTATTCTCATTGTGTTTTTTTTAAATTTTATTATTGACCTAATAAAGAATACCTATACCTATACCTATGTAGACTATGAAGAATAAGAATATGGCAATGTAAGAGTTTGAGCTTATTAAGGTGGTCGATAAACGTATGCTAGTTTATGACAAATGCAGAAACACTCCACATAACCAACTGAGCTATGAAGGTGCTAGGCCCATGATTTTAACCCTCATCCAGTGAGATAAAAACCTTCCACTGTCTGGAACACTTTCTGATCTCAATGAGAATCCCAATGTATTGCAACATTTCAAATGGCCATGTTTACAAAGAGTGTTTGCGGGTGCAGAATCAAGGCTATACTTCTCAATACCCAGAAACCCAAATACAGATATAACATATTCACATTAAGTGCAATGTAGCTGTCAGTCCTCCTTATTTTGCAGCTCTCTTCCCTGTCCATCTGTCTGTCCGTCCGTCCATCCCTCTATCCAACAAAATGTCTGAATTTTTAAAATGCTGCTGCTATTCTCTGCAATTCAAAGTAACATAAACCATTTTTTAAACCTCACCTCAAAATGAGGAGGCAACTATACACAGTAAATAAAAAGAACTCTTGTTACTTATTTGCAAGAAGACCTAAAATTAATAGTATTGTGAGACAATCCCAATGCAAAAAAATTGCCTCTGTTAAGGGAAATGTCCCCCAGATAAAGACCGTTCTTTGTTTCAGTTACTCTATGCACATGTCGATTATGTCATTTCAGTCCTGTCATACCGCTTGCACATGTTTGCACACATGGTGTGCTGACTGCATGTTTTCCTATCCATTGTGCTACTGTAGAAACAGTAGCAGCGGAAAGGAAGGCACAGAATATTCAACTGAATGGTGCCATTGTACACTGTATTAGCAGTCTTTCTGTCCTAAGCCTGTGGGGAAAAAATGTCTTCCACCACATTTATTGCCAGTGTGGAAATATGGTTCAAGCTAATGTCCTGACACTGTATGCAAACTGGAATTCCTATGGTGTGCCAAGCTGCCTGTCCAGATAAATGTTTCTCTTCAAAAAAAGATGTCTCAAAAATGCAGCAACACCACATTTTTATGCCATATTTTCTTAGTTTATTTGACACATACTACTGGAATGGGCATTTATCTCTGCACTCAACCATCTGTTCATCAATGGTTAAATCCAAAAAAACCTGCAGTTTTCAAAGCTGCTTGGTGAACACAGATCAACGTTGTTTTCTGTCTGTCTTTAGTTGGGTATGGTAAGGATTTGGTTCTCTTTTGAACCCAGCTTCTCACAGTCATGTTTTGACCACAAAATGGTATGCCCCAATATGTTACATTGTATGGGACACAATAATATGTGAATGACAAAATACAACAGATTTCTGGGGTAATTCTGTATTTTGTTTACGGAGACTATTTATGGCAAGTGACTGAAACATAAGGACATTTTTACCACTCTCCAGGTGCCTATGCTGTAAAATTCCCATGTTGTAGATCAAGTTCTGCCTGAATTCTAGGGGGGAAAAGTGGCTCCAAGGAACTAAAATGTCCTGTCTAACTGTATAAAGTTGAAACACAGTATAGCCTACATATTCTGGTGTGCAGGATTTAAAGCTCAAAAGACAGACCCCTGGATAAACGGTCTTGAATACCAGCGGCTTGCTAGCTAGCAGTGCCTTTTCTCTAGTGATGGAAAGAATATTCACAATTTTTTTTTCAGTTGAAAAATGGGTTTCTCAGCAGTTACAAAACCCCACTGGGAAAAATAATAGACCAGTGAATATTTTGTGTGATTTTCTCTGATTATTCAAATGTCCTAAATTGTTAAGAAGGAATTATTCCACAGAGAAAAAGGCATGGTTTTCTGTGCAAAAAATCTTCATGTTTTTATCCACAGAACAGTTCCTCTGCAACATTTCAGGATGTTTGAATAAGGGGAGAATACTACAGACAAATACCCATTTTCTCACATACTGGGGAGGAAGCTACCATGATTAGGATCTTCACATGCAAGGATGAAATAGTCAAATATTTACATCTCTACTTTGCTCAGTGCTTTCTTTTATGGTAGCAAAATCCAGTTTGTGGCAAGTGAGAATTATGTCGGTGGTTATCCTAGTAAAGTAGCCCACACATTCCTTTCCTGCTTAAAATTGCATACACCATCATTTGCTCATGACTAAGGAAGACCAGCAATACGTCCCGTAGTTCTTCAAGATATTGTTGTTGTGTGCCTTTAACTCATTTCTAACTTACAGCAACCCTTATGCAAACCTATCACAAGGTTTTTTGGAGTGTATGACACATGCAAGATCACCCAGTGGGTTTCCATGCCCAGCAGGGAATCATACCTTGATCTCCAAGGTTGTAAGTCCAGCACTCAAACCACTACATAGGTTCTACCTGTTCAAGATATAACCTTCAGAAAAGGATAGAGCCAGTCCAACTCCACAGAAAGTGTAAGTGGTTATTCCTCTTCTATTCCTCTTCTATTTCAAGGTGGTTATTCCTCTTCTATGTTTTTCAAATTACGATCTTCAAACAATATTTTAATTTCCTGTTTCTGCAAAGTATCAATCACTGAAAAGAAAAATGTGGCTGCTATTGGCCCATGGTACAAAACTTAGGCCCTTTCCGCAGTAGCCTCCCATCCCAGCATGGGGACAGGAGAGGAGCGGGACCGCAATGATGCTTCTGCATGATGTCATTGCAGTTCCGCTCCCCTCCCGTCCCCAGGCAGTGCAATCACAGATTAAATCACTGGTGGGTTTTCTCCATCAATGACCTGCAATTGCACCACCATCCTGCACTTACCTGTGCTGTAGAAGGCCCGGGAGCACAATGGTGGTGCCTCCTGCCCCAATGCAGCCTGGGAAAATACCCAGCTGCACTGCAGAAGAAAGAGGTGTGTCCATTGCACTCCCTTCTACAGGGAGCTGGTCCAGTGTGAAGGACAGTGCTCCCATTGCAAGAAGACAGGGTAAAGAAAGGGCCTTACTCTCCTATATCCACCTACTGTCACCTCAAAATCTACAACAAAGCACAAGGCACAACACAAACCATCCTCTGAACCATGTGATATGCCTCCTTCACTATTAAGTAAGATTACGTACCTGTAACTATAAAAGGCAGTAAAGCACTAGTTATGCCACAAAAAGAGTGATAGTGACATTTAGAATGTAATGTATACTTCCATGATTATTATATAAGTTACCAGTAATTTCCAAATTTCTATACTTCTCAGAAAGCTCCAGTTGGCAGACCTCCCTATTAGTTCCTGGTAAATTTAGGTTGGCTGCCATATAACATGTGACAGGCTGCCATATAACAATCTTAGAAATTACCTCTAAAAAAACAGAAATGCTCATTTTTCTCAGGTGCAGCTTAGAGCAGCTGTATGGATTGCCATAAGCCAAAGGTGCTCCACACTGAAAGCTGCCAGTAATGAAGAAAGTGTTTAGTTGCGATGTGGTTTGGTGGTGTGGAGAAGAAACCTATTAGGAATGCATTGGCTGAGACCACCAATCTAATTTTTAAACCTGAACCTAAGCCAAAAGAGAACCCACACAGAAGTCAAACACATTACGCTACTAAACCACCAAGTCCCTTGATTCTATTCAGTTGTGATAATCATCAACAACAAATCACCTTTACCAACGGACGGTTATGAATAGTGCTGCCTGTTGGCTGACACCCAACACTTTTACAAGGCTATGCAGTTTTAATAGTTGACAGCATACGTGCAGAAAAGCAGACAACTAAAAGACATTAAAAGCACTAATGTCTTCATCAAAACAGCAGTGGAAGGTAAGAAAATCACTCAGATGATGAATTGTTGATTCAGTTAAAAAGTATTCAATGCACTTGCTGTGTCATTTTTGCTGCACAAGGTATTAAAGCTTCTAGTGGAAATAATCAAGCTCTCAATGTCTCCTTTCACAAAACAAATGATAGAATGCTAGATTATGAAAGAAAAGCTCTTAGGCATTCAGAAATACTTTGGAACTTATCACAAGACAAAACTGGTAGCCACCAGTGCACAGTAGAGACTAAAAGACAAAACTACATTATCAGGAAGCCTATAGTGTGAAGCTTGCATATGACATTGATGCACTAAGTTGCCCCAGGTACACTATTTTCTCTCAGCTCTCAACCAGCAATGGTGAAGGTGCTAATACCAACATACACTACAGGGCTGTTATATGTATTGCAACATGATTTATGGATTTAAATCAGGAGTGGGCAACTGCACGTACAGCAGTATTCATTTTTCCATCCTTCACCCACCCAGCAGCCTGCAACAGCATGTCGCAGTGCACCTAAAGTGATGCAATGTCATTTCTGGCCTTCATTTTGGCTGTTTTGCTGTCATTTTTTTTTATATATTTATCATAGCATCACAGCATCATAGAATTATAGAGCTGGAACTGACCACAAGGGCCATCGAGTCCAACCTCCTGCCATGTAGGAATACACCATCAAAGCATTTCCAGCAGACGGCCATCCAGCCTCTGTTTAAGAAGGAGACTCCATCACACTCTGAGGTAGCACATTCCACTGTCGAGTTACTGTTACTGTCAGGAAGTTCTTCCTAATGTTTAGATGGAATCTCTTTCCCTGAAATTTAAAGTCATTGCTCTGTGTCCTAATCTCTGGAGCAGCAGAAAACAGGCTTGCTCTTCCTCCATACGACATCCTTTTAAATATTTAAACATGGCTATTGTGCCGCCTCTTAGCTTTCTCTTCTCTAGGCTAAACATACCCAGCTAAGTCTAAGCTAAGCCTCTCCTCATATGGAATGGACCTTCTACCATTTTGGCTGCCTTCCTCTGGACACACTCCAGCTTGTCAGTATCCTTCCTAAACTGTAGTGCCCAGATCTGGACACAGTACTCTAGGTGGGGTCTGACCAAAGCAGAATAGGGCAGTATTATCACTTCCCTTGACCTAGACACTATACTCTTGTTGATGCAGCCCAGAATCACATTGGCTTTCTTAACTGCTGCATCACACTGCTGACTCATGTTCAGCTTGTGGCCTAAGACTCCTAGATCCTTTTCATGTGTAGTGTGGTCAAGCCAAGCATCACCCCATCATATATCTGTGCATTTCATTTTTTCTGCCCAGATGTAATACCTTACCCTTCTCCCTGCTGAAATTCATTTTGCTAGTTTTAGAGTTAATTAGATTTATATTGTGTTTGGGGGAAGTTTAGAGAATCTTGGGAGAGTTAGGGAAACAAACCACATTTTTTAAAAAAGTAGTTTGTAGCCTTCTGGGGGCTTCTGAGGGGCTGTACTTGGGAGTACCATGGACCTCAATTTGTCTAGCCTGATTTAAATGCTTTAAACATTTAAAATTTTACTATTGTAAATTATATTTACATAAATTCTATTTATACAAGTTACGTTATTGTACAAATTGGAAACTAGTACATCTTAAATCTTAATAAACTTTTAATACAATGTAACAAATTGGTGAAGAGGCAATTTCCAAGTATGATATGATCAAGGTCAAGAGCAATAGCTGTGTTCAAAATGGAGCTTGTACATTACAGTACACCCTCCACACCCACAAGGGATAGAGACACAAATCCCTCATGAATGTCAAATAATCGCGAATAGAAAGCCCTCCCTACAGGCTTCTGCCCAGCAGGTGCACCTACCCGGGGGCGGGGGCAGAGAAGCAAGGAATAGGCAATCGCCTTCCCTGCACCTTCCTGCCACCCGTGCGAGGTGCACCGCTGGCTGCGGTGGCAGGAGGAACGCAGGGAACTGGTGATTGCCTTTCCTAGACCTTCCTGCTGCTGGTGCGGGGTGCACCTGCACCCATGGTGGCGGCAGTGAGAAGAGCACAGGGAATAGGTGATCGCCCTCCCCGGACCTTCCTGCCCCCTGTACGGGCGCACCCACACCCGCAGCAGCGGCAGAGGAGGCGACAGGAGCATGGGGAACTGGTGATTGCCATCCCTGGACCTTCCTGCCGCCAGCACAGGGCATGCCTGCACTGGGGGCAGGGAGAATGGGAGAAGCAAGTGGGGTGGGAATGGGGTGGGAGGGGGAGAATGGGGGGGCAAGCAGGCACCCTGTGAATAATCAAATTAGCAAAAGTGAAATTCATGAATGTGGAGGGAGAACTGTTGTTCTTAAAAATATGAAATATGTTCAACATAAAATGGCACTACCCACTGCAAGAGGAATTGCCTTACAGTTGCCATAAGTCAGAAGTGACTTGAACAGAACAACACCAACAAAATATAACCAGAATTAAGGCATGAAACATTTGCAGCTACAGGAATAGTGATGAGGATCTAAGGGAGGAATGAGTCAACACAGAGGTGTATAAAGATAGAAGTGTATAAACAAAAGTTGGTATAAACCAAGTTTGCTGTATAAACAAAGTTGAGGAAAGCTTTGTGCCTCTTTGAGCACAGTGGCCTTTCCTACTGAGTAAATATGAACCAAACTGCAGTTTAATGCAAGTATTCTCCATCTTTCATATACAGTCAGTAAAAGGTGCACACTTATATTCACTGGACATTTGTAGGCCTAGTTTATACCAAGGTAATTGCTAGACAGACAGCATGAATCATAGAGTCATAGAATCACAGAATCATAGAGCTGGAAGAGACCACAGGGCCATCCAGTCCAACCCCCTGCCGTGCAGCAACACACATCAAACCATGTTGTGCTTTGGGTGTTGTGCTTTGAGTGTTGGTCTAGTCTCTGGAGACCAGGGTTTGAATCTCTGCTGACTACAGAAACCACTGAGTGACTTGGGCAAGTCACATTCTCCCACATTTGCCTCAGAGGAAAGCAAAGGCAAATCTCCTCTGAACAAATCTTGCTAAGAAAACTCCATTATAGGGTTGTCTTAAGATCACTATAAGTGGGAAACGTCTTGAAAACAGACAACAACAACAACAACAACAACAACAACAACATTTGCTTGCACAAGAAGCTGCATGTAGGCTGCTGTTTGCTGTGGCAGATTTTTCTCTTTATTTCTACACAAGCATTTATTTCAAATATATTTATCCTACTTTTCATTCACAGGGACTTCCTTTTAAGTTAGCTAACAAGGGCATTTTAAAAAGATTACCAGCAACATCTATAAAACCACACTACAGCAACTGAAACCCAAATAACACACAATACAAATGCCATCTGAATACAGTTACCCATTCACTGTGTACCAAGAGGAAAAAACAGGATAGCACAGTGGTTTGATTATCTGAAAAGAACTAGAGAGACAAAGGTCTAAATCTCCACTCCATAAAGTTTATTGTGTGACCTTGAGCCAATCACAACTCTCAGCCTATCATACCTCATACCTCATGACAAAACAGACATGTCCCTCAGCAATTTAGAGAAAAGTCAGGATGTAAATGCAATAAATAGCCAAAAAGATAACTTCTACTGGAAATTCTACAGCATTGGCACCAAAACTGAAAAGCTCCTATTCCTAGCATTCTCTTACTACACCTGAGATGGTGAGATAATATAGAGCAGGACCTCTAAGTGACGCTCTGGAGGCATGAGGAAAGGAGGTATGACAGGTAGTTCCCCACAATAGTTTCTTTCTGAGGCTGAGAAATTGGTTCACAGGGAGGAAGAAATAATCTTATTCACTACTAAGTGGCACATGATATATGCTTAAGGCCAGAGATGTGTAAACATTATTTCTGCTATTTAATATCTTTCACTTCAGTTCTAATAACATATTGAAAATCTACAGATTTATACTCAGATTAGGCATATCTCTGTAATTCTGTGGGTGACTGCGACAAAGTATGATACACACACATACACACACACACAAAACACAGGGATACAGAAAAGCCCCTGACAACATTTATATGAACAGATATTGTGGCTTCCATGTGAGTTATATAGCGAATCCACTCTCAGTTTCAATCCAAATTTTAAAGGCATTATCCAAACTGCTAGCCTGTTTTGAAAATAGCGTTCTATATCATGGACAGGTCTTTTAAAGATTTCACCAAAATCCAGAATACACCAGCAGCATGGAGGCCACAAGCAGCCTCTACTACCAATTTGTACTTATGTCTTTTGCAGTACACTGGATTCTTCAGAAATCAAAGAGAAGACATGAGGATCCCAGGGGAGAGGGGGTTAATTACATTTTGCCTGCCAAAACAAAGAGAATAGATACAAAATAGCATCGCTCCAAAATATATCACAGCTGTGTTAAATTTCTTTGAAAGGATTCTGTGATACATAAATGCTTTTTGTTGTTGTGTTAAAGAGGGAGCGAGGAATCAAATCCTTGAAGTAAAATTTAATAAACCAGGAAACCTGATCTATATACCACATAATAAATTAGTTAGCAGCCACAAGGAAAAAAGCCAACAGACCCATCTCCCTTACTCATACATTTTAGTTTACCAAGGCAATGATAGCAAAATCAGCCACAATTATGTTAAATATTTATTGATAAATCCATTAATATTTTCCCTAGATACTGGAGTGCTTCAGAGGAGAGCAAAGCATGAAAACTTTAGCTTAGAGCTCCCTCTTCCTTTCTTTGCTGGGATTTCATTTCTGCCCTGTAAGTAACCTGCTGCAAGATTCTTTAAGCACATGCTTCCGAAATGAATTTGACAGTGCAAACAGCTACTTCAGTAAACAATATGGAATCACTGTTGGGTTAATTCTGTCAGCAAAATTATTCTGTCATTGCAGGACTACTCACAATGCCATTTCAAACTGCTCAAGCCACTTCTTCTTCAGATCTTTTGTTTTGCAGTACAGTTCTAGCCCGTTTTGTCCTTGTATGTGGATGAGGTAGAAGCCATAAGACCACTGTTGAAATGAGAAGGAATTCCAAAGGTTATCTGTCAAGACTTCACATACAGCAGTGCTACCAAACATTTTAAAGCCAAATATTGCTAATTTCAAGATCACCCAATGTCTAGCAGAAAAAAAATACTGCAGTTCTTTGAAACATTCACAGAACTTTGAATATATTTCAGCACATTTATAAACATTATGTAGAACAAGGTGTAGAATTCATGGCCTGTATCAAATTACCAATTCCAGCTAACACAGAATTGCTGAATTAACTGCTGAATGAAAAATCAACACTTATATGAATCTCACTGCTTCAGTGGGATTACTCTAGTTGGAACTGTCAACTGGATTTAAGCCATGACTGTACCTCTTCAGACTTCTGGTGGGGTCATTTCCAAACGCAACACAGACACACACAGACATGCATACAGACTCACATCTCCTATAAAAAATGAAGTAACACAGGGAGTTTCTGCTTAAATAAATGTGGAAATGGATGCTTGCAAAAATTTTAAATACTACAAAGAGACACAAATTTCAGTGTTCTCATGGAGGGATGTTTTCTTTACCTTTTTATTCTCTTTATCTGTGGTAGGATTGTTGGTTATTTTGTATTCCTGAAGATCAATTATATCCTTCATTTCATAATTATCACCTCGCCGTTTGCAAACAATTACAGCTAAGTCAAATAGGAAGATATGCCTATGAAAAAAGAAAAATATAACAAGACTCAAGAACTTGAGATATGCAAGCCAAAATATTATCTTGGAAAATTTCACTTGCAGCATGTCTCAATTAAAAGTTAAAGTCAGATCAGATTGAGTATGTCAGACCTTGAATTCTGACTGTTTGCATCCAGTTGTGAAAAGTGGATTGTCAATTGCTATGTAAGTCATTTGTCGCACCATTCTGTGCATTATTACTACGAAATAAATCATCTCTGCTGAATAGTGTTTACTTTCTAGTAAGTGTGCTGAGCACTGCAGCCTTACACGTCTAGGAAGCCACACAATGGTTTGAGTCTTGACAACTGTCAAATATCAAATGCCATCAGGTATTAGTTATGTATGATTACCAGTCTTCCAAAAGCAGTTGTCAAATTTGAAATACCGTTGGACATCAGTTGTCAAATGCTAAATATCATTGCATGTCAGCTATTTAAAAACAGTCAAATATTAAATACCATTGTTGCATGCTAGCTATGAAGCTACAAGAAGGAACTTAAGATCAAGGGCAGAGCATTTTTAGCTGCTCTGCCCTGTCCTGGCCCTGCTTTTGGAAGTCTAAAAAGGAAGTACTACCTGAAGTACTGCCACTAAAGGAGGGTGTCCTTTTGCTCATAGATTCAGAGGTGAGGAACCACAGTGGGTGATGTACTGTAAAATAGGACCTTGCTGGCACCTAAAAAGAATGTCAGAGGAAGCCTTACAGTATCATCTTTGGCTAGGAAAGGAAACCTCTTCCCAGGTGACTGGCATCCCTGGGGAAGCACACATTGTCTTCAATGGATATTCTTCAAGTCTGACTGCAGGCCCAGCCAAGCAGCATAGAAAAAGAAAAGGCATAACCAGGAGAAAAAGAAGTAGGGCGAGGATATGAGCATGCTCTTCTCCATCTGATGCAGCTCAAACTCCATTCTGTTTTGGTGCTTGGTGGCCTTAGATATGTCCCTGAGTGATTTTTTCTGAATCAGGGGAAGAATGAGGGTTGCTCTTCAAAGAGTGTTGACTCATAGTGGGAGGTAATGTCTTGAGATTTAGTTATACCAGGTGACTTGAAGTGCAGTCCAATATATTGAATTTATTCCCACTTCTGGATGAGTTGGAAGGTTCCTGTTTCTTTCATCGGACTACCCTCGTTTGCAAATGCAACTGTTAAATGACAAGCTAATCCAAGTTGAGATTTCCACCTTTCATGAATTAATCTGACTTAATTGTGCCACCAAGGTCTGAATGTAAATGTGGATGAACTTAGACTCTCCCTCCTATGCCCACCTGAGTATTTAGTTCAAAACCAAATTAGAATGGAGGGCTGTAAAGGGGAAGATGCAGTAGTCCATAAGATTTCTATCTCCCCCTCCAAGCTTCCTGTCTGCAGCGGTACTATCTGGAAGCTTTCAGGAGAGAATGAACATTTTCCTACTATACCATTCATTCAGCATCATTCCACCTTAAATTGATTGAAATAGTCTCAGATTTATTGGTGGGATACTTCTAAGATGCCCATCTTGTGGAACTTCAGAATCCAGAGCCACCTTGTTTAGAATAGCTGTAGATTTCATGGCTATCTTGCAACCATGGGGCTGTCCATTATGTTGTCAACTTAACACATATTATCAAAGCATCCTCTAGATTTCATTTTATTGGCTGAACAAGAAGATGATCTGAAAGTGTTATATTTGCCATAGGTTTCTTTGTCACCATTATATGACTTCTGGGTGAGGTCTATGTTCTCTGCAGTTTCACCTCTCTGCAATAGTGAGTTCTTAACATGGTCCAACCCCAGTGTAACACATTCTGAAGACTCTGAGGAGTTTTCCAGCATGCCTGGCATTTCTCACAAAGCTGATGCTGCCCTCTAATTCTCCCAGGTATGCACTTAAACTAAGGGCAACAAAGCAAGCATGAAAACATATGTAGAGAAGAACTCACGATGAGTCAGATCAAACATTTCTGACCTATTCTGTGGCAATGAGGAAAGCAAAGGAGCAATGCTTTTCCTCTGCCACTACGTTCACTCATCCAGCACAGCTTTTCTAAGGGGTGCAGCCTTTTGTAATCTGCTCCAGGTGGAAATGCAGTGGCATCATGTGACATACTTTGGTAATAAAGTCATTCGCATCCATGAGCCTTGGACTCAACACCTCTGTTTTCAGTGGAGATGTCCAGAGCATCATATAGTCCAGTCCTGCTGGAACACTTTCAGTTACCAGAATGGGTCTTGATCAAGCCTCTTCGTAAATCTAGCAGGGAGAAGTTGACTGCATGGAATCATGGTTTGTAATTGCCTCACAGAGAGAGTCCCAACTTCTTTAAAAGAAAGTGTAATCTAATTGTTCCTGAAGAAAACTTAGCATGGCCCTGGAAGGTTATCAAATATTAGAGGTAAGTGGCTAACATTCCTTTCCTGGGGAACATATCTGACAGCAGTGCCTGGACAACTGCAGTCAGCCTTAGACAGATTATCTAGAACCATTTCAATCAGACTTGAAGTCTAATTAGGTTACAAAGTGTCTTTGCTATGCTGTGGGATGGCACATAGTAACCCTGATGATTCTCCTAGACCCCTTAGAAGCTTCAGATACCTTCAGACATAGCATCCTACCGAATATTTTTCTGAGATAGGTGTGGGAGGCACCACTGGGCAATGGCTCCATTCTCACTTGGAGAAAGATTGTGTCAGCAGATTATTGTTCTTTTGATACTTGTGCTCTGGAATGCTGAAAAAAATGTATTCTTTTTCCATGTTTCTTAGCTGAATTACTATACAAGATCAATCACAATTTTGGCTGAGATGTCATCATATGTACATAACAACCAGTTCTTCCTCTGTTGCAATTAGATACAGCTGAAGTGGCAGATATGCAGAATCAGGGCTTAGGTGTAGTAATAGACTAAATAAGGAGGAACAAACTGAGACGCAGTTCAGAGAAAATAGAGATTCTAGTGGTGGGTGTTTCACCTACACAGTTGATTCATATTTAACCTATTGTGCAATGAGATACATTTCCCTTCAACAATTAGGTCCACAGTTTGCTGATGCTTTTGTATCCACTGTCATTAGAAGCTTAAGTGTCATCAGAAACTGAAGTGATGACAGAGCTTGGAACAGTTCCAGAGAGATGATCACCTGGCACCTTTTCATTAAGCCAGAACTTTTAAACAAGATTGCATTTTAAACACTGTTTTAACATTTTTTAAAAAATATGAGCTGCTAATTTGTTTCACCTATACTTGAAGAAAGCTTTATGTTATTTTAACTCTTTCCATGTCTCATTATTTTTGAAATACCATAGTTGTTTTACTTTTGGCTCTGTAAGACATCAGGTGAACATCTGGTGATGGACATCCATATACACCAAATAAATAAATGATGGACTGTAGAAGATAATCTGCCAAATGTTTTCAAACCATTCTAGCCATGAAATACTGAAATGAAATATTGCAGTCTGGTACTAAAGTCAAGCTTCTGGATATTAAAAGAATACTTCAAAACAAAATCCACAAAGAACAATTTTAGTTGGAGAGGAGCCTCATCAATAAAATATTATCCTGTTGCCCCCCAAAGGAGACTAACATTTTATCATTTTCTTCGGGGAACACATGAACAGTGGGGAACAAGCACAGTAGATACTTCAAAGAAAGTAATCCTCAGCAAAGTATGTAGCATGATTATCCCAAGGTAGCGGAGCAAATAGCAGTTATTCAGCAAAAGGCACTCTTCTCTTGAGGGATTATGCCCTTTTGGAGAAAACTCACTCCCTGCTGCCCCAGCAGCACTTTTTGCCATGTAAAAACAAATCTTACAAAATCCTAATGCATTCCATCTTTATTTGAAGTAGGGAGATCAATAAATAATGTGAAGGCTGGCAAAGTATAGTGCAGTCACAGGCGTTTCATACACATGAGTTTATCCAATGTAAAAGATTATCTCTTACATTAAAATACAAATTCAGACACTTCTCACCTATCTTGCCTTGCCCGTTTGTCCAAGGTTGTTATCCTTATTTCACCGTCCCCTTGTGGTCTTCCATACTGTAAAAGTGACTGGTTCTGAAAATGTAGAAACTGCATTAATTACTTAAAAGATAGTTGGCAGTATTTGTTCCTTGGCTAAAACCTTGGAGGAGGTAGTGGCAATCACAGAACAGACACATAATTCAGCTATTTAATCATATATAAGTCTGAAAGCAGATGACACACAAAATCACAGGACCTGCAGCGTCTTCCACATGTTTCATGCCCACTCTCATAATGGAACTATGATACAAGCACACACATCCATATCAATTTTGCCTTTCTGCACTCAGTTTTTTATAGCCTCTTCATCCTCCAGTCCAATCCTACCTTACATATCTCTTGTGATCATTTAGATGAGCCACCGCAGACTATAGTGTAGAAGCAAGCAGTAATATCATCTTTTGTGACCTCGCTATAGTTTTTCACAAGCATCCCCCAAACACCCAAGCATCCACTTGTGCATTCTAATATGACTGTCCAGGCCAAGCCTTGGTAACAACTAGATTTCCCTATGTGGCTCTGTAGACTTGATCTAGCTGTTTCTATTCATCAAATGCCCTGTTCCTCTTCTCAGCTTCCTGCAAAACTGCTTCTCTTCCCAGTTACCCAGCCACCTTATTAACCAACTTATAGATTCCCTGCCTCTTATACTCTGGTTCTCTTTCTTGGCTCAGTCTCTGACCTGCAATCGACTACAGCTGAACTGGCTTGAAGTCTCAAAGAAAGTAGCCTCTTGAGTTGTTGAGGGAAGAAACACATTTGCACAACTTATTTTGGAAAAATAACATATATGTGAAACAACGAGTACAATGTAAAATGCAAATAACCAAAATACACAGCACTGAAAAATTGCATACAAACACGCTTTAATCAATAGGTAAAATGCATGTAAATTATCAAATGCATAAATAAATGCACACATTAGGAAAAATGCATTTAAAAGAACACATATTTCTGTGCATCCCCCGAAGATATATATATATACTCAAACACACAAATGCCAGTATGAGAACAAGGAGGATGAGAACAAAAGGATGGTGAAGTTCATCTCTCTTGGATCCCTCCCAATGCTCCATCTTAACTTCAGTCTCTATCTTAGATGTTTTGCACTACCACCTCTTGAAAGGCTATGGCACTTACAGTTCTACTACTGACACCAGCCTGGAAGCAATAGACCTTAGTTTTGGCAAATTCCTATTTTTATGTATGAAAGAGCAACAAGGCAGCTGCAGGGCAGCTATCTTATACACATATACACTTTGTATAAACTTATACAAAGATCAACAAGTAGCACAAGATGAAATCCTACCAAATTCTCTATTGAAGACTGAAACTGTTTAATTTCACGGAGAGTTTCATTGTCTCTCTTCACTTCATTTACATACTGTGCCAAGTCCTATAACACAGAGAAAAAAAAGAAATCTGAAATATAAAAACCATAGGGTTTTTTTAAATTTTATTAAGAAAATGGATGACCAGAAGCCCTCCCCATGCTACAATGGAAACAATTACACATAAAGATATTAGCATGCAGACACTGTACTAAAAAAGTGGGCAAAGTGCAGCCATACAGACATCACTTAGCTACAACTTGTAACATTCCTCTTAATTGGCTATGGTGGCTAGAAGCTCACAGGAGCTGTATTCTGACAACATGTAGGGGGGCCACGGTTTGCCACCCCTGAAATCACAGTGTTATTTTTTGGATTACACCTCCCTGAATCTCCGGTCAGTATGGCTAGAGTAACTTTTCAAAGCTGCGTATATATTCAGTGAGATGGTTACACTTCTTTTCCACCCACCATGAAAAAAAACACGTCAGGGCAATCATGATTCCTTGACTAAAATTCTTGTAGGGAATCGGAGGGATAAAATGAAGATCTTGCTTACAAACTGTGATGAAGAAAAGGCAACATATGTCATCTTTTTAATCTAGATATATTTCCAACATTCTGTGTACTTCAAATGATTACAAACTAAAGAGGTTCTGAACTCAGCAAATCCTTAACAGAATCAAACAGCCTTAGTATGCTCTCCTCAGAAAATGGTCAACCAACGAGGAGAATTCCTCTAAAAAAGACAAACTTTCCTGTTGCAGCAAACATAATAAATGAAAGATCTTTCTGAAAGTTCTCTTTTTGGAGAAGACATAACTTTCAATAGAAGGATCACAGAAGGATTCTATTGTTTTCAACAGAATTTGTCCTCCCCCAGATTAGCAGACTGCTGTTCAGTACAAACTAGACAAGCAATGAACTTGTGCTGGCTTTTTCAATTTAAGAGGAAAGGAAAAAATACTAAATAAACAAAACAGCTTTTTGACTCTGAACTGTAAAAATTACATACTCGGCCTTGCATATACATGGCCATATGAAATCAGGATGCAGTTTTTAACTACTTTACGGCCCTCGTGGTTTTATACTAGAAAGATTTTACCCCGGGGGTGAAGCTACATTCGAGAATGAAGGAAAACTGCACTGGGACCGGAATAAGAATGCTCCTCTCCATCATTCTTCAAATTTCTAGCACTGCAGTAACTTAGAACTTCAGCTAAAGATTTAGAAATATAGTTCAGATGTCCAAAGAAAAGAGGGTAGGCCATTCCTAGGGACTGGCAACACAGCAAATAGAAGAGTTCTAGGTGTGAACTACTTTCTTTCTCTCACTCTCTGCAAGGGCCTAAACACCCTAAAGGTACCGAATCCTGTCTGATCTTGGAAGCTAAGCAGAATCAGCCCTGGTTACTATTTGGATGGAAGACCAGCAATAACTACCAGGGGTTGTAGGCTAGATTTCCAAGGAAAGAATTGGCAACACCACCTCTGATTATTCCTTGTCTAAGAAAACTCTATGGATTTCATAGGGTTGCCGTAAGTCCACAGGCAACTTGAAGGCTCACACATATACACTCTGCAACTCTAGAAACTTGGGGACCAAAGAAAAATTTCACTAGTGAAGGAGAATTCTTACTAGGGAGACAATGTCCTCCTTTCCACCATAGCTACATCTTTGGTTTACTCATCAATCTGTTAGTCAGACTTACCTTCATAGCATCCAGTGCGAGTTTCAGATTTGCCTTCTCTGTTAGGTCACTAGTGTGTTTTACCAGCTCCTATAACACAGCATATATAATTATTATTCCATGACAGCTATTTGCCCCTGCTCTTCAAATGAAGAATTGTTGGGTACATTATATGGTTTAAAAACAGGGCAATTTTGCTTCTGGAAAAATAACTGAAGAAAATGATACACATTGTTGAAATATGGTGGATATAGTTTATCATTGCCACTATTCAAAGTTAGGACCTTTCTGCACTATACTGTTACAGTGCTGTTATTCCATTTTCAACATCCTGTGGAATTCTGGGCTTTGTAGTTTAGAGAGCAGCCTTTAGAATTCTCAGCCAGAGAACTCTTTGGCCTCAGTAAACTACAACCTCCAGAATTCCACAGGATATTGAAAGTGGAATAGCAGCACTATAACAGTGTAGTGTAGAAAGGCCTTTAGTTATCAAGAAGGTCAGTCCCTTGCCTCATCCTTATCAAGGTTCAGGATCTCAAACGGAACCTTCTTGAAGAATAAAAGACTTCAGATTTATCCCTCAGTTTTTGTATTTCCAAAGTTCTGGGAAATCAATTTTTATTTTAGAATATGTGTTAAATTTTATGAAAAATCTGCCACAATTCCAAACTAATACAATCTGATCATTCATATATACATTCATAGATCCATTCATTTTCCCTTTAGTGACGGAGGTCACAAGTACGAACAATGGAAAATACTGTGTGTCCCAAAAGAACACAATGTAAATTTCCAACCCTCACCAGTCCTACTAACTTGTCACAGACCACTGCGGTCCTGAAGCCCAGCAGATATCTCCCTCCCTGACTGTCAGGTTCTCTGCCCCTCCTGATGTTTTTTTTTTTTTTAATTTTGGTTGTATTTTAAGTTAAAAACGGGAGCCTGGTGTACTTCAAATTGCTTGTTTGCAAACTCATGTTTATTTCTAAGAATGCCACTGGGTCTGATGGGCCACAGAGACTTTCTTAGAAAATAAAAGTGGTGGTCAATTGCAGATCAGTTCTTCATTTTCAGGCAATTACCAGATACACAGAAAGAAGGAAATGGAAAGCTGTAGGAAAGGGTATACTAGTATTGACAGATGGTGGTGGGAAGCAAGGAGGTGTTTTGCTTGATTTGATTTGAACGCACGACCATGTGTTCCTATCTGGCCATCACCAAGTTTGCCTTCTATTAAATGGACACTTTGCTTTCCGTGTCTGTTAAGGACCAACCTATATAATTTGCATTTGAGGATCATACACCAGTTGCACCCTGCATTTATTTTCTTGGTTAAGCAATTTGCTTCTAAGTCTCCTCCTCCTCCAGCTCACCTCAGATTTTGGTCAAATGAATTTCAAATCAAAACGCAGTTTCAAGAGAATGGTTTGTGTTTTGGAGTTCAGACCACATCTCTGTGTCATACATAGGTTCACTTAGTGCCACCACTCTATTTTCTCCTGCGTTTCATGCCTGACATTTTGTGAGTGCCAGCAGTATCTCAAAAGTCAAAATGTGCACACCATCCCAAAAAGGTTGACTCCAGCCCTCCTTTTTAGAAAAATACAGAATTTACGTGTCACTTCAAACAACATGAAACCCAAATTATTTCCTAATATATCCTCCCTGACTAAATCTGTAACATAGTTTTCTCCTCACGTTATTGGGTGAGACAGAAAGAGAGATTGCTTCTAAACAGGATTCCTTTCAAGAACTACTTCCATTTTCAAGTGTCAGGAAAAGGTTAGGATTTTAGGAAGGAATTTCTACTTGAAATTTTCTATCTTAAGTTTTGCAGCATAATGAGAAACAATGACAAATACTTCAAGTAGTATTGAATAATGTTTTGGAAAGAACTGGGAAAAGTTTCTAAATCTTCTTGAAGAAGAATTATATTGAATTGGATGATCCAGGATAAATTTAATCATTGGAATCAAATGTACTTTACTAGCATATTGAAATGTTAGTAACAAATAGCAATAGTGCTACGAACTTGTCCTGGTGATTCCAATAGGGCCGAAGTTCAACCAAGGTAAGCCGTAGTCCTGTATGTACTTGCTTAGGAGCAAGCCCTATTAAAACAACAGGATTTACATCTGGGCAGATATCCAGAGTACCACATTGCTAGGTTGGAGCCATCCCATTATTTTAATCATGTTCTTCAGAACAACAAAAGGAGTTTCTTTCAAAGCTTTTTCAGTATTTTTGTTTCAAGATGTGTCCCAAATAGCCCTCAACAGCTGGTGGCTATTAACTATGAGTCCTGCTCCTCTAGGCACACCTGAGATGGTGGTAAATGAGTAACACATTTCAGGATACAGCCAGTATAAAAGGCTAAGATGTAAACCTTTGGAGCTGGCTGGCAAAAAGGCATAAATTAAGACAGTTCCAATGACATGCTAATGCTTCTGGAAATTAGCGTTGTTCTAAAAACCAATACTGGTCTGTGCTTATTCCCTTCCAATGTATGTATTTGTATGCAAACAGATATGATGAATACAGTGCACATTTCCAGTAGTCTTCTAAGAATTAACCAAGAAAAAAGTTACATCAGCTGATTTATTTTCAATTTTTCCCACAGAACTTCCCTGGCATCCCAGCATTGGTAATGTCAACCTCGACTCATTTCAGGAAACATGATATACAGAAGAGAGTATACACTGCAGCACAAGCAAAATACAGTTTCTTACACAGATAGCAGCTTTCTTTTAAAAATGACATTTTATAAGGATCAGTAATGCCAACAGTCTAATGGAGTAATATATATCTTTGCAACTGAACTAATGAGTCTCCCAGCACAGCTATCAAACAATATTTATAAGACTCTCTAGCCTTATTACAGGACTAACTGCAAGGGAGCTGCAACCACTGTGGGTTTTAATGGAATGCATTCAAAATAAATATGGCTTTATTATAATCCAGCACCAAACAGAAATAGCTTAGAAAATGGCTACCTCTCACTTTGATTTGATAAAGGGTGCTTTTACACCACACAATTAAAGCAGTCTGCTTCTACTTTAAGAGTCATGGGTGCCTCCCATTGAACCCTGGGATTTGTAGTTTAGGGAGGAGTGTCTAAATGACTAGCCTGAGAATTCCAGTGCCTCACCAAACTACAAACTGTAGGATTCCACAGGAAGCAAGCATGGCAGTTAAAGTGGAATCATAGCGCTATAACTGTACAGTGTGAAAGGGCTCTATTTATGGAAAATATTTGCAGGCATAGTACAGTCCCGGGTCCACATGAGGTCCCGACCCCAAGAGTATTTTAGTAGCCTTCAAGACGTCCAGACTCTTGCCAGATCAAAAAAAAAAAAAGTAAGTTTCCTCTCTCAGAAGCTTCCAGCAATGAAATTCCCTCCTTCAAATAGGTTGCAGACCTCTCTGTGATTGATTAATATTTAAAAAAAAAATCAGGGCTTTTTTCAAAACCAGAAGGGGAACTCCAGCCGTATCCAGCTTTTTTTTAAAGTGGGAATTCAAGTGACTGCTGTGACAGAAAACACCCCCTAGAACCACAGCTATTACCCCCCTCACATGCCTTAAAAACTTTGTCTTAGCTTGGAATCAAGTGATGAATGTATCAGACCTGTCTTAAAACAAAAACAAAACAAAAACTACCAGGTATTATGAAATCCACTGACTTCTTGTCTAAAAGGGCTGGACTCCATAGGTTGTATCCTTCCAAATAAGGGCCTTCCCATATGGTTGGGGATGCAGCTTAGTCCCAAGGGCATTCTGGGAATCATAATTGACGTGTGGGAGCCATGTGGTTTAGTGGTTTGACCACTGGACTATGGCTCTGAAGTCCAGGGTCCAAATCCCCATTCAGCCACGGAAACCCAGCTTGGCCAAGTCACATTCTTTTCAGCCTCAGAAAAACCCTCTCTGGCAACCCTCTCTGAACACATCATGCCAAGAAAACCCTATCATAGGTTCACCTTAGAGTCACTGTAAGTCAAAAAAAGTACTGCAGACATACAACAACAATAAATGACATCCTCCACCCACTCAGAGCTGGTCTAGACACTACGTTCATCAAAGAATCCAAGGTTCTCAGGGCACGTTTAGCATCCCATGCCAGGTGAGTCATTTAATGCACATTCAAGTGCCAGCATGAGTGAGGACTTTGAGCTGTTCATTTCAGTGAAGTGGATTGTGGGTGAGAAAGCTCACCGTGTGATGGCTTGACTTAGTCAGTGTTTCAGATTAAAATGATACAGTAATTAGACCAAAGGTTGGGAAAGGTTTTAGACCACAATTGTCAGAATCCTATAACCAGCATGGCCACTGGATTCCAGTACTCCTTCCCAAAAAGAGAATCAGCCCAGGAAAAACATTTTAAAATGAAGTTTCAACATAGGATTTATTTGGAACTTTCAAATGCATTTTGAGAAGCTAATATGCAGAATAGACATTGGTACCACTGATCTACAACATCTCATACAACAGAATAGGAAAGCTGGAACTAAAGTTGGCAGGTTTTCTGGAAATCAATACAGGATGGTGAGGCTAACCTACAAGGTTACTTCAAATCTCACAAGTGGAGGTGTCTTGTAACAGCTCAGAGTCCTTACAGTTTTTCAAATCTTGTGGAAATGCAAAAACACATGCAAATCCGACATTGGCAGGCCACCTATCAAGAGATGAAAACGTTACTCTGCTGCTTGGTGTCAGCCTGGCCAAACAGAGAACAGACAAAGAGGTATCATGCCAGTCACAATCCCAGCAAACAGACTCCTAGCATATGGTGTGTAAGGCCTGCGTATATAGTAAATACTTGGGGGTCAGTCTGGTAGGAGCACCACTGGCAGTTGCACTTGTATATGAAATTTGGGGCACTCTTATCACCCTGCTATGGGACAAAACTTTAAGACTCTAAATACAAGATGCCCCCTACACATCTAACGCTGATCCCAAGAAAGAGCATCACTGCATTTGGCATGACTTTTTCAACACTATTGCTGTAGTAAATGGCATGTGGTCAATTATCAGAGAGGTCAAGTACACAGCCTTTGTAGGAAAAAAAATTAAAAGGCAAAAAAAGGAATATGGAAAATACTTTAAAACTGTTAGGGCATTCCAAATGAAATAGGTGAATGACTTGTCACATACCACTCTATGCCACATACCACTCTATGCCACTAAAGACACTGTACCACAAAACATCTATTATAATTGTATTTTTTGAGCAAGAATCATGGCATTCCAGCCACATGGACGAAAAGCTGAGGTGTGACAGAAATAACCCACAGATATGCCCTGTAAGTGAAGCAAAGTACCTGAAGGAGTAGATGGTATTTCAAGACTCGCTGCATTGGTACCACAAGAAGATCCCTCAGAGTAAACTTCCCATTATTGGCTCTTTTGGAACACTCCTAATTGAAGGGAAATAACATAGGCTTCCATATGATATTGGTATACTTTATACAGCAGAATAATATTTTTAGAACGTTCATAAGAAGGCATCTGAATTTACCCAGACTACTAGGATGCTCAGCCACTGTGTAGACTGAGATGAGAATGCAAAGCTCTGCAGTTGGAGAATGGACTACGGTTCTCTCTCTACATTTGTGGGTTTCACTTCCGCAGACTTGATTATTTGCAAAAGTGCCCACTGCCCCCCCATTCTCCCCCTCAAACTCTGGGCTCTCCGTGCAGTAGGAGTGTGCAGGGCTCCCAGGGTCTGGGCTCACGTGGACTGCCCTGAGCAGGCCTGCAGAATTGTGTAGGGTCAGTGATCCCTGCATCCTTGCATGCCCTGGGGCCTGCGCTTGCACGGGCACCCAAGAGCATGCTCACAGGGGCATGCAGGGCCTGCGAATGCTGCGTCCTTGCACGCCCTGTGGCCTGCACTCATGCAGGTGCCCAAGAGCTCGCCCACAGGCATTTGCAGGGCTGGCGATCACCGCGTCCTTACATTCCCCGGGGCATGCACTTGAGCGGGTGACCAAGAAAGGGCCCACAGGATCATGCAGGGCCAGCAGTTGCTGCGTCCTTGCATGCCCTGGGGCCTGCGCTCATGTGGGTGGCCAAGAGCAAGCCTGCAGGGGTGTGCAGGGCCAGCGATTGCCACGTCCTTGCATGCCCCGAGGCCTGGGCTCATGCTGGTGCTCTGGAGCAGGCCCACATGGGTGTACAGGGCTGTGATCACCACATCCCTGTATGCCCCAGGGCCTGGGCTCCTGCAGGCACTTTGGAGTAGACCCATGGGGCTGCAGGGCCAGAGATCACCGCCTCCTGCAGTCTCCAGGCTTGCACACTCCAGAGGAGGCCTGCAGGACCATGCAGAGCCAGGATCGCAGCCTTCCTGCATGCCCCGGCACCCCCTCTGTTCCCTGTAGCAGGCAGAAGCATGGAGGAAGGCACTGGCCTATTCGTGATTTGTTGACATTTGCAAGAGTTCTCTGTCCCTATCCCTTGTGAATGTGAAGGGTCTACTATATATCTCTTCATATGGGAGGTAAGAAATCTTCCCACCTATATTTCAGAATGTTCTCCTCTACAACAATTTTCTGCAAGCTGAGAGGAATGGCAGGAAGGACTGGGCTGATCTACAGTCTGATCTGTTGTTTTATTTGTGAAGAGATAATAGTAGTGCTTGGTGCAGGGAGTTGCCTTGTTTTTAACAGAGGAGCTTTCAAACCACTTCCTCCCAGCTGCAGTCTAAAATGCTGTAAGCCTTCATTAAGTTGCTTTTCTGGACCCCAATTCCCAGAAACATTTGACCAACATGGTTAGCATTTCCAGGTATTCTGTGAACTGTAGTCTAGAACTGTAACTCCTCCAGCTTCTGTTAGTTCCTGATTATTCTACCACTTCATTTTATATCAGGTGCTGGCCAGGACTAGCTCCCAATTTAATTTGTAGAAATAAGATCTTGGGCAAAGATTAGAATGCAGTTTCCATTAGGATTTTTTTCAAAAGGCCCCCAGATACCTCCAGCTTCAGTTTAACATCTTCTTTTGTCTTGGAGATATTGTCTAAACAAGATATGGCAGTCTCTACTTGGCTGCAGTACTGGCCATAAATAACCAATCTAGAAGAAGACAAGAGAAAAAAGAAATCAAATAACTAATCCCCTTGATTACTTAAAATAATTTTGAAAATCACACCCCACCTGCTTCCGCACCCATGCAAGGCCTTATTATTGGACATATGGAGAAACATCTAAAATCTGAAAAAAAAAATGGCTGTGGTATTGCCCAGCAAGTTTCCTTTCACTGTCACAATGGAATATAATTTGTCCACTTACGGACCAGTGGGTCAGTTCCCACAGACATCAATGTCAAGCAAAGTTGACATCTAAAAATCTCCATCTACTCAAAAGTATGTGCTGTGATTTAATGCCTATTTTTATTAGCCTGAAAAATACATATGAAAGCCTCCCCTCTTTTTAACAGAGAAAGTTTTATTAGTATTTGTTATGTTAATAGACAGACTTCAAAGGATGTGAAGAATAACACTCAATATTTAAGGATTAATACCAGATTAATTCTACTTAGTCCTTTTAAGCTGCAATAACAAGTATAGCATCCCCATTTAACAGCTTGTCAAGTTTTCATGGTATGAACATTTAAGTCAAGATAATAATATCTGTGCTCAAAAAACAAACACTCACAGCCATGAAGATCAGACAGGCTTACTTTGACAGATTTTAATAAGCTGCAGGAAAGGGAGTATAGTCGTTTCAAACTCTTTGGTGCAATAGCACACTCACTCTCACTTATCTTTTCTGACTTTTAAAAAGTATTCTGGATATTACAATGATAATTTTACTAGATCTCATCATCAGTTCTCAATCTCACTACAGGTGTAGAACCAATTATAAGTGCACATGAATAAGAACAGAGCTATACTTTGGAGGAAGACCAAAAATATGTCTTTCAACCCTCCTGGGAATCATATAAGCTCTTATAAATTGGGCACAAAGTTACTTTTCAAAAGTATTTCATTCTCATTACTTGTTAGAATGCTTTTAACATGTGACCCATTGCTGTTACCTATTCCAATCTTTAAAAGGCAACTCATTATTATTTGGGAGGAGAAAGAGAAACAACCTTTTGATTGGAAAGAAAACTTGAAAAATTCCTATCAGAATGCTTTCAAATGCCTATACAGTAATTTAAAAATTTTATTGTTATATCATTTTGTTTCCTTTTTGTTACATTATTTTTTTTTTAATATAACTTTGTGATGCTTTGATTACTGTGGGTGGTAGCCCTTCTATCAGTTCACTATGCTACTTTTAAATTATTACTTCTAAGTTCTGAGAATGAATTATCATCATTGTTATTGTTGCTGCTGTTATCATCATCATCACCATCATCATCATCATCATACTCTTTTATCCTCCTTTTTCTCAATAATGGGACTCAAGGCAGCTCACAAATTATTAAAGTAGTTCAGATCAAAACAGTGTTCAAAAATCAACACAGAAGTTATTTTTAAAACAATTAAACAATCTGTGGATTTAAATTGTTTTAAACCTACAGATTGTTTAGATGTTTTTAATAAAATCATAAAAATTTAAACAATTTAAAATTAATTAAAAGAAAATGTGTGGGGGGTTTTTTTAAATCAACAAACAACACAGCAAGCCCTTACAACTCCATCACAGTCAATTTCTGAAAGCCAGATGAATGGAAATGTTTTCACTTGCAAGTGGAAGATCAAGGAGAGAGCTATCCTGGTTTTTCTAAGGAGGTTGCTGAAAGTCTAGGAGAAGCCAAAGTACTTTCCCTTGTTTCTACCAAATGACCGTGAGAAGGTAGTACGAGAAAGAAAAGGACCTATTCCAAAGACCTAAGAGCTCTAACAAGCTCATATAGGGAAATACAGTCCTTCAAATGCATAACTTCACAACGCAAGTGAGAAAGAGTTATATAACTGCATTTGCACAGTGACCTCAAAAACTCTCTATTTATGGAAAACTGACACATTAACAAACTTAACTTTTTGTGCATGTTTTGTTTTGTTTTGTTTTTATAATGCCGGCCAAATTCAGAAATTAGAATGAACAATTCTACCTTCCATTCTATCACTGTTTGGTTGTAAAGCATCTATACTTCAAGTTACTTCAGAACTATGACAACTTTTGATACAAGCAAGTGGGATGAACCCCCACCCCCACCCCGTTTCCTGTTTATAAGCATGCATATCAGCTTTAAAAACTAAACAGAATAGAAAAAAAAAGATTCAGAATACCAAATTTTCCTGATTTCACATGATTCCCAGCCCTGCTACCATCTACTTCCCAGATCCTACTGGGAGTCTGGTGAGATGTGAAGCTGCTAAAGGATAATGTGAAAAAGTAGATGATATGGCAGACAAAGGCCACTGAGAAAGGGCAGATTATCAGCAATTTCCATCAGTCACAGATTCATGATTATTTAAGGTCAGGAGAAGAGGATGAGAAAGCCGGATTGTTGATGCAGATTATATTTGACAAGTGAACAATTTATGAACACACACTTTATTGCACATTGAAATAACAAGATGTGTCATCGTTATAAAACCAAAAAATAGAGTTGACGCTTGCTAAAAGAGAACAGTTTAAAAAATTATGCTGAGGGCTACAGAATGGATACAAGCACATCCCACAGCATAACGTTCTATGAAATTCTGTCAACACATTTTGAAAGCACTCTACCAGCTATATGCTAACATTACATTTGCTATCCTAAGCTTATACTAAGAATTCAATAATGTTTTTCTAAAAGCACACTATATAAAACTAATGGGTAGGCAAACATTACTAGTTCATGTGCTGGTAATATTGTTGCTGTTGTCAGCTGTGTGCATTTTTAAAAAACAACGCATTATTACCTTTCTTTGTAGCTAATAAAAACTTGATACAGATTCTGGTTACTTTTGTTTACAATGGACTCATGAATATCATGTGTTAAACTTCTGTGAATTTTCACCAAATCCTGAAACAAAGAAACAAAAAACTATTAACTTTTCTTGATGTTGTTTGTGCTACTGTGCAAAGCCAACATTTTCAAAAGATTAAATCATACAGTAACATCAGTGGCTGGCTGGATCACAATAGAAATCATTACCAGATCATTACTACTTCCATGGATATGGAAATGAGGCTTAACAATGTAAATGTCAGATCACAGCATTATGCCCTTTGGCATAATATCCAGTTGGCACAATATCCAGTTGGTATCTTGAGGCTGGTATCCTGTTAGTTACATGCACAGGTGGAAGCTAATCTTATGCCCATGTATGTCTGTTTGTGGTCATTGCAGATGTTAGTATACTCTTCCTTCTCTCACAGAGACCAAAGCCCCTCATTCACCGACCTAGTGTAGAATACCCCATGGTCATACCATGCCTGGCAGAGGGTGATCACAGAAGCATCTGGCTATATCCCTTTAGCAAGACACAAAATGATTACATCAGCTGCTGAGACCTCCAGAGGAACCTGGCAGACCCAAGACATTACGTAATCAATTCATGTCTAGCTCCTGTTGTTGTGCGCCTTCAACTAATTTCCAACTTACAACAACCCTAAGGCAAACCTATCATGGGGTTTTCCGGGGCTGAAATAATGTGATGTGCCCAAGGTCAGCCAGGTGGGTTCCATGGCTGAGTGGAAAATCAAATTCTGGTTTCCAGGGTCATAGTCCAGTGCTCAGACCTTTACACCACATTGGCTCTGGCTATGGGTACATAATCAGATGTTTCTGCAATGCCCCTGCTCTCCATCAGACATAGCATGGCTGAGCAGGGGGATTCAACCACTCTATGGTAGGTCTGCAGGGTGGTAAATGTCTCAGAATAGCATGGTTCTGCATGTGGAATGACTGTGCCTCACTGAACCACACAAACTTGGAGCCCAGGTATTATATATCAGTTCATTAAGCCTAAACTACAATTTTTTAAAAAATGTATTAACAGCAGTTTCCCTTGTAGCATATATGTACTAAATCTGCCTTGTTTGTTTGTTTGTTTGTTTGTTTGTTTGTTTGCTTGGTAAAATTAAAATGTCTTTAGGCTTGGTGCTCACCTTATTTGTCTAGGGTAATGGTGCAAGTCAGGAAAACTGTCCACCCCCCTGCCCTATGTCAATTCACTGATTTCTAAAGTCTTTCTTCCCAGATCCATTGTCATAAGTAAATACCATCCACCCCAGTTCAAATGATCTCAGAAAATGCCTGCACTTCTGATGAAAGACAGAGTTTTAATGAGGACAAACAATTGTTCCTATATTCATATCAAAAGGCTGAGGTACAGATTCAGGTGTATTTGCCCACGCAGGATGGAAAAGGCAGAGGAAAATATTTCATGATCATCCAGAATAGTGCAGTCCCTTCAGACCAGGTACCAATATACCTCTTCTAGACTTTAGAGATTAAATTATTAATGATTCAGATTACAGCACTCTGACAAAATTAATTTTGCAAATTATACTGGACAGCTTAAGAGCAACAGACAGGGCAGCTAACTGTAATCTTCAGTGTATTCCTCAAGAAACAGGAGATGCTGAGACAAGCAGAATGGGAATGCAATAACCATGACATCTTGCAATGTGCAATGTGCATATTACACAATATTTTCCAAGTGACTCCAGAAACACACTGTTGCATATTCACAAAATGTTTTGCAAGGACAGTATAAGAAAATCAGAAGGTATATGGAGAAAGAGTTATATACCATAACTCCCCCCCACCGCCATTCTTCAAAAGTTTATGATCAAATCCTCTCATGACCAAAGATAAGCTCAGAAACACAGAGCTACTCAAAGGCTAGAAAGCCCATGTCTCAAGCCCCTAAGGAGGGCTCTCACGCAGACACTTCTTAACTTTTCAGCACTTGATATATTTCACAATTTGTTTTTATGGGCATTCCTGTTGGACCAAAATGTAAAAATTGCCCAATATCCCTTGATTTTTTTCTAAAAAAAAATAGGAGGGCTTTGGGGAAATGGTAGGAGAACTAGGGGCAAAAAGCAGAGTGGAGCCAAGGGATGTCTTAAAGAAGCAATACATGTGCCTTTGTCCTCAAGTGCTG
The DNA here is from genome assembly GCA_948472985.1 of Iguana delicatissima. Classification (NCBI taxonomy): domain Eukaryota; kingdom Metazoa; phylum Chordata; class Lepidosauria; order Squamata; family Iguanidae; genus Iguana; species Iguana delicatissima. Next base: position 1,269,089 of record CAOKZL010000202.1, read on the forward strand.
CACAGGTTGTTGATATCTTTCTTGACTTTAACTAAAGCTCTAAAACACACAATTGCATTCAAAAGACCACACAGACAGCCACCTTGCTAAGTGAATCTCCAACTGTATTTTGCGTTGTGTCAGTTCAGAAATTTGGTTTAGTTAGAAAAGCACAAAAGATGTTAGGGAAACAATAGAAGAGCAACTCAAAATGCAAAAGAGAAGAATATGGTGCTGAAACAATGAGATGTAAAACATCGCCCCTCAGTCTTTTGCCATAGTAACTTTCCATACTCATTTGCAAATCACTCTAGGAGTCCATCTCTGCTGAAAGGCAGAGAAAACATAATGAATCTATCAATTAAGGAAGTATCACCAGAACTTAAATCTTTCCAAGCTTCACAACTGAAAATACCGGTACAGATCTCAGTAAATTGAACACAGTTCCAATCACCAACAGTAGTCCAAAGCAGACATCTGCCTGAACATGCCTTGCTTCTCCATCAGCCAGCTGCAAGACACATTCCAAACTTTCTTCAGACTGGAAGCGGCAGCAAGATAAGGGAGCAGACAAGCAGGACAGCCTAAGAGTGACAGCTGAGCTCGGATTCATTTCACTAGGCCCATTTGTCTATCCACGACTCTGAAGCCAGGTGGAAGCCTCTTTGTTAATCCCATCTGGCTTTAGCCTGAATCCTTTAGCATTGTTTTTGTATATACAATATAACCCACAGTATGTGTAAAACCCCATGTTCCTAGTCTTTCAAGTCATTACATACGGGAATGTTGATGAATACTGTCTCAAATTCTGATGTTGTTAGAAACCTCTTCAGTGGAACCATAAAAAACTGGAAGAGAAAGAATGGGCATGCATCAGTTTTACATATTTTGCCAATCATTTCAAAATACATTTCTGAAACTTTCCATTTCCATTGAGATATGACAAGAAGAACAGTCACCAGCCTGTGCTTTCAAGCGTATATATTTCAGAGGTATCACTGCCACTGAGGATTTGTATAAAGAGTGGCAAGTGATATAAACCAGTATTTCCTAGACTTCAGAAAACTAAGAACACTTTCCTCTGAATTAAAGCTAGAATTGTGCATCTGCAGTGAAGCGCATCCTACATACATTTCCATTGTCACAGATCTCACTGTGACTTCTCATTTAGGTAAGGCAAGTCTACAGTACTGATTCATGGAGAGATGCAAAAACAGGCTCCCTCCTCTGAGCTCAATTACTTCTGGTCTCTTTCAGCAAGAAGAATTTCTAAATAATACAGTCCTCTACGCAACAGCAGAATTTTTCTGAAGCTGAACATTAGTCTTCCTCAAATCTGCCAATTTTGGCAGGGTGGGGCTTACCTTACTGCAGTAGTACTGTATATTTTTAACTTCTTTCAAGAAGCCACAAGAGGCAATTATAGAATCAGGATTCCATTTGACAGTCAACTTCTGGAATCTACCAAGCAATGCCAGGACACCCCATGTAAGTCCCCATAGAACAATGGTCATCATACCACATAATTCCCAGGGTGCTTGGGTGGAGTGGGGTGAATAGATTTGCACATGGGTAAGCAGGCTTGGACTTTGGGATGAAAGTTGCTCCTACTGAAACACTGTCTTTGAATTCCAAGCTGGAATTTCTTGATATAGAACTTTTACCTCAGCACTGTCACTGATCTACAACAGAGACAGACTGGAAAGCAGCAATGCCAATGCAGTGGATTTTAGAAAAGGAGATTGGAATTCCTCTCAGATGAGGAACACTTTGAAGCACAGGAAACTTTGATTATTCATCCCTCAAACTGCAGAGTTCAGAAATAACAATCAGACAGACCTGTATGTTAAATTTACAAGCTGGAGGACTGGTTGTTGCTAAAAAGGTGAATGGTTGAATATTCACCCTGTACTGGTAATAGTGCTGTATGGTATTACTGTATGCTATTTTAAAAAAAGAAAAGAATTGTAGCAAAAGCTCTTAAAATCAAAAGTATTTTAACATTTCATCATTTAATCATCAATACATCCAAGACTAGGCTACATTCTGTACCCACCCCATTCCTGAGATCTCATTGCAATTCCTATGCCAGCAAACTAGACTGGTACTCTTTGTCAGTTTATGAAGCTACTTTTACCTTTTCAATCGATTCCAAAGTTTCAGTATACTTCTCTTCTGTCTGTTTTATTTCAGAAAGGCAGCAGCTTCTTATGTCATTTTCAGGACATTTCTGCCAAGTCAACACATTGTAATTTGTAACAGAAATGCATGATGAGCGTGAAAAACTTTCCTACTGGAACACATTTGTCTAGAAACTGTTAGTCTTTCACAGTCTCAAAAAAATGTTAATATTCAACAATAGTATGCCTTCAATTTTATTAACTGGGCAGTAGGAGACAAGAAGCTAACCAAAGGTGAGAACATAAAGAGGTGTTGTCCAGTGCCTAGATACGCTTCCTACAATATCATCTTCCTCAGAATTACTGTAATTGACATTATAAGAAGAAGTTATGAAAAATTAGAATATTTGGATGAGGAAGATTACTTCGATTTGACTCACCTATCAAATTTGACAGTACACAAACTCAAATAATATGTAGAAACAGGAACCTCTTTCCAAAATCTATCATTTGGACCCCATGACGTCCAGCAGATGGCTTTGCACAGAAGGGCCTTCTCAGTGTAGGAAGTGCCACACTCTAATTGTGGGATGCATCACCAAAGAGGCCCAGCTCATACGCTCATACTTTTACTGCTGTAATTTTGGTACCAGACAAAAACCCCTTTAATATTTCCCTATGGATTTTAATTCTCTTTTAACCTTTCCTAATATTGTAAAAAGTTGCCTTGCTTCAGAAGCAAGGTAGGATATAAATTAAACAAATACATTTCATTAAATGCAAAACTAAATAAATGCATTTAGTCTATGCTACTCTTCTCAGCCCTTGAATTTTGTTGAAGTCTTATGCTACATCAGATTTTTAAGGAGTGTTGCTACATTTTAACTTGTCATCAATAATATATTAAGCTGCTCTGAGAACTTTGATGCACGCTAAATAAATAAATCTACTTCAACATCTGTTCACTGAGACATTTTTCATAAGAGAAAAACTACCTAAAGGAATTCATTATGAAGATAACAATACAATGTCATAAGTAAAGAAGAAAACATCTCTAAACCATGCTGACTATTAAAGGAATGCAAAGCTGAATATTTTAATACTTATCTATTTTTTTTATTTGCTGCACTTTTTAACAAAATGGGCCACTGAAAACTATTAAAGGCAACATCTATCCCAAGTTAAGCACTTCTGAGCCCCATTGCCTTCAGTGGGATTGAGTTAAGTATGTGCTTAACACACCAACTGAAATCAAGAGAGCCTAATAAATGTGCTTAATTTTGTTTGGATAGTGGCTTAAGTGTCTTTAGTACCACTATTTTTTAAGGATTCTCTCCCAATTTCAATAACTGTGAATCATACAGGCTGATGGGTGGCTTCTGCTTTCATTAGGTCTTCATAAACTTCTCCACCTTCATCTTCCCCATAAACACAATCATAAAGATCTTCATCTTCATCTACACCAGTTTCGCTATAACAAGAAGAAGAATGAGAACAAAGCACAAAATTACAAATAGGATTTACAGGTCATTTTGACTTTTACAAATACAAGTTAAAGCATGCACAGGAAGAAGGGATTAGAAGTTTTTAGATTAACCACACTTTAGCAAGTGGTCCAGACACTAAACAGTGAACAATCCTCACTATGGTTAGTGAAAACAAACCATAATATGAACAGTTAAGATTTACTGCAAGTTGTCCAGATATTCACAACACAGCCTGCCCTCTTCCTCTGGAATTCTCTTCCAAGGAAGGGAATTCCAGGGTCTCGCTTTGTCTTTCTATAAGCCAATAAAAACTGTTTTATTCCAATAAGCTTCTGAAAACTGACTTGTGTGTGCTTGCAATAACCATGTGCTGTTCTACTATTTTTATTCTTGCCTTTTAATATATATGTTTTTAATTTAACTGATAGTTTAATGACTTTTTAACTATTATTAAAATGTAACTATTATTAACTATTAACAATTATTAAAATAATATAGTATGATTTTTGTATATTTTAATCTACTTGTGCTTCTGCTTGTTTTAACTCCTACAAGCCACTTTGCATCACAGTTCTAGAGAAACAGTGGGATAAAAGTGAATGAAATAATAACAACAGCACATCAATGATTCCAAATTTCTCAAAGACATTTGGTAGGAGAACGAAGACAGAGGGCATGTGAGCTGAGTGTGAGTGTGAGTGTGGGGGTGAAGCTTCTTGTAATACTAGGTTATGATTTTAACTTTATGTCCCACTCCACCCCATATGAGCTAAGAAGACCCAAACTGATCTCTGTCAAGCAACCACATCCATACCTAAACAAAAGCCTCTCTTACTAGATCAACCTTCTCTTTATTAAATTATCCTGGAATAAAAGAAAAGCAGACTGAAGCAAACTAGAAGAATTCCTGAAAATTCTTCATCTTCCTCTATTTAATCCCAGCATAAGTAACCACATTTTAGTATTATGGTCGTAAGGATCTAGAAAGATGTCAAGATAATTCAGTGCAGACAGCACAGTATCAGAACTGGTTTGACTAAAATACACATAAGTTCGATTTCTTGGATAATAATTCTGATAAATAACCTGTAAAAGCTGGGTAACTTAAAACACAAGCTCAGAGATAGAAAGGGTATGAGAAGGTATGAAACAGAAGATACAAAGTTACACTGAGAAAATACACTGGAATACACTGGAACGTATGATCATCAAAAAGGGGAGGAAGGGCACCTGCCCTTTTTTTCCTGTTCTTCTGTATCCCTATCTTCAGCGAATTAGATTTTTCTCATCTACTTCAATGAGTAGATGAATCAGATCTCCCTTCTTTGGGAGCCTGCCTATCAGTCCCCATCATATTTAGCATCACTACCAAAGCTACTGCATATGTTCAAGTGACACAGAAACTACAATGGGAGCATAAAAGAAGTTGTGTGTGCTGATTATACTGTGCTGGTAAAAATGTGACGTGCGCATCTTGAAATGTTCAAATTTTAGGTTTTAGACCAATTTTAAAAATGGAATCTCTCAAGTCATTGTAGGAGAAACAACAGAAGTCAATGGAACTTCTTTAAGCAAAAGAAAATAGAAAGAAATTAAATCTCCATTAAGGAAAAGGGTGAGGTTGAGAAATCCTCAAGGTTCCTACAGATGCATGGATTTATAAATATGGTAGCTCCTGCCACATCAGATTCAAAACATACTGAAAACTAGGTACAACAATCTCTGGGTAAATCAGAGAAACAAACTGCATGCTTCCATCAGTTGCCATGTCTTTAAAAACCTCTTGTTCATAGCTTTCCTACACTTAGCTTTAAAACATAAGTCCTCTGGCTTCACCTTGTGCAAGCCTTTAGTGTCAGCCAAACTGATAAATTTCCCTTCATTAAGAAAATGGAAAACTCTGGATTTTGTGTGAGCTTTCAATCATCTAGAACACATGATAGTATAATTAGGAATCTCTGCCAGGGGCTTCACAGACTCAAGTACAAATCAATATAGCATGTTCTTCAGAGTTATGAGGTTTATTCTATTATCTCATTTATAACATACAATGGAGAGAGTTTGCATACTATACAAATTTACAACCTACTCTATTAAATCAGGAAGGCCTTTGTAAATGTCTTCATCATTCACACTTTCTTCTGTAGGAAATGGCCTATAGAGACAAAAGATAAAAGTAAATATTTGTCATGATAGCATCAACCTGCAAGTTTATTTTTCTTGAGATGAGCTAGAAAACATAAATGCAGAGAGACAGAGAAACCCTGTGTATATTTAATATACTGTGGGACTGTATGTCTAGCCAACATCTAAGTGGGCAGTTCTTTGCACATCTGAAATTCCCTACCTATAAGTTCAACAGAGTCAACACATCGACATAATAAGAACTGCCACTTCAGCACAATTAACAGCTAAAAAGCAGAGAGCGCAAGAAAAAAAATTGGCCTAAGGAAATACAGTGTATAATGTTGTGCCACATACATGGAGAACTTCCCAGGAATCTGGATGAGTTCTTAGTAACATGTTAGCCATGGAATTCAGAACTAGTGGTTCAAAATGTTTTAAGAAAGTGATAAATCTGCACGGTAAATCTTACTAATAGGAAAGAAATATCTTGGTACTCTGTTGCTCTGTTGTTATAAATGTCCCCACAAATGATGGGAGTTAATGCAATCACTGCATTTCTGCCACCAGAAATAAGCAGTACTGTAGATTTATACTTTTTTCACCACAATGGAGCATGAAAGGCAGGGGCAAGAACTGTATGGCCCATGGATTACACATAACCCTTAAGTGGGGTCCCATGTGACCTTTGGGCACCCAGACTATAAAAGCTTTTTTTGGCCCACATGGATCATGATAGAATAACAAAAAGTGAAATATATCTTCCAGTCTAACCAGCTTGTGCTATGATTAAAAATCAAAGCCAAAAACATAATCGACAACAAATATGTACCTTATTCCTGTGGCTAATGCGACGGGAGTGCGAGAAAGCTTGGATAATGTCTCTATAACCTGCAGGAGAATATAAAAATATCTGAGTCTAAAAAAACCACTTATCCTTAATTAAATTACATCTCAACACTTCTGTTGCGTTCTAACATTTCTGTTCGATGAGTTGACTCTCAGTCTCAATGATGTGAAATGAAACTGATGGAAATATGACCATATTCAGAGGAACATAATCACAGTTTTTCAAGGCCACATTAAACATTTTATGGAAACATGAACTTAACTGTGTTCAACTGGTTCATTTAATAGTCTTATTAAGATTATTTCTGAGTGGCTCAGAAAAAAAAAATTGGCCTGAAATACTATAGCCATTTATCTGGTAGTATGTGGAACTTACTTCTGAACAGACAAATATAGTGAGCCCTCCTTACCCGCAGCCACCAGGTGTGTGAGTTTGAGTGTCTGCAACTGTGTCGCATCCTAAAATGGTGGTAACTTGCCTGAGGACATGCTGAACCATCTGCTCACACTTTGCCATCATTGAATATAAGGGGATACAAGCATTTGCGAATTTTGCTATTTATAAGGTTCCTGGAACAGAGCTCCCATATATAAGGAGGGTGCACTGTATCTCTCTATATGCCTGCCCAAGAATTGAGATCTATTGAAGAGGCCCTTCTCCATGTCCCATCAACAGGGCAAATGCAGTCACATTTGCAGGTTTCACTTTCACAGATCTGATTATCTGTTAGTTTTTTCAACCCCTGCCCCCCACCCCCGCACCACAGGTGCTTCTTTTCCAGAGAAACCTTCCCTTTTGGTGGTTCTAATCAGGAGATGCAGTGCTTTAAAAACCCACCTCTTCTCCTCCTCCTCCTCCTCCTCCACCAGCTGTTGCCTGCCCAGCTAAGGACAGCACAACAAAGCCTCTCCCAATGCTCCCCACACCCAAGGAAGGAGATGGGGAGAGAGAGAGAGAGAGAAAGAAAATGAGAGAAAGTATACTACCATGAAAGACCACCATGATGAACCACCCATTTCCATCTCCTTTCCCTGGCTTGGTTTGAACCCTGGATGTCCGTTCTCATGCCTTGGCCCCCTGCCCACAGATCCACACACATATTTGTGATTTTTCCAGTTTGGCAGGGGGCTGACTGGAGAGCTGAGTGTACATTGTGGGAGGACGTGGGAGAGGGCCTTTCCTAAGGTAACATCCCAGTTGCGGAACTGCCTCTGGAGACCTAATTGGTACCATTGTTAGAATCATATCAGCGCCAGATTAAAACCTGACTCTTTATTAAAGCCTTCTTGCCAAACTGATTTTACCAGGCTGCACATTTTTTATAGTTATATCATTCAAGATTATTTTAACCAAAACTATCTCTTTTTTAAACTGAAAACCTATTTAATACATTTTTTATAATTAAAGCAATGCTCAAACATAAATCATATAGTAATAACAAATATTCGTAAATAAACTAAAATAAAGTACATTTTTATACTAGATTTAAATAACTAATATCAGGTTCTTCCCTGTGGTGCTGGTAAATGCTTATATATACTATTGTATCGAAATGAAATGAAATATTTTACCTCCTTCTTTATACTTGATATTGTCAAAGCTTCACTTCCAACTTTCCTTTGTTGGGTTTTGTTTAGCTCATAAATGTAAAGACCTCTCTATTTACCGAACCTTCTCACATATAAACGTGAACCAATTTTGATCTATTTCTTAAGCTGTTTTGCATCTCTGCCCAATTTCTTTCTTCTTTCTCACCCCTTAAGCATTCCAATCTGTTTTTATGTTTTTTGGATTCGCACTTTCACCTTTTGCCCGAGCTACAGCTACTTTCACACTGTCGGTTTAGTTTTATACAATATTCCTTTTTCTTTTAATTGCATATTACCTTCTACATGTTCATTTTATTCTTTATATTCTTTGCCCTCACTTTCTCTTCTTATCCCACCTTTTAAGATCCTTGTTAAAGTATCGCAGTCCTTCATTTCTATTAGGGTTAATAATACATTTTTAATCCTCCAAACTTGTCTAAAAATTTTTGTCTGTTTTAAGTTGATTTTATTCTAAGTCACCCTGAGAAACTCAGATAAATGGCAGGATATTTTAATAAATAAATAAAACAACTACAGGACTGCATTACTAGAGATGAAATGAGTTGATCAGGACTTTAATGTGACATTAAATTGTAAGTACAATAAAAGCAGCTTTAAATTGGGTGAGGTGGAGCGGAAGGAACTACAAGCATATAGGAAAACTGTTCCCCTACTGACAGAAAGAATTCAAAATATATTAAGTACTTTATGAACTTTGATGCAAAAATAATTGATGTCTTTTACTGAAAGAAAAATTTATGTTTGTCATCAACCTCTACACTAAATTATTCATTCCTGGCTGAAGATTCAAAAAGACATGCACTTTGCATGCAAGCTTAGAGACAGGATCCAAAAAGCTTTGGTATCAGTTTTCTCTATCTAACTTGCATGTGTGAGGAGGGAAATTCCTGATTCAATCTTCATTTCAGCCATGATCTCACTTAGTCAAGCATCTCTCAGCCACAAAATTCTACCACTAAGGGCATTTCCACATGGGGATAAAGCCCACGCTGGGACGACCTCACCAGGAGGTTGTCTACACCGCGGGGTGCGCTAGGGCAGTTTGAAAAGGTGAGGTTCTACACCTCAAAGTGCCCTTGCGCAGCTGCAGGGGTGGCACCGCGTGTTTTATAAAGACCACCTTTCAAGTGGTCTTTTTAAAAGAAGAGCATGCTAGCCCGTCGCAGCACCCCGTGAAGAACTGCAGGGGCGCGCAAGCGCATCCCTGCAGAGCTGCCCTGGGGCGGGCTTCTGGCTGGCGCACTGCCCTGATTGGCAGAGCACCGCTGGAAGCCGCTGGCCGCCATTTTGGGCACCGCCAGACGCTGGTGGTGTGTAAAGCGGCGAACGCGCGCTGCTCCCCACAGGGATGGAGCCATCCGGATTAAGGTAAGCTCCGTCCCCGCATGTGCTGCCTCGTTCTGCCGCGTTTCGGGGCCCCGTTTGGAAAGTGCCTAAGACAGAAAGACAAATAATAGCCTGTCATATAAGACAAGTACCAAGTTAATGTCTGAGAGGCTCTTTTATATAGTCCAGTGCACAATGTAAGTCTTGTTATTCACAACTATTTAAAAGGTGATGAACTTGTTTTTTTTCAGATTAAGAGTGGGTCACTTGCATGAAGAAGGGGACCACTTTTCAGGTTGGGCAAGTGCTTCAGGGATGGACACACACACCCAAAAGACATGGCATAAGAGAAAGGGGTAGAACTTAGCAGAATTTTTGATCAAAAAGAAATATATGAAATATTTATGTATCTTTCTCTCTTTCTTTCTTTTTTTGTTATACTTACCTCTTTCTCACTGTTACAAATAAATAGCCACCAGTTATTATTAACAAAATCCCCAACCCACTCTTATTTACTTTATTAGTACTGGAAATACTAATTTTATTATTATCAAATAATATTCTCCCTTACTATTAACCAATAAAATCCCTTGCTGTTGTTGCTGTTCTGAGCTTTCAAGTTATTTCTGACTTATGGCAACCTAAGACAAACCTATCATGGGTTTTCTGGGGCTATGAGTGTGTGACACATCCAGGGTCACCCAGTAAGTTTCCACAGCCAAGTGGGGAATCAAACTCTGGTTTCCAGGGTTACAGTCCAACACTGAAACGGCTACACCACATTGGCTCTGATAAAATTCCTCCTTCTGAAACTTAATTAGTATTAAATTCATATTCATATATCTAAAGAAAATCATACATGTACTTAAACTGATTTGAATTTACAGTCATCTCTCCACATTTGCTAGGGTTAAGAGCACAGGACCCCCAAGAAAGTGGCAAAACCGTGAATAAATCTAGGCTCTCCCAAACCATATTTAGCACACACAAAAACACGATCACCATATTCAGCCCACGATGGATTCCTTTGAGGCGCCAGAGTTCCTTCACAAAGCAGAAGTGGGTGGCTGGGTGGGCTTACTGCCACCCCCACTGCTGCCCCATAGCATTTTTATTTACAAACCTCATTCGCAGTTTCTCATTCTGATGAGACGTGCAGTCCTTATTAAAAATGCACAGGAAGGCAGCAGAGGTGACAGCAAATAATCTATGAATAATAAGATAGTGAAACCCGTAAATGTGGAGGGCTCACTGTAATGTTAACTGTTGAATATGATACTGGTTATCCCCATGACTATACTCATGGTACTTCATTTAGGGGTTTCCTGTTTAATTTTGGTGGCAAACCACAGTCATTTTAAACAAAAATTCTGCAAAGAACTGGAGCCCAGAGACAAGAATTGCATACAGACCGTGGGCTGTACTTTGCATATTCCTGAACTAGAGAGTAGCACAAGTATGGGTGATTTGGCTTGATTCCCTCTCCCCTTGCTGCCTTCATATGCTTCCTCATCTACATGTGCACTGTGCTTCATTCAGATATTTTAGATAACTTCTGGAACGGAGATGGGTAAAGGAAAAAAATGGAGGTATGTTTTGTTCATAACACTGAACAAAGAACATGTAAACACAATGGGCAAAAGATCAACAAGTTTTCTCTTTATGGTCAGATAAAATAACATGGCATGACACCAGGCCTATTATAGGGATAGCACACTGGCCAGACCCTGTAAAGGAAACTGGAACCATTTCCATTCTACCTAGTCACCAAAAGAGGGAGCTATAGGACAAACCATAGATTCACTATCAGGACATATTTCAATACACATATTTCAATAATTTAAAACAGTTAGTCCCCTTGATGATTTACATTTTTAATATATGCACATGAAGAATGATATGCAAGTAACAACTAGAAGAGGCAAGAGATAAAAATACAGTTTTAAAAAGCAAGAAAGAGAATAACGTATGGAATGTGCAAAGTGTTAATCTAATTGCTATATGGCATTAGTTTCTGTCAATTTAAAATATTAATCTATGGCTATGTTCTCTATGAGATAACATCTTCCAGCCAGAGAAGTCACAGAACAGCTAATTTGTCAATAAAACAGAGTAAATTCTCTTGTTAGCCTCAACTAGAGCAGATCCATTGAATCAACTAGATTTATCTACATGTTGACTCTCCATACAACAATTGATTCAGTTGGTCTACTCTGGCTCAGACTAACCAACAGGATTTCAACCTATACTGCCCTTCATTTGCACTACTAAAATGACACAAGGAAACTTACAATCTAGGGTGCTATGCAAACTGGACAAGCAAATAACTGCCAAGTATTTATATAATTAAAACATTTTGAATCAGTATACTTAGTAACTTCAAACAAAGCCTGTTTAACATTCTAAAGTTTACAGGCCATTTTTAACACACACTCAAAGCACCTCACAATAAAATGCAAAACAAAACAAACAAAACTTCTTCCAAAAAAGTTAGTAAAATGTGGGCTGGGCACAGCTACTGTTGGATAGATTTGTAATTGGTTGACCAACCGCACCCAAAAGATGATCACCAATGGCTGATTTTCATCCTGGAGAGAAGTGACTAGTCGGGTGCCGCAGGGTTCTGTCCTGCGCCCAGTGCTATTCAACATTTTCATCAATGACTTGGACAAAGGAATAGAGGGCATGCTAATCAAATTTGTAGATGACACCAAATTGGGAGAGGTTGCTAATATGCCAGAGGACAAGATCAGAATTCAAAATGACCTTGACAGATTAGAAAGCTGGGCCAAAACTAACAAAATGAATTTCAACAGAGAGAAATGTAAAGTCCTATACTTAGGCAGAAAAAAATGGAATATACAAATATAGGATGGGGACATGTGGTTGGATGTGAAAGGGATCTAGGAGTCTTGGTGGACCACAAGCTGAACATGAGTCAGCAGTGTGATGCGGCAATCAAGAAAGCCAATGTGATTCTTGGTTGCATTAATAGGCGTATGGTGTCTAGATCAAGGGAGGTAATGGTATCACTCTCTTCTGGTTTGGTTAGCCCTCATCTGGAATACTGTGTCCAGTTCTGATCATCTCATTTCAAGAAGGGTATTGACAGCTGGAGTGTGTCCAGAGGAGGGCAACCAAAATGGTGAGGAGTCTGGAAGCCATGCCCGATGATGAGCAGCTTAGGGAGCTAGGTATGTTTAGTCTGCAGAAGAGAAGGTTAAGAGGGGACATGATAGCCTTGTTTAAATAGATGAAGGGATATTATGTTGAGGAAGGAGCAAGCTTGTTTTCTGCTGCTCCAGAAACTAGGACAAGGAGCAATGGATTCAAACTTCAGGAAAGGAGATTCCACCTGAACCTCAGGAAGAACTTCCTGATGGTCAAAGCTGTCTGGCAGTGGAATATGCCACCTCAGAGTGTGATGTTGGAGGTTTTTAAGCAGAGGCTGGATGGCCATCTGTTGGGAGTGTTTTGACGTGTGTTCTTGCATGGCAGGGGGTTGCATTTGATGCCCCCTGTGGTCTCTTCTATGATTCTATGATTCTAAAACACGAGATCCTGCATCAGGAAATGCATGTGTATCATGTAGCTATGCCCATACAGATATGTCTCCTCACACTAACCATGCCCAACCCACCCTGTAAGTAACACAACCCCCAACCAGCACACCCATATCCCTGTTGTTGGACAGCAGGGGGATCCACAAAGACACATCCAGCTACTTTCCTGTAGTTCAGCGGTTCTCAACCTGTGGGTCCCAGATGTTTGTGGACTTCAGCTCCCAGAAGCCCCAGCCACTATGGTTCAATGCTCAGGGCTTCTGGGAGCTGAAGTCCAAAAACATCTGGGGACCATAGGTTGAGAACCACTGCTTGGACAGGTATTTGCAGAGACATCCATGGGTTCTCAGGACATTCCTGCAGGTGATGTCTTTGCAGTGTATCAAGCTATAGGAAAATAACTGGATGCTTCTTCACTGATCTCCTTGTTCTCAGACAATATAGAAATGGGAATGTTGGGGGAAGACTGTGCTACTCACAAGGAGGGTTGGGGAGATACGTGTCACTGAGTGGTCAGATCAGAATTCTGACCTTCACAATACTCAAAAGAGTGAGCTGTGAAGGTCTAAGTCCAATACTAAGAGGATGTCAGGCCACATTTACAGTAAGAGGCCAAATCTGCACAACTGTTCCCCAAAGGAAAGTCAAATTTTATGAGCATAAACAAAGGTTAGTGATGTAAAATTCATTTATTTTGTCCTGCTATGCAAAAAGAAAGAAAGAATAGAACAGAATAGAATAGAACAATTTCAACAGTTTTTGCCTCCCTGATGGGCAAGATCAGGAAAATGGGTGCACATTTTTCCACAACGTTTCATATTGTACAAAATGTTGTTCATGCAAAAAGGCAATTTGTGTGCTGTGTATTTTGCAGTTTAAGTGCAAAAAAAAATCATGCTTTGTGCAAGGAAATCCATTTCTTAAATGCAAAAAATCATTTTTGTATACAGAAACAATTTTTGCTCATACAATCTATATTTTATGCTCATTTTTTTCAAAAAAAACTTCTGAAATGCAAAAAAAAATTCTTGCAATAGCTGACCATTGTGTCGATAGAGTGCGTTGATCTGTTGAAGTAATCTTTCCCATTGAGGTCAAGAAAATTTGCAAGTTTTCTTTACATTCCTACTACAGACACTCCAGAGGCCTGTCCAAACATGGCTTTTCTGAAAGGGCCAATTAGGTGAATTCTGTAGACTTCTGCAGTCAGATTTTCCTAGCCAAAATGGCCAGAGATTCTGGAGAGAGCCATCTCAATCAAGTTCTGATTGCGACTCGTGTCATTTTTGATGTTAACTGGTCTTAATCTCTATATCTGAGAAGGTACATAGCAAAGAAAATACTTTATTAGCTACCCTAGTTCCAACTCATGGGGGATTTTAAAACCAGCACCTCTCATTTATTCTGGATATCAATGCAGCTTTTATAGCACTGATGTAACGCACTCCATGGTATTTGCTCCCACTGGAATGCAATCTGTTCTATCCAAGATCAGCTACTGTTTCTGGACTCTAACAGCAAATAGGAAAAAAAATAGTTGTGTTATCTATAAATCAAAACACAATTCAGGGTTGATTAATGCCTTTATTGGATTGTCACAAATGTGCTGGGGGGACTTCTTACTTCTTGCTCATGTCTCAATTTTTGTACCATCATGTGTGTTGTAGAAGAATTCAAACACTCACCATGTTTGAGACATTTCAGTAGTTCAGCAAAGGTATTACTCAACCCTGAATTTAATTTCTGGACTGTTTTCAGGGTTAACTGCATGTACAGTATATTATGGTAGTGAGGCAGAGTTTACAGAACACAGAAAACATTAGTTAGTTTCTTGTTTCCTAGGAAGAAGTGCAGCTGGCATACAAGCTGAAGCTGGTAAAAGGCACTCCTGGGAGGCATCCATACAGGTGCATCTTACTGTAGAGAACAATGCTATTTCGTGAACAGATGGAAATGAAGTGATAAATGAGATTCTACACAATCAAGAAAATAGCACTCTGTCTTCTAACCTAAAGGTACCGGATCCCATCTCATCTTAGAAGCAGCACTTGGATGGGAGACTGTCAAGGAATACCAGGTGCTGTGGGCTAGATTTCAGAGAAGGAACTAGCAAAACTATCCCTGAGTCTTCCTTGCCCAAGAAAACCCTACGAAACTCACAGAGTCACCATATGTCAACAAGCAACTTGAAGGTCACACACAAGACTTCTTTTTAAGTCCCACAAGATTACAGCTATGCCAATGGGTTGGTTCAATGGTGTGTGGGTAATCCTATGTTTTTCCATTCATTATTGAAGTCATGAGGGAACTGCACTCGTACATACACTTACACATCCACTTTCAATGGCTGCACTACAGCACTTTGGCAAGCATACTCAGCCTTTCTAAAATCAAGAGACTTCTTGGAGTCTCCACAGGCAAGTGAAGCCATGGTCAGATCCAAAAATGGATAATGGAAAGTTTTGTCTGGCTTTGTGATCATCTCTCTCTCTCTCTCTCTTTCTCTCTCTCTCTTTATCTCCCTTTTTCTTTTTTCTTTTTTTCTTTTTCTTTTTTTCTTTTGCTTCTTTTGTCATCTACTAATCCCTCTCACCCTTACCCTCCCTTCCTCGCACACCCATACCCATAAAGGACGTGACGTTTTCAGAATAAACATATGTGTATTCTGGTTTTTGCAAAAAAACTCATACTGAAACTGATCTGTGTTTGATTTTTAAAGTCACCCACAGTATTATACTAGCAAATAACTACAGTTAGAGTTCTGTGATACACCTTTTCCAATGTACCTTAAAGTTTCACAAAGAAAAACAAAATGTCCCTTTCATTCCTCCTTCACCAGTTTAGCAACATCACACAGTTAGCTACAGATATGTGGATATATGCTAAGCGAAAAATATTTTCCAATCATTTTTTAAATCTGATTTTTATTTTTCATTTTTTGGGGGTAAAAAAGTTCACACAAGGCTTTTGGGCAAAAATGGTTTGCGCAAAAAAAGTGAATTTTGTGCAAAATTCAATGCTTTGAATAAAATATAACATTCTTCTACAAAGTACTTCTTCTACTATCACTTCTGAGGAGGAGGAAAAAAGGACTCTTCTCTGTGTTTTTGTGCAGGGTTGAAAAATCTCTTGGCAGCTGACAATGTTTTGTTTCCCTTTCTTGGTGAAAACAAGGATATCTGCAAATATTTCTTACAATCCTAGTGTTTGGCGTATATGCATGCCTTTTTGCTGGATACCCCCTTTCTGCAACAAAGGCAATTCTTTTGTCTTTCTTTCCGTCTTTCTCTGTTGTGTTTTTTGGAGTGGGGTTAAATTTTATTTTTATTGCTTTATATTAAAAATATAGAACAAAAAATGCAATAATTGTTACTTCAATTTGCAGACATTATGCTGTCTCTCTTGCAAATTACATTGTATTTATACATGTAGCAGCACATTCAGTTATTACTCAATATTAAAAAGTACCTGAGAAGCTAACCTTTAGAACTGAAGCTTTCTTCTTTATTTGAAAGTAAGGCAAAGGGGATTTTGGAGGTCAGAAGGAGAGTGTGATGGTTACATGCAGCCTACTAGCCACAGGTTACCAACAGAGCTTGGAGAATTTGCTCTTTTGGGAACAGAACATTGTGCAGGAATGCAGCTGCCTCAATCCCTCAGCCAATATGGCTACTAGCTATGCTGGCTGGAGATTCTGGAAGCTGCAGCCCCAAACTAATATTTCCAATATTTTGGAATTTCCAATATTCCAAAAATATTTCCAATATTTTAGAATTATACTTACATGAGGATATTACAACACAGCACAATTTTTTAAATTATATATACACATATACATTCATATATAACTACTGCAGATGTTCTTTGGTATATCCCCAATCCTGGCTTTGGTGATTATGAGAGTTCCCCTCTCCATCTTTTACTAACTCTCTCTAGCCTCCATTCCTACCTTCGTCCACAAAATACTCTTTCCTTCCTCCATCAGTTCCACTGAGTTTCTCTCTCAGTCTACTATACCTTTGTCCAGACAGAATTCCTTGCCTCTTAATTCCCTTATTTTCTGGAACCTCTTCTTAACCCTAGCCTTTAGTTTGTCTCATAAATCCAATTTTTGTTACTACAGCCTGACTGAATCTCTAATTGTGGTCAAATTCCTGAATAGATACGGTCCATATGTCATCTGTCACAAAATGTAAGAGTATCATGAACTTTTAGGATCAGTAGGAGCTCCATAGTTTCAGAACTGGAGTATCTAACAATAAAAAACCAAATTATTTTGCTAGGCAAACCATCTGTACCAGAATTTTTTACTGCTAAACATAGCACTGTAATTGAAACATAGAGCCCAAGTGGCTAGATATACACTATTCAAAGAGTTTCTTGTCATGCCTGACAGGACAAAATGTAATTGCTGTCAAACAACAATATCCCATGAATGTGATTACCTCCCTAATTATTATTCCACTTCTTGGGACTTCTCAATTTTTCTTCTAGATTTTTCAGCACTAGATTCTGATTCCTCAAAGCCATGTCAGACAGTCATACAAACTATGGCTGCCCCAAATCTTTGTAACTCATTCCACAAACCACAGAAATTATTGGACATCCTTCAAACTTCTATCTTAAAATTGGTATGTGCAGCATAGTGGTGCAATTATATGACATCAGAATTTATCTACATAATTAGAGTAGCCAGGAAGTTCCCTTGTGTGCTGACTTGGTCTACATTACTTTGTCCATCATAGGACAGTAATGTAAATATGCCAGTCACTGCACGTAGCATCACAATATTCCATAATGGGATCTAATTTGCAGCATATCATATGATATCACTTATGGAAGCTACTGATGAACTTCTGAGAGGCAGTGATAATGCAGTCTCCATGAAATTCCATTGGAAGCAATCTCTGAATTTACCCATCTTATATACAGAGATATAAAACCATATATACCATAACTGGGAACTATGTGGCCTTCCATCTATTGCTGATGTATAACTCCCAACAGCTCTCGCTAACACAATCAATAGTGAGGATTGCTGGGAGTTGCAGCTCAACATCACTCCTAATATCCACACAAATGCCTGAAAACCCATATAGGCCAGGGTCTACCTGAGTACATCCACTGACACAGCGTAAATCCAAGGCAAAGTAATCTCCCCATCTAATGCAATCCTGGTAAGTCCCCAGAGAGCTGGAAAACTTTCCAGAGCAGAGTTCCAGGTGGCACAGAGGGTTGGAAGGAGAAAAAGAAGGAGAAGATCTTGTGGTAGATGTTGCATGAGGAGGGAAATCACCTCCTCCTGGATCTGCTGTGAGTGCATGCACCCAATCTGATTCTGGCCATAGATATACAACATACGGTCACCAACACAAACGTAGAAATAAAACTCCCATGCGCACTTTAACACTGACACCATGGATAGCACTATGAAATCTGCAATCTTGATGAAGACTTTATCTGATGAAGCACTGCAAGAATGCCCCAGGGATTGGACTGCAAGCACAATCAATCCTAAATGTATAAAAAATGACATCTAGAGGGGCACAAGTTGCTGACCTCTGATGTAAACAAAAGCAATCAAAATCAACTTTTTTTTTTCAAAAAGAACCACTGCATATAACTCAGGTTCAGTCCCTACAAAAGATTTTTTAGATTGAAAATTGAACACTGTAAAAACTCCCTTCAAAACTATCTGGCTCCCTGAAATTAATGCTTTCTGTGCATTCATTCAGAGACCTACTGTTCTAATCTGATCAATAATCAATATGCAAATAACTAGACTTCATGCTCTATAACAACAATGAGTAACACACAGCAATTAGTCCCATGCACTGTGCAAAGCAAGGTCATGCATCCTACAGTCTCAGCTTGCATTAAGGAAATATTCTATATCTTCCAGCTTTTGGCCTAAGCTAGAAAGCATGATAGTATATGAATCAAAAATGAAAGATAAAAAAAAATCTAAATAATTGTTCCAATTTCTACGGCCATTTTGCACGACAGATTCATAGCTCAAACATCTGCCTCCTTGGCACTGGGGCACCCCAGCTAGTCCCAGGCTATGGCCAAAATTTGAAAACACAACCCAGAGAGAATTGCTGAAGTGAAATAGTAGTGACTATCCCACTACTCAATTTATTAGAAACTACTCAATATATTTGAAACATTAGTGCTCATAGGCTTTCTAGATCTCAGGGCCTGGATTCTCTTCTCCAATTCTCAGGGCAAGGGGAAAGAAATCTCAGGGCAAGAGTGTTACAGTATAAAGCATTGGTATGATTGTCAATGATTGAACACTTAAGGTTGCCAGGTCTTGACTATCCCAGGCCCTGAAATTTCAGGCCCAAAAAGTGAGAGTTAGGTGGTAACATAAAGAGGGTGGTATTTAGACATGGTGTTTTGTATTCACATAGAATATTTAGCTGCAGTTCACATTAAATGTATTATCCTCACACACACACCAGAACAAAACAAAAGAAAAAGAACAGAAATCATTCCCCTACAATTTTGAAGGAATTGTCCAGCCTCTTGGCTTTTAAGCAACCCCAAAAGAAAACCTACACTAAATTTTGCAAGTATAAAAGAAATCCAGATTGAATGGTCAGTCATTAGGCTTTTTGCTCCAGAGCAATGACACAGAAGATGCCAGAATTACCCAAAAGAAAAATGCACTCCTGGGAGGCAAACCACATCATCCATTAAAGTCTATTTATACACCATAATATCTTTATCTGATGTCCCAGCAAACCTATGCAAGCTTGAGCATGACATTTATTAAAGGCAGAGTACAGAAAGCTCGCTGTGGAGAAATGCCTAGCATTTTCGTGCATATCTGACTCACATAATTGAGGAACCTCTAGGAAGAATGAATGCAGCTGCATTGGGCATCATCTCTTTTACTTGACATCAGTTTCATTCTCTCCCATAAACTGTTTCACTCTCTGATTTCTCTCGAAAACATATTACAATTTCAGCCTTTTTTGCAACAGGAACTGCAAAACAGTTTGATAATCATATTTAGAAAATGCTCGACTGCATTTAAAAAGCTACTCACCAAAGAGTTTTTTAGCCTCTCCAGAAACAGCATTAACTGTTTTACATTAAAGTTTATTTCATTCATTAGAATGAAAGCGGGGAAATAAGTGGTAACAGAAAACTACAGTGAAAATAATGCATCCTTCTAGATGTTGTTATACTGTAACTCCCAGCATTCCTTGCCTTTGATTAGGCTGCGTAGGATTGCTGATATCTGGCATTTTTGTTGTTGTTGCTGCTGTTGATACTTCTTACCTTCTTCCCAGTCTGGGATTTAAGACGCTTATAATATTTAAAACGAGCATAGCTAAAATCCACACTATGCAAAAGTTAAAAAGTAATCAAACGATTTTAAAAGTTAAAAATGAAACCAATTAAAATGAAAATCATTTAAAACAAAAATAAAATCCAGCACAGTATAGAAGGCCCATTTCCCCTTAAAAACTGCATGATATCAGGGCTAGGGAACTGAAGAAGCGATTGGGCGTATCCCCTCATGTCCCTCCAGTGTTTCGGTGCACTAGAAGTGACATAACTTCACTTCCAGCCACCATTTCATGTATTTTTGTTGGTGTTTTGGGGAGGGTTAGAGGATTGGAAGACTCTGGGTGACTGAAGATATAAACCACCACCTTTTCGTTGGATTTTGGATGGTTGGGGACAGTTTTTAGATGAAAAATCATGCAAAAAATGTTTCAAATTCGTGGGTGATCTGGAGACTTTAGGAGCTTCAGGGGCCACACTTTGTCCAACCATGCTCTACATGTTTCTTTTGAGAAATCAGAACATTACCTCTAGTATGCTATTAAATGTTAATGTTAATTTCCAGGTTTAATGTTATGATTCTAATGTTGTTCTGAGTAACTCACATGCATTAAAAGGCAACACATAAATCAGTTTGCTTACCTACAAATCTAAGTCGCTCAAGAAGCATGTTAAAACTAGTGGGAAAGACAATATCCTTAAGCTCTATTGTCTAATTATATAAAGACACAAGAGAAACAAAGGCCATTTCATCACTACACTGTTACAGAGCTATTATTCCACTTTCAACATTCTATGGAATCCTGGATTTACATGTTACTGCAGTAGATAACCCTATCCCGGGGTCTACAATTTAATATTAAAAATATCTCCACGTGCTTGAGAGGTCCCCCAAACAAGCACGTAGGCAGGCACAGTCAAACGGCCGAAAACAGGAAAAACTCGGTCAAGCCAGTAAATCCATAGTCACGTAGCCCCAGGAGACCTCCAGACATGTGAAACTTAAAATACAAAAAGGGTCCTCAGCCCGAGGAGCCGGCTTGAAGGGATTAATGCATCTGACAAACTGCCCATCAAGCGAGGATGATTTGCATACAGCCGAGGCTTTGACAATCCCAGCAAAGTCAATCATGCAAAGGACGTTGACATTTTGGAGCTTTGTTCTAGCTCCTCCACTTATTGTTCTCCCCAGGAAAGGATTAGCCTTCCAGGTACCTTTCCCCCCATAAAAAGACCTGGATTTTGAGCAGCTCTTTGGATCACTCCCGGCTCCCCAGCAGAACATCACTCCATCCGTTGAGCTATTCCCTCAGCCCTCCACATGCTGAGTCTCTCCTCTCTCTCCGCAGCTGTCTTGGACCTCCGGACTTCAGGACCAGGTGAGTATTCCCCAGCTGTAACCCTCCAAAGCCCCCTATCCAATTTCTTTTTATTTCTCACTAGGTCTTGAGTGAGTGCGCAAGTGCGTACATGTGCCAGTCTTTATTTTTAATAAAATCATTTATTTGTCAATTTGGTGTGGTTTTTGGCTTGACCTGACCCCGTAAAAATTAGGTGAAAGATCTCGCTAGGTTGCCCTGCCTCTTGCATTGCTATTGCTTGAGCTCTGGCTAGTTTCCATTCCCCGTCACATGGAACATATTGAGGTGTCCCGCAAGGGACCACAGATATCAGGGTAACAGATAATTTAGGGAGGGGCATTTAGAATTCTCAGCCAGAGAGCTCTTTGGCCTCAGTAAACTACAAACTCCAGAATTCCACAGCATGTAGAAAGTGGAATAATAGCACTATAATTGTGTGGGGTGGAAATGGCCAAAGAAAAAGAGTAACAGACAACAGTTAAAGGGAGTCAGATTCTAGGAGCCTCCCAGGAGAAGACTTCTCCTGATGTAGACTAAGCTTTTATATGATCAACCTGCTAACACTGCATACGTATCTTGATCAGTGTAGTCCTAAATGCCTTGCTGGATTGAAAAAAAGATTGGAGAACCTTTATTCAGAACCTGAAATTATATAACCTCTGAAGATCTTAAGACAGAAGCATGTACCTTAAGGAATCATTTTAGTTTTCTTCCCAATAACAAAACACCAAACTTCACTATGAGAAGGAATTAAAAAATGTTACTGTGTCAAATGACTCCAGAGTGCCACTTTAAAGATGCTATTTAACATCATTTTACACAAATTTTAGCTGGCTATTAAGAACTTGCTGATTGAACGATTTACAAGTAGGGGAAGATAAAAATACACACCAATTTTTTTAAAAAAAACTGAGTCCTCTCACCTTCTACACACATTGATTACAGAATAGAAATTTCCTGTTACTGCACAAATCACAAAGATGTTGCTTTAAAAGATGAGTTAAGATAACCCTGCACTCAGGAAAGTGACTGAGGGGAGGCTAAATGAGGACATTCCCCTCTTCCCAAATAAGAATTCTGCTGCCCTCTATTAAATTTTCCTTCAGTTCCCAAATATCTAACATTCCAGAAAGAAATTCTAGGAAAATCGTTCACCCCTTTAACACTTGTATTTTGCTGTATTTTGCATTCCCTTAGTAACTTTGCCTTCCTGTTTTTTTGTTGGTTTTTTTAGCTGTCCTAACTATGTTTCCAATGTTCAAATGATGTTGTAAGTTACTGCAATGCTAGAAGATTGGGAATGAATGAAAAATTCAGAATTCTTATTTAGGCAGGGCAATGCCCTCATTTTGCTCCTCACCACTTCTTGTAGCCTCAGGCCGTACCAGGAAAGCATTAATAACCAGGTGGACTGAAAATGGATTTCCCTTCCTTACTAGATGCAATCAGCTATCATAAACAGGTCAGCAGATAAGTGGTCTGACAGGCATGTCCTAGGATCTTGGACATCAACAATAGAAAGTCATTCAGTTTAGGGAAGGGAAAAATTAGATCAGATGGTGCTATGGACATGACCACTAGGGTTCCTAGGATGGATAAAAAATGTGCCTCTTGTAATTTTAATCTTCAACAGACTGTGGAGTAAGACAAGGCACTATAAAGGTCCATCAAGCTGATTGAAGGTACCACCCAACTTCCAAACCCAAACTTTGGGCCACAGATGTTTCCTCCAAACATGGCTACAAGGATAGGGCTGCAGACACCTCCACATCCCATCCTCCCACTTTCTACTGGAGAGGCAAAGGTGATTTTGGGATCAGATAACAGTGGCTGAAAGTTCAGATTTGGAAGGTAAGGGAGGACAGATTCTTTCATCTCACATGAGGGGGCTTTACAGTGCCTTCTCTTCCTCTATCATCAGTTAAAGATTAAGTTACAGGAGCCCTATCCCATATCCATCTTCGAAAGCCTGGTCTCTTGCGACTGAATTGTGCGATTTAACTGAAGTTAATAAAAGTGGAGTAATACTACCCTAGTGTGCTAACTGAAATTCTAAAATACAGAAGAGCAGGGTCTCAACAACAAATGCACAAACCACAACAAGTCTGTCACAAAAACATAGACAAAGTAAATGATAAAATGGTTTACAGTAAATATGGATAATAAATGAATAGGACTATATATAAACCTAAATAGGATGCAAAAATTTAGAAACCAATTTTTTAAAAAACTTACATAAAACACTACCAAAATATATAAAAATAGCAGGAAAATCAACATATCAGAAGTTACTTCAGAAAATAATGTTACAAAGAAACAGTATAAAGGAGAGAGAGGCTGAGGAAGGACTCCCCTGTTCACCACCAGGTTTA
Organism: Iguana delicatissima; assembly: GCA_948472985.1. NCBI lineage: Eukaryota > Metazoa > Chordata > Lepidosauria > Squamata > Iguanidae > Iguana > Iguana delicatissima. The sequence goes on from CAOKZL010000202.1 coordinate 1,293,183, forward strand.
CTCACCACAGTTTGTGGGAAAGTACATGTGAACCCAGAGAACCAGCATGGTGTAATAGTTTGACTGGTTGGATTATGACTCTGGATCCCAGGGTTCGAACTCCGGCTCAGCCATGGGCAAGTCGACACACTCACAGTCTCAGAAGGCAGCAAAGGCAAACCCGCTCTGAAAAAATCTTGCCAAAACAGCCTCATGACAGATTCACCTTAGGGTTGCCATGCATTAGAAACTACTTGAAGGCACATGACAACAACATACGAACCCAATCACATTAAAAAATGAATAGGTACAATGTGGAGCAAAGGTACCTATAAAGCAAATTGTTTCAGATCCACAGAAAGGAAAGCATGTAATAGGTTGTTACTTATATTTAAAGGATACCAAAACTTAAAATCATCTGGTTTATAAATCAAAGATATTATAGCCACAATTCCAAAATATATATTGAGCCCACATGCTGATCTAAGGAACTTTAATATTTTTGCAATTCTGCCAAAATGAATGACTTTTTTTCCCACACCTACACATTTCTGTACAGTTTATGCAGCTAAGCAGTCAAACCCTGCCTTCTTTGTACATGCTTAGATCTTTTTTAATGGAACTTTTTATTTTTAAATGAAAGAGTTCCATTCGCAATGCACACACAGAGAATAATTTAACTCTTAGCAGAAGCATAACTGCCTCCCTGAAAGCAAAGAGAATCCTGCATTCATGAGACACTGTGAAATCTCTAAAGGTTTTTAGTGTCAGCTCATGACACTCGACATTCAATCTAGTGTCAGCTCATGACACTAGATTTATACTTAGGAATTAAAATTGCAAATTGGGATCAGTTTGTTCATCACTCAATATTGGTGCATGATTTTTGCAGTGTAAAACACAGAATGGGTTTCAGGACAGCCAGAACAACTAACAGGGAGGCCATCTACCACCTATTTTAAAAATGGCAATTCTAACTAACATTGTATGAAGGCACACTACTAGGAATAGCTTGGAGAAAAGCATGCTATCAAATATCTAGCAGAGTTATTTTTGTCCATATTGTCAGGAAGGAGAAGAATCTTCAAGGTCGAAAAGTAATGTCTCTACTTCTATCTATCTTTGGTTTTTACTTTTTTTATATGAGACAGAAGCATTGACCTGTCACAAAGTATCCACCAGTCTAAATAATGGCACTAAAGGGAAGGGTGTAGATCTGAAGCCAGATCCAATAACTTGCCAGCACACAGTGATCCTCAGGTCCCAAGAAGCCTCACAGTTTGTCTCTTAGCACATAATCTGTCAAGTATGTGTATGACGTAGTAACACACATCAGTATCTGGGTATTTAATTAACTGGTCCAAGTCAGAAATACTGCCAGTGAGAGACAAGCCGGATTCTAGCGCATTTAAAGCATGGCAATGTCGATATTGCCCAAACTCTGTTACTTATTTGGTTATAATTACCGCCTAGTGACTTATCTCAGATGACTAATCTTAATATAAGGAAGTTGATAAAAGATATTGCACAGGATATAGAGAGAGATCTCTCTCTATATCTCTATAAGATATAGAGATATAAAATATAGAGATATAGAGATATCTCTATAAGATAAGATATAGAGATATAGAGAGAAGCGGGCTTAAAGATGAGTCTGTGTGGTAAGGAAAATATGATTAAAATTAATGTTATATCTAGAATTGTTTATGCTATTCATGGAATTCCTCTACTTATTCTTCGCAAATATGTTCAAAAACTAAATGTATTGTTTAGGAGATTTTGTGGAGCTCATCTCCTTGTCAAATGTCAATGAAAAGGATGCAAATTCCTATCAAAGAGGGAGGACTCAGCCTTCCAGATCTTCTTACATCCCTTCAGATGTACCTGTTCCCTTGTATTAATTTTCAGACATATCCACTTAAAGTAAATAATCTACCATGGTCAGCCTCGGAGTCTTCATTTATGGCACCCCTTTTCAAATGGACAGTACTTGGTTCTCACTTTATTAAAAAGGGCAGTGTTTTGCCAACAGTTCCAGTAGTTAGAACAATGTGGCAAACATTGCTTCATCAACTGCAATTTGACCCGAACACTCATGCCAAACTGACTTTATGAGCGAATCCAGATGTTTACAGAAAGTATGGGCTTGTTTGGGATTGTTACCTTAAATCAAATACTTGGTATTGAAGAGTTTTTGCATTTTTCAGTATTACAAGAGCAGTTTAAACTACTTCTTTCAAGTAAATGGCAAGATCTACAACTGAAACATTTGTTGCAATCCAGATTTTGCCCTGTAGCTTTAAAGTGCATCCGAGGTGACCTTAATATTAGAGACATTAATTGACACCAAGTATCCAAACCAACTGTAGATAGATAGACAGACAGACAGATAGATAGATAGATAGATAGATAAATTTCTATTATCTATAAATAAATATGACATGAAAAGTTTACAGCAAGAATGGAACAGGAAATTGGAATACCCAGTTCTGATAATCGATGGCCATCAGTTTTAATATCTACGATTAGTATGATTATAGATCTCCAGCTACCTCTTGTACAGCAGAAATTGCTCCTTTGGGTGTGTTGGTCGCCACAATGTCTATTCAAGAAATGTTTTTCTAAACCAGCAAACTGTTGGAGATGTAATGGTACTAATGTATTCTTCATGTGTAAGTTTTAAAGTTGTCCCATAGTAGCTACATTTTGGGAGGAAATAATCATAACTAACTTTAGTTTTGCAAAGTTCCTTGATATTCCTGGACATGCATGTTCTTTTGAATTATTTTTTAAACTTTATTTTTATAAGCGAAAATCCAGAAACACAGAATAATTTTTGATACCAGTTATAATATTACATAGTATTTTAAACAGGAAGTAAGAGCAAAAGGAAAAATAATAAGTATTGGAGCATTATCTCAGTTCATAGCAACTTTCATCCTGATCCATATTTATTATAAAATATCAAATACCTTTTTGATATCTTTTGAATTATTGACCTGTTTCTTCAAAATTGCCACACGGCCAACAAAAGTAGATTTTTACACCCTTTTGATTGCTAAAAGATAGATAATTTGTTGCTGGAAAGATAATTTTTCTCCACCTGTTATCCAATAGACAGAAGATCTAACAACGCCTGCAACATTTAAAGGAATGTATAGACGAAATTTGCAAATGGACTTACATTTGGACATTTGGTCAGCTTTTATAGGAACATGCAACTGATTTAGCTATTTTTGTTCCTTTTGTGTTTTTATTTTCCTGCTTTTGTTAGCCTGGAACATTATTGTATGCAACTGAGATCCCTTTTGAATATAAATAAAAAATTATTACATTTTAAGAAAACAAAATAAAAATCAATTAGGGGGAAAGGACATTCTGATATATCCTTTTTTTCTACAGAATTTAAGGTCAAAAAATCCACAACTGTGTTCTAAATGTAAGCAATCTTACAAGGATGCTCATACAGCCCAAATAAATAGCGCAGGGATTGAAATACATGGTGACTTGAGTACAGAAAGAGATTCAAATTGGAAAAAAACAGAAACAAACAAACAAAAATCAATTGAAACCAATATAGGCCCTCAAAAAAAGAATATGTTCTCGTAATCAATATGAATTTATTTTTGTGAACAGACTTAATTTTAACAGGGTGAGTGTGTGCCTTGGTTTAGTTCAAAATAAAGGATTTAGGGAACAAAGATATTAAACTTCAGTGAGGCTCCACAGCCACGGCCATAACAAATTACTGAAATATTATTATATCACAGTGTTAATACAGCATTATAACAAAAATTGTATGTCTTTCCACTTGTCATTGGAATGCAACTCCTCCAAATCCTAATCAGCATAGCCAATGGTAAAGAATAGTGGGAACCACAATCCAACAACAGATTTCGCTGGAGGGCCATGTGATTCCCACCCAGTGTTTCCAAGCAATGGAAAAACACTATTCCAAATTACTTCCTCCCTCACTCTCCCCACATGCCTATAACTGCTATTTGTACCCATGGGAGAAAAGAACTGCACTGAAGAAAAATGTTTTCCAAGACAAAAACCTGCTGGTAGGTAATAATACTCTTGTAACAAAGGTATCAGATCCTATTTGATCTAAGAACCTAAGCAGAGTCAGGTTATAATTTGGGTGAGAGATCAAGTGTTCTAGGCTTTGTTTCGGAGGAAAGCAATGGCAAACTATCTCTTAGTATTCCTTGCTTGAAAAATCCTATGAAATTCATGGGGTCATGCTAAGTCAAAGGCAGCTTGAAGAGAGAGAGAGATACACACAATGCACTAATGTATTGCTCCACCAGAAGAGTGGTGCCTTAATTTTAGTAATGATGGATACTGCACTGTTTACATAATGAGTTGAATCTAGATTTGGTTGCCCTTAAGAATAGTTAATCCACTGAAATCAGTGGAACTAATGCAAAGGAGAGGACCAACACAATGTAGTGGTTTGAGTGTTGGTTCAAATCCCTACTCGGCCATGGAAGCCTGCCAAGTGATCTTGGGCAAGTCATGTTCTCTCAGCCTCCAAAAGCTGAAAGAAGTCAATGGAAAACCCCTCTGAACAAATCTTGCCAAGAAAGCCCAATGATTGGCTCATCTTAGGGTCACCATAAATCAGAAATGACTTGAAGGCACACAACAACAACAGCAACAGCAATGCAAATGAAAGTGGGTAAAGTGCAACCCATGGAATGCACATAGCTCTTCAAATGCCCCCCAGTATCCATTTTCCCCCTCCCCCCAAAAAATCAGCCAAACTCAAAGCCAGAAGTTGGTATTTATTCTTTTCTGGTTTTGATCCCTCCCCCTCCCCATTTTTTCAGCGTTTTTGGTCCCTTTTAAACCTAGGGGTGCAGAAGCCAAAAATGTGGCTCTCTGCTATGCCCATGTTGCCCATCCCTGCTATAAACTGATGTGGTTCTGAGTGCATTTTAGTTCCTGATCATAAAAGAATGCAAATTCCCTTTTCAGTGGCAACCTACATTTGATTTTTTTAAAAAAAAAACAACACATAGTACACGCACTTCTCTTCTGTAATGGCACAGAGGCAACCAATATTCCCCCGAGTCATTTACAATGTTTGGTAAAAGCTGAATTACAAAGCACAGGATTACTTAGCTAATGTCAATTTCCTCCAGTCCATCACACACAGCAGGCACCAGTGGAGTTTTGCTAACACATTTTTCACAAATTAGAAACTGTTTTTACCTCTCAAGATGTTACATCACCCAGGAAGGGGAGGATGAGCTGTACATAGAGCTGCTAACTGCCCCACTGCTCTCCTAAACAATTCCCCTGGCGATTGAATTTAACTTAAATACATAATGTCATCCTGTCCAGTTTAAATAAACAAATTGTTCCAAATCACTGCAGTTAAACACTGCATGGTTTTAATCGGTTTTGTTTAATCTAACTAAAAATGCATTTGGCAGTAAAGAGCCTCACATGTTAGCTTAATAGTAGATGTTATTTGTTTAATGGCCTTAGTCAGTTTCAAGCATAAGCTCTTGAAATGTTTAGGGACAAAACTTCCATAATTACTGATCATTGGCCATACATGTTGTGGCTAATGGGACTTGCAATTCAAACGATCTATAAGGCATCCCAGTATGCAAAGAATTTAGTCTCATCTTGCTTGCAAAAGTGATGGCTGAAAAAGGCCATATTACATTTAAATGTGTTCAGAAAAGGGGGGAGGCACTGAAATGCATTTGAAGAAGTGGGTTTATATCCACAAAAGCTCATGCAAAAATAAAAACCAATTAATCTTAAAGGTGGTGCCTTTAAGGTTCTTTCTCTACTCCCTTTCTTCTTCCTTTTTATCTTGCAAGAGACACTGCTATTTCTTTGAAAGCCAAAGGCCAGTTGCTGTACAAAAAGACCAAAAATTGTGCAAACTAATGAAGATGAAATCATTTGCAGAAAACTGTTTTCTATATAACAAAACACTGGTATTGAGTGAGGAAAATGGCACTGCAATAATAAGGTTGCCGCACAGAACCACAGATTTGGCAGCAAACAGGATTTCATGTATCATGCTTGCTGATAAACATACACCTTGATGGTGAGGGTTATTTGCAGAGAAGGAATGGGAACAGGAGACATGCAAAAGGAGAATCATCCCACTCCCACAATTATGTTTCATACCTGAACATTTATTTTCACTCTATACTGCACTCAAAGAAGTGGGTTTAAATCCATGAAAGCTCATGCAAAAATTGTTCGTCTTAAAGGTGCTGCTACATTATTTTTCCCTCCCCCTCCCTTCCTCCTTTTTATGCTGCAAGAGACTAAAACAGCTACTTCTTTGAAAACTACTTTAAGGACACAGTGTTACTGTGAGGAGATCTGACGCTTCTTTCAAGATTAGAAGTGCCTGGCTACATGTCTGCTGCTCACCCCATGTTAACTTTGTTTTATTTATAAAGCAAAGATATATTCAAACATCAGAGGATTCATGTACGTCTGTATTGCCTATCTAAAGATTTTTTTAAAAAAAAACTGGCCCTGTAACTTGCAACTGATATCTGAAGTCTGGTTCTTTATATACATGTGCTTTCTTCCAAGGCAGAAAAACTATATGTGCATGTGCTTCAGCAGTTCCAGAATCTCCTGAAAACAAGCTCATGTCCATCTGACACTCTTTGCCATCTGCTCTCTCAGCTGGATCATACTGTCCTGCTGCGTCATAGACAGGATTTCCGTTGCGTTGAACAGTTGACAGAGTGGTTAAAATGACTGTGCACTCTGTGACCCTCCCTTAACTGTTCCATTCCTTTTTTTTTTTTTTTTACAGAATTTGCTGTATCCCTTTTGGCCAAGATAGCAACAACAACAAGGTATGGAGAAGCACAATGCAAGGTTTCCCAGTATCTGTTGTCTATTCTTCCATCATCCCCACTTCCTGGAGCAGTAACTATGTTCCAAAAAATGACCTTTTAACATACTTGCACATCATACCATTAAGTCATCAAAACATCTGTTAAGAGTACATAATGCAATAAATATACTGACATTTTTGCCTGTTATGAGCTTTGTGGAACCTTTAGCATAATGAGGAAAAGCCAGAAGAAATACGTGTTTCAATTTTCCACATTCCAAAGTGTTCAACGAAATTATTCCACACAGAAACTTATTTTTTCACGAACATACATTTATTTATTTATTTATTTATTTGGCATATTTATACATTCATCCTCAGCCATAAACCTCCCATACAAATTAGTCTTGTCTCAAAAGTTTCCTGAAACATATTTCCTGAAACAAGTGTTCTTCTCTTCCTTAGTGTTTGGAAACACATTTGAATTTTTGTCACGGAATTGGTGCAGGGTTTTTTTTTCTTTCTTCATAATTTTATTCAAATTTTCAACAGATAAAACAAACAATAATTTCTGCAATGTTTACATGTAATGTTTTTCCTTCTTCCTTTCCTTACTGGATTACAATTATTGATATTCCCTCTATTTGTTATGTCTCATATCGCAATAAAATGTTAATAATCTATAATTTGTTAGTTCCTGCTATATATCTCTACTTTACTTGTTACATGATATTTCATTAACTGTTAACTGTATAATAATTGTTATCATGAAAAATGTATTACCCTCTGTGTACCCCCAACCCAAATCTGTGACAATCTTCCACTCTTTATTAGTGTCCTCATCTGATTTCCCTTTCAATCTTTGTGTAAGTATATCCGCATTTCTGTTTTCCATGAAAGCTGTCCACCACTGTTCCATTGTGGGTGTAGTTTCATTTTTCCAAAATTGTGCATATTCAATGTGGGCCGTTGTCACCATGTACAATATAATTCTCCAATGTCTCTTGGCTGGTGTTCCATCTAGTGTATGTGTCATGTTTAGCAAGTAAAATTCGGGTGTCATCGTGAATTGAATCTTCAAAATTGAACTTATTTTCTCATGTATTTCTTTCCAATATTTTGTGCTCTAGGATATGACCACCACATATGAAATAGTGTACCAAAGTTCTCTTGACATTTCCAACATTGGCGTGTACCTGTCTTATAAATTGTCTTTAGTTTTCTGGTGTCATGTACCATCTATGATGTACCATGTACCATCATGTAGTCATCATGTAGTCATGTACCATCTATGACTTTTCAAGAGTATGGAGATCACTCTGGTTTTAAAATTAACAAGGAAAAAACAGTATATATATCAAAAAATATGAGGGAGAAGGAACAAGCTGAATTCAAACAAATTGCAGGATTTAATAAAGGACAGAAAGCTAAATATCTAGGAGTTTGGATTGCGCAAAGGAATAATGAATTGTTCCATAACAACTATGATAAAAAATGGAAGGAGATAACTCAAGATTTGGAAAAATGGACTCAGTTGAAAATATCTTTGCTGGGACAGATATCAGTGATAAAAATGAATGTTCTACCAAAAATGAACTATCTTTTCCAAAATGTGCCTATTATAACAAGCATTAAACCTTTTGTTCAATGGAAAAGAGACATAATTAAGTTCATATGGCAAGGGAGGAAACCAAGAATTAAATGGAGAATCATGAGGGACACAACAGCAAGAGGTGGTTTAGGCCTGCCGGACCTACAAACATACTATAAGGCTGTGGCATTCACATGGCTAAAAGACTGGTTAAATCTTCAAAATTTGAGGATGCTAGCATTAGAGGGAGCAGACTTAAGAATGGGATGGTATGCCTATATGTTTTATGGAAAAGCAGCAGTAGACAAAGATTTTATGCATCATTTTATAAGGAAATCGTTACTTAGAATATGGAATGACTACAAGAAGAAGAATATAAGGCAGTTACCTAATTTGGTCTCCCCTCAAGAAGCCTTTTTTGGGAGATGGAAAGACACAGATAAATGGCTATGATATGATGACTTATTAGACACAACAGATGACTCTGGTGTGAAGATGAAATCAAGAGAGGAATTGGAAACTGAAGGAATAATTAAGCTGGTTTCCCTACAGACAGCTAAAGGAAAGATTTCAGATGGATGTACAAACCTATGGAATACAACAAAAGGAACAAATTCATATATTGAGAATGTTAAGAGAAAATCCACCACCTTTATTAGCATGTTTGTATAAAGAAATTTTACAACAAGAATGTGAGGTAGAGACAGTCAAAGCTGCAATGATACAATGGGCACAAAACGTTGGACACCCAATACAGTTAGAATGGTGGGAACAGAGCTGGCAACGTACACAGAAATTTACCGCTGCCCAAAATTTAAAAGAAAATTACTACAAACTATTTCATAGAGGGGTTTTTTTTAAATGCAAAACAAAATCCACCTTTCTGGAAACAAGCTTTTTTGCATGAAAACATGTTTTCTTATGTGAAAAAAAGATTGCTCTTTTTATGCAAAAAAACTCCACATTTTTCATGCAAAAATACAGTTTCCTCAAGCGTGTGTTGTGGACAAAATTGCTTTTTTAATACAAAACAGAGCAATTTTACAGAAAAAAAATCTGTTTCTGTAGCAGGGATTTTTGTGCAAAAACTGTGGGTTTTCCACCAGAAACAAGCAATGTGCACTCCATTTCTACACTGAATAATTTCCTCAATACTTTGGGATATGTGAATATTGGGCAAAAACTGTGTAGAAATATTCGTTTCTCCTGCAGTGGGGAGAAAACTGAATACATTATTTGTCTCATTCCTGGTGTGGTATTTGTCTCAGAGGTCTTTTATTGAATTCAAAAGGCAATGGGCAAAATCTTCTGCTAGAGCAGATACCCAAAACTTTTTCCTGTCTCAGTAAGGTATAGATTCAACCTTTTGCTCAGGTTTTCAGTGATTCACATTCTGAACTTTTACAAAATCCTTGGAAAACTGCTCAGATCTTTAGATTGCTTCCATGACAGCAACAAGAAAAAAGGCAAGGCAATCATCCTTGCATATTAGAAGAAGCCTTCATGTACAGAACTTTCAAAATACTTTTGTTTACTTGTAAAAATCTTACCTGACCTGGTTGTTTCATTTTACACATGCATTTCGTTAGTGCTGAATAAAAAAATTTCCTGAAACACGTTTCCAGAAAAAACTACTCTTCTTTTTCATGGTATTTGGAACCTATTCTTATTCATTCCATGTTACTTCCATCTCTGGTACCAAATTGTCTGTTAAAGAATATCCAAGAACACTTCTTCTTCATTAACTAAGATAATCTTGTAATTCTGAATCCCATCAGAACCTAGGCAAAACATATTAACCCTTCCCCTCTCAACTGAAAGGAGAAGGAACAAGCTGAAGGAACAGAATAATTCAGGACTTGGAACCAGGAGAAATATGATACAATTTCAAGACAGAAGCATGGGAAAAAACAAAAAGAGTTCTAAAGAATGAAAGCAGGAGAATTGAGTGGTGAATGGAAGAATGGAAGGTATTAAGCAGTCAACCCTTGGAAGGGTGTTTATATTTGCAAAATCAGCCTAATATTCCAAATTGCCACAAGTCTCCACAGATCTGTCCCATGAAACAAAGCCAAACCCAGCTATAAGTGTTGTCATTGCTGCATGATGATGATGATGATGATGATGATGATGATGATGATGATGATGATAACGATGCATAACTTCCGGTCATTTCTGACTTGCAACCCACCCTATCTCAGGGTTTTCTTTACAAGATTTGTTCAGAATGGGGGATTGCCTTTGCTCTCCTCTGAGGGTGAGAGAATGTGACTTGGACAAGGTCATGCAGTGGATTTCCAGGGAACAAGGATTAGTACCCTTTTCTACAGAGTCATCGTCTAACATTCAACCACTACGTCATGCATTTCCTGGCTATAAACTAGTGTGTAGCAGCACTCATTTGATCAGAAAGCACTAATTTGGAATTGTGCCCTCAGTAATCTTATCACAGAGTGAAGTACCTTGGCTGTTGTGACACCATTAGATTGTAGCATCCACAATCTAGGATTACTTGAATAACAAATTGAGGAGAAGTATTCAGAGAATGTAAGGGGAAATGGAACTAGAGCAGCAGATGGCAGAAGCAATGGCAATGAAATGTTTAGAATTCTTTTTCCTCGCTGTTTGAAAAATGAGAACATTTGATTCAGCCCTTTTGCTGTACATGATTTGATTCTTATCATAATTATTCACTGTTTTAGCACAAATTGTTTTCATGCAAGAGTTGCACTCTCAGATTATGCCAGCTGGTTTTTGAGATCAATGAAAGACCCCCTCAAGACAGAAAGCACAATAGGGATGAAAGTATTCAACTATATCATCCTAACATGTATCGACAAAACATTCCTGCAGTGTTCCCCTCCCACCTCCTCCGCAGTTTTTGCACTGTGTTTGCATATGACCAAGTATTCTTGATAAATATTCTGTGCAGAAATTTACTTTTGTGGTGTAGAAATGGTCAGTTTTGGTGTAAAACCCACATTTTCACATGAAACCCCCCTGCCTCCAGAAACCCTTTTTGTGTGTAAAAAACTGGCAAATTTGAATAAACAATCCATTGAATAAACAATCCAAACAATTCCTTGAATATCCTGGATCATTTTGTCTGACAGCAGACTGGCATGGCTTGACAATGGAGTAATAAATTAATTACCAGAAAAAGAGGCAGTGGGATAGTTTTAATGAGGCTTAAAATATTCAAAGATGTTTGCAAAACTTCACATTCCAGAGAAGCTTCAGATTCTAGTACCTCCTGAAGTATATGTCTATGCCAAGGATAGGTAACTTTTTCATCCTGGGGACTGACTTCCAATTTGCAAAGGCTCCTGGGTTCTACTGTCTATCAGTGGATAGACCCAAGGTCCATGTGGAACCAGCTTCAATTTGAACATCTTCCACAAAGCATATAAAACTCAGTTTAATACTTTGTGTCTCCTTAGGAGTAACCACTAGTGTAATTTTTTTTTTTCAGACATGCAAAGCACAGGTCAATTCTCTGAACATCTACCAAGGAGTAAGCAACAAGGCAACAGTTTTCAGGCTAGTCTAGTCCTAGCGCGACAGCTGCCCAGGCTGCCAACAAGATCTGAGTTTTGTGCAATAGCTTTCCAGACTTGAAACTGACACATTATTTCCAATGAAAGATCAGAAACAACAGAATAAAAAGCTTGCATACCAAATGGAGAACCCCTACAAGTTATAACCACATGAATAAGGGTGGAAAAAATATTTCAAAATATTTTTTAAGAAATGGTCTTTTTTTTTCTTGAATGTCACAAAACCCTGACCTTGAAAATTCTGGAGAGAGGTGGCTCTTCATAATTATGGACTTATTCTGTACAAAATTCACATTTGCAGAGAAAACAGAATGTTCTGTACAAGAAATAGTATTTTCTGCACAAAAATAAAGAACTGCACAGAAATATTACTTCCTGTGCTGGAAATGCTATTTCTTGCACAAAAGATGCCATTTTCTATTCAAGTGCAAATTTTGCACAAAGTATATCTTCAGCTACAGAATTTTCTACCCAAGAAACAATATTTTATGCACAGAAAATACTTCTGTGCAGTAATTTTTTCTGCACAGTAAATGCTATTTACATTGCAGAAAATGCTGTTTTCTGTGCAAAAACACCACATGCACATTTTTCACAGAATAAGTCCCAACCTGTGAACAGTATTTGAAAACAATGTCGTTTTCAAAGATTTTTCTTGCTGTAGGTAGAAAATTGATAAATTTACTCACTGCTTCCTTCAAGAATGAAAATCAGTGAAGCCTTCCCTATAGCTCAGGGACCAGAAATTCCCTGTTCCTGGTGTATGCCATCATACAAAATAGAAATAGAAAAACAGTTTAGCTAATGAAACATGAATACAGAATCCCAAAAGCAATGTTTAAGAGTTTTTAACGGGGGGAGTCTGAATGTTGTTTTTGAGATTGTAGAACTGATGCAAAAATATTCATCTTGCAACAATCTTTTTTTTTTTGTCACTCAACAAAGCATCTGTTTTTAAAATCATAGAGCAGAATTTGAAAAGATGTCACTGCTGCTGCTTTTGTCCAGAAAGGTGGGCCACTAGAGACCACTTCATGTGTTATACATATGAATGTGCTCAAAAAGGAGAAAGCAAAGCGGCTCCACGCCATGGCTCAGATGTTCAAAAGGTTACTTAATACAGTTCCCTTCCCACCAATATGATCACTGTCCTGATAAGTAACTTTTCTAAGTTGAACTAGTGCCACCCTAGAAGTTACACTTCCCCATTCCCTGTTGCCCTGGCCCTTTAATATTTGCCCATTCAGTATGGACATGGTAAACAAGGGGCTACACATGAACTTCTGATGAAGTGGACAAGACATCTGATATAGCCAACTGAAGTCCACAATAGCTTATGCAGTAAGTTTGCTCCTTTAAGAAGGCGCAAGATTATTTTCATATAAAACTGTAATATTTGAAATAGCTATAAGTATAAATTTAATTAACTGATGTGATGAAGATGTGATGAAGATGTTTTCTCCATCAAGCAAGGGATTCACATGTGGACAATTGTACTGAAAAGTCCTATAGACTGGAAAGTTTTCCCTTTAGGGTAGTCATTGTACAGTTTTTGTGCGCACACAGGAGCACTGCTAACAAAACAAATGGTTCACACTAGCACTGCAAACCTTTCATAAAGCAAGAAAGTACAAACTGGTAAAGTATTTAATCCTCTGAAATAATAGATGCAGAGCTCACTGTTTGTATAATCAGATTCCAACTCTTGGGTAAAAATGAGCTATAAATATGTAGTTTAAAGCTCCAATTTTTAAAAAAAAACCTTGGCTTTGTCTTATATGGAATAGTAAAAATGACAATGCAGGCTACTCTAACCACTCTTACATCTGTTGCCGGAGTTTACTGGTATACAGGGAATGAAACACAGAAGAATCATACAATGCTACAGCTACCATTCGCCACCTGTGAGTTCCACCATCACGGCCCATAAAAAGCTGTTAACAGCTTCCCTAGAAGTCAACAGGAGGAAGAAAATCAAAGTTAAATCTTTCTTTTCATGTAGGGACAAGAAGCTCTAGATGTGTTTTTGTACATCAAATATGTATTGTTATTGTTGATAAAAAAGAAGATCTTAAGCTGAGGGGGTGGGGGAAATGATACTTTCATCATTTTGCTTGTCAGCAATAAAGACTGTTCTGCTTTCTTGAGAAACAATCACAAGTCCCGTGATTAAAGCAATTCTCAGGAAAGACAAAACCTCTGACTTCTGCGATTTAGAAAAACATTCCTGCATACATACGAACGAAGCACATTTTATTATTTATTTATCTGCATTTCTTTCTCTGGGCGTAGAAAGATACATTTGAGTTGCTGGTGGCTCTTGGTCCAAGAGTGTGGAGCTCAAACTATCATTCTGGAGTGAGGACACATGGGTACTCTTGCTCAAACAACATGCCATCACCAGTCCCTGTGTCCTCACTTTTTAGAGGTAGCTGTTGTTGTTTTTTCTGATCTTTGTTCCTGGAAAATCTTTGGCTTAGTTTTGACATGTCAGAAATTTTCTGGATTAATTCATTTAACCCTGTGTCCATATTTCACTGGTGCATTAAAGAAAAACAACAACAGGAAGAATTCCTAACCCTTCCTCTTCCTCTTCAGCCCCGGTCTCTCAGTGAGGTTAAAGTACTTTTGCACTTCGAACTAATTTTCAGCACTTGAAGTAAGCTAAAGACAAAAGAGGAAAACGGGAGGAGGAGAGAGAAACTGGAACATTTCAGAAACAGCTGAAATATGAGGTGACAGAGGATTACGTGGGCCTGTTCCTGACAAATCGGGACAGTTGGAGGGTATGCAATGTGTGGCTAAGGAAAGAAGGCAGGAAGGAAGTAGTGTTGCTTGGCCCTGCAAGGAACAGCCCTGCAGGTATGAGTGATTGGGAGTCTAGACAGAGTGTGGAAAAGAACAGGTAGGCACAAGTGAGATCGTGGGAAAAGCTTGTTAGCAATACAGGAAATCTATCAAAAAAAAAAAAAGAATCGCAATCTGAGGCCTAGAGTAGAAGGAACACAGAAAATCCAAAACCATTGTACCAAAATCTCTCATTAGTAGTGTGAATGGTGTCTTTAGTAACAGAAAAAGTAGGAGTAGGGGTAATAAATAAATTCTTCCACCATCTTGTTGCTCTCATTAAAGGCACAGGAAAGCCCAGGAATTTTTCATGATTATTTTTCTAGCCAAGGAGCTGCATTTCTTCCCCTACCCTATTTTCTTCTAAGGCCAGGAGAGGCCTTGAACATACATTGTGCAGAAACAGAAAACGTGCTGAAACAGAAGTGATTCCAGAGGGTGTTGGACCTAAAAACATACCAGCAGATGGTCGTGCTTACAGTGACAACAGGTACAGCTTCCTCTTCCCTTTTGGCTTCTTAAAAAAAAAAACCAAAAAACTTAAATAAAGCTGATGAAAGAAGCAAAACCCTGGCTGTGGATGCACTTCCTCTTCACTGGGAATGAGGTTAGTACATACATATCATTTCTAAAACACATGACAGTGAGGAAGAAGCATGACACAGCAGTCAAAATTTGGTTCTTCCTGCTACAACTATGACTACCAGGACAGCCTTTAAG
Source organism: Iguana delicatissima (assembly GCA_948472985.1). NCBI lineage: Eukaryota > Metazoa > Chordata > Lepidosauria > Squamata > Iguanidae > Iguana > Iguana delicatissima. The sequence continues at coordinate 1,308,709 of CAOKZL010000202.1, forward strand.
CTGTCCGCCACCCCACCCAAATAATGTTGATTTTTTCCTCAAAAAACATTATGGAGGCTCAGAAATCACCTCTCAAAACAGTTCCCCAATTCACTCCCTACAATTTCATTCAACTTTAGATTGTAAGAAAACAGCAACAACAATAATTATTAACTAACAAAGGAGTAAACAAAGTTATTTTAAATATCTGTATGCTTTAAAGGGAAGTGTGTATAAATTCATCCTCATGGTATCTGTAATTATATCTTAAAATGTGTCTCCCTGTGAAGAAATCAGGGTGTAAGATAGCAGGAGAAATGCAAAGTTAAATGTGTAACAGACTCATTCCCTTTACGCACCACCCTTTCACAACCCACCCATGGTGACATTACCCCAGTAAAAGCTGAATAAAGAATAGCCAACAACAACAAAAGCCTAACTAATAATTTCTGCAACAACTGTAAACATTCACAGACTTTACTATTGAAGGGTAATATGTAAATACCTTTCCAAAATCACGGACATCAAACAAGTCAAATGCTTCAAAAAGTTCACTCTTCTTCATCCCAAATGTCTCACAACAGGCTGAAAGGAATGTTCTTATATTCTTCAAACAGAGAAACTAAAAAGGAAAGAAAATAATAATCTTAGTGTGCTAGCCAGTCATCTGTCACAGTGGGTCTAAACCATTTTTCACTTGAACACCCCTTGGCAGCCCATTTCCATAAATTGCACCCTTCATATTAGCAAAATGTTTCTAATTAATATTGTTGCTATTGTTGTTATTGTTATTGTTGTTGTGTGCCTTCAAGTTGTTCCTACCCTAAGGGGTTTTCTGGGGTTGAGAGTGTGTGGCACACCTAGGTTCACCCAGTGGGTTTCCGTGGCTGAGCAGGAAATCAAGCCCTGGTCTCCAGGGTCATAGTCCAATGCTCAAACCACTACACCATGCTGGTTCTCTGCAATTAATATAGTTGCTGTTATTTCAATTTTATATATTGTAACTGTAAATAAATCCAAGAGTGGGATTAGAAAGCAGTGGAATAACACGATGAACAAATAGTGTATATCTGTGAACAGATAGTGTGTATACATTTACATTCAAACCTCAAAAGGTACAATGAATTCAAATAAATGCTTCACAGATTACATTTTTAAAAAACCTATATTATATATACACCAGCACTGGCATGACATCACTCAAATGTTTGCAAAGCAGAGGAGAGTGAAAGTGGAACCTGTAAGGGGCTTGCCACCAAGCATGTGCACTGTAGTGGCATGTTTGCAACACGCTATTTAGGAAGGGACTCCCCACCATTTGCCAAAATCACAGAGCGGAGGAATGGGGCTTTTTTCAAGGTTGAACAACAGAGGAAACCCACTCCACCAGTTGTCATAATATTTGATTAATTGCACAACTTTTTACTTGTATCTTGTCTTACATTGTTGACATAATGTGCCCTTTTCTACCATTATTCAGGTTTTTTCAGGTGCTTCTAAATGTCCTTGTTCCTGCAGAAGAGAACGTTAAGAGGGGACATGATAGCCATGTTTAAATATTTGAAGGGATGTCATGTTGAGGAGGGAGCAGGCTTGTTCTCTACTGCTCCTGAAACTAGGACAAGGAGCAATGGATTCAAGCTGCAGGAAAGGAGACTCCACTTGAACCTCAGGAAGAACTTCCTGACAGTCAGAGCTGTCTGGTAGAGGAATATGATGCCTTGGAGTGTGGTTGAGTCTCCTTCTTTGGAGGTTTTTAAGCAGAGCCTGGATGGCCATCTGTTGGGAATGCTTTGATGGGTGTTCTTGCATAGCAGGGGGTTGGACTCGATGGCCCCTGGGGTCTCTTCCAACTCTATGATTCTATGATTCTACGTAACCCTGGCAGTACATGTACCCTGGCATGGGAATCACTGATCTGTGCAAACAGGTACCAATCTTTGAACAGAAACATTTATGCCCAAAATATTTGTACCATTAATATTTGTCAGGGAACACATGGTCTTTATTTTAAAAAAAGAAAGAAAGAACAAAGGAAAGAAAGGCAGACCACCACAACGAAGATACAAAGAACTACTTTGGATCACAGAAAGTTAGTGGACTGCTTGAATTTTTAATGTGACCAATGGGATCCCCTGATGTAGGATGAACTGCTCTTAAGACTTCCCTCAGGTCAAGAAAAACAAGTATTGAAAACCTCTGGGGCTCACAAAGCTCATTCCATAGTTCTTTGTCTTCTGGCTATGACTACATAATGGCACAAAAGGAGCTATTTTCAACTTGGTGATCCCTAGAGGAACTGAGGGCAGCTGCAGGCCAAATTATCTATATACCTCCAGTTTGGACATGTTGCACTAAAGCAGGGGTGAGCAACTGTGGGAGGGTAGGGGGTGCATTAGCCTCCTAGGAGATCTTAAGAGGGGGCATCTCCCACCAAACCCCCATGGCAATCCCACACACACACTTTTTGCCCCCAAATGTCCACCAATGTCCTTTAGGGGCTATGGTGGACCTCTTAGGCCACATTAATCCCAGGAGAAGGGTTGGGTTTTTTTCAAAACAGGAAGTGAGCAAATGTAACTTCCATTTTTTTTAAAAAAAAAAAAGGCCCAGGATGCCTTCAAACAAAATGTCCTAGAAAACCTTTTGGGGCAAAAAAAATAGAAAGAAAGAAAAAAAGTTTTTTTTATTTTTCACCACTGTCAGGCTCTGTCCTGTGGGCTACACTTTACCTATCCCTGCACTAAAGCAAAGGTGTGCAACTTGTGAGCCTCCTTTAATTACCATCACTGTTTATTACCACTGCCTATGCTGAGGGCAGATGTAGTTCAAAAACATCCAGAGAGTCCTAAGTCACCCACCCATTCATTCAGCCATTGGGGACACACATTTTTTTCACAGATGATTTTCCAAAATGGAAACAGAAAATGAAGAAAGAGGGGATTAAAGGATAAAATTTCTAATAAAAATGACTTCCATATTAACTTTCAGGTTTTTTGCTTACAAACTTAAAAGCACATTAATTTTGAAGGGAGGGGTTCCAAGTCAGATATTTCAGTTCAAATAATTTGGGGCTCTTAGGATATAAAAGCATTTTGCTTAGGAAATGTACATAAAAGTTCTAAATCAGATCAAACTTTATTTAGGCCATAGGAAAATTTACCAGAAACATTTCCAAAATTTTGCAGAAATTTTTCACTGCACTCAATAATACTCCATGGCTACCACATTCACTAACAACTGGATAAGGCGTGCCAACAGCTGGATCCAATGAATCCAAGCATCTTCTGAGTCAGGAGTACTTTGAAAATGCTCAGCAAAGACCCCCAAAATCAGGACACATGTGGTCAAGAAGCATTGTGTGGTCAAAATAAAAATGACTACCATCTATGTCAGATTTTTAGTTGCTTTGGCCCATTATTTATATTACAACCTATGATGGGTGGAGCTGGGCAAACCCATCTGAAGTCAGCCAATCACAGTTCAGGGAATGCTGTGAAGCAAGGCCTGCAGGGAGAAAATGTTACAAAACCGAGGCTTGTCTCTGACAGAAGGCAAATGAATCCATCGAAACGACATAGTCAATGGTCCACAACAGGGAGGTCACTTTGAGGCACAAGTATCCAATCCAAGAAGGGATTAAGTGGGTGAAAGGGCAAGGTGAGTGACAGGAACCCAGAGTTGGAACCGTGGGGCCAGCCTAGCAAGAGGATCTGTCACACCATCAAGTCCATATAAGTGAAAAGATAATCCAGGGGTAGCCCAAGATATTTTGACACTTGAACAAGAAAATCCAAATGGTTTATATTTAGTATTTAAGAGATAATGCAGCTAAACTGATGATTTAGCTTGTGTCCTTTAACTGTACCTTAAAACGGTACTAGTACTGGCACTGTACTGTTGGTACTGTTCAGAGCTACTCAGCCCTGAAGAATGGGAAAGCTTGGGCATAAAGTACTGTATCCAATTAACACATTTAGGATACCTTTTAAGAGACAGAAAAAGGTAACAATGCAAGAGCCAGAATGCTTTAGGCACCCACAAAGTGTTGGCACTGCATAATTAGTTATATAACATTTATAAAGAGCTTTTGTGCACATACACACCAAAACAGTTAATTAGAATCCTCATTAAACAGACTCTGCAAATACACACATAGTACGTACGGATGAAAAATCACCACAAATGCATATTGCAGGAGCAGAATGGACTGTAATTACACCCCTGAGGATTAGGCAATTATGATTTTACAGTTAGTTATGCAGAAGTGAGAACCTGTATGCAACATTTAATGTGGCAAATTAGAATTTTATAACTATTCCCCCCTCCCCAACACCTAATTTGCTTCAAGCAAAGCTGCTGCTCTGGAAAATGTATGTTCCTAACTGCTAAAGAAATTGCCAGAGGTTGGCAAAGTATTTTATAACTAAGCTTCCTGCCTCCTACACACTACATCTGTGTCAGTTCTTCTCAACTTCCTTTCCCCACACTTTCATTTTTTACCTTCTGAACTACAATGGAGCACTTTTCTATCTAGGTGCCAGAGTGAAATAATGCAGGAAGATCTCAACTAACACATCACACATCATTCCATCACACATCATTCCTGAAAGTAGCCAGTGCACATTGTTGTTTTTGTGTGCCTTCAAGTCATTTCTGATTTACGGTAAACCTAAAGTGATCCTATCACTGGGGGCTGAGTGTGTGCATCACACCCAAGGTCACCCAATGTTCCCATGGCCAAGTGAAGGATGAAAGCCTGCTCTCCAGGGTTGTAGCTCAATACTCAAACCATTATACCATGCTAGCTCAGTACACACCCTCCAACATTTCACAGATGAAAATCTTGTGATCAAGAAGCACTGTGGGGTCAAAATGGCAAAAGTTATTAACGAGGAAGAATATGAAAGCTGTGAGAGGCTTCAGCAGTTTGCTTTTGCCTGAGCCTATTGGGAAGGGAAAGATTCCATCCCCTCATCTCTTTTCCCCACTACTGAGTGCAAACTACTTTGGCACTTAGAATTCAGTTTGCAGTACATGAAGTAACATAGGAGCAAAAAGGGAAAAAGAAGAGAAAAACTGAAACATCTTAAAAGCCACTGAAAAAAGTATGATGACACAGGACTATCAGGATTAATCAGGACTATCCTTGGTAATCTCTCTATCACACCTCTCAAAATAGACACCAGCCACAAAACCAAGGATAAAACAGGGCACACTGTTAGAATAATCCATAGATTAGGCACAACCACAAGCCAACAAAACAGCCAATGCCCAAACACCCTAGTAGTCTTCAAATCTTTCCATTCCTCTTCTTGCACAAACACATACACCACATAATATCTCTAAAGCAGAAATATTCTACCCTGAGGTGGTGTTTTTCAGCATTAATGAGAATCTTTTCTATATTTGTCTCCAAGAAAACCCTGCAATTCACAGCAATTTACTGAAGAAACACTGCAATTTTCAGGGGATCATCTTCTAGGGCAGTGGTTCTCAACCTGTGGGTCCCCAGATGTTTGTGGACTTCAGCTCCCAGAAGCCCCAGCCACTATAGTCAATGCTCAGGGCTTCTGGGAGCTGAAGTCCAGAAACATCTGGGGACCCACAGGTTGAGAACCACTGTTCTAGGGCTCCCATTAGCACATTATAAGGCATACATTCTTTTATCTTAGCCTGTTAAGCCCTGAATGAATTCCAACTAAACTTAAGAAAAGTCTGTTCATTCCCACATATGATGCCTTAAGAAATTCCTTTTCAATTCTGTTTCATAGAGTCTTAGCACAGAAGTCCAATAATCAAGACAAGCTTTTCAGAGACACATTGCTCACTTGAATCAGTTTTAGCCCAATCAGCACCCTTCACTGGCAGCTTATTTGCAGGTAAAAACTGAAGACACATAAAATCAGTAGGAGTTCCAGAAAGCTATTTGTTTTGAACAACAATTCCCAAAATCCTCCATGGACATGCTAGATGTTTCTGGGACCAGTAATCCAAAAGAGTAAATTTTCAAAGCTCTGAGGAAAAGTAACATCTGTCTCACAATGAAGAAAACCTGAGCACTGAACAAATTTCTTCAGCAGCACTCTTGAACCAGAAAAATGTAATACATTTTTGATATTTTATATGAGGGCTTAAAAATAAACTAGGAGATTAATTTGTGGCAAAATAAAATTGTCTGAAGACAATGAAGTAGAAGTTTGTTCTTGTTTTGGTGTAATCATAAAATCACAGAGCTGGGAGATACCACAAGGACCATCCAGTCCAACTTTCTGCCATGCTGAAATACTCAAAGCACTCACACAGATGGCCATCTAATCTCTGTTTAAAAACTTCCAAAGAAGGAGACTCCACTACATTCTGAGGCAGCATATTCCACTATCAAACAGAGCTTACTGTCATGAAGTTCTTCCTAATGTTTAGGTGGAATCTCTTTTCTTTTTCCTATAGTTTGTATGGCTCCACTTCCTTCTCTTTGGAGAAACAGAAAACAAGCATGCTCCATCTTCAGTATGATGTCCTTTCAATATTTAAGCATGACTATCATGTCACCTTTTAATCTCCTCTTCTCAAGGTTAAACATACTCAACTCCCTAAGCTGCTTCTCACAGGGCATGGTTTCCAGACCCTTCACTATTTTGGTTGTGGTAAATTGGAAAGATATCCAGTACCTTCCTCTGTTGTTTTCTGCCTTCTATCACTATTGGCTGCCAAGTGTGCCACAGACTACTAACTCAGGTATGTGTGGGCAGCAGAGGCCAATGAAAAAACTTTTGTGCCTACATGAACTATGGCCATTTCCACACGGGGGTAAATCCCCGCGCTGGGACAACCAGCAACGGAGATTGTCTACACCGCGGGGTGCGCTAGAGCGGTGAAAAAAGGGGAGGTTCTAGACCTCAAACCACCCTCACGCGGCTGTGGGGGTGGCGCTCCATGTTTTATAAAGACCACTTTTCAAGTGGTTGTTTTAAAACTTGTGCGCGCTACTCCGTTGCAGCGCCTCATTTAGAACTGCAGAGCTGCCCAGGGGCGGGCTTCCAGCTGGCGCGCTGTCCCAATTGGCGGAGTGCCACCGGCCGCTGTCGACCGCCATTTTGGGTGTCACCACGCACCGCCGATGTTTAGAGCAGCGAATTCATGCTGCTCCCCGCAGGGACAGAGCGCCCCGCTGCAAGGTAATCTCCGTCCCCATGTGCGCCACCTTGTTTCCCCCCGTTTTGCCGCCCCCCATGTGAAAAGGGCCTATATTAACATATCACAGACTTTTTCATGAGACCTTGTAGCAGTGAAGGGTAACAACACTAAATTTATCTGCTCTCTCCATGATAGGAGAGACCCTGTGCAACACAACACTCCATGTCCCTTAAGAGTGCCTTTAGGAGCATGAAACCATCCATTTGTCAACATTTGTCAATCCTGCCTCCATTTGAAAGAGGGGCACCTCTTTAGTTACAACGCACAAAAGTAATTCCTTTAAAGTAACAAGCCTCTTGACAATAGGATGAAATCACACTGTTGCTTGAAAGCACACTTAGCGTGTTTGGTTTCAGATTTAATGGCTCAGTGGCCCATCCATTTTATCTTTCAAACAGATTAAAAAGTGACTCTCTTAACAGTTAACCTAACCCGATTAACAGAACAGATGTGCTATTAAGCCTCCTTTTAGAAAATAGGAAAGAACCCTTATTTTCTTTGCCATTTTAAGGAGGCCAAAAAATAAACTTGAAAACTATAGACTTAAAATGCTAAAATCTGTTGCAAGAATTATCCTATTCCTCAAAGAGAGATTAAAGGGAAAGTGAACTAGAATACTGTTTTGGTTGAAGTTGTCTGATTTTTCAGAACAAATGACTGCCTCTGTTTTGAAGAAGAAGGAGAAACAATTAACCAAAGCAAGCTCTGCTGTTTGCCAGGATAAGAAGTCTGAAGAAAAGAATAGATTTTGCATTGTTATCAAAAGAACAAATTGTCAGTTTTTTAGTATATCATTCTATCCTATACAATCACAAGATTTCTGGCCAAATTAAGCCCACGGCACTAAAAGCATCAAAACTGCTACAGGCATGTGGTGGTAATACCTAATCACTCTCTGATAGGGATCCACTCTCACTCCTACTTCTAGCTGAAATGAAATAGTTTTGATTTTTGTTACACTGTTCACATATAAACAACTGTTTTCTGCATCAAGATATGAAAGCCCTAGAAGGCCCAATAGAATCACACAACAAAATATAAAATAAGTCTATACAGGCAATAAGGACAAAATGAAAAATGTTCATATTCACAGTATATTATGAAATGCTATACCATCTTTTAAAATTCATCTGCCTAACTTTATGATATTTTCCAATGTTTCATTTGAAAGTATATTCAGGTAAGGTTAAGTTACCTCCCCACATTAAAAAAAAAACCTTCATATCATGTTGCAGGTACTCTTCAACCAATGGGTAAATTGTTATGACGTAATACAGTGGGAAAAAGATTAACGATTTTATTCCTATAAATTGCGGGGAGGGTCAATTCTACCCCTATTAGAATGACTGAGACAAATTAAAAGCCAAGCTTGCAAAGTACTAGAAGAAGAAGCCAAATGCAGTCTAAATTTATTATTTGTTATATCAGCAAATGCTTAGCCAAGAAATTGTTCTGTTTATTTCACATGAGAAAGGAGCACAGCAGACAAAACCAGTGTTTTGTCAATGTTCAAAGCAGACACACAACCTCATTTAACATCATCACTAATGCTGCCATAGGAAGTTTGGATATAAGGCGAGATATAAATACTTATAGATATTTTAATTACTGAATAAATTAAATAATGGTACAAGGCAGGGGTAGACAACTTCTGAAGGCCCAGGAGCCAAATTCGCACCCACCCTCAAAACTACCACAAGCTACATCCATCAACAACAACCTGATGACATCTAGTGATCACACAACAGCAAAAGCAGGTCTGATTTCCTTCGGGGGGAAATACATGAAGGGATCTCATACCTTATCTTAAAGCACAATGATGCTTCCAGGAGTAGGAGACTGCATTAAGACAAGGTACACACTGCCTGCACACCTTATTTTTAAATGTTTTCATCAGCCAAGCTAGAACCATTTTGTGACCCAACCCAAAGATAGAGGGGAGAGGGTTTTGTATCAGAGCTATCTTTTTTTTAAGTTTACTAATTTATGTTTGGCCCAAATTGAAAGATTAGCCCAGTGTTCACACCACAGAAGAATGCTTCAACCGATATAAAATTAGTGCCTTTCTATGGAAGGCGCCCAAATACTGCAAAATCTGCCATGCAAACTCTGCACAGTTTGGCATCAAGTTCTGGCTCTTTTGCAATTCCAAAACATGATCTTTTATAATGCCAACATATTTAAGGTTGTGCCTATAGTTCAAAATATAAGGCAGACAACAGTCAATAACTAACATTAAATTTACAGGCTTCTAAATGTACTGAAACAACTGATAATGTTTTCAACAGAAAACCAATAGCCAGGTAATTGGGTTTATTTTTGTTTTGGAGGTGTTTTTCTAGACACACTCACTGTGGTCGACCTCCTGAAGAAAAAAAAACCTTGTCCACAAATCAAATGTTCAACAACAGCATTTTGGGATTTGTTAGCTACATAGCAAAGAAATTATAAAGATTTTTCCATTCTTCAGAGAATAAAAATATATACATCTCAGACAAATCGAAGTCTGAGGTCTCATATTATAAGACTAAAAGAGGCACAGAATCTGGGAGTGGACAAGCTTCATGTAAATTTCTAAATGAACTTAGTTTATTAATTTAATAAAGAATTATTAATTAAACACTAAATCACCATCTGCAGGGCTATAAAAATAAGAAGTCGGCAAGTGTCTTTCAAATATACTGGATATTTTCTGATCAAATATCTTTGTAGTTTGGAAGCCCAACAACCTACAAGAGTATAAAGGTATCGCTTCCAAGGAGATCTGAGCTCAGGATTTATCAAATCCTGGGTTACATCTACACACACAACTAACTTTCCTAAACTACTGAGAGAAGATTTCTCACAACTGATAGGTGCTGCCCCTGCTAAAACCAAGAGAAGAAACAGGTGTTTTATCTCTGGTAGATGCAATGACAGAAAAACACAACCATGTGGTTCCTTTATCCTGGGTGTAGGAAACAGGTGGACCCGCCAGATGTTCTTAAACTGCAACCCATATCAGATGTAAACAGCAGAGCCAATACCAAGGGATAATTACAGTTGCCCTGCAAAAAATCTGGATATCTACATGTTCCCTATCTGTACTGTAACTGCTTTGTGAAATATGTGATTGTGCATAGGGTATTCAAAGGGTGTTTGGGAGCTGGGTTGCAGGATTTGTAACGTTTGTTATTATTAGTAATACACAGCTCACAACTGTGAGGATCATTTTTGTATCTGACTACACGTAACATTTATTGATGCTGATGACTTACTGCAGTCTAGCTTCCTGATTACTGTGCTCTCCAAATCTTCCATGAAAGTCATCAACAACCATCTTTAGGGTACTCCAGATGACATCAACATACATACAAATAAAACTGAGTAAAGAGCATGGAGGAATGGTAACTTCAAAAGCAATTCTGTTGAGCCCATTTCAATTGAAGCTATAACAGAGGAACAACTTTGGACTGTTGTCTTCTTTCTTATGATGTTTATTCAAACATCTTATGATGTTCATTCAAAACATCATCATCACCTTGAATGCCAACCGTACTACATTGATTGGTACTGCATCCCTTGATTTCTCTAAACATTATTTCGCTATTAATTCTGGCACTTTCATGAATACAAAATATCTGTGGGTCGTCTTTGAAGACAGTGCTTTAATAATGTTTTGTTCTGGTTCTATGCCTTCAAATTGTTTCTGACTTATGGCAACCCAAAGGGAAACCTATCACTGAGTTATCTGGGGCTGAGAGTGTGTGGCATGCCCAAGGTCACTCAGTGGGTTTCCACGGCCAAGTGGGGAATTGAACCCTGGTCTCCAGAGTCATTGTCCAATGCTCAAACCACTACAGCATGCTGGCTCTCCTTAATGATGTTACTTACACTATAAGGCAGAGGTAAGTAGAATGCAAAAGAGGAAAGGCATGGTTATATGTGGGGTTGGGAGGAGTAGATCAGTGCTACAGCAAAGGGAGCTGTTAATGAAGGAAATATCCAAGCAACATACAGTCCTCCTTCCATATTCACTGATTTGACCTAATTTGATTAATTGTGAGGCAGATGCTTGTCCCTCCCCATCCATTTTCCTCCACCCATCCCTTGCATTCCTTACCCCAGGCTTGCCAGGCTTGTGTTTAAAATGGACTTTTTTTCCTTTTGGGTGAGAAAAGCCCCTCCCACTGCTAAAGGCATGGCCTTTCTGCCATGTGGTTGCATATTCTGCTGTGTATTGGCTGCTGATTGGCCAGGTGCTCTCTTTGCTCTTACTCCTCCTTTCTAAAGTTGGCCACCAGAAGTAATTAGAACTCCAAAACTCCTCTCCTCTCTCTCTGAAGAGAAAGTACCAATAAGCCTTTTAGGTTTTCTTCCCCCTGCCCCTCAAAGGCCGGGGCCAGAGGCAAAGTAATGAGAGGGAAGAAGCTGCGGAAGAGAATGGGAGGGGAATCATGAGAGATGATTATTTGCAATTTTTTCACTTTCACGGGGGTGAAATGTGGAGGGGCTACTGTATTATGAAAACAACAAGGCAGGATTTTTTCTTCTTCCTATCATGTGATCCCATGAAGGATATAAATAATAGTCCAACTTGAACAAAACTAGCATACCATGCATTGTACAAGAAGATCTCTGTCTGGAATTGGTCTTAACTACCAAAGAAACAACCTCAAAAAATGTCCCATTATTTGTTCAAGGTCTTTAAAATGTTCCCCATATATGTGTGTGTGTGCGTGCGTGCACACACATATGCACACATGCGCAATCCATTCTACAGATGCCAACTCAGTGAGATAACAGGTACAAATTTAAAAGATCTACTTTAATTTGGTCCTGGAGACCAGGGAAAGACTAGAGAAAGAAACTATTCCACCTGTGTTGACTACTACTATAGTCTAACACCTTAGCAGTGGATCATTAGAATAAACTGTACTGCTGCCAGATCACTGTGTTTACATGAAGTCTACCGGCTGCAGAAATACTGTGGTTTGCATGGAGGAAAGAATCACATTACCACTTGCTCTAAGCACAATTTACTGTATCTAATGGATAGAAATAGCACATCTGGTACTGAGGCAGCATAAAAGTGAAGGTGGAAAGCTAGACTAGACTCCCAAAGAATCATCCCATATTCTGTTTTCCAGTGGGATAACAAAGAACTGCTGCCTAACAGTAGCTTTTCATAGGAAAGAGAAAACATTTTAGGCTGGAAAAGCAATAATCATATCTCGCGGCATGAACTTCAGAGGAATCTAGCGCTCATTTTCCTACCTGCAGTGTCTGACCATGGGTTACAGAAGAGAACACAGATTTGATGTTTATTCAATATGGCACGTCCCAGCGTGAACTGACACAGGAAACGTAAAGAAATCTACTACAGTGAGTACTAACAGAAAACAGCTAATTAGGCATGAAACTGGCAGGAGTTTGCAGCTGCCAACAGGCAGAAGGACATATCTGAACCACACATATAATGAAATGCAACACAAAACAATGGAAGATGTCACAAGGGCACAGAAAGGTAGCATTGCTTCTCTTGTCTCACATCAAAACAGCTTTCAACGCCAAAAGGAGAGGCAACTGAATAGTGTCAAATTTCACCATTTTTTATTCTGACAAACTCTCAAAGGTAGCAGAAGCGCTAGCACAACAAGAAATCCATCAAGAATGAGCTCACTAGTGGAAAGGTTGCGGTTTTTTGTTGTTTTTTGTTTTTTAAGTTAGCAAGACGTAATGTAGTTTGAAGATGCATTAGGCATATAATTCTGCAGTAGCAGCTTGTGGCTTCCACGTTCAGAGGAGCAATAATCTGCTCCACATTTTAGACCAAACTTTAAAGAAGCTATTCAAGGTTCTCAATCTATTTGGGGATATAGGGCTTAGCACCTTCACTAGATACTGTAAACTATAGATAAAAACTCAGAGCAGACTTGCCATTACACTGAAACAAAAGATACTAAATGCCATTACAGTCTTGCATACATAGAGATACCCCGGCGGCTCTGATTTGAGAGAGGCTTGAAATACTGTGAACCAAGATTTTGACAACCTAAGTAAACAGGTCTTGCAGATTTACGGTCGTATCTTCTTTGATTGACTATATCCATCCCTAATGCCTTCTTCCTCTTCTCCTACTGCCTTCTACCTGATGCCTGACGCTGCTGCCATCAGCATACCTTTTGCCTCAGAGAAGCACCCACTCTCCCACCATTGCAGAAAAGTAGTACCATTGGTGGAAAATGTCACCTACCAGGTATATACAGTGGTCCAACATAACTTCAATAAACTACTGCATGCCCGAGGACCAACCAAGACATAAAGTTAATTGGGTGAACACAAAATGCAGAACTTTTGCTGTGCAAATAAGAGCATCCAGATAAGCTAAGCAGCCCCGAGACCATGTTTTAAGACTGGAACTCTTCCACCACATTCTCATGAAATACAGTTGGCCTTCCACATCTTCAGGCTTCACTTTCATAGATTTGATTATTTGCACGTTTCTGCAACCCCTGCTCCCCCCAACCTCAAGCATTTCTTTTCCTGGAGACCCTCCCAATTAGGTCATGCAGCCCTTTAAAACCTGACACTAGTCCTCCTCCACCACCACCACCAGCCAAGGATGGCTTGCACCCCAATTTCCCAGCATCACAAACCCTTTCCCAATGCCCTACACACACACACACGGAAAGAGATGGGTAAAAGAGAGGAAGTATAGGGCCACTACGCTGACCCCCTTTTCCCTTTCCTATCCCTGACCTGGTTTAGAGAGTGGGTGCCCACTCTCCCCACTATGGTGCATTCCCCTTCCCACACCACACACATACACACACACATTTCAAGTTTTCTTCCACTTTTCCAGGGCTCCTGTGCCCCTAACCCGAGCAAAGGTGGAGGGCCAACTGTACTGGCTTTCCTTTTTCCTTCCCAAGGAAGCTCTCATTCAAGTCAATGAAACGTTCCTCCAAAATGAAAAGCTGTACAAACGTATCGCATTGGGACAACTAATTTCACTGCAAGTTTGACCTTTCAACAGCCAACAAACCAAGGGATCATCGAACACCTAACAGATGTTTGGTGGACTGTTATCAAGTGTGATAAGTCAAAGCCTCTGCATACTTAGGTCTCTTTCACATTGCATAGTTATAGCACTTTGATACCACTTTAACAATTCTATGGAATCTTGAGATTTGTATTTTCATGAAATACTTAGAATGATCTACCAAGAGAATTCTAAATGTCCCCAAAAAGCACGAATTCCAGGATTCCATAGGATGCAGCTTTGGCAATTAAAATCATATTAAAGTTCTATAGCAGTGTCATGTGATGGAGAACTTAGATGACAACCCCACTCCACAGCTTTAAACTTCTTGAGCCTGTTATCCCTGATTTTTATGCATTTCCTGCCCATGTGGAATGTTGCACTCAAGTCCCACGGTTTGTCCATTTATCCATCCAACATTTCAGCCAGCCCAACAGCCTGCTATTGCTGCTGCTATAAGCCTCATCCTCTTCACCACTGACCACATTTATGCTGGTAGAAACAAGTAGACCATATTGCTTCCAATACTAGACTGTATATAGATTCAAAAATAGCCATCACACCCAGAAGTTAAAGAAACTGAAATGTAAGCAGGGACACCAGCTAAATGTGAGATGCACCATTTCCAGTCAAGTGTCCTGATCAAAGAACCATGTGATTAGAAAATGGCTAAGGCTTCTTGCCTTTTAGCTTCCTTAGCTAAAATCATGAGCTGGGTAGTCCCCAGCTTTTTGACTGTAATGCTCATTTGTCCACTTTTAGATTTACTAGACTTCTACCCTGTGTTCATTTAAATCACATAGGAAAGAAACATGCAAAATCTGTGTATTCACAGATATATGCACATACACAGCTAAAAAGGAAAGAGAAAAGACGGGTCACATGCTACTTAAAAATATTTTGTTTTCAAAGGTAATCATTTCCCCTAGAAGTCACTTCTGACTCTTTTTTGTTCCGCAACCAAAATAGATTAAATTAGTTCTGCTCTGCCAGCGCCAATAATTGTCATCACATTCAATAAAAATAGCTGGAAGCACTCTGAATGAACAAAACTGAGATACCGATGAAGCCTTAATTCATCATCCACCCAGTGGCCCTGTGTAAGTCACCAAGAGGAAGGGAAGAAAAGCAGGAACACTGTTAGAACATTAGCATTTTTAGTTGTGCAAATAAACCATCTTATATGCTATACAAGGAAAATGTGTGCAACCAGTGCAAGAGATTTTTAGATATTTACTTAAGAGGAAAATGTACAAGAAAGGAGCAAAGCATTCTGTGATTCTTGTAGTAGTCTGTTTTTTCCTTTTAAAAAACATTTTTAAATAGAAGCATTTCTAGATAACTGAAACTATAAAGAATTTGCACAGCCATCCAATATGTTTAACTTACTCATTTCTTTTGGCAAACACTAGACTTCAGTACTTTAGAATACTAACTCTAGTTTTCACCCTTCTTCTGGCATAGATCACATCAAGATTAGTTGAGTCATGTACAGATGAAAGAGTACAAACATTTAACTTTGTTTTAGGAGGGAAGGGAGAAAAGAAGCAATCTGAGAGAAGCAATGTATTCTCTTTCAAGCAGGAATCCAATCAAGTCAGAAGACCAGGGTCCATCACTCTGGATGTATCCAGTACACTATTATGTCCCTTGCCAGCACAGCATCAATTTTCTCCTTCACTGTCAATGCATACATTGCTAAATCATTTCAGTGAGTCAGTTAAGTATACATCAGGATTTTCTGATGGAGCTTACATTACAGTTGACAAATCAAGTGCAGCATCATTACTCATACCCGTGAGCCCTGACTGGTGAAGGAGGACAGCAATGGGCTGAGAGGTAAATTGCATGCCAGATTTCATTGTGGATGACTAAACACACACATATACATACATACATACATACATATAGGGACACACACAAATATTCTGACGTACAGAGCAAAATGTGTATTCATTGTTTATCCCTCAGATTAACAATCCATGAATGACAATTGTGGATAAATCCAGTAACACTAAGCCTACTTAGAACAGGACTAATGTCTCCTATATTTCCTTGGAAGCATCAAGAATTGCCCCCAGAATTCTACTCCAGAGGTACATGTGGAATAGGTTGCAGTACAGAATAAATGGGAAAGAGATACAGGAAAGAAACACCTGGAGAATCGATACAAAAATACTTCTACTCTGACAAGGGGAAAGTGAGTCCAGTCTTGATTGGACTATTCTTCCCAAAGCAAATCATATTCACTGTGTGTTCAGAAAATATAGGTTCACAGGAGAATGCTCAGTCTAGCAGAAAACAGTAAGTAAGAACAGCTCCTTTCATACACAGCACTTCCTCAATAACTTCCATTTTGAATCTTACATCAGTCCAGAACAGCCAACAAAAAAACACAAGGAAAATATCCACAGGTTCGGCAGAGAAGTATTCTTGCAACAGATCCAGCATGTTCAGTCTTATTCAGTTCTGTTTCAAAGATATTTCCCTTTGGCAACACCTTTATTAAAAGAGAGAGAGAGAGAGACAGCAGTGTTTCTTCTTTTCAGTTGTTCTCTTTCTTACTTCCCCGGCACAGTTCCTTTAAGAATGTGGTTGAGAAAAAGGAAATTGGCTCCAATTTGGAGACACTGTAGAAGAAAGATATCTCTTGAAAAAGTTTGGAAGATGCATGCAGCATACTGGGCCACTTCCAACAATAAAAATAATCTTGTATGACACTGAACCTTTACTTTCTGAGAGATTGTTACCTACCTTACTAGGAAGGTCAAACAGACCACACATAATGTGGGAGACACGTGACTGGCTGGCATTTAGTTTGGGATTTGGGGTTTGGTTGGTTGGTTGGCTTTTTTTGGTTTGGCTTTATTTTTCCCTTTGTTTTTTGTTTTATTTGCTTTGCTTTGCTTGCCTTTCTTAACTTCAGAGAGAGGTGCAGAGACACTGGATAATAGATGCTTAGTTCTTTCTTCGATGTTGTTTCCCCAGAGTTACTCCCATTAAAAATCCCTCTCAAACTTGACATCAGTCCCATGGGACAGAAAAATACAAGTACAGATCAGCACCCCTTTCATCGGTTTTGAGATTTAAAAAATGTTGGGAAATATCACATAAATCCACTCACTGTGGTCATTAGCAATGCCTATTTCAGCCTTTCCAAATCTGATGTGTCGGCTGCGGGGGTGGGTTGCTCAAGTAACAGGGAGTTCCAGATTAATGAAGGCTGGTCCTCCATTTGGTAACAGTTGACCAATTTCGAAGGTAGAGTTCCTCCACCACCATCACTAGCCATATTCCCTGAAACTGAGGGTGTCAAGACTTAATGTGAGACAAACATTGAGAAGAAAAGAAACAAATATGGGAAGAGTGCAAAAAAAAAAAACTCAGGGGGACAAAATGAAAATGAGACAAGTAAGCTAAAATGATACAGTGGTTGGGTAGCATTTTGAGATATCGCTGAATGTGAAGTTATGGATTCACACCCCTGCTTAGCCATCAGCTTACAGGGTGCTCTTGGGCTCTCTTTGAGTGTTCTCAAAGGATTGACTGTTGTGAAAACAACATCTAACCCTGCCCCTTCCCATTCTCATCATCCTGAGCTCCTTAGAGGAGTAACAGGGTCTCAATGCAAATGCATGCAAATACAGTTTAACATAGAAATTTACTGTGGAATAAACTTCAAAATTAAAAATGCAATAAGATCACTAATTGAAGGAAAAAGGAAGCTCAATGATTACACTGTCTAATTGGTACACTTTTGATACAATCCAAAAATAGTCCATGGAAAGGTTCAGTAAGTATTTGAAAGAGCTTTGGTATGCTCATGAGACAGTCCATAAACAGCCTAAGGAAAAGCTCACTAACTATTTGAAAGAGTTTAGAGGTGTGGATTATGTAACCTAACCACAATTATTGAGGAAAACCATATGCATTTGGTTGAAATACGCAAAGAAGTTTTGAAGTGTTTCTGTGTAAGACGTAAGTGGAAACTATGATGCTATGACATCTTCCTATAATTAGGAATTCCTTGCTCATTGAACTCGCTATGTAAATTTGGATATTATCATGATCTCCCAAATGCTATCAACCCACTGCTGCTGAAAAGACTATTTATAAGACTCCTAACTGTGCACTACACACAACTTTACTGCTGTATTGTTGTTGTGTGCCTTCAAATCATTTCCAACTTATGGAGACCCTAAGGTGAACCTATCACAGGGTTTTCTGGGTCTGAGAGTGTGTGACACACACAAAGTTACCCAGTGGCTGAGCAGGAAATTGAACCCTGGTCTCCAGCGTCATAGACAAATGCTCAAACCATATATACAATGTCTTAATTCTTATAAAACTGTCTATAGTCATTGGGCTCAAAATTATGGAGGAGCACAGCTTTAGGAGTCACCTGAGACCTAATGTGCGGAAATGCAAATAAACAGCAAGACATGATCAGTGTGGGTAACAGGAGAAATGAAACAAAAAAAGAGAAATGCAAATGGCAAGCAGAGACTTCAGTGAATCTAACTATACATAAGGTAAAAATAGAAATCTACATTTTGATAGCCATCAAGTAGTTTCACATACATCAGGAAGCAGCAGTCAGACTATTGATTATACTGCCAATCATGTGTACCTTCAACTGTGGTGTTTGGAATGTCAATTTTTGAAAGTTATGAAATTTATGAAATATTAGGCCTGTGGTACAGTGGAGATAGTCAGCACAGTTGCCAACACCACTGCTGTTATTGCTGTCACTCAAAGCTGAAGCAGACAAAACTTAAGGAAAGAATAAAGATGGCTATACAGTGCCCCCCCCCACATTTGTGGGGCACTGGGGTGCAAGATCCTCTTGAAAAGTGGAAAAACCCTGAATCTTGTGTCCTGCCAAAAGCAGCAGCCCATCACTCTTTCCCCTTGCCACCACCATGCCTCAGCCAAATTTTAAACCCCTTCCCATCAACCACCTCGCCACATGCCTCTTCTTCCCAGTCCTCCTCTCAGTCTCCTGTCACCTCAGCCAAAGGGGTTTAAAATGTAGCTGAGGTGACAAGAGATTGAGAGGAGATAGACTGGGAGGAGGTGGAGGAGGAGTTGGGCAAGGAAGTCAATAGACTGGGAAGGGGTTTAAAAGTTTGACTGAGGTGACAGAAGATTGAGAGGAGGATTGGAGGAAGAGGAGTGGGTTGAGGAGGTTGATGGGTTTAAACCTCTTCTCAGCCTATTGGCCTCCTTGTCCCACTCCTCTTCCCCCTAAGCCTCCTATCAGTTTCCTGTCACCTCAACCAGATTTTAAACTCCTTCCCAGTGCATCAAACTCCTCTCAGTGGTTGCTGTGGTGGCAAGCTGGGAAACGGAACGATGGACTGGTACTGTTGACAGGACAGGAGATGGAGAGAAGGAGAGAGACAAGGAGGACAAGCTAGTCACACAGCAGATACAAACCTGTGAATGGGTTTGACCTTTGCAAATCTGATTATTCACCAAGTGTGCACATGCCTTCCCCCCTTCACCTCCTCCCATTCCCCTGCATTTTACCAGGTGTGGAGAAGGCAAAAGGCAAGGGAATTGGGGGGGGCAAACACATGCTTCTCTTCTCCTCTCTGGAGCTCCCCCTCCCATTCCCTTGCATTTTGCCCCCAGAGTGCCAAGGTTAAAGGCAAAGGAAGTGGAGGAGGGTGAGCGTACACCCTCTTTCTTTCCTCCAGAGTTCCCACTCTCGTTCCCTTGCCTTTGGCCCCAGCACTGAGAATGTACACCAAGGCAAAAGGCAAAGGAATGGTGGGAGAGGTTCACATGAATGTGCCTTCCTTCTCCTCTCAGGAGCTTCCCCTTCCCATTCCTTTGCCTTTGGCCCAGGCACAGAGAAGGAAAGTTTATACGCCAGGGCAAAAGGCAAGGGAATGAGAGGAGGGAACCCTCGAAGGGAATTGGAGAGGGATCATGGGGGGAGTTATTCCCAGTTTTTCCACTTTTGCGAGGGTTTTTCACCCCAAACCTTTGCAAAAGTGGAGGGGCCACTGTAATCAAATCCACAAAAGAGAAATTCATGAATGTGGAGAGTGGACCACTCTCTCTACTGCCAGTGGTTAAACCTCTTCCCTGGGGAAAAGTTGGAAGAATTTCTCCTCCCTCAGTGAAACTGTTCCTCCCAATCTGTGTGGGTCACACAGTGTAGAGAAATTCCAAGTGGCCATTCACCCATACCTCTGGCTCAGAATGTGCCTAGTTGGAGAAACACCAGTACAAATCAGTTTGGGGTTGGGAGTGGCAGAACTCTGGATTCTGCCCTCTCACTCCACCTAAACAACTGGTCTAATCAGACCTCCCATAGGTCATATATAGCCATCCATGTCTATACATGGAAAGCTAGATTAGAAGCACTATGCTGTGAAGCAATGATTAATTCTATATACTTCCAACAAACTTCTTACCTTGAATTGTACCAAAATGACTCTCATCCAAATCCTCTTCCTGGTCTGCCTCTTACATAGACACCTTTAAAAGCCTAACACTGTCATATTTGCCTTACCCACTTATAAACATAGACTGCCTCTGGTCCAAGTGAAAGGGGTACATCATTCAACTAAGGGATGAATGCACCTCCACCTCAGATCAAATGATCTTAGTGCTTTTAATTTTTCTTGTTACTGCTGTGTGCTTTCAGATCATTTCCAACTTAAGGCAAACCTATAATAGGGTTGTCTTGGCAAGATTTGTTCAGAAGGGATTTGCCTTTGTCTTTCTGAGGCTGAAAGAATGTGAATTGCCCAAGCTCATCCAGTGAGTTTTCACGACTGAGTAGGCAGTCATACCCTGGTTTCCAAAGTTGTAGTTCAGTGCTCAAACCATTATGCCACACTGGCCTCACTTTTAACCCTAAAAATCTGTTACTCAGTTTGGTGAGAGGGGCTCCTTTAAAAAAAAAATAATAATCCCACTGTGAAATGAAATCAACCACCAGGCAGATTCTATCTGTAAATTTTCAGCCAAGCCAGAAGTCAAAAATCAGTTGCCAGAGGATACACATGCTATTAAACAGCTACAGCTGCAAGGCTATACACATTGACTTGAGAGTAAGCTCCACCAAGCACAGTGACCCTTACTTCTGAGTAGGAATGGGACAGGATTGCGCTGTGCATTTTTTACACTTCACAGCATTCTTTGGGGATTAGATGTGGCCATTATGGAGCTCATTGATCCCTGCCTTTGTCATTGCACCAGCTGCCAATCTGCTTTGCATCACATGTAGTAACAGAGGAACAGCTGATATGTTTCTGGTATCAGTGGGAGACGAAGGAAGCCACGGAAACTGCTGCTCTTTTGATTATTTAAGACTGTACTGGCTACCCCAGCTTGAGAGCAGCTGAAACATTCTGTATCACTATATTCAGTCTCAATACTCTCAGAGCTCACTTTATGCCTCTGCTGTACTACCAGCTGCATGCACACAAAAAAGAAAAAGGAAAGAGAAAAGAAAAAAGAAATATAATTTTGCACCTGAAGTTTATGTCAGTGTTTCCATTGCAGTTTATTCCCAACCTACAACTCACCTTTTCTGTTTTCCAAGCAGCAGACTCTCCTTTATCGGATTTGCTGATCAAAACCGAGCACCTAATGTTCTGACTGGAAGGCAAGGAGTCTGTGGGCTTTGAGTTAAGGCATTTTAATGCAGGTTAGGACATGGATTGGTTCCTGATCTTGTCTTGTCAAGTACAGCAAGGTGAAAAACAAAAACATAGAGCTAGCCAAGAATGTGCTGAAATCTTTTCTTAAATTAACATGTGCCATCTCATAGTTGGTCACAAGTCCTTCTTCCTCTTCATGGAAGGCACTGAGCATGTGATCTGTCGAGTTAGCACCTTACAGAGTTGCAGGGGCAAGAGTTGCCGCCAAGGAGTTCACATTCTAAAATAAACACTGAAGAGGCAACATAAGAATGGAGCAGTAAAGAAGTAACGGTGTTGACACATGATGTAACAAGCTTTAGTCACAGATGAGAATGAGGATTAAGAAAAAAAAATAATCACCTCTGTTTATAAGGTCACATGATATTCCCAAGAGTGCCCCAGAAGTATGGCCTTTTTTACTTAATGAAGCCATTTTTACACATTGAGATAAGACAGAAGGGTGACTTAAGTAGGGGTGAATCTCGCTTTCGTTTTCATTACCATGCCCACTTGTCAATTGACACTTTTGACCTCAAATTCAATTGTTAGTACAAACAGCCAAAGCTAAAAATACTATCAGCAGAATGATCCCGTCTCAGGAATTGATACTGTCACCAAGTAACTTCTGAAAGCTGTTTTCAGTAATTGGTATTTTCTGTATTACAGTATGTCCCTTGTATCTGCATGACTGGTATAAGCAATTTCACTTACCCACACTGAAATGAAGTCCAAAAACATCAATTTGAATTTAATGGAAATTAAAGGGAAATAAAGGGAAATACGTAAGCAGAATGGAAATTCCTGTATAGTATAATATGGTATATGGAAGGGAATGGAAAATTCCAGAAATGGTGCACCACTGACTCATGTTCTCATGATGTCTTGCATTGTCCAAGCTGTCTTGCATTTTCTCCATGTTGTTAATTTTTATGTTTTTATCAGTTGTGCGCTGGCGTTGGACTACAAACAACGGCTACAAAGCCTTTTCTTTCTTAGTTTCTAAAATTTTGTTCAGTTTCAGAGCCTTCTCTCCAAGCTGCATACTCATCCTGATATCTACATATAGTTAACCCACTGGAGCAATGGGATTTACAAAGTCTTGACTTAATTCAGTGGGTTGGCTCTACTTGGAACTAAGAACAGGAATCATGGTTTCATATTTAAGACAGTACTTTATTTTTGCAAAAACAGTCTTCCAATTCCTGGCCTGACCTCCTAGCTCAAGTCTTAGCAAGTATATTGCCAGCAATTCCTATCAGGAATCTCTATACTTCCAGCAGCCAGTATTCGTAGGCAGGGAGGAGGGAAGCATGACACAGTTGCCTTTCTGTGCACATGCACACACCTTCAGTTTGATAGTATCTCATGGGAACAGTGATATTACCCCCCTCCCCCCGCCAGTTTGCTGGCAGTAATCCACCCTCCTTTTGTTTGGAAGAGGCTTTGCCAGTTGCCCCACAGCTGAGTAGGAATTTTCAGTCTTCCCCTTTTCCTAGGGGCAGTGTTGTTTGACTGCTTTATGTAGTGGAAGCTACATTCCTACAGCTCAAATAGATGCAGAGGCCAGGAGTGCCTGTTATCAGCTTCGGCTGGTACGCCAGCTGCGCCCCTTTCTGGAGCTGGAGCACCTAAAAACAGTGGTGCATGTGCTGGGAACTTCACTGCTCGACTTCTGCAATGTGCTCTACATAGGGCTACCCTTGTGCTTAGTCCGGAAACTTCAATTAGTTCAGAATATGGCAGCCAGGTTGGTCACCGGTAGACCTAAAACTGACCATATACCACCAATTCTAAAGTCTATTCATTGGCTGCCTATTAGTTTCCGGGCACAGTACAAGGTGTCAGTTATTACCTTTAAAGCCCTTCATGGCTTGGGGTCAGCCTACCTGCGGGATCGCCTTCTCCCATATAATCCGTCCCGCACACTAAGGTCCTCTGGGAGGAATTTACTGCAGCCAGTCAGAAATAGGTTGGCTGCGGTTACCCAGAGGACCTTTTCTTCTATCGCTCCCAAGTTATAGAATGGCCTGCCGGAGGAGACCTGGTACATTACCAGTCTTGACTGCTTTAAAAAGGCAGTCAAGACTGATCTCTTCCAACAGGCCTTCCAAGACTAGCATTTCCATCGCCTCCCATCAATTGTCTTGCTGTTTTGTTAATAGTTAATTGATTGACTGTTAATTGTTGTGTGTTTTAAGGGGTTGGTTTAGGTGGGTTGGTGGGTGGGTGGGGAGGACTGGATATGTTTTCAATGTCTTTTAATGTATTTCATGTTGTTCGCCGCCTCAATCCATGTGGAGAGGCAGGATAGAAATAAATATTATTATTATTACTACTACTACTACTACTACTACTACTACTGGGAGTCAAGAAGCATCAATCAAGGAGGGACGGTCAAACCTTACCACAACTTCACAGGAAGAGGTGCAATAAAACCAACTTAATTTCAACCTGCAAACAGACTAAATAGGACATCATGTAAAGGGAGTACAAAAAAGCAAATGTAGAGCAAAGCACTACCAGCACAAAGTCCTTCTTTGATATCAGCCCATATGCAGCCCCCTTTAACCTACTGAATTCAGCAGGGGTTACTCCCAGGTATACGTGTGCAATTCACAAACAGTTGACCTTGGAAAGTGGGATTATTACAGAAGCACTAATTTCCTGTCACTGTGGGAAGCCAGGAGACTTGAGCAAACAGTCTTGTCGGCTAGACTTAATTTAAGCCTCATCAATCTTATTGATCTTAAATAAAAAGAAAGATCCATGGTGAC
The DNA here is from genome assembly GCA_948472985.1 of Iguana delicatissima. Classification (NCBI taxonomy): domain Eukaryota; kingdom Metazoa; phylum Chordata; class Lepidosauria; order Squamata; family Iguanidae; genus Iguana; species Iguana delicatissima. Next base: position 1,333,347 of record CAOKZL010000202.1, read on the forward strand.
TTTATTTTAAAACAATGTATTAGAACTATTTCACTCCAGGGAGACAATACAGCCATGGTAAAACTGTGTTGAACATCCACCAATAATTTTAGAACACTGCAAATCTCCTTGAGTACTTTGCTGAAATGAATTTTAAACTTAACAAATGCACACACATTATCACCCACTCACATGTTTACACATAAAAGCTTTCTAAAAAATAATCAAACAGAGCATCATGCTGCTAATCACCACACACTCTTCCTATAAAGATTCATTTCTGCAGTAAACAGATGGTGTTTTCATTGCTTCTGTGGCAGTCCTGGTAAGCACTGAAGTATAAATTTAGCAAGTCAAAAGTTAGAAGCCAAAAAGTGTCATCCATTTGCAGTACAGCTAGAGCACAGAATAACATATTATATACAGAGAGCTTTCCAGATTACCTCTGCTTTATACTATACGTAAAACAGCTGCTGTTTTCAGACATAAAATATGAATTCTGCTCACAATTACAATTTTCCCAATTGTCATCTGCATTCTTAGGCAAAGCTGAATAATTTATCATCTTGGAAATGAGAAGAGAATGAAGAGAACAGGCAAAGACAAAATGAAATTTCCTGGCCTTCCTTCAGGTACATAAATACCAGATAAACAGCAGCAACAAAGAGGTAATCCAAGACAATACAGTATGCAGAGGGGGGGAAATAAAGACCATCTTCTGTATGACAGCCTGTTCACAAAGCAACATGCCAGGTTCAGATGCATGATAAACTGTAGTTTAGCAAAACAAGAATGTGCCACAATGAATCTTTGGCAAGATGAAGAAGTTTGAAAGTTTTCTCTTCCATTGTTGATTATCATGCCATCTGAACCCAGAAGATCACAGTTATTTGTAACTATAGTTAGATTGCAGTTGTGTTGTTTAAGCTAACTATAGTTAAGAAAAACCAGCATTCTGGCAAACTAAGCAAAAATCCATATTTCCTCTCCACCCTACTAACATTTTAGAGTTATTCCTTGTCATTTTGCAGGGAACCACTATGAGCCATTTGCCTCATCAGTCCTGCAGTTTTCACCCTGTTTTTTAAGAGTGTGGGCCAATCCTATTCTCCTACTTTGTTGCCAGCCCATCCTCCTGAGCACACATTCTTCCTTTCACTTCCCCGACCCAACATCAACCAGGTTTGCTTTAAGATGGCTGCTGCAGGTTCAAAGAGTAAATTAAGAATGCTGGTGCAGCTATTTCAAAGTGTGGAATGTATCATTATTATCAATGTGAATGCATGAATACTTGAATACCTCACAAATGAGTTAAAACAAAACAGAGTTAAAACTATGACTAGTACAAACATTTTTTAAAAAATCACTGAAATGTTAATTTAAAACAAACATGATGATAAAAATACCGGTAAAAATACAACACTCCCCAGTTAAAAGGCCTTTGGAACTGACAGCCAATACCCAAAGGCTTGGGCAAATGGAAACATTATGTCTTCAGACATTTAAAACTAAGAAACACCAAAACAATACTGAAGCATTATGCTCTGCAACAGCTATGCCCTTCCACTGTCATGATACCACGCTAGAACCAACCCAATGAAAGATAGGATGATTGAAAATGAGGGAACGATCAGTTGGAGAAAAGGGGCATGCCCACGTTCTTCCTATCAGCAAAATGGCACCCAAGCAGTACATCTAAGATGCTAGTGAATCCATGCAAGCTTTGAAAACACACTGAGAAAAGGCGTTGCACCAACTCATTGAATTGTATACTTCTTTGGCAATTCCAGAGTGAAAACAGTGCTGATTATGAGGGGAATAAAGATAGAATCAATCAGAACAAGGCATGTATCATGTGATCTCCAAATAAGAAAGCATGGAGACTGATTCACTCCCTAAAACGTCACAGTTTTCTAGTCTGGATTCCCCTATTAACATATGTCATACAATTTTAAAACACCTTTTCCTTCAGACTTTATGTATTCTTTGCAGAATCCCTACTCAGTCATTCATGCACTTGCAAATAAATGGGTTGTGGCAAGTTTTTCCCCAACCTAGACACATTAATCTGAACAGCTGAATGGAATTCTCCTGCATGCAAACACAAGCATTGAGTGTCCTTACTATGCTATCAGAAACCCAGCAAAGGCAGGACCAGTGCTTTGAAAAGTTGCATTTCAGGTTACAGCTCCCAGAATCCATTAGCCATGCTGGCTGGAGGAATCTGGGAACTGCCGTCCAAAAAAGCAGTTTTCCAAAGCTCTAGGCACAGTTCCCAACTATGTGAATAGAGCCATCCCCATGAACAAATGCTTTGCTTTGCTTTGCTTTGCTTTGCTTTGCTTTGCTTTGCTTTGCTTTGCTCTGCTTTGCTCTGCTCTGCTCTGCTCTGCTCTGCTCTGCTCTGCTTTGCTCTGCTTTGCGCTTTGCTCTGCTCTGCTCTGCTCTGCTCTGCTCTGCTCTGCTTTGCTTTGCTTTGCTTTGCTTTGCTTTAGGAATCTGAATGGATGCCACAAGCATCTGTCATTTTCAGTGTCTGTAGATACCAGAAAACCCATTCAGAGTGAGTGTTTCTACAGGTTATATGCAATGGAAGCTCTAAGCAGTCAGACTACTGGTTCATAGTTTCTATCTCCAAATGAATCAGTACCATAAAGCAAGTTGGTTCCAAATAGCAAATTAATTTTAACAATGTAAAATGCAAAGAGAACCAAAACATATGCAAGATAATTATACACAATACACATTTATGACAATAATACCCAATGGATTTCTGGTCAGTTCATTTTGACCACAGCTTTTTTCAAGGGCAACAGTAGAAAGACATATAAACTAAACTGTGGCATGGTACAATCAAAACTATTAACAATTCCTCTCTAGATAAAAAATAATAATAATCTGAGGCATTTGCCTGAAGCAGACTAGTAAATTGCCATTCACTTGTGTACGACTGTAAGCAAGCCTCTGTCAACTCAAAGAAAAATTAAGTTCTTCAGGAAAACAGATAAATAAAATTATTACAGGTTACTAACTAGTGTTATTTGCAAGACTGATCTTAAATGAGATCACAGAAGTGTTAGGTGTTGAAATACTTGGCCTACTGAAACAGAGTGAGGCAATGAAAATGGTAGCACCAGAAAAGAAATTTAGGGAAAATGAACCATGAAAGAAAGAAAGAAAGAAAGAAAGAAAGAAAGAAAGAAAGAAAGAAAGAAAGAACATTAATGGAACATGAGATAGTAAATGACATTAATAGGATGATTTGGGGGAGGTACTGTTAATAAGGCCACACACCCCCACTCCATGATACAGTTTAATTGGCATAAAATTTAAATTATGGCTGGGAAGCCTGCTGGCAAAGAGGAACTGGCTGCACATGTGCATTGCAAAACTAGGTCAGATCAGGACCCCAGGGCATGGCTAGGTCATAGTCACAGAAGCTCCAGTGATAATAGACTTGCAAATATTCCTCAACAACTTGACCTTTAGAATCAATAGCGCCCGAAACTGCTTCCACAGAATAACTGATTGTCTTCAACCCTCTTCCTCTGTCCACAGAAACTCTCCTTGTGTCTCCTCACCTGTCCCACCATTAAGGAGCTATCACAATTCCCATCAGTCCTTTGTCACCTAATGCTAAAGCCATTAGTTCATTGTGGGTGCCATTGCCTACTGTGCCAGAGAGCCATTCACATCTTCCTCCTCAGGGTGGAAAAAGAGTACTTAAACCCTAGTGCTGAGCCAGACAACTCACAGTACTCTGGATACAGGCTGTCACTCTGCTGCTCTGATTCCCATTCTGGTACTACCCTTGGACTCTAAGTCTGGGCCACATCACTTCATCTCTTCTCTCTGGATAGGTAAATATCACCCATGTCACCCTAACTCCTCACTATACAATTTTTCCTCCCTTTCCTTCAGTTAGCCTTGCACAATTGCAAGACTTATGTGTGTGTGTGTGTGTGATTGTTAATTCCCCCAATGAAACAAATATTTGGGGTCCCTGCATTAGTACCGGTATACACAGGTGTAAAAAATCCTGCTAGGTTACCTCCCTCTCACAGGGCTCCCGTTTGAGCTAATATTCCCCACTATTTCACAGAGAGACATTAGCATCATGGGTGGACCCCTGAGTTACCCACATTTTAGAGTAACACTTCTAAGGACAAAAAGTAGCTAGTAAGATTGAAGAAGCTGTGAGTAAGATTGAAGTAGCTGTGTTCTGCACACCAAGAACTCTACAAATTAAACTTCAGTGTATTCAGCAAGTATTTCAGACTTTCCTCCTCAGAGGTACATACCACACTGCAGGAAGTTAAAGAAAAAGTGAATGTTACTTTCAAAGCATTTGGCTTTCTTTCAAGACAACAGGAAAACAAAACATCACAAAAAAGGAGAGAAGATGGCAGATGGTTCAGTTAAAAAATGATTTCCTTTCTAGACATAACTCAGTTCTTAAACTCTCCAAAACATTCATATAAGCTATGAGATCAACAATCTGTCTGCATCTGTCCCTCTGTTACCATGAATTATTAGGCAAGTTCTGGCACTCTCAGATATAAAGTGCACTGGCTCCTACCTAAGCACTGTTCCACCTAAGCAAAGGTGGCAACAATGGCCTTTCAGAGGTAGAAAATTGTGAGGGATTATGGGAACTATAATTCAGAATCTAGAGGGCAACAGCTACACATACCTATGCTGGAAAACAGATCCTTTCATCACCAACCACACTCAGCACACTAAAACCCACTCCCCAACATCTTCTATTCCCCCTAACCTCAATAACCTCCTAATAATAAAAGGCACACATCCTTCTACAATATGTTAAGGCCTCTACTCATCATTTCCAGACCATATTCTCTTACCTTCTCTTCTCTTGCAAATCTGTGAAGCAAAGATTCCCCATCACACATACCACATCTTTCCACTCATAATTTCACACACTATAAATAAAGTGATAACACAATCTCATCCATTTCATGCATATTTGACTTCAGGCTTTCAGGTAAGTGTGTACAAAATCACATCCAAAATTGGTTTAGCAACTCTTTCAAAATTATTTCAGGAGCCTAGATTTTTTTTTCATCTGAAGTTCCACCTACAAATTTGCTTCAAAATTACCCCTGAGGTGAAATTTCAATAGCAACTCACAAAAGAACAAGGATATGACTTCCTGTTCTACTGTCCAAAATTCTGAACTAAACAACAGGTTGTTGATTGCCACGATCATTCAAATCAAATTGTTGCTATTTTCATTCCAGATTAACCCACAGTCTGTAAAGAACAAAGAGCACTGCTTGGTTTAAGCCTGTTTGTAATCTTTTCACACAGCACTATTATGTACCTTCAGATAACACCCTGATTTCTATCCATTTCAGCACGACTTGGAAATGTTCCACCTAAACACAGCTAAGAGTGATGTTTCACTAGTGAGACTCAAAAACCCATTTAAAATGAGTTAAGAAGCATGGAAATGTCACTTCTAAGTATAGAGAAGGCAACATTTATAGTTTAGTTCCGAAGTCCCAAATATCTTGATCTGGAAGATGATATCACACTTCAGAGCAGATGGCTACTGATGACTATCTGAATTAGGAAGAAATTGGTTCCGGATAACAAAGGGAATTGTTTCTGTACCTCTAACTCTGTTTTTCTTCAATTTGATTATGGTTATTAGAACAGATAGCCACTACAATATTTATCTTGCTACATTTACTGTTATAAAGCAGTGCATCTGTGTGTGTGTCCATGGGTGGGCTTTTACATTTCAGACTCTTTATCACAACTAATGAGTATTTATGTTTACGTCGTATCAGAGGCTGACCTACCCTGCTAAAAATTCTAGCAGGAAGAATGTTATGGATTTATCTTCACTCAGCTGCAGAATTTCAACATGGATGAAAATCATCTCCGGAAAGCAGCTTTATCTCCCAAGCACATATTGCTAACATTCTAATTAATTAACGATGACCCATAGCAGATCAGTATCTCATAGAAGAAAATAAAATGCAACGTCTAATTTGGCTGGGAATATGTGATCAGACTGAAGATATTCCATTCCTTGGTCTGTGCTTAAAACTGTTGTTCCCAAAGTAAATAAGCATAGTGGAGGAAAAGAGAGAGAGAGACATTAAAAGTCCAGAGTGGTTCAGTGATTTGAGTGTTGGACTATGACCCTGGAAGACTAGGTTTCAAACTTCTCGAATAACCAAGAAATCCACAAGGTGACCTTGGGCAAGTCACACTCTCTCAGAAGGGCAAACCCCTTTTGAATAAATCTTGCTTTAAAAGCCAAAAGACACAGTTGCCATAAGTCAACAAGAAACAAGATATAGAAATGAATAAGAATTTTGTTTGGTCCATTTTTGATAAGAACTTCCTAAAAGTCACAACTGAATATGGGATGGTAAGATAATTTTTAAAAAACCAGTGTTCCTCCAGGCAAAAACAAAATACTCTTGAGTGACAAGCTCTTAAAAGTCTGACTTTGAATCCCTGTGTATTGAATTGTATTTGTGCTGCTGAAACAAGATAGCCACCTTTTCTTTCTGACCATTTCTCATATTTAACCTTCAACCAGACAGATTTTTAAAACAAAATAAAGTCAAATAAAAAATCTCTACTAACTGCCTTAATCTGGGGTAACTTTTAACCTTAATCAGAATTTCTACAAGTGGTAGAATATAAACAATAACCATGTCCATAGAAAGTGCTTGTGAATGCAGAATCAAGGCTACATTCCAGAACATCCAATAGATTTGTTCGGACAATTTTTGACCCCCATCATATTTTGGCAGTTTGAAAAAAAAGTGTACATGGTAAGCTGCTAGAACTCAGGGACATAAATGGCTGCCTTGTAAATCTAATTCTGTGTAGATTCTCCAGGAATATGGGCCTGTACCCACACAGCAAATGGCACTGCACGGGAAGGTAGGCACCGACAGCCTCCAGGGATATAGGCCAGAGGTTGTCACATGAGGCACACAGTACCTGGATGCTACATGTGAAGGGGGGCAGAGTCAGAGGCTATGTAAGATTTGGTCACCCCGCTTTGGATCTTTGCATTGTGGTTCGTGCTCCTGCCCACAGTGCAGTGTGAGTTTTGTTGATCACTTTGGGGTCAAGTAGGAATTATCCTCCCTTTACCTGTTTTTTGTTTTTGTTTTTTTGCCTACCCCAAACTGTATGTGGGGGACTTTGACAATTGGCTAAGGGTGGTGTCTGTAAACAGGTTGTCACTGGAGGAAAATATATGAGCTTGGTGTGTACCTTGGCACCCCCTTTTGGTGAAGGGTAAGGCTCTGGAATGGCTTGTTCAGGTACTGGGACCTGAGGGCGGGAAGGAATCTACCCTTGAGGCTGACCTGGGGGGGTTGCTCTCACTTATAGGATCTTGGGACTTGAGGGGAGTGCCCTGAGTTTACTTTCCAGTAAAGGGCCAGTGGGGAGCAACCCAATTGTTGGATTGCCCTCAGGGCATAAGTGTTTCATCCACCAGAAGACTGTCAAGGGTTGGCACCCAGCTTCTGATTGTGCCCCCTTTTTGCTCTATTTCCAGGCCAACATAACTTAAATAAGTTATGTCAAATAAAGTGGCCTTTATTCAACCCAATTTTCTGTGTATGGTCTTGTTAGTGCATGGTTGGTCATTCTTGGAGACTAATTTATCCTGTCTGCTGGCATGAAAGTTAACCACCACATGGCAGAACTACATGTGGTTCTGTCCAAGCTGGCAAGATATTTTTCTCTTGAATATGGCCAATGCAGCTGGGCGAGGATTTTATTTGATTCATTTTGATAAGAACTTACTAAATTTAGGCAATTCTTATAAATGCAATAGGAAAAAATGTTTAGTTCACACTGTTTAAATCACATGGTTCACCACTTAAAACAACATTGTTGTCAAACATGATAAACACATCTCAAAATGAAGAACTTTTTAAGAACTGCCTTGACAAATGAACCACGTTTCATCCAACCCAGCCACACACACCCCAAGCCTGGTATCCTCCAGATGCGCTTGACTACACCCCTCATAAGCCCGCAGCAAGTTAGCTAGTAGAGGATTTATGACAATTGCAATCCAACGCATCTGGGAGCTAGAAGAGGCTGATCTAGCCCAGTAATTTCAGGGTACCCTGACTTAAAAGGACATTGTAAAGCTAGCCTGGAATGTACAAAGTTATAGAAATGAAGCATCTGGACAACAGCTGGCATTTCTTCTTCATCTTCCCTCCAGCTCCACAGCTCTTTAAAACTCACACCAAGCTTCAGCATTTTTATCGGGAGGCAAAGAACCTCCAAGAACAATTTGTTTGCCTATTATGGCTCCTCTTTCTTTTCTTTACAGCAGCTCTGTAATACTATTGACTACTTTTCTCTTTGCATCATCAACCTTATTATTCAGAGGAAACTAAGCACAAGAGAACAGCATATCTGTGAAACATGCAGCTACGCACAGAAGGTGAAGCTGCTGAAGCAGGAGATGCATATTACATAAATTAATGGGTATCACAAGGAATCCATGAATCCAAACTAACACCAGCTTTGAAGTAGTTATGTTCTGGTTTGCTGCTTATGAATGCACATGTATAATTTGCCAACAGTCCTTCTGTTCCTCATAGTGCTCATCTGCTTTAACATACATGATCCTCTTCATCACCTAACATTGCTTTCAATTGCAAATCAGCATGCTAGCCTATTTTATAGCTTTGATGCTCATCAATTTCCCAGTGCCTGTTATATTGCAAGGAAGCTATAGGATCCTTTTGAACTTTTTTTCTTTTCTCTTTGCTTTCTTCTATGATGTTATGGTAATTGGTTTTTTTTCTTTATTTTTGTTCATTTATGTCTGTTAAATGTTAATAAAAATATATTTAAAAAAAAGAAAATCAGGCAACAACCCATTATTCATTTCCATACAGCTTTATGTATAATTTATTTAAAGGAGGTTCTAAGTCTAGTTCAGTCATACACTACTAGAACAATGTGAGAGGTATAAGTAGTTTCTTATCACATTAGCATCATTGGCTCCTAAGGAGGACAAAGCTAGTATGGGATGCTACAATTCTGTTTGCCCAATCCACACGGAAAGTATTAAAGCAGCATGGACTTCACAGCTGAATGAAAGTGGGAGACATGACAGCACTATAAACTATGACGTAGGGAAGGGTGTTGCAATGGTACGGCAAAATGAGGGAATCACTCCCCCAAATGAAATTTCCCTTCACTCCCCAAATTTCTGGCATTGCAGAAAGTGAAACACATTCTTACATTTGCTGTGTTCATGTTTCTTTGGTAACACTGCCTGCCCCTTTTCTTTGGAGACTTAAACTTTCTTTCTAAAGGCTCAATTGAAGTTTTAAGTTGCTGCACTGCTAGAAATGTGGGGGTAAAGGAAAAATTTTATTTAGGAGGTCAGAACTGGAGGACAATGATATCATTCCCATAACTACTGTTCTTGGTGCAGGTCTCACAACTATTTTTTCTTCCAGCTGAGATAACAAACCATGAGGTGACTTTTCATACAGACATCCACATGGGGCCTTGTAGAAGTATTCCCTTGTTGCAAAACCCTATCCACTACAATTTTATAGCATGTGAATGTAAAAAATCCTGTAGGGTGACTATTTTGCCATGAAAACCATGATATGAAACAGACCTCAATAATTTCTTTCCTTCTCTCTCTCTGACTCTCTCTCTCTCACACACACACACACACACACACAAGTCACTTACAGGATCTTTGTTCAACGGGCAATTAGGTGAAGGCCATCTATTACATTTAAAACTAAAAGCCATCAAATCATGTTCGCAGATGTATGATTGTTTTCTGAATGACTCTTTCCACACAGTCTCCTCCTCTCACGGCTGAAAAGACAGCTGACTTACTTCAGCTGCAGACTCAATTAAAAGCACCTCTTCCAAAGTCATACTTCAGCCTACCAGCTGTGGGCCATTTTTCAGGCACATCCACTACCTTGACTTTGTGTATATTCACATATGCATACATATTCACTAAAATGAAGAAGCACAAGAGAAGTCTCTAATAGATCTTCTGCTTTAAAGCACTTTTAGAGTCTCTCTGAGCACACATATTTTCAACAGTAGATTGCATGAGACTCCTCTCTATAAGGTACACTGTAACTGTGATTTAGGTACCTAACTTTGAGCACTAGATATCCCTTTGTGATATCAAATAATTTGACCTTTCGGTGGCACCTTGGCTTATAGTGTTTGCCAGGATCCTGAGAAAAACAGTCACAAGGAAGCAGCTGTTTACAGCTTCCTCTCTAAAGCGGGCATTTCAAAAAGCCGTGACTTGAATGTTATCTGGGATCTGGATGCTATTCCTTTCATCTCACAAGATACCTGATTCGCACCCATAAATAACAGACCATAGAAGTGCCATTGATTGACATTTGGGCTGCGTGATTGATATGTTTTATTCCACTTCTAAGCCTTTTGGTGCATTTCAAAAGTTAACTTTGATCTCAAAGTTTATGACATGAATCACAGGCATAAATACTCCTGATTTGTGACAAGTGTGTGTGCCTTTCTCCATTTTCATCCCGTCTCGCTGCCAGTTTGCACAGCGAGCCCCAAGAGAATTCCACTTTCTCTCCATCTACTCAGGACTTCTGAACAGGTCGTATTGCTTATTCCTGACTTCATTTCTATTTCCTATTTCTTATTTAGCTAGTGTGTGATTGTTGTCTTATTTGTTTTATTTTCCAATAAAACATTATTTGGTTTATTCTGAATTGTTTTTGTTCACTGATCTGACTCCATAGACATAGAGCTTAAAAGGTCCTGATGTTGCCCTCCCTCTCGTAGCAAAACAGTGCTCTAAGCTAATTTTCCCCACAATTTGACAGCTTTTGGGAATCCCCTTAAGGGAGCCCCGACAAGGAGGGTAACAACACTATCAGTTAAATTTTAGCTGTCACTTATTTGGTTTTAGATTTTCTGTTCAATAGCCTGCAATCTATATCTCTGAACCTATGTAAAATAGCCGTAGCTGCACGTGCACACACAGACACACACTATGAAACGGTTATTAAGAAAACATAACTCTAAAATCAGACTGGAGGCAATGTGCATTGAAAATGACATCACAGAAATTCAGAAACAGGAGTAGTTTTATTTATTTCTAATACTGATTGCCAGCAGGCATATAAGTGGATGCTCAAGGTTTAAACAGAACACAGGTTGTAAGGCACTAAGTATAAAATACACTCTTAAAAAATCAGTAGCTTGCTTCAGTCTTGCAAATAGGCTAAATGTCAGAATGGCAACCCAGCATTCATATACAGTTGGCCCTCCATATCCACAGATTCCATATCCATGAATTCAACCATCCACGGCTTAAATTTTTTTAAAAAAGCCTTTATTTTGCCATTTTATATATGGATGCCATTTTACTATGCCATTGTATATAATAGGACTTGAATACCTACAGATTTTTGTATCCATGGGGAGGAGGTCCTAGAACCAAATCTCAGTGGGTACAGAGGGCTCACTGTATAGCACTTTATTTCACATACATTTTTTCAGCAATCATTACAATAATGCTGTCAAGTACATAACTGATTTCTTAACCACAGAACCCAATTCACTTTCTATTTTTAAAGTTGTACACAGAGAAGATTATATGTCAGGAGTGGACAGTTTTGTCCCTCCACATGGTCTTGATCTGCAATTCCCAGTGACACTCATCACTGGCTAGGCTGATGAGAACTGTTGGTAGCTGCAATCCAACAAAATCTGAAAGCCAATGCTGATTCTCTGTGTTTTATATTTACAAACAAAACTGGCATATGAACACTTCCACTGGATATTTCTGTCACATATACTGCAAGCTGATGAGAACTGATGTGCCAATGGGAACTCCAAGAATATCTTTTTTTTTGTCTAACTTGAAGAAATCATAAGATACTGTGATCCACCAATAAAGTCATTGTGCACCATATATGGAAAGATTAAACATGGTGACAAATGAAAAGAAAAGAGTGTACTCCATTGGCATTTGGTTCCAAGACCCCCATGATTACCAAAATCTGTGGATGCTGAAATCCCGTTATATACAATAGCATAGTAAAATGGTATCCCTTATATAAAATGGTGAACAACTCAAATGAGTGCCAGAGAGAGCCTGGCAATCTGTGAAATGATGGCAGGCTACAGCAGGGTATACCTACTCATCAGTGTACTTCTCAATGCGCAGTAAAATCAAGATGTGCTTTTTGGATTTTTTAAAAATATTTTCGAGCCATGTTTGGTTGAATCTGCAACCCATCGATATGGAGGGTCACTGTAATGGTTCTGCTGAATGCCTCCTGAGAATTAGATCAAACTCCTTCACATATGCACAGATTTCTTGGGAATCTATTCATCCCCTCTGCTACACATGATGCCACAATCTCAGGACAGAACCTCCCTTTGACAAAGAAAAGTCAGGTTCAATTCAACACCCAGAAATAACTCTGGGCAAATCTCTCAGATCAGTCTGCTTCAAGAATGCAATAAAAATGTGTTGATATAATTAGATATTTTTAATTACATTTAACTTCACTGTAGTTCTTTACACCAGGCAAAAATCCAGGTTTTTTTTTAAAAAAAAAGCTGGCATCTTCAGGTAGACTTCTTTCAGACTGATCTAATACAGGGTGATTTCTCCTGATATACATCCTTGAGTTTTGCTGGTTTTTCCCGGTTGTTACTGCCTCTAAATACGCTCATTCCATTCTTGTATGAAGGTGTTGTAGCAATTTGTTAGATCTGCACTAGAGTTCATCTGAAGTTTGGGGTCTGGCTTGGGGGAATGGTTTGCTGAAGTGCTCCAGAAGTCTGAAAAACAAACAGTCTTATTGCTATAGCGCAAAGGCATTATTTCACTGATGAACTTTAATGTTTAAAAAAATTTGAAGAAAATATGTGTTGTTCTACTATGTCTCCAAATTTTTACAAAACCCACTTGAGAGTGGCAATAAAATGTTGCAGCTGGCTCTGTGAATTGCCAAAAAATAGTCTCGGACAAGTGAAACATCATTTGGATATTTTTAAAAATTCCAAGAACTACAGCAAGAGATACCACATCTGGCAGAGCCTGCAGAATGGAAAGGAAGAGGAATCAGAACTTCTCAAAATCCTGTCACCAAAAATGAGAAATCAGAAGGTTCCGTGACACCATTTTTCCAGTAGCAAGAAGGCAAAGGAAGAACATGAGAGAAACAAATAAAGATGCAGTTTAACTAAAGCAGTTTGACACTTCAAGAATGAACCACTACTTATTTTTAAGTCCTATTCCAGCCTTCCCTCAGAAAAAAAAAGGGAAAGGAAAGGAAATCTCCAAAGGCAACCTGCAAAGCTAGTATAAGCAGTAAAAAATTCAAAATTTCCTCTCCAAATGCCATTATCTACTTCATCCTACAGAATTACCAAGTTACAGCAAGTTACTTGCTAAAATAAGGCCACATATATCCAAACATTCATAAGTACTTTCTTAGACCTTAGACCTAGTACAGAAACCAGAGTCTGGACTAGACCAATTATTGCTAAAAGTGGAGTTCAAAAGTGTGACTACTTCTCTAAAACAAGAACCTCCACACAGAACCCTAATGAAAAGGAGCAGAGTTCAAGATTAGCCTTGTCCCAAACAGGGTTTTCCCCCCATATGAAGCTTTGTTATTTTTAATGGATAAGCATTTAGTCATACAAATCCTCTCAGCCATGTGAAGTGGTATAGCAGAGACACAGGATTTATCACTGAGTACAAGGTCACATCACACATGCTATGATTCCATTTAAACTGTCATGACAATATTCTATAAAATTTTGGGATCTGAAGTTTAGAAGAAGCATTTAGAACTCTCTGCCAGGGAGCTATATTGCTTCACCCAACTTTAAAACCTAGGATTCCATAGGATGTTGCCATGGCAATTAAAGTGGATTCACAATGCTAGAATTTTGTAGTGTAGGCAATAAAACACACATTTCATCCAATTGAGTATAATTCTTCCTGTGCCACCAATGTGGTTTTAAAAAAAACACACACAAACAGTAACTGAAGGGTAGAAGAAGTCAAGCAAAGGCACATGTACACCAGTTGTTTTCACATGCAGGCAGAGAACCAGACAGTGTGCAGAGGACAGGAAGCCATTAAGGAAACAGCTACTCATCTTCTTCTTGCACATTTCTATCCATTCCTTTGAGTTCCTCTTCCATCCACTACTCTCCTTTAAAAATCCACATGTACCATATAACACATAGTTTGGCCCAGAATCAGGAACCAAGAACCTGCTTCACATTCTTTCCTTTTTATGTGCTCTACAGTTTTCTCTGCCCTCCTCCCACATCCCATGAACCAAATATTTGAGATGTAAGAGGTCAGAGATTAAATCCATATTTTTAAAATTTCCTGTAGTATACTAACTACGTCTCCCTCTGTTAGTAAAGCTTTGGTTTCACTAGATGTGAGTTTCAAAATCAGCTTCAGTCAGTATGTTAAGACAGACAAGCAGGAACATATTATTGCCCTGAGATTACAACAAAGGTCCACATGACAGTCAAGGTCCAGCTGCCTCAATTTATCTTTGCTCCACACTCAAGAAACTTCAAAATTGCTGTTTTTCTCTCGTGCTAATGCTTCACTTTGGGAGGGGGCATTTGGCAGTGGGAAGGGACTGTACTTACTACACATATTCATCCATTCTTTGGCACATCTCCACTCAGCATTTCCTCCCCTTTCTTGTATACCCAAGCCTGCCACCAGCGTCTTTCTCCAACTATGTTTTCTTCCATCTCTTTCACCTCAAAGGTAAGTGTTATCAAATATATTCCCACAAGAGTACTGTCATAACATGTTCCACTCAATCCCAAAGCCTGTACAAGAATTTCAAATGTTACTCTGACTGCTGTGCCAGATGAATGCACAAGACAGATCAAAACATCACCAAGGCTGTTGCAACATTTAACAGAACTAAAATGAAGATGGGACTAAGGCTTGGGACATGATCCATCAACTATTTCAGATATCTCCAAACAAACAGTTCAAGTTTTTTTAAGAAAACACACATTTTTAGTTATTGTTCCAGAATGCAGATTTAGGTAGCTACTTTTATCAATCCTGATATTCAGGCTTACGATGACATCCTGAACATCCTAATGCAAGTTCAGGGTAGACTGTAAAACTTTAGCTTTCCCCCACCCCAGAAAATCACTAGTTTGAGCTTACTTTTTCCTAGAATGGTATAAAATAAATTTTAAGGATTGCAAGTGCTACAAATCATAAGTAAAATTATCATGATCAATGGAAGGTAAATTTCCTAGTACTATAACATACTTAATTTTTTGCTTTTGCATTACATAAGAAGAGATGGCACTACTGCCCAGTTTTCAGTGAATGTATTTGCACACACACACACACAAATCTTGCATTATACTTCTCTAACACCAGTATCTACTGGAATACCCACAAAACAGAAGTAGCAAGTGTTTGGTGACAAGACTCTTTCTCTTCCTCCATTCCATATATATTAACAGAAGCTTTGGTAACAGATTTGGCTGACACAGATACTTATGTTATGACAAAGCAATTGTAAATAATTACTTTAGCAATCATTGTATCCGTAAGACTTTACTGACAGTGTGGTTACAAATAAAGCATAAATTTTACAGAAGACTTCCATTGTGGACTTTGTCATACTGAGAGTTCATGCCAGCCTCCCAAGGTTGACTCTCATCCTTGAAAAAGGCTGGTAATTCCTCCAGTGTTATTAATTCTTGCTGCCACCACCCGCTGAATTCTGAATATCTGAGCGGTACAACGGGACCCTGCTCAGTGGATTACCAATCTCTATGCTAAGGACCTTTCCTTCCCTCTCACCTTCCGCCTTCTGAGTGAGAGAAGTCCTATCTAGCGTGTGCCAAAGAATGGCGTGGGAATGGAGAGAAACAGAGGTTTTACAGAAAGTATTTATTCAAGGCATGCAAATAAACAAGACAATAATACACATGAGAGCCTCCCCCTCCCAGGCACGCTTAAAGTTACAAGTAGTTACAAAACCAGATATAAAAACACAGATACATTCTTAAGATCAGCCAACTCCAAAATAATAAAAAGCCCTAACGCGGCTAACTACTTTATTCTAGTACTCACAGATGTTCATAGGCTTAGATGTTCTAAGAGAGAAGAGAGAGCCAGGAGGCGCGGCATGCCTGCCTGCCTACGACTGGCCAGATCTCATCTCTCGGAGGTATCCCTTTGTTCTTCTCTTTGTTCTTCTCTCGGCCACATGGCCTCCCAGAAGTTTTATAACTTCTCCCCAGAAGCATCTCGAAGCATCTCAAAGATGCCCACCTCTTCCCTTGTGGTTGGTCAGCTCTCACCCTGTGACCTGTGATGTTGACCCACACTAAAATGCAATCTAATCCCAACACCTCATTAACCCTTGGTTTACCTGAAGAGAGAAGTATCCCCCTTTTAGCTAAGCTAGATAATGGGAAACCCCATTATCACAGACTTCACCCCCAGAAGCTTTTAAAATTGTTCCAACAAAACAAGGGAATTTATTGACATATCAAGAGTTGTTGAAATGGGATGGAGACAAGTTGAGAATGCGTACAGAAGAGGAATTAAAAGAGTTAGGACACAAATTTAACTGGTTCCCATGGAGACAATTAAAAGAGAGATTTAAGATGGATCAAAAATTATATGGATTTGAAAGGAATGAAAATGAATTAGATGTACTGATGAAAGGGGACCAAAAAAAGAGAATCTCTAGATTTTATAAAATATTGTTGCAAAGAGAAATGGAACCAGAGACTGTTAAAGACAATATGGTCAGATGGGCTCAAAATACTGGACATCCAATTGAGCTGGATACATGGGTGAGGGTATGGAAAACAGATGTAAAATTTACACCAGGTTTAAATCTAAAGGAAAACTTTTATAAAATGTTACATAGATGGTACATGACACCTGAAAGGTTGAAAAAAATAACAAAAAATGGGAATGGAAAATGTTGGAAATGTGATGGAAAGGAGGGATCCTTTTTTCATATGTGGTGAGCCTGTAAGGTAGCAAAAAAGTTTTGGAAAAAAATACATGGTGAAATTCAAAGAATGTATGGTTTAAATTTTGAAATGAAGCCAGAATTTTATTTGTTAAATATGTTGAGGCAACAAAGAGAAATAAGATCTCAACAGAAGACATTGTTATATGTAATAACTGCTGCAAGATTTGCATATGCTCAATATTGGAAAGAACGAAATTATATTGAAATAAAAGAATGGAAATTAAAAGTCCTGGATACTGTAGAGATAGAAAAGTTAACTTTTTCACTTAAAAATAAGCCAATCCAGAACTTTGAAAGAGAATGGCAAGAAGTGATGAACTGGATAAAAGAATAAGAAAAGGAAGGAATAAAGAAAGATTGATGAAAAGTAGATAATGTAAATTAATGATGTAATAGATAAAGCATAAGTTGTAATGTAACAATGTTAAAAGTAATAGTGTAAGATTATTTGTTAAACAGAAACAACACATGCATGGAATGTAAACACAGATTCAACTGGAAAAAAGATGTTTGGAAGCGGGGAGGGTTTTTTTTATTGTTTTACTTAAAATTGTTAATAAAAACACATATAAAAAAAATAGAAGCTTTGGTACTGGTTAGATACACCTTAGTCCTCACCCCACAGCACTCTGTCTTCTCTTCTTATGCTCTCTATTCTCCTCTTTTCCACTTTTTCTTTTCCAATGATCTTCTTTTCTCCCCACTGTGCTGCTCCCATTCTGTCTTCTCCTTAGCTAATTTGCCCAGCTGTTAACCTCTCTCCACTATCTTTCACTTTTTTTACCTCCACACACTCTGTGTGTAAGGTGGTGGTGAGTGGGTGTGGGTGTTTAAACTCTTTGAAAATTGTAGAAGCCCTACAATGGGATGCAGAATTGGAACTGCTTGAGGCCTCCTGGAAAAACGAACCTCAAAGCAGTTTTGTCTTGCCTTGGCAGAAATGGCATATAATTCCTTTTAAATAGAAAATAACCCTCTTGTGCACAACCATTGGACCCTCTTGATATCCATGCCCAGTTTAACATCTTTAGGTTTCATACTCTTGGAGCAATGGTGGATAAATTCACATAGACAAATGCACATACAAACCTGGGGCCTAATTCAAACAGTAGATGTAGTGGTAGACCTATGCCTCCACAGAACCATTTCATACTATAGAGGTAAAACACATGTAATAGAAATCTCTTTCACAAAATTTTGCATGCCAGAGAAAGGCCAACAACCCACTTCCCTTATTTCTACCATGCACAAGAACTTTTTGGGATATGAAGTAATATTCTGTAATACAATTTCACCTGAGTTTGGACACAGGGGTCAGTGATGATGGCTCCCATGTCAATGAGATGATGAATCCACTCCAGGTTTAAAATTAGGTTCAGCACATTGGATGGCTCCCTTAAAACTCATCAAAACCTGAAACACATTCACTGCCTTTCTGATACAGCAGACACCAGCCAACACTGATATATCTATCACCTTGCTGCTCTTTGTGAGAATTCAAGCTTAAGTCTGTTCTAAAGGTTTAACTAAAGCAGGAAGGAAAGTGTAGTCTTCCTGATGTTACTAGAATACAGTGTCCATCAGCTCTAGCCAGCACAGCAAATGGTGACAACTGATAGGAGGCACAGCCCAACATCGTTCAGAAAGCCACATGCTCTTCATCTTTACACTAAAAGAAAACAAGAACGTAATCCTCTTGTGGATCTTTGATTTTCAAGAAGGGAATGAAAAACTGGCCACCAAATTGTTTTCCCCATATGCCTTATGACCAATTTGACATTTTAATGATGTCAAATATTATGGAACAAACATAGAAAACTAATTGGGCCTCAATGGGTCTACTTTCAAAGCTGCTGTTACAAGTATTACCAGACCACACAGCCATTAACTAGCATTGCAAACCACAGTTCTAAAAGATCTCTATGTCCTTGCTCAAAAGAAATGTCCCTTCTGTTCCTCATATTATTCCCCAGCTCCACATGAAAGAGTTTTGGATACAAACATTGTTATGGCCTTATATGTCTTCTCCACTTAGGCTAATTTTTAAGAAGTTTCAAGAATGGGGAGTTCCTGTAATATACATCTACCATACAAGGAATGAATTTTGCAGGACATGTAAAGTAGAAGACAATACTGAATTTCTGTTACAACCTAAACAGAAACAGGCCTTCCCAAAGAGACAATCCTATTTCAGACAATAATTTAAGGAGAGGTTAGATGAGATGGAGAAGCATGATCATGCCTACCTGCATCTAAATTTTGGGCATAATGGCCACAATTCTCCCAGTGACTTACTCTGGAGTAACCAGGGCTTACAGTAGCATGAGAATTTTCTCAGATGTTATACAAGGTTGTACCCAGTACTTCTTTGCACAATGTTTCCCCCTCCCTCACCATTGCACAATAGTAGCTAAATGGCCATGGCAAAGTCTCACCCCTGCCTGATCTACAGGCTACTGACTGGCCAGGGAGCAGCATCCAGGCACTGTCTGACTGCCATTGCACAGGCAGGAAAAAAGGAACAGTCTTCACCCTCTTGGACCTCCAGCATAAGTACATTGGCAGAGCTTCACACTTCACCCCTGTCAAATAAGATCTCAGCCAACATTTATACACAGTCATCCCTCCACATTCACTAGGGTTAGGGGCACAGGACCCCCATGAAAGTGGAAAAACCATGAATAACTCTAGGCCCTCCCAAACCATATTTTAACACACATAAAAAGTATGATCACCATAGTCAACCCACCATGGAGTTCTCTGAGGCATCAGAGTTCCTCCATAAGGCAGAAGTGGGTGGCTGGTGGGGCTTACTGCCACTTCCACTGATGCCCCATACCATTTTTAATAGGGACTTACAAACCTCGTTCGCAGTTTCTTAGTCTCATAAGGCTTGCAGTACCTATTAAAAATGGCACAGGGAGGCAGCAGAGGAGACAGCAAATAATCTGTGAATAATCAAATCCACAAAAGTGAAACTCACAAATGTGTGGGCTGACTGTACGTGCAGGTCCTAGAGTCCTATGAACATGTTCATTGCCCACATGTCACAAGTTAAACACCATGTAGTTCAGGTCTAGTTAAGATACTCTATGCTAAGGTGAAAAGGCTAGCACTCCCCTTCATAAGGATGGAAGAGGTCCTAGTGGCCCATACAGCACTCATATGATTAAGGTATTGTCACTTACTTGGGAACATCCAACCAAGCTTTTATTTTTGGACAGCCACTATAATGTAGTAGTTTGGGTGTTGAACTACAAACCTGGAGACCAGGATTCAATTCCCCACTCAGCCACGGAAGCCCACTGGGTGAGTTTGGGCACATCTTAGGGTTGCTGTAAGTCAGAAATGAGTTGAAGGCACATAACAAAAAGAAATAGTACATCAAACACATGCCCATCCTGCATGTCCAGAGGAAATACTGTCAGAAGTAATCATGCTCCCTAACCCAATTATAACCATTACTGTTTAAATAGGCAGAGTAAGGCAATCAGCTCAGTAGCAGATGCTGGAAGGCAACAGGGACAGACCGCTGCCATTATCACCTCACCATCTATCCTAAGCTCCATGACAGCTCCCATATTTTAGAGAACAAAGCTGTATGTCCCATACAGTCAGAATTCATTCTTCAAAAGTAGCCTGCTGCCCTCAGTGTGGTAGTGGATTCTAGTATACAACTGCCAACCGAGATGGCTTCTGTAGAGGGAATGAAGATGACCCCCATCTTATCCTTATCCTTTACCTTTACCTTTACCTTAGGCAGTAAAACACCTTGAATCAGACATGGTCACAACATTCAGGACCAGATTACAATTGGAATGAATCAAACATGTCCCTTCAGATTTGCCTTAGTTCTCCTTCAAGTTGAGTCAAATTCAAAATTACTCACTTCCTTCTCTCAGTGGAAAAAAAAACACTTACCTTCACGACAAGAGTGAGACACTAGGAGATCTCTCTTGGGTCACTCTCCTCCCTTTGCTGCCTGTTCTCATCCACCAAGCTGTGGTTTTTGTTTTGTTTTTTCTTATAAGGGTAAATGATACATGATTAGGGGGCTTAAGAAAGAGGAAATATTGGGTTGCTTGACTGGTCCACACTGAACAGTTCAAATATCCATCAAGGTTTTTCTGATTTGGAACAGTCAAGCAGCCCAGACGATGGACAGATGCCTGCCTACCCCAGGTCATAAATTCAGTAGAATCTAGGGCAAAGTCTTTTATGGACTATGCACTTGAAACTAGGAAGGTCACATTTTTAATGCTTCTCTGAAAAGAAAAAACCCTTCCTAAATACAGAAGAATAGCAAGTTGCAAGGGGAGGAGAACTATGATGAACACGTCTCCCAATATGCTCATCTTCTTTGTTTTGGTTGTGTGCCTTCAACTTGTTTCTGACTTATGGTGAACCTAAGGTAAACCTATTCCAGGATGTTCTGAGGCTGAGAGTGTGTGAGATGCCCAAGGGTCACCCTGTACATTTCCATGGCTGAACAGAGGGTCTCAAGGGTTGCAGTCCAATGCTCAAACCACTACACCACACTGGCTCTCACTGATCTTCTTACAAACACTAAATTTCATAGGGAACGCTCAAACATACAACTTTCATGCTGCAGCCAGAAATGACATTGCTTGGATCCATACTTACAGTGTGGACTTAATTAAAAGATGTGCAAGCATTTAGCAGGGAGAAGCCTCTTCTGCCAGCAGAACCACCTTTTGCTGACTGATCTCAGGGATGTACTGACTGAAGAATGTGCCAGAAAAACAACTCTGCTGGCCAAGCTCTGCCAATAAAAGAGGATGGGATAGGATGTCAAGGACCGGCATGCTGCCATCCTCCTTCTCTGCTACTTCTCACAGGAGCTGTCAGCTGCTGGGTTGACCAGTGAAAAGCATCATGAAAACACTAGAAACTCAGCAGATGGGGGGGTCAGTTATAAAGCCGGCTCTGCAGACACGATAGAGAAGGTTCTAGGAAAAAGGCCCAAGTGCAGAACGGCTGCTGGATTTGCATCTGGCTGGGAAGAGTGCTGCAGGCAGAGAAAGAGGAATGAGGAACTGCCAAGCACCCTCCACAGAGGTAAAGTGAGAGGGCAAGGAAACAAAGGCAGAGCCCAACAGTAGGATTTTCCTGGGGGTTTGGCTTCCAGCTTTAAAATCCACAGTTGTGCTAGCTTTTCCATCCTCCAAAACAGCTCTCAAGTTCCATGAAGCTCCACAGAGTTCAGAGGAAAAACCCTCTGTGCCTCAAAGGGCCTGCCTGAGTTGCCTGCTGTTCCATCTACAGCAAGTGAACCTACAGCAACTTACTCTCTTCCACAGAAATGACCACACAGAGACCTTAAACTGCTGATCCTGCACAGACCTATCCTTAACCCTCTCATATGGAGGAAACTTAAAGACAGCAGGCCCAGCTCATGGCCCTACAGGAACAGTTCAGAAGCCCTGTCACTGTCCTGATGGCAGAGCATAACAGCAGGTGAGGCAGATGGACTTTTGTGGTTTGCAAAGCTTTGAATAAAATTCTGTGTAATGGAATTCCTTGGTAGTCTGAAGGGTGATCCTCCCCATGGAGGGAGTTGGAGGAGTCAGAAAGGAGCAGAGAAGGGGTAGTGCAAAGAATGAGCCATCATATACCAAATCCAAACCTCCTCCAGTTCCATGACATAGCTGAAATGCCAAGGCAAAGTTAGGTCAAAGTGAGTATTATTGTTATTGTGTGCCTTCAAATCGTTTTTGACTTCTGGCAACCCTAAGGTGAACCTATCACGGAGTTTTCTGGGACTAAGAGTATATGATACATGCAAGGTCACCCAGTGGGTTTCCATGGCTAAGTTGGGAATCGAACCCTGGTCTCCAGGTTCGTAGTCCAACAGTCAAACCACTACACAACACTGGCTCTTCTCAGTCCTAAGCAAACTTGTGACAGCCTTCAATTAGACCTTGACCAGTTAGTATTGTGCTCCTAGAAAGACTTAGAACACAACCACTGAAATCAGGAGTTACTGCTTAACTCTGGATCTAACACAGCCTCTAGAGGGAAAAAATAATATTTGAGTCTGCTGAAAATATAAACAGATTCATCAATTATTTTCTGGACTGTGCCTGTAGCTAGCGCTATTTTACCTAATTCAGCTTTTGTTGCATATTTCCAAAAACACATTTTCCAAAAACACACATAAGCACATTTTCTTCATCTAACAAACTCCTTACCCATCAAGCAAATTCTTTCTTAAAAAAATTACTAGTGCTTAAAACCTGGAAGCAAAAATAATTCCATGGATAGCATGGAAGCACAATTTTATTAGTCAAAGGTAGTACATATAATTACAGCCTAAAATTGTCTCCTGCACTCTTTAAGACTAAACATAAGGATTTTACAAAGCTATCAAGTAAATACAATGTTACCTTCCTATTTAGACATCTGACAGTCTAAAAGACATCTTTGAAGACAATTGAAACCTTTTTACAAAGCAACCAAGCTAAGAGTGTTAAAAATGCTGAGTCTAAGTTAATTCATTTTGCAGAATAGAGGAGAACAAAAGATAGGTCTGGAAATAGGGCAGATTTCAATGTCTCTGGCAATAGACCAGCCAGGAATTGGTGCTCCTAATTATTCAAGAAGAGCAAAAACAAAATTACTCCCTTATTCTCCAAATTATAAATGAAGAGCACCAAAGATGAATGAAAGTGAATTTTTGTGTCAGAGGACTGTGATTTCCAATGAGTCTTAAATTCCTAGTCTGCGACTTAATTCTAAATCAGTGGTTCTCAACCTGTGGGTCCCCAGATGTTTGTGGACTTCAGCTCCCAGAAGCCCCAGCCACTATGGTCAATGCTCAGGGCTTCTGGGAGCTGTAGTCCAAAAACATCTGGGGACCCACAGGTTGAGAACCACTGTTCTAAATGGATGTCTTTTGCACCATATTCCAGCTGGTGAATTATGAGGGTTCTATTAAAAATAATAACATTCATCATGCAAACCTGAAGACTTTCCTCCCCCTATTGTAAAGAAGGCAACTAACTAATCATTTGGAGTGAGTATAAAGTGCTTCTAGGTCAGTGGTTCTCAACCTGTGGGTCCCCAGATGTTTTTGGACTTCAGCTCCCAGAAGCCCTGAGCATTGACCATAGTGGCTGGGGCTTCTGGGAGCTGAAGTCCACAAACATCTGGGGACCCACAGGTTGAGAACCACTGTTCTAGGTGATTAAAGCCAATCAAGAGTTTCATCTTTTCTGTCGTTTAACTTCAAAGTATTTCTGATCTATTAAAACAAAAGTCACCCCTTGAAGTGAGCTTTTTGGTACATATGCAACAGACAGCCATTACTTTCAGCTTCATTCCCGAAGACTCCTGCTGCATCCACCCTTTCTCCCCCACAAACATTCTTTGTCAGCATGATTATTCAATTACTGTTAAAGGCCAAAAATCGAAGGATTTTAAAAGGTTAATTTACATGCACAGAGCACACAGGATAGTCATGCTAATAAGAAATTTTGTAATGTGGTATCTTCTGCAGACTGACTTCCAAGGTTATCCTGACCGTTCTCCAGTATACGACACAGTTAGTAACATTCCTTCACACAAGTATCTGAACCCAAGGCACAGAACATGACAAGACTATTTACAAAGAGCTCACAGTTTGCAATAGTTGCAAATAATACATTGTGAGGAACTTCCCTATAATTAATATACAAAACTACTCAGCAAGGGTTAACACCACTCTTTGTGCAGCACATGATAACTTTTAATTCCTTCCAAGTTAAGAAGCTATAGCTTCACAGAACAGCAGATGTATCAAGTGCTCACTCATACTGTCTTAAAACCCACATAAGCAAAGCAAAATGACAGAAGAGTTTTTCTGACCCCAAGCCAGCAGCTTGAAGCATCCAGATGTGTAGGTGTGTGTGTGCATGCGCACACACTTTAAGAAACTAAAGTAACCACTTGGTTACTTTCAAGAAAGCAAAGAGATTGTTTCAAATTGGAACTGTAACAGCAACTAACCACCTGGGACTTAGAATTACAACTGCAACTAATTACTATTTAAAGGTATCTTTCCAGGCTCTGGTATTCAACTGTACCCCAGTGCTGTCACCTCTTGTGACAAAAATCTATCATGGTTGGGATGTTAAGCCACATGGTCAGGCTGGGTCAGGTTCAACCAGACCAAAGTAATCTATCAGGATGTAGGGGGGAGGAATGTACAGCTCTCAAGATACAGTTATCTGCAGTTTCCATTAGCTCTGGCCAGAATAGATGGTAGTGGGGGCAACAGCAGTTACAATTCAACAACATCTGGAGATTCCTAGTTTATGAGCTACAAAAACTAAGCATCATCCCCATGTTTGCTCTATTGGAATTTTTGCTCTTAAGTTACCTTCACCAAAATAAATCTTTTATCATCCATGGTCATATTAGAACATGCCTTCATTTACACAAGTTTATTTTGGAGGTCTGCACAAGCAAGCAATTCTTCTTCTAGAAATCTACCTTCTTCCAAGTTTCCTATGTTGTCAATATATTTTTTGTGTGCTTAGCAAAGACATAATTTGACTTGAGGAACTTAGGAGCACCATTCTGTGAAATGCAGCACACCCTCTCAGGAAGTTGGCCCCCTTCCAAATCACTGAAATAAACTGAAAAATTCTGTTTCTTCTTTCAGAGAGGCAATTTAGAGGAAAAATAATGTATTTCCCCATTGATTTAAACATATGGCCCACATAATCAGAATTAATTATATTCTGGGATGCAAGCACTCCACCTACTTGATTAAGTTGGAAAAGAGCACAAGTGAGGCCTGGAAAACAATACAGCAGAGCTTTCCAAACTGTGTGCCACCACACGTTAGGGTGTCGGTTGCAGTGTGTAGGTGGGTCACGCGAATGTAACAAGTGGAGGGGCTGCCTCTCCCACCACCAGGGTAGGCCAGGCCAGGGCAAAGGGGCTGTCTCTGATACTGCTGTCGCCACCACCCTGGGCTGAGGAAGACCCTGGTGAGGGCGGCAGGGGCAGGCCAGGCTTGTGTGGAAGGGTTGCCTCCACTTATGAATCACTTATTGAATTACTGTGTTGCAAAATGATGCGTGTCTAAAAAGTGTGTCACCAACATGAAAAGTTTGGAAAGCTCTGAAGTACAGGGACAGATAACATGGTTCTCAAAAACTAACATTAAAATTAAACCAAGGATGGACAACTGCAAAGGTCAGCACCCCATTCTGCCACACCATGTGTATCTACTCAGAGGTAAGTCTCACTGGTCTGACAGGATTTACTTGAGTACACTCAAAAAATAATATGTCCCATTGAATTCTCTGGGACCCAGAGCTTGAAAAAAAAAATTACACTTTTGACTACAAACCCCAGAATCCCCAATCAACATGGTGGTTGACCATGCTGGCTGAAGAATTCTAAGAGCTGCAATCCCAAAAAGCAGTTTTTCAGACTTGGATAAACATTTCTCCTGGACAAACATGAAGAGAATCAAGAAATTTCTAACGCCAACCTGTCACATATTACATATAGAAACCAAAACTGCAGATAAAACTTATTGTATTCATAGAAATGCAAGCAAAAATTACAGCTCTTTTAAGTAAACTGCCATTGGGAAAAATATATGTCCTAGTGTTCTTTATTAAACAAAATAGGAACAAATGATCTACCACTTCTTACTTATGATGGCTAAAATAAATTTTATTACCCTAGACAGGTAGTATTAATTAGCCAATTATGAACATTACTTACTGTGGGGAAACCATTCTAGCTCATTATCCAACCAAGATCTTTAAATGCTGCCTATGATAAGCATTTCTGAGCACTTAAACATTTCAGGAGGATTTCTAATACAATTCATTTATGCAGAGTATTGGTAAGCAGGTATGGCTATGCCAAAGAAGAGATAATAATTATGCATACTGCAAATAAGATCTGTCAACTCCAGCCTCTGAATCTAAGCCATGTAAATATTATTAAGTTCTAATGAAATAAATTGGACCTATGTTGGTATGCAATATTTTAAGGATCAGAGTGGTTGAAAAATCACAAGCAGTTGGTATGACAGCAGGCCAAGAAAAACAGTGGCAACTAGGAAATATATCCGAAGCATTAGAGGATAAAACTCACTGCCTAAAGGGAATTTAGAGCAAATCCCACAGATGTATTCTGCAAAAGGAGCAGCCTTCCTGAACTGTTTTTCTCATGTTTTGCAAGTGCAAGGAAAAGAAGATGTTTGCCTTCCTCAAAACATAAGGATTTTTGCAATCTGAAAACAGAAACTAAACAGCACTATTAAAACCAATTGAGTTCAAAAGGCTAGCACAGGATTGTCACAGAAACTGGCCCTGATGGCTGGAGGATTCTAAGAGATGTTGTTCAAAAAATTAGTCAGTTAGCCTTTTTGATGATTCTATCAAAGGGTTTTCTTGGCACAATTTTATTCAGAAGAGGTTTCCTCTAAGGCTGAGAGTGACCTGCCCAAGAACACCCAAAGGGTTTTCACAGCTAAGCAGGGATTTGAGCCCTGGTTTCCCAGAGTTCTAGCCCAACACTCAAGCTACTACACCACACTGGATAAGCACATTTACCTAGGAGTAAATCTCATTGAACAGAGTGGGATTTCTCCCACATACACATGCAAGGGACTACTTCTGAAAATACAGCTCCTTCTGAGATGCATCTTCACAGACTGATTTTTTCAAATGAATGCACTTCTTTGGCACTAAGACCACAGCACAAATATTTACTGATAGACAAGGGTACAGGTAAGCTTAATATTTTTGAAGCATCTTATTAGCTCCTTTACTTATTTTTTTTATTTCCACATTTTTGTAGCTGGAAATGCACATTGTTTGCATGTCACTTCCACAAGCATTGCAACCATCGCATCAACCTATTTTCTAGCCTTGTCAGTGCAACTGCTGCTTTCTTTCAAACGGGCAACCTGAACACTTTAAAAAGTATTAAAATACAAAATTCACAGATAGTCCTTCATAGAGCGAAGCTGCTTAAATCCTATGAAAATCAATGCAATTCTTCTTGAAATAGGATTTAAGCAGCCTAACTGCGAGTAGGGTTGCACTTAAAATGAATAGCACTTCATAGAGGGGAAAAGGAGGGGGGAGTAAAGGAGAAGCTATTAGAAGATTAGGATAATTATGAAAATAAGAAATAAGGGTAAATTCAGGACATTAAGGAAAATATGATAATTTAATTAGGGAAATAAGGAAGATAATATCTACGATATGTTATTGTGTGTTTCTTTTATCTTTCTTTCTCTTTTTTCCCCTTTTTTTGGTTCTCCTTTCTCTTTTAATAATGTAACTGAAATACTTAATAAAAATATTATAAAAAAACAAAACAAAACAAATGAATAGCACTTCTTTCTCTCAAACTCTTGGGAAGCTCTACCATCAATTTTTCACAGTTAGTCCTAAGTCAGATTTTTTTTTTTTTTAGGAGGGGGGGCTTTAGTTGAATAACTGTCTGTAATGTGAAGAGGACTGGGTGCTGTTACTATTTTATTAGCCTAAAGTTGTTGCAGCATTCGTATCTGTATTTGTTTCAAACATGTATAATGAACAGCCTGTGTTACCTACAATGCCCAGCTCTCAACTTTTGATATAAACTTTTAAAACCTGCGTAACAGGAGACAAAGATGATAACCTCCAAGAAACCATTCTGGCTACTGTTATGCTATTATTCTGGAGGACAGTTTCCCATCTTCCCTGCTGAGAAGTACAACAGCAGTTTGGTTCACAACAACAGGCACAGGCGGAGGAAGGACGAAGCACTGATACAACACTAGGGTATGTGGATCCTGAAATATGGAAAAATGTTTCCAGTGCCTAATGCAACAGTCTATATCTTCAAATAAGATACTGGCAACCCCAGAAACCATTTCAACTCTAGTAAGTATAATGCTTTCTTTGGACTTCACATGCATGTAAATCTCATAAGTATGTTTGTTTATATTTACTTATTGCATATCCCAGCCTTCTTCCAAAGCAGGATCAAACTGGCTTACAACAAGGCTAAAAGAAGATAAAGCTTAAAAAAAAACCTTAAGATTTTAAAAAGTCTTAAATTATATATTAAAATATATTTGATTTACAAAGTATACAATCATTTAAAACATAACAGTAAAGACATCAATACTGCACACACACCATATGAAGCCAATTCACCATCAATTGCCTATTTACATAAAAAGGTCTTTGACTAAGAGTGGGAGGATAGCAGAGGAAAGGCCGGACTTCCCATGGAAGGGATGTTCACAGCCTGGGAGTGGCCACCAAAAAAGCCTTTTCTTGTGTCCTCACCAGTGACGGGAGCAAGAGAAAGCACTCCCTTTAAGATCCTAAGGCCATTTCCACACAATAATACACTTTTGTGTCATTGCACTGCAATCCCAGGTCCAGAAGGGAGCGCATCAGCAACATTTCCCTCTGTACCAGTTCGCTCCATGCAGAAAGGTGTGAAATGGCACCACCTCTTCCTTCTGCAGCACAGCCAGGCACTTTCCATTGCTGCGCTACAGAAGGAAGCATCGCCATTGTGCTTCCACAGCTTCCACACAGCCGGGAGCAATGGGAGCTCTGCACAATCACAGACGCAAAATGGATTTTTTTCTGTTCTGTGAAAACTGCAGGAGCACGACACTTAGGGACAGGATGGCAGCGGGCCATCAACAATGTCATGCAGAAGCACGATCTGCCAACCACTGCCATCCTCTCTCAGAAACAGCACAGCTCCATTGTGCAGAAATAGCCACAGACTCAGCTAAGTTTGTATAGGAAGACAGGGTTTCAGAAATGCAGCCAATAGCACTCTCTGAGGTTCATTGCCACGCTGAGAGCTGTAGTCCAAAAAAACCAACTTGTCCAATATTTACAGATATATATTAACATGGACAACATTGTATTAGAACTGGCCCTTCTTCAAAGGCTTCAAGTGAGAACAGAACAAAACTGAACATCAGACTAGCAGTGCTATCCAATACCTGTCCACTCAAAAGTAAGTCCCACAAAATACTTGAAAAATCCAAAACTGGGACATTGTTTCACTGCGACTTATGAAAAAAAGAAGAGAGGTGTTATGATCTACATCAACAATAAACATACAGTGCAAGAAGTATTTGCTGACCCCGCAGGACACTATCTAGGTTTGGAAGTAAATCTATAAAGTGTAACTATGTTAATAGAAGGAGTATATTCCCCAACAGAAAATAAAGAAAAATCAAGAAGGAAATTACCAAATATACTAATGAAAAACAACAAGATAATATTTTGATTTTGGGGGATATGAACAGGGTCTTAAATCTACTTGAAGATAGAGCTTCATCAGAACTGATAAAGAAAAACCAAGGTAAATTACCGCAAAATTTCTTTAGAATGATGGACAAATTTACATTAACAGACATTTGGACTTTCAAACATGAGGCAGAAAAAGCTATACCTTTTATTCTGACAGACACAACTCCATGTCACGAACTGATCTATTTTTGCTATCTAAAACATTACACACATATGCTAAAGACATGGAAATTCTACCCAGAGTGATGTCAGATCACAATCCAATCCTCTTACATCTCCAACTGAAACAAAATAAAGAATTCAATTGGAAGCTAAATGATAATCTTCTTAAAGACAATGAACAAGTAAAAAATCTAAAGAAAACCATTCAAAAATACTTTGAAGAAAATATCAATGAAGAGAGCTCAATGAAAACAGTCTGGGATGCAGGGAAAGCTTTTATAAGAGGGCACTTGATTAAAGCGGGATCCTTGAAGAAGGGAAAGAAAGAACAACATCCTCAGAATTTATTACAAGGTTTGAAAGCAAAGGAGAAGGAATTGCGAAATAACATCTCAAACCATACGCTAAGAATGGAAATCAAGCTTTTACAAGATCAAATAGCCACAAATAACATGGAAGAGGTTAAAAGCAAAATGAAATATTGTCATTTGAAACATTTTGAGCATTCAAATAAATCCGGCAAATGGTTGGCCTTCAAGCTCAGAAAAGAGAGGGGGAAAAGAATGATACTTAAAATTAAAAAAGATCAAGCAGAAATAATGGACCAGCAGCAAATCAAGAAGATTTTCTACAAATATTATACCCATCTATACAAAAAAGACGTACCACAAGAAACAGAAAACAAAAAACCAAAGTCGTATCTTGACAAACAAAAAATTACCCCAATATCTGAGGAACAGAGGAAAATCTTAAATGCTCCATTTACAACAACAGAAATTTCAGAGGCAATCAGAAGACTGAAAACAGCAAAAGCTCCAGGTCCAAATGGTTACACAGCCAGCTTTTATAAAGTTTTTGAATCGGAATTATTCAATCCACTGACGGAAACTTTAAATACAATTAGACTAGAGGGCTTACCAGAAACCTGGAAGCAAGCAAATACTGTATCAATACCAAAGGAGGGAAAAGATCATACACAGCTCAAAAATTATAGACCTATTTCTTTGTTAAATACGGACTATAAAATTTTTACTTCCATATTAGCCAAGAGATTCAAAAAGGTCCTACAAACCATGATATATCTGGACCAAAATGGTTTTCAACCCAATAGACATCTGAGAAACAATACAAGGATTTTGTTAAATGCAATAGAACATTTTGATGAGAGAAATGAAAAGAAACTGGCCATTCTATTCAAGGATGCCGAGAAAGCATTTGACAGAGTTAGATGGTCATTCATAATTGAAACATTAAAAAGAATGGAATGTGGAAAAAAATTTCTCAGATGGGTAGAAGAAATTTACAAAGAACAAAAGGCAAAACTTACCATAAATGGCAAACTAACAAACTACTTAAATATAAACAAAGGAACACGGCAGGGATGCCCGTTATCTCTGCTTCTGTTCATATCTATTCTCAAAGTCTTAACCAACAACATCCGATCTGATCCCGAGGTAAAAGGGATCAGAATTAAAGACCAAGAATATAAACTTAGAGCCTTCGCTGACGATCTTGTTTTCTTTCTTGAAGATCCAACAATAGAAATCAAAAAACTGCTCTACAACTTAAAGACATTTAGAGGGGCTGCATTTTGAAAATCAATAAAAGCAAGTCATATGTCATAGTAAAAAACATGAGAAAACTAGAGAAAGAGGAGAAAATCAAGATAACTGGATTTAAAATTGAGAGAAAAATAAAATATTTGGGTCTGTGGTTTACAGAAAGTAATAAGGACTTATTTGATAATAATTACAACAAAACTTGGAGAGAAATAGCTAATGATCTGAAAAAGTGGGCCAACTTTTATTTATCTTTATTAGGCCGGATAGCAACAATTAAAATGAATATTCTACTGAAACTAAATTTTTTATTTCAAAATCTACCAATTATTATGAATGACAAACCCTTTCAACAATGGGGAAAAAAAATGACAAAATTTATATGGTTAGGCAAAGAACCAAGGATTAAATGGAAGCTATCAACAGATCAAAAAAATGAAAGGAGGTTGTAACCTTCTCGTCCTAAAATTGTATTACTACGCTAATGGAACGGTATGGATTCAAGATTGGATCACTTTAAAAGATAAAAGAACATTAGTAATAGAAGGATCAAATATGCAGTTCAGATTTCACACATACCTATGGTACAGGAAAGTGAAAATAGATAAAGAGTTTTGCAATCATTATGTCAGGAAGTCCCTGTTAAAACTTTGGATGGATGTCAAAAGAAAGACTTACAACAAAATACAAGACTGGGTTTCCCCACAAGAAGCTTTCTTTGGAAAATGGATAGACGAACAAGAAGACTGGATTAGATACAAAAATCTGATAACTCAAGATAGTAGAGAAGAGATCAGGATCAAAACTCGTGAGGAACTCCATAATCAAGGTCTCAAGATAAACTGGTTTCCATACTTACAATAGAAGGAACGATTCAAAATGGACTTAAAATTAGAAGGCTTTACACTTCAAAAAACTTACAACGAATTAGAGATGATAATTTTTACTAAATCAAAACAAAAGATTTCTCACTTTTACAAATATTTTCTAACTTGCCACTTAGAAGACGAAACCATAAAAGAGGTCATGATGAAATGGGCCAAAAATTTACAACATAAAATACCACTAGAACATTGGGAATCTGCCTGGAAGAATACAAATTAATTCACTAGCTCCCAAGATCAGAAAGAGAACTTTTTAAAAATGATGAACAGATATCACTTGACTCCAGAAAAAATAGATAAACTCTACCACACAGGAAATAATATATGTTGGAAATGCAAAGAAAAAAGTAGGCTCATTTTACCATCTTTGGTGGACTTGTCCACTAATAAAGAAATACTGGACAAAATACATGAAACCATAAAAGAAATATTCCAGGTTACATTTCCTATGTCTCCGGAATTCTTCCTACTGAATATGACTTTTATATTTGAAAAAAACTTTTCGAAGAAAAACAATCAAATACTGTTATATTTGGTTACAGCTGCAAGAATAAACTTTGCAAAATTTTGGAAAAAAACAAATTTTGGAAAAAACAAAATTTTGGAAAAACCAAATATAGAACAATGGTTATCAAAAATAATAGAACTGAAAGAATACGACCTATTCACCCACTATATAAAAGAAAAACAAATTAATCAATTAGAAAAAAATTGGGAACCTGTGATAACATATGTAAATAAAAGATGGGGTGTCAACATAAAAGATGTAAGATAGAAAAAAAATATAACAAATGTATATTTTATAAGTATTCTTTAATTCTATATATATATAGACATTAAATATAGAAGATGGACAAATGTATTAAGCATGGAGAACTGAAAGATAAA
Source organism: Iguana delicatissima (assembly GCA_948472985.1). Taxonomy (NCBI): domain Eukaryota; kingdom Metazoa; phylum Chordata; class Lepidosauria; order Squamata; family Iguanidae; genus Iguana; species Iguana delicatissima. The sequence goes on from CAOKZL010000202.1 coordinate 1,367,207, forward strand.
TTGAATTGAATTGTAATTAGCTTTTCTTTACACTTAAAAGGGGGGAAATGTTGTTAAATAACCAGGATATGTTATGTAAAGAAATACAAAAGAAAGTGTGCACTCAAATGATAGAATATACTTAGAACGAAGAAGTAGAGAGTTTCATATATATGTGTAAACAGTGCTAAAAGATGGCTCCAGACAGAAAGCAAAAGTAGATAAACCGACTTACTATAAATTGTCTTTTTTTAACTATCAATTCAACGTGTACATATGCCTGTCTTTCTGTATTGATACATATTCAGAATGTTGAACACAATCTCTAATTTTGTGCGTTCTTACAGAACTATATGAATGTTTTAACAAAAGTTAAAATAAAATAAAAAAAGTAAGTCCCACTTGCCCCAGCAGAACTTAATCCCACAGAACTGGGACTACTGCTGACCTACTTTGGAACGACATTTTTCTTTGCAGAGGCCTCGCCAAAGAAGGTTCATGTCTGTTAAGGCCACTCACAAAGGAGAGCTTGCACCTGGGTCTCCAAATGCCAAGGGGTGCTTAAAACCAACAGGTATCATCCAGCAGCACTGGCGCTCCTTTTCCCCAATAGGCTTCTCCATTCTGTGTTATGAGGGGAAGTACACAAAGCACCAGGAGAAAGCACTCACATAGTGCACACAGAGGTTGACCCTGCCACAGAAGAACACTAGAAGTGGCGCTATCTATTTACGTTTGGGTCTGGCTAACACTCAATATTAAGGCTGAACTCCCAGAGATCCAGATCACATCGTACTAATGATACAAATGAGGGCTTTAAAAACATACACATAATGTGCAATTCAGCACAATATTTAAATACATTCAAGTATGAGCTTTGTAAGATTACAGATTGCTCATTGTGTTTGTTTAAATTAGGGGTGGAAACTAATCAGCCCTTCAGGTATTGCTCCTCTCATTCCACTCCACTGACCTGATCAGTCCTGCTAGGAAACACAATCCTACAACTTCTGGAGAGCTGCCTGGCTGCCTGATTTAAATGATGTATAAGCATACTTGAGCACGCCCTAGTGTTACACCCTAAGGTTGCAACAATTAGTGACAAATCAACAGTGAAGGGGCAGAGAACCTTTGGTTTCCACAACTCCCATCAGCCCCATACAGCACAATCAATGGTAAGGGATGGTGGGAGTTGCAATTCAGAACATCTCAAAGGCTAAAGGTTCCCCACCAGCTGCCAGTCCAAGGCAAGTTTCCAAGTAAATATGCAAATACAATTACCCTAAGGCATGCAGCCTGTACCAGTCCTTGGTATACTGCTGTTGTTGCTGTGTGCCTTCATATCATTTCTGACTAATAGCAACCCTAAGACAAACCTATCAAGGAGTTTATTCGGCAGGAGTTGTTCAGAAAAGGTTTGCCTCTGCCACCCTCTGAGGATGCAGTGTAACTTGTCCAGTAGGTTTCCATGGCCAAGCAGGGATTTGAACTCTGGTCTCCAAGGCTGTAGTCCAAGGCTCAGACCACCACACCACACCAATGGTATGGTAAATGCTAGTCTGCCACATCATCAAATAGTGAGAAGCACTGGTGTAAAGCATTCAAAAGTACTACAGAAAAGTTCAAAAGCTTTACATTTACATACAGTATTACTGTTGTTATCATCATCATGATAAAGAACTTGTCCTGCTGATTTCAGCAGGCTGAAGACTTAAAAGCAAGAAACTGATACTGTCTTATGTGTGACTAAAGATCAGCTGAGCAATCCACAGTGAATGCTGAATTCTGTAACAGCAAAGAGACCTGCAGCTCAGTGTCGATGATGAACCTTGAACTAAAGAAGAAGGTAGAAATAAAGTGGGTTCACATTTAAGCTACCTATCTCTTTCTAAGGTTTTAGTCACCCCCAAAACTGTAATCCTGTATGGATCTACTTGGTCCCATCAGGGCCAGCTTAAGACTTTTGCCCCTAAAGCAAAATCCCCTCTCATCAACCAACCCCCAGCCATTCCCCATATCAGACTGGTAACTCCGAAATGGCAATAAGACAACATCCTCTGCTGCACCTGAAGATGCCAAAGTAAATCAAGGGTCTCAGGGCAGGTCATATTGCAGGCCTAACTCTCCCCTCCAACCATCTTTGCTCCATAGCAATCTGTTACCTGAGATAGCTTCCACACTCTGAAGAACAGAACTGAAGCCATTTCCACACTAGAGTGTTATAGCACTATTATTCCACTTTCAACATCCTATGGAATCCTGGAGTTTGCCGTTTCGGGAGGGGCCACCTGGCCCCTCCCGAAACTGCAAACCCCAGGATTTCATAGGATGTTGAAAGTGGAATAATAGTGCTATAACACTCTAGTGCAGGAATGGCCTGAGCCTCCTTGAAATCAGGGGGCCCAACTTCTTAGTGAAGGTTCAAGATTCCACCACCCATCAACTAAAACCATTGGGAAAAGGTCACTGTGCGACTAACTTGTTCTATTGACTCCAACAGTATACAAAGCTAAACTTATGCATATCACCTGGAAGGTCAACCAGATTTGTGCAATCCTGTGCTCTAGATCACAGCACCCCAACATCAGAGCTTTTGACACATCTTGCCAGGCTCCTTCTGGCAGGGTAGAAGAAAACAGAAAACCAGTTGTTCCCTTTGTGGTCCTCTCTGAAGAAGTTTTCAGGTTTTAAAGAAAACCTACCTTGTTGAACTCCAAAGAAGCCTAACCCCAGGATGGAGGGGCTGCTGGGTGGGGTGTGCATCCACAGCCATTCTCTCCCAATCCACTGCCACAGTTGTATGCTTTCCAGATGACACTGACTTACAACAACCCTATCATAGGGTTTCCTTGGCAAGACTGATTCTTTGGAAGGTTTGCCATCGCCTTCCTTTCAGACTGAGAGAATGTGATTTCCACAAAGTCACCCAATGGGTTTCTGAGCAGGGATTTGAAGCCTGGTCACCTGGAGTCCCAGTCCAACATTCAAACCATACTGGCTGACCTCCATCCACTGGCACACAACTGTCAGATTTCTGAAAGACAATATGTGGGCTCTTTCCTTTTCTCCAACCTCAAAGGGGGAAATCCACCATATCCTACAGGCCAAGAGACACCCTCCAGAGGCTACACAATTGCTCTCTTAACCATTACCAAACTCAGCTGGCATGCCATTCAAATCCATTGGTGTTACCAAAGTCTTTCTGGCTGCTCTGAATCTGTGGAACTCCTTTCCAAGGAAAGCTAGGCAGGCACCCTCCCTGTTTTCCTTCTGCCAGAAGGCAAAGCCCATTTTTCTTCAAAGCAGGCTTTTAGCAGTTGTGGGTGCTAAAGAAAGGGAAAGGAATGGGCTGGTACACATAACGTGCTTTTGATACTGCTTTCACTTCAACTTATACAATTTTAATCCAGGTCTGTAACAATTTGTTTGCTCACATTTTAACATTATAACCAACAATGCCAGTTTTTAAATCTTGAACTACTTTGAGCCCCAGTTTGGGGAGATAAAGGCAAGGAATAAATCAAATAAAAAGAACTATAAAACAGACCAAACAAGAGACAGAGAGGGAGAAAGAGAAAAGAGTACCAGGCCTACATCTCATGTGACACTTTATTCAATATAAAGGAAACTAAACCAAAATCTATTTTTCCCTTTCTTATCCAGATATGGGGAAATTAACTCCAAAAATTACTTTCAATAGCAACTTTCTTTCTTTATGTATCAGTGGAAACCCTATGTATCCCAAAAGAAGCCCTTCTGACCCTACGTGTAGCACTCTGTTTGAAATCAACATAGCAGAAATGTGATCATTCTGGCTGAATTGTACTGATCAATTCATATAGATCAAATTGTTGCTCAACACTTCCGTCTCATCAACACACACCAATCACAAAGCCCTCTACAACACAGTACTCCATTCAAGGTACCAGAGCACAATTCCCAGCCAAACAGCACGGATGTCCCATTGCATTTCATACTGTCAATTATCTCTGAAGGCCAGATTCTTCACAAAACCTCTTTTGGCACCATTCCAAATTTCCCTATGTGTTTTATACCAAGAGAAGAGTAGACAGACATTCAAACCCACCAATAAAACCTTCACTGGGCAGCAAAAGCAGAAGGGTTTTTTTATTCTTCATTTCTTTGGGCTCCAGGGCTCTTTTTATACTTCTCCCTGTCTATCGTAATTACACATAACAGTAATGGAGGCAGTCAACTTCCTATATCCTTCCTTTTAAACAGCACAGTTCCTCTTTCATTCTGTTTCTTCTCCTTCTTCTTTATTTGTAAACTGCTGAATGAAACTAATTCAGGAGACTAGGAAAACAAGGTTTTCAAAAGTCCAAGAAATAAACCACACACTTTTGCTTGTAAAGTAATAGTGTATGTATATATGTGTGAGTGTGTGTAATATACACACACAGAGACAAACACAGAGACATACACAGAGACACAAAAGAACATAATAAATTGTAAAGCTTCAATATAGCCCTGTATCTGTTCCCTCCATGCTCTACAGAACTTACACACAAGTACCAAGCATTACCAAAATAATAATAATAATAATAATAATAACACTGGAAGCATTGAAGCAAGGAAAAAGTAAAAGTAAAATATTGTTGTTATTTCTGATACAAAAAGAAGCCTCTTTTTTTTTTCCAGATCACTGGATTCTTAAGTGATATTTTTCTTTCCAAAAGAGCTGCCAGCTTCCTGGAACTCCCCAGGGACCTCCACCTTTGTTTCTTTCATCCACACACAGTCGAATGCAAACCCATCTCTCCCTGCACACATCGACAGCCCTCCAAGCGCATCCCGCAACTCTCGGGCCGGTTGAAAACATCGCCCGAATTAAGGCTGCCGGACAAGCCCGGGAAAGCAAAAGACCCAGCCAAAGTGACACCCTGCATCGGAACAAAGACATTAAGGAGGCGATTAATGACGAGGCGGAGAGCGGGGGGGGAGGAGGGAGGACCCCCGAGACCCCTCCGCCGCACTTTACCTGGGACATCTGAGGTCTCAGGTTGATCTCCTTGAGGTTGATGGAGCGCGGGCGCAGGTTGTTGAGGAGCTGGCAGAGCAGCACTCCATCGCGGAGGGTCTGGGCCAGGTCGAACACCTGCGCCGTCTCCCAGGTCACCCGGTGGTTGAGCGGCAGCACCCGGCACTGGATGAGCCAGTGGGCGCACTGCTTCCAGGGCTCCATGCGCGCCCCCTGCCCGCCCGGCCCCGGGGCGAGAGCCGCTGCCTCGCCGGGCGCCCGGAGCTCGCGGAAGCGGTGCGAGGCCCCCCGGCGCGGCGCTCCTCGCCGCCGTCTTCCTGCCTTCCTCTGCCCTTCCTTTCTCTCGCCGCAGAAGCCGCGCTCGGCCCCCGCCGCTCTCCCTCTCGCGCGCCCGGCGAAGAGCGGCCGCTTGAAAGGCAGCCGGAGAGCCTGCGCGCGCGCGCCTTCCCTTCCTGCCCCCTCCCGGCACGGGCGCGCGGAGAGGAGGGCGGCGCGCGTGCGCTCCCCGCGCCCTTCCCTCCGCTGCCGGCTGCCTTCGGCTCGCTCGCCTGCCCGGCCCCAGAAAGAGCTCCGAGGCGAAGCGCCTCTGAGGCGCCCCGGGGCGCTTCGAGGGACGGACGACGGAGGGAGGCCCCCGGGGAAGCCCCGCTCACACGCCTGGGGAAGAAAAGAAGCCAGAAAGAAAAGGTCACACGGTCACTGGGGCCGTTTCCCCACGAGCCTGTTGTAGTGCTATTATTGCGCGTTCCCTAAACTGCAAAGCCCAGGATTCCGCAGAAGGTTGCAAGTGGAATAAGAGCACGATGACAGTCTGGTGCGGAAATGGCCCAGGACTGGGTGGTCCGGCGGTTCCCAGCGCGCAGCAATGGTAATTTCATTTATATTCCCGCCCACCTCAGGGGAGGCCAGGGAGGCTACAATACTTTTTTAAAAAACGCCTGTTTAAAATCACAGTTCAGAGACTGCAAATAGAAGCTGAAAGAGGATCGGAGATGCAAATAAGGAACGAAACTGATGATCACTTTGCTTTGAAAATTCATTGTTTGATAGAGCTGCCTTTAAAAGCAAAGCAAGTGAGGAGCAGTGACTTCCACAAGTGATTTTTGTGTACCCTTCAGCTGGTGTAACAATTGTTCACTGAATGCATTTTATGTCCGTTTCCGCACTAGCCTGTTATAGTGCTATTATTCCGCAGGTAGAGTAGAGAAGCAAATGGTACCCTGAACTCCCAACTTCATAACATAATACCCAAGGTTTCAACAAGTAATATTGATGCGTTAAGCAGAAAATCAATCTCACAAATATTTCTCACCCTTCCTGGCAGTAAAAATCCAGTCATAATTCACTTAGGCCTAAATCCAATTGCTAGGCCCAACTAGAGTCGGCTCATTGAATCAATTGCTGAATGATGCATCCACAGCACTGATTACAGAGGTCTTCTCTGGTTGAGACTAACACTTAGATTTAGGCCTGAATGACTAACAATTTGCTGCACTTTCATGATGCATTCTAAGTCTGTTGCCTGAAGGAGCCACCTCACTCTGCCTAATGGCATGGTCAGCCCTAACCTGATGTTCTCAACCAACAGGAATGCATGTATGAATCAGCCCCAGACTTTCCCCACGTATCTTCAGGTCTAGTTGCTTCAGATTTTACATACCTGATACGTTTTTATATAGAAAGGAAAAACTTTTGAGAAAGAAATTTAAGGAAAAAATTACGGACCAGCATCTAGTGTGTTTTTTGCTGAGCATGTGAACTGCAACGCTATTGTCTGTGGAAATATATGCAGCCAAATAATCAGCTGTGGGTTTCATTTTGTTGTGTGGGTTTCACATTTCACAATATATGGGTTTTACATTGATTGTTTTCACACTGATTACTAACTGGAACTGCCTTCCACTAAGAATTTTATAGTATGTAACATAGCCCTCTAAGCACATTCTATACATGTTCAGAGGGCTTCTCACCGTATTTGATTCTTATATTACATGTTCCTCTACCAAGCCTTTACATTTTGGGACTAAGAGATTATAGGACTATCAAACGGCATAAATCCAGTTATCATGTTTAGCATTGATAGGAAGAATTTGTGAACATATTCTGTTGCTACTCTTTACTCTGTAGAACACCCTGAAACCAAATTTGGGGGAAAGCACTATGTATGTACAGTAGAGTGGTTATCCGACCCAAATGGGCGGCCACAGGGTCGGATAACCAAAAGGGTCAGATTACCCGGACGCCTGTGTCGGCCGCCATTTTGGGGGCGTGTCGGGGCATGTCGGGGCATGTCTGGGGGCACGGAAATGCCCATAGCCACGCCCCCAGACCGTCACAACGTCGGTTTATCCGGATGGTCGGATAACGGAGCATCGGATAAACGGGACTCTACTGTATTTCAAAGAGATAAGCCAGGATCAGCCCAAGAAAATGCTCCTGCCCTATGCCCATTAATTTATGTTGGTTAGTATCTTATGCTGTTAAAGTTCTTTTAGTACTTAATGCACAAAACATCAGCAGAACGTCTCCTGCTTCCTGGCTGTAATAAATGCAATCGTGATAAATTAAATAACTAATACTTTGCCGCCGTTTTATGACACCCAAAATTTGCTTGCAAGAAAGCTGGTTCCCAATGCCTAATGGCAGTGACAACTCTGAAAGAACCATTTAGTTAGATGGAAAATACTGAACAAAAGAAAAGTGAGGCAATCCTACTGGGTATAAGCAGAGATGTAACATTTCCAGCAACTTTGAAGTCATAGGGAAATTGGGTGTTTGGGAAAAGAATAGAATTTTTTTGAAATATTGAAAAAAAATGCAGTATTAGCACCCTTTGCTACTGGAAGAATTTTGAAAGCATCACATATAAATTTAGTTTGCTGTTAAATTATCATGCTTGATGTATTGAAAGTACAGTTTATTGAGAACATAAATACAAATTTAACTGCCTTTTTAAAAAAAATTATTTGCTTTTATTACAAGTGGAGTAAGAGGTTCTGAACTGTAATGAACATCTATAACAACCCTCTTCAATTTTGCAAGTTTAAGGAACAGGCAAAAAAGCCAATAAAAACAAAAGTGATCAGTAGTGAAAGAGAGACAGAGAAAGAGAGATTATTTATTTATTTACTCTGCATCAACTAGTTGATTTTAAGCCAGTAAATATGGGAACACCTTGTCCTAAGTATCTTATTCATCATTCTGAAATAAAATATTCCATAATTCATTTTTCAGGGTTTTTTTTCTGGAAAAAAGTGTTTTGGAAAAAATGGGGAAAATATTTTCCCCCAAATTTTTCAGTTTCTTTCTCCAGAGTGTTCGCATCTCTAAGTTTAACTATGGACACAGTGGAAAGAAGTCTAAACATCATAATCGTTCTGTGTTCAGAAATATTTTCACTATGAGAAATTACACTCTGGCCTTCAGTCCTGGATTTAAAGTTCTGCAATAGATAGGAAAGATCTAGAGCTGAGCTTTGGAATTTCTTGCAATATCAGCATTAGGACTCAACAGTGGAACACATGAATGATAACCAGATATATCAAAGTATGTTATTGTTGTTATTATGTGCCTTCAAGTTGTTTCTGGCTTATGGTGACCGTATCATAGGGTTTTCTTGGCAAGATTGGTTCAGAAGGAGGTTGCGTTTGCCTTCCTTTGAGGCTGAGAGAGTGTGACTTGCCCAAGTTCACCCAGTGGGTTTCATGACTGAGTGAAGATTCGAACCCTGGTCTCCAGAATCATAGTCCAATGCCCAAACCACTATACTATGCTGGCCCCTTATGTCTATACCTATAACCTTAAATAAACTGTGAACAAACAAATTTGAGTGTCTCAAACAAATGTTTCAAAATGTTTCCAGCCACTTCTTTTGCAGGACTAGTATGTCATTTCTTTGTGGCAACAAAAACAAATGGAAGAAAATAACCTTATAAGTTGATACTTGCTTAAGAAAGGAATCCTTAAATGTGTGGATCAAACATAATCTCAAACATTTATTACTTCTATTTAAAAGAAGCAGCAAGATTTCATGATAATCCAATAATCTCTGTGTTTATTGAGTAATTTAAATGCATTATTGATGCACTCAAAGAAAATAAGAAAAATAAACTGAAATACCTACTCTAGAAAATGTATGGTTCTGTAAGCGGCTACTTCCAACCAGTATATGGAGCTCAGTTGCTCTCTATTTATATTCCATACCTTTGGGTTAATTTTTCCTCACAACAAACTTGTAAAGCAGACTAAGGACCTTTTTGCCAATCAAGAGTGAGAGAGAGAAGAGAGACCACATCAAGGACGATGTGCTGCAAAATGTCGCCCTGCTGTTGCATTTCAAGTGCGGCCAGAAGTTACATGGCATCGTTTCCTATGCAGAAACGTCATCTGGTAAAGTTTAAAAAAAAAAATTGAAGCATCCAATCAAAGGGGTGGGGCAGGACAAAGGCGGAGCAGGGGAATGGTCACGGATGCTGTAATGCAGAAGGAAAAAGCTGTCTCCCCTGCTTCAGAGGGAGAAGGGTATGGAATGTAGTGTCACAGAAACACAGTCTTAAACGCTGCCCTTGCAACACCACTAGGCATTTGTCGACCAACCAACAAAATGAAGAGACCACACACAGGGCTTGGGTTGAACTAGGGCAATTTATTATATGCCTATTTAATATGAACTTGAACTTGAACTTGGGCCTTGAACTTTGTGACAGAAGAGAAGGGGGGTCAACACAACTGGAATTGTTAAGGCAAGGGGTCACCACCTGACCTCTCCCCCAACCTCCCTTGGATGAGATACCGGGTCCTGAAGAGAACTTCAGCCAACCCCTTTTTCTGGAAGGTGAACCCCCTCCCATGCCCCCCTTGCCTCACAAGCCCCGAAGTGAGGGCCAACCATGGGCCCGCCCCAAGGGCAACTCGATCATTGTCTTCCCCCTTGTCTAGTGACAAGACGGGAGGACTCCTGAGGCTTGTCCATAGGGTGCCATAGGTACTCACCAAAGCCTTTAGACCCCCCCTTTCCTGCCAATGTGCCTATTTAAGTGACCTATTTAAGACACCACCCCGAGAAACCAATTACCCATTTCCCTTGGCACAGTGTAGGGTAGGTGAAAAAAACGCTTGGTGGGGGGGGGAATTCCTACCCAGTTCCGAAGTGACCAGCAAGTTTACATTGAAACCAAAGGAAGGGAGGGTGGATCGCCACGAGTCCAAAGAGGCTGGAGAAGGGGCGATGTGGCCTTAAAAGGAGGCCCGCTAGTTCCACCCCCTCTCAATCTACTACATGACCCTTGTCGCATAGAAATTGTGGGGTCTCCTCTTATGGGAGGCCAGCAAAGGCGTCTCCCCCCCCCCAGATGCAGCATGGTGCAGTCAGAGAGGGGAAACGAATTCTGCTGTCTCATGCGGAAAGGGCCTAAGCTGAGAGACAGGGACTGAACCAAACTCTAAATTTACACAGTGAGTTTCCTGACTGAATAGTGATTCAGAAATCCAAATTGCTTTCCTTTCTTCATGACAAGACAAGTTTTCAACAAGGTAGGGCTTTCCATTGATAAGATAAATAGGAAAGTTTCTCTAGAATTTTGGATTAGGTATAAAACGCAAATGCTGCCAGGAAAAAATAGTAGCATTCTGCTTAATTGCTGTAGCATTTATACGTGGTTTAAGCGGTTTGTTTCCCAAATTATAATTATGAGATCCACCCTATGAATATCCAGTATTTACTTCACATTACTCATGCTTAGGCTTGAGAATATACGGTGCAATCATCTGTTGTTGTTGTGTGCCTTCAAGTCATTTCTGACTTATGGTGGCCCTAAGACAAAGCTATCACAGGATTTTCTTGGGCTGAGAGTGTGTAATGTGCCCAAGGTTACCCACCCAAGGTTCCACGGCCAAGCAGAGAATCAAACCCTGGTCTCCAATGCTCAAACCACTACATCACACTGGCTGATTGTGAGGAGAAAATATATAGGCCTCACATGAATGGAACCCAAGTTCATCCACTGAAGCTGAATGGTGGCAGATTTAGGATGGACAAAAAGGAATATTTCTTCACAGAGTACATAGTTAAACTGTGAAATTTATTACAAGTAGTAGTGATAGTTGCCAAATTTGATGGCTATAAAGGGGAGATTGCTAAATTCATGGAGTTAGGGCCATCAGTGGCTACTAGTCAGGATGACAATGGATCACTTCCAGTATCAGAGGCAGTATACCTCTGGATAGATATCAGTTGATGGAGAATGCATGATGGCAAGTATAGCCATGCTTGCATCCAGCTGGCAGGCTTCCCAAAGGAATTAGTTGACCACTGTGTGCACAGAATGTTAGCCGAGATAAGCCTTTGGCCTGAGCTGATCCAAATCAATGAGGCAGTGAATCCAACTCAGATCTTAGTCCAAACTTTGCTGAACCTTATACCCAAACTTTGGACAGCTCTTTTGAAGTTCACACAAGAATCCAGAATGGCTTTACTACATGGGAGTCACCAGCCATCACAGAATCTAACATGGCAGATATGCTGTTTCTTGTAGGGCAGCTTTTACTCTTCTTCTGGCTACAGTAGAACTTGCCATCTAATTCCTACAGTCTGATTGCCTATGCTGTTTTTAAAATTTCATTTAAAAAGTGGTGAATATTGGATCCTCAGAAAGAGAGAGAGGAGGACAGCTTGTGTTCACTAGACCTGCTTCTTTCAATCCAAGTAAGGACTCTCAGAAAAATTCTTGTGCCTTTCAAAATGAGATATACAAACAGCATAATTTTCACTATTGCAAATCTGTTGGATTTCTGTCATCATCCTGATAACACTGCACTTTTTAATAGTTTGTCATTTTTAAGATGTCATGAAATTTTACTCCCTGCAACACTAACAGTATCAAGTTCTTGATACTTCCCACCTTCATTGAATATTTAGCTTCATGTGTTCTCTGCAAGAAGAATTTCTTTTCTTTCCATGGAAGAATCTTTACAAAGAGGAGCTACATTGTATAAATACAATGAACTTTATCAGTATACATTGGGGGCTTTATACAAAGATCAGACTCTCTGTGTGTCTGACAAACAAGAACTCACTTGTTCTACATTTTGGTTCCTATCACAATTGTATTCTCAGATTTTAGCAGCCGTCATTTATATGGCCCACACACCCATGAGTTTCTTTGCCCCGTGCTCCTGACTAGCCTGTGCAAGTGCACAACAGGGGAGGAGGCAAAATAAGAGAGAAAGTAAGAAACCATGTGTATGGAACCTGCAACTTTGAAGTTAACAAAAAGGAATCTCTCAGAATACCATTCCTTCCCTGTGCTTTTAGTAAAGCGGTGGGTAAAATGTTGTTTGCCAGATGTGGTTGAACTACAACTCCCAGCAGTCCTAGCCAGCATAACCAAAGGCAAAGAATACTGAGAGTTGCAACCTAACAACATCTGGAGGACCACACTTTGCCCACCCGTGTTTTAACTGGGACAGTGCCTTCTTTGTAATATCACCAACCATGATCTCAGGCTTCACTCATCTCATACCTATTTGTATAACAAGCAACCAACATAACAAGAGGAAAAGATTGCTATGCTTCGCAGGCCTGCAATCAAAGGGCCAAGCTATACAACACATTAAATGCAATATGTATTACATACCAAGCAAAGTCCTAGAGAGACTATCAGAATGGGCATGTGTCTGTGTGCCTTCAAGTTGCCTGTGGACTTATAGTGACCCTATGAATTTCATAGGGTTTTTAAATGCAGGATATACTCAGGGGTGGGTTTGCCAGTTCCTTCCTCTAAACTATAGCCTACAGCACCTGGTATTCACTTGTAGTCTCCCATCCATTCTAAACTGACCTTGCTTAGCTTCCAAGATCAGACAGGATCTGGTGCATTGTGGTATTTGGGTGATGAGGACTGGGTTCATGACATAGAGATAGCGGGAATATCCTCCTGGCCCAGTCCCAAGCAAAGTCCCAGTGAGACTATCAGATTTCAGGAGGGGAATGGAGGTCTGATTTTCATCTAGTCCCTTGCAGGAGAGAAAAGGTTAAATTCTGACCTGTGGCTTTCCTTTACCACACACCCATTATTTTTAAAGAAACAAACCAGAAACATAACATGACATCAAATCTTGTATAGCACAAAGAAGTAACAATTAGCAAAACCATGCAGAATACAGTAATAACTACAGTTTTTTCTGCACAACTTTTGTTTGGAGAATAATATGATAGTTATATTATCATTTTCATTAACATATTATGTTAGTGAAATTGCCATGTTATAACTCTTCTCACAGACAGCAATTTCTCCTTTATGGGACACTATCTACACTTCGCTGCTGTTGTTCTACTTGTTGTTGCTCTTGTTATTACTACTACTGCTGGAGAATTTTATATCTGTGTCCGTTCAATAAGCAGGGTGTGATGAGAAAATGATTACGACCAGAACCATGTAGGTAAATTTATCATCCTATATGCAGTGGCGGAGCTTGGTGTATGGGAAGAGGGGATCAGCGGGGGGGCTACAGTGCAAGGGGTGTGGCCACTGTGTGCAGGAGCATGGCTGCAGTGGTGAGGGCATAGTGAGGGTATGCGGGGGCATGGCTACAGGCTGGGACACCCCAGAAACATTGCCACCCAGGGTGAATTGGCTCCCCTGCCCCCATGTCCCTACGCGATTTCCTATATGCCAGCAATAGCTTCTGTGATGAAGTCATTAAATTCTCTCACTGTCCTATATAGACCTTTCCAAACATTAAAATCTTTTTCAGGTTCTTAAATTATGGACAATTTTTTAAAAAAATTAAATGTAAGCAAAGGTCAACCGCAAAAGCCCTTAGCAAATGAAGTGAAATGAGTAACTATCAAAGGAGAGGGCTTTTAAGTATTAGTCCTCTAGGCATGGTACAGTCTTCCCACAAAACCCATTTGCCATCACCCCTGTAGTCTTTGTGATGAGCCTTTTTCAGATGCAGCTAGGCTACAGCTCCTATCACACCTCACCATGTCTTTTAAATAACTAAGTAGCCCAGTCCTTTCAGTTTTTAAATCTATATTTTTAATGTGAGTCTGCTGCAAGTTTTATTACTGTATTTCATGCTGCTTTTGATTTAGCTTTATTGCCCTTTTTTTTGTATTTGCATGGCTTGTATGTTTTTATTGTCATCCACCTACACAATTTTATGTTATAATAACATGAATAGAAATGTGGGCTGACTAGTCAACAGCAGCTGTTGGCTTCCGTGTGAGTGGAATATTTTGTGGATGGAGTTCAGCACTTTGGATAGTTCCTTTGAAGGTCCAGTACTGCAGTTCCAAATCCAAAACTTGGAATAGCTTCAGCACCCACTGATATAGGAGTCATCAGCTAAGCTTGTGTCTATGTGAGGGTGAATCCAAATCCCCTCCCCTCTCTCTCAAACACACACACACACATACACACACTGGATTTTGGGTTATATGATAGGATGGCATGACATATATATGACATATGTAAATATTTAAATGGACTGCCAAAGTGTAATTTAAAATTTAGGTATTCAAAGATTGAACAAAAGAAAGAGAATGCCTAAGATGCTTCACATCTAAAGTACCACTTGATCTAGGCTCTGAGACTCTAGGGCATGCCTTGGATTATTGTTTTTCTTTAGTACAGTGGGCAACTTGTGACCCTCGAGATGTTGTTGGACTGCAACTCCCACCAGCCCTACCCACCATAGTCAGTGGTGAGGCATGATGGGACCTGTAGTCCAGCAACATCTGAAGAGGCACACACTGCCCATCTCTGCTCTATACAAAAGATTGCACACTTTGGACAAGCCCTTTGAAGAACTTAAATCTGTTACCTCACATGTTTCTTGGCTGAACCTTGTCCTGAGGACAGTTTGAGAGCAAAGCTTTGGTAAACTATAGAGATTAAACTTCAGGCTCTGTGAGTATTTACACCCTTTCAATGTCATGTCTTATTTAATTCACATTACTCCATCCTTCTTCTTCAAAGTTTTCTGTGTACATTTGCTTCATTCTTACTATGACAGTAAACTTGTGTCCAGGTTATACCATTTCATACTTCAGGTGGTGGAAAGATTCTCTATACAACAAAGTTCACTTTACACAGAAAATTAGATGTTAAGAGAAAGGCTGAAGTAGACCCATTATCCTAATAATGCCAGTTTTCTATGTAAAGAGAAACATTTTTGGGCTATTGAAGAGCATTCAAACCACCTGGGCTACAGTAATCTGATAGTTTGATGAAGGTCTAGTCTACAGTCAGGATGATGTTGATGATGATGATGATGATGATGATTAATGATTGGTTTCCTCATTTATATCGCTCTTGTTATTTGCTGTCAGGTCAGCTTTGGCTTATGGTAACCCTATGCATGAGAGCCTCCATGAGCCTTCATCATCAACAGCCCTGCCCATGTCTTTCAGACTCAGGGCCATGGCTTCCTTGATTATGTCCATCCACCTGTAATGTGGTCTTCCTCTTTTCCTACTGCTTTCCACTTTTCCCAGCATTACCATCTTTTTCAGTGAGTCATGCCATCTCATGATATGTCCAAAGTATAACACCTTCAATATAATCATTTTGGCTTCTAATGTAGGCAGCTTACAAAATCTAAAACTGATACAGATAAAAATTCACACCAGTAAAACGTACAAAAGTTTCAAACACAATTAAAACCAGTTT
Source organism: Iguana delicatissima (assembly GCA_948472985.1). NCBI lineage: Eukaryota > Metazoa > Chordata > Lepidosauria > Squamata > Iguanidae > Iguana > Iguana delicatissima. Next base: position 1,382,864 of record CAOKZL010000202.1, read on the forward strand.
AAAAACGTATCTATAGAGCCAGCATGGTGTAGTGGTAACTACAACTCTGGAGGCCAGAGTCTGAATCCTTGCTTGACTATGGAAGCCCAGTGGGTGACCTTGGGCAAGTCACACTCTTTCAGCCTCAGAGGAAGGCAAAGGTAAACTCCCTCTGAACAAATCTTGCCAAGAAAACAAGAAACCTGTGATAGATTCACCTTAAGGTTGCCATGAGTCAGAAATGACTTGAAAGCATGCAGCAACAACAAGAACTGAGAAACAAGAACAGTACAGCACATTGTTTAAAGCCTTTCCCTCAGAAAGACAGGTCCCAAAGGCCCATCAAAACAAAGTCTTTACCTGCCACCAGAAAGGCACTTCACTGTCAGGAACCACATTCCACTGCCCCCTGTGGTGATTTACTGAACTGAAGGTGATAGTTTCTTGGGAATTAGGGAATATGCCTGTCTAGGTTGGCTGTTATATCCTTCTTGGGGAAAAAGCTATGTGATAGGCTTCCATTTATAACAGAACACTTCTTGAATGACGTGGTCCAAGAGAGAGATCCTGTACAGTTTGTGTGCCTAGTTTTGCTCTTTGTGTGTGTATATATAATGAAAATACTGCTGTTGTCGTTGTTGTCCAACTTACAGGAACCCTAATGTAAACCTATCACACGGTTTTCTTGACAGGGGGAGTTTGAAGCTGAGAATATGTGATTTGCCCAAGGTCACCCAGCATATTTCCATGGCTGAGTGGGGGATTCATCATAGGCCAATGCTCAAACCACTACACCACACTGGTTCCCATTGACAACACCACATTTGTGTAACTCTAGTTCTGCTTGCAGTTTAAAGGCTGATCCCCAGTTGGTCCATCAGTGAGAGAAGAGACAAAGAGGTGGGGGAGAGAAGCTCCTCTATTATGGCATGGGTAGGCAAGCCCTGAGAATCTGAGGGCATTTTTCCAGGCCCAGGGCCCTTTAAGGCAGGGAGGTAACCTCACTGGCTGTAAGCTGCCTTGGATCTTGTACAAGGAATAAGGCAGAATAGATAGATAGATAGATAGATAGATAGATAGATAGATAGATAGATAGATAGATAGATAGATGAATAATAGACAGAACTGGTCTCTCAGGAGACCTTGGATGACCCCACCTCTCTTTAAAAAATTTCAAAATTGCACCCAAATGCCCTCAGAGGAAATGGGGGGTGAGTTTTGTCACATTTTTGGCTTCCACCAGGTCATTTCAGGCTCAAGGAAGCTGTTTTCATAACAGTAAGTAACCCATAAGTCATTCCAGTTAATTTTCTGTTTTTAAAAAAGGCCCACTCCTGGACTCCCTCCCCAAGAAAAGAATTACCCCATGGGGCCACACTTCGCCCATCTTTGCCCTGCAGTCTGTACCAGTGGCCTCACTTGAAACGAAATGATCAGGAAGTCACTTCTGGTTTGTGGAAATAACATTTCAAGTTTTTTGTGGCGAGGAGCATATTTTAAAAAGATGTGAGCAGTACACCTAGTTTTAGAGGAGAATCATGCCCTCCTAGATATATGATTTTCTTGGGATTGGGGGAAGAATTGGGGAGTTCAAGAGGGTTGCAAAAATGATCACAACTAAACTCCACCCTAATTTTAGGAATATGTTGACTATGAGGAACAGAAAAACATTTCTGCATCAGTCAGTCAAAACGGTTGCAAGCTTTTGCACAGTTGAAAAGAATGTCATATGACACCCTGCTGCAATTGTTGCTGTTGCTGCTCCTCCTCTTTCTTAACCGTTACTCCTAGCCTACAAGCATGATTCCCTTCAGCAACTTGCTTGGCTGTCATGTACAATGTCACTCTTGTAATTTTTTGCTTAAGTCTGCTTAAGAACAGCAGCTCCCTGTCTCTCCAGGGTTATAGAAAGTGTTCCATCTCAAAGAGCACACTGTCAGGCCTAGCATCAATGGCCAATTTGGCAAAGGTTCATTTGTTGATAGGCCCCTTACCACTGGATCCTCTGTCATGACAACCCTTGACATCAGGTCCAACCCTTACTATCACCAGTAAATATGAAATATAGTAGGTCCCTCATATCCACATGACTGGTATCCACAATTTCAGTTATCCACGCTGAAATGAAATCCAAAAGCATTTTGCTCTCATTTCTTTCTGGATCTTATATTGTTGTTAATTTTTATGTTTTTATGAATTCTGCACTGGCTTTGGACTGCAAATAATAGCTACAAAGCCTTTCTCTTATACTCTAAAGTTCTGGCAAGTTTCAGGGCCTCCAAGCTGCATACTCATCTCAATACCAATATCATGTATCCCATTGAAAAAAGATAGTGTTTCATTATCCACGGTTTTTGTTATTCATGTTAGCTCTGGGAACATATCCCCCATGGATAGAAGGGATCTAGTGTAATGACAAGTGAAAACAGAACAGGTTTTGTCATTGTAAATGTTATGGTGCCAGAACATTCCATTGGATCTTGTACTTTTGAATGGCTTTGCTGCAAAGCGGTATACAATTTTGTGAAGGGTATGTGTTTGTATGTCTCTGTGTTCGCAAAAAAAAAAAAAAGTTCTACTATCAACTTATTGTGCAAAAATATATTTTGCTTTCCTCAAAGAATCTTTTGTAAAATTTTGGCCAGGAAGTCCTGAAATGTTTTTTTTAAAAAAAAAAATTTTTCCAACAGAGTATTGAGATACTGTTGAGGTACTCTTTCCCATCAAAGAGGAGAAAATTTGCCTTTATTGTTTATGGCACTATTGTGAATAAATGTGCACCATTAAATTATTACACTTGTAGTGTAAATAAATGTACACTATAGCACTATTGTAAATAAAAAAATACAACTATATCATTGTTTCACAGACTGAGTGTTATAGTTAAAAGTAACTTGCAAATTATCCAGCCTTGTGACTGTCTCTGCAGAAAATGATGTAGATTAGTTTAGTGTGCCTTTCTTGAGTATAGCACATCTTTCACAAGAAGAAATGTACATAAAGCAGCTTTATCAGCTGCCTGTTCAGCCTATTTTCAGAAAAAGCAAAAGAGAAGAAATTTTCCAGTCTCCCTGGACAGTCTCTCATGTGGCTGAACCATGAGGGGAACTTTGATTTTTTTTTTCCGCAGCTATTAACTGTATCTCTAACTTGAATTTGTTTATATTCATTGTTTTTAGGTATCTTGAATAAAAGTTGCAGTTCTGACTTAAGGATGATGATGATGATGGTGATGCTGATGCTGATGATCTTTATATCCCAGCTTTTTTCCATTTCAGAACTCAATGTGGCTTACAACAGTTAAGAACAAACACAGACCATTTCCACACTATATTGTTATAGTGCTATTATTCCACTTTCAACACCCTATGGAATCCTGGGGTCTGCAGTTTGGGAAAGGGCATTTAGAATTCTCAGCCAGAAAGCTCTTTGGCCTCAGTCAGCCACAAACCCCAGATTTACACAGAATGTTGAAAGTGGAATAATAGCACTGTAACAGTGTAGGGCAGAAAGCCCCATAGGTACAAATTTACAGTACACAAAAGTTAAAAAGTAATTAAACTATTGAAATATTAAAATCGATATTTAAAAAGGCTTCTCAGGGGATTCTGCTTCTTGTAGTCCAAAAAAGTATTTTCCTCCAAGGTCTGCAGTGACTGTTCGATGGGTTCCTACATTCATTACACAACAGTTCAGCTCTGTATCCAAAAAAAGTTTTAGATTCTGACAGATCAAAGAGGATGCATGATGAAGCTGAAGCAGAGAGGGTTGTCTGCATATAAAAATAGAAAATACAGGAAAAGATGGTGCTTTTCTAGACTGAAGCTTTATTGTTGTCCTTTCACTAGCAGGCAAAGTCATTTCTATTCAGACAGATTGCAGGCTTTTAAGATTGTTACGGAGATGGATTTTAATTATGTGCCATTTCTATTATTGTTGGTGCCAGCGGTCATGGTGTGTGTTGAACTGATGTGTTTTAAAGAGCTAGAGCTAGCCTGACCACCCTTGGCAGGGAGTCTCAGAAGCAGGAACAGCTACCCAGAAGGTCATCTCTCATATTCTCTTATATTCCTGCTAAATGTGCCTCTGACAGAGGCAGAACAAAACTCCAGAGGAAGTTTAAAAGCCTAGCAAGACCATATGGGAGAATGCAGTCTTTCAGATAGCTTGGAGCCCTTTAACACTACATGGTAGTGGTTAAAATTCATTGTAATTGACATGTAGATTCCTGGGATCTTATGGACTCCTGGGATTTGTACTTTAAATGAGTACTTAGATTTCTCAGCCAGAGAGCTCTAGTGCATAAACAAACTACAAATCACAGCATTCTATGGGATTCAGCTATATCAGTTAAAGTGGAATCATAAGGATACAACCAAATAATGTGAAAGGCCCCAGGTGTCAAGTCATGTAAGACAGATGTGACAAGCCTTTGATCCTCCAGATGTTTTGGCCTACAGCTTCCATCATCTCCATCCACCATAGCCAGGGGTTAGTGTTATGGAAGTTGTATTCTTAAACATCTGGAAAATAAACTTTTCTTATTCATTTAGGCCTTTGGAGATCATAATTAGGATCTTGAATAAAACTGTGTAGTACAAGTTGCTTCCAAACAGGATGACTATAAAAGATCAACAGTTAGCATGCTTTTTTTTCTTTTTTTGTAAACAGGAATCCTGTATCAATAAAAATGTAGCATCATCATTCGCATAAAAACAGAACACTAAAATTAATACAAGAGAAACTATACAAGTCAATATAGCAAAGTTAATAACAGTAACAGATAACAATACAGATAAAACTTAAAATAATACATATAAAACCAAAATAATACTGATAAAACCACATTGGAACCAAAATGGAGTTAGCATCTACAAAAGGAAGACAACTGTATTCTACACCACCTGTCGCAAAATGCATGTGTGTGCACACACACTCACACAAGCATGAAATGATTAAAATATAACATTATAAGCATGTTTATTAAAATGTATTGCAGGCAGGCCTCTGAAGAAAGACTTGTCTGCCTCGTGGGCAAAGATAGATGACGCCTAGTCTTGCGGTCAACCAGGTTAAATCCAGCCTAGCCCAACAAGATATTGTAGCCTGTCAGAGACTTGACAACTCCCTTTCAGCCAAATATCTGGCTGGTCTTTCAGTAGGAAACCTACACTGTCACAGACTTGACACTTAAAAAAAAAAAAGCTTTGGGTTTTTACATTTTATTTTCAGCAACTGACAAATTCAAATTCAATGTGCCAGGAGCAAATGTATTCAGCGTCTGAGACTGTGACATAAACCACAGGAAGCCTACCCCCGCCGTGCGTCTCAAGTGAGCGTCTTACTCAGTATTTTCCCAGTGTAATAACAGCACTTTGAAAAATCTGCTGAAACAAAACTTCCAGAAGCCCCATTACTAATGGAGGCAGCAGGGGCTCCGGTATATGCCATAATAGCGTGTTGAAGGGTTCAATTTGTGGTCTCCTCAGCATTTAGCAGTTCCCATGCCTGATGGCACTAGCCACCAAACACAAAAAGGAAGTTTTGTTCCTCCATTTCAGCTGAGGTTGTTGGCTTGTCTCTTTAGTGAAGTTGCAAGGGAGGAGATCTGTCAGGGGGAGAGGAACTCTGTATGTCATTTTGTTAATATTTCATTCATATTTCCCAACTTTCACAATGGTTAAAAAAAACAAATGGGTGTAGAAAACAACAATGAATATTTCTACTCTCTGAAGCCCTGCTTAGCCATTCAACTGTGGAAAATGAGATGTTTTTAAAACAGCACTGGGGACACATGGCCATCCTGTTTATGTGAAACTGCAGATCCCATCATTCCTCACCATTGGCCATACTAGCTAATGATGATAGGAAGGGCAATCCAAGAACAACTGGATGGCCATATGTTTCTCATTTTATATTTATACAGTTTATCTGTCACGAACATATAAATTGAGACGTCATTATGAATATTTACTTTATTGGTTCAACATGATACCCTTACACTTAATTTTTAGTTCTGAAAAACAGAATGAAGACAGAACATTTAAAAGATGGTGAGTTTCTGGCCACCTGTTATGAAATTAGTATTCCCTAGTAATGCACATAGTCATGGGATCTTCCAGAGAGTTCACGGGAGATGAAGTTGCCTCGGTCCCCTATGAGGACACATGTTGGAACCTTCCTCCTCCTCCTGTTCTTTCTTGCATGTTCGGCCTGTGATGACACAACTGGACTAGACACAAAAATGCTTCAGGTGGCACAGAAGCAGTCATCTGACTGTAGAACTGCCTGCCCTTTCAGCTGTTTGCATGTGACTAGTATTCATTCCCTATGAGGACACATGCATGTGGCAGGTTGCTCTGGCAGGGTTGTAGCAAAATCAGACCATTGAACTCTCCCATAAGAATTCTGGCCCATTCCAATGAAGCTTTCCTTCCACAGCCAAACTTCTGGACTTGCAGGAACTTAAAATTTAGTTGTGCATTTAGACATATAGTTTAGGCACCAAAAGAAAAAAGGCAGGCAAGCTTACAAAGGGTAATGTGAAGAGTTCTAGATGCTTATGATTTTCAATTTCTCAACCTCTAGAATACTAGAGATTTGAGGAATGAAGGAAAAATTAATGCTGGGGAGGCCTTTGCCCTCCATCAAAAGCTACAAACCTAGATTGTGATGAACAATATGCCAGAGTCAAGGCAAAGGCTTATTTTACACACAAGATCTGAGAAAGGACCCAGAGTAAAATTGTCCTGTATTTCTTTTCTCCTCTCACTCCACCAAATTTTGGTAGCCCTTAGATACCACCACACACAGAGATAGATAACACAGCACAGCACAGCACAGTCGTAGAACTATGGCCTTTTAAAATGCATTCAATTCTGCCTCCAGAATGTGGATTTTGTTTCAAGTCCAGAATCAACTCACTTCAGTCAGAGGAAATACTTTATCTGCCCATCTGCACAGTTATTGGCAGTGTGAAATTAGTCTATAGATGTGATACCTCAGAGGAGTTAAGTTTTAAGATTGACACTTGATAATAATAACCACTAGAAGACTATGAAAACTTGCTGTTGGTGCAATGACCACAGAAATTCATTCCTCTCATCTTTAGCATAATAGGAAATGGTTCAGTGTCCAAGGTCATCTTGATAGTGTAGGTGTATACAGACACTTATCAAGGAGTATAATATGCAGTTTATTAAGATCAGCATGAATGCAGTCTTATGCATACAAAATTGTAGGGGTAAAAGAAAATCCAAAATCTGCAATACTTCGATGTGTGTGCTTTTTGGCTAGTGTAATAACAATTTAGTAATAGTATGGATTTTGGAATCATAGGTGCAGTTAGTGGTGTTGTGGTTTGAGTGTTGGCCTTGGACTCTGGAGGGCAGGGTTTGAACCCCTTCTCAACCATGGAAACCCACTGGGTTACCTTGGGTAAGTCACACTCTTTCAGTCTCAGAGAAAGGCAAAGACAAAACCCCTTCCAGACAAATTGTTCCAAGAAAACCCTGTGATACAGTCACCTTAGTGTTGCCATAAGTTGGAAAGAATTTGAAGGCACGCAACTATACATAGCAACTTGGGAGCAAACTCCCATGGACTTGGTGGTACTTACTTCTAACTGACTGAACCGTCTTGTAAAATGCACTGTGAGTTAACAAAGTATCCTCAGCTAGCTGAAATGTAAACTTTAGATTCTGATTAGAAACTCAGTCTTGAAAAGCATACTACCACTTAAGAAGCTACCCTGAAATAAGAACCCCATCAAAAGAAGAGAAAGAACTGACCAAGCTCTGCTTATTTTTCACTTCACTCCTTGACTTCCTCTGTGCTGATATGCTCAAAAGCCTTGTTATCATCTCATTAGCATGTCTCCAGAAGGAGGACCCATCAGTTACTCTTGTGGACTTAGGGCCTTTCCACTTTCAACATCCTGTGGAATTCTGGGGTTTGTAGTTTACTGAGGCCAAAGAGTTCTCTGGCTGAGAATTCTAAATGCCCCTCCCTAAACTCCAAACCCCAGGATTCCATAGGATGTTGGAAGTGGAATAATAGTGCTATAACAGTGTAGTGCAGAAAGGCCCCTAGTCTACAAAAACTTATGCTACACATGTCTTCCTCTCAATTTGTCTCAATATCCCTTTACATACTGATCCAGACTAACATAGCTATGTCTTTGAATTCTTGTGCTCCAGAAGACAATGTCATTGCTTCTGCCCTGGGAAAACATCCCATATGTGTCACCTTTCCCCATCACTGTTTGGGAGCAGTATTGCAAAGACAAGAGAAGAACGAAAAGCTGGGAGAGTGGATTGTGGCACGGATAACAAATTAAAAGATTAGTTGGAACATACAACAGAAATATTAATTTTACATGTCAAAATAAGATCCTTAGACAGTAATGTGAAAAGATTTTGTGAAAAGTAGGTATAAACAAAAATCCATGTTTTTATGAAAGCTTTCCCAGAGGTCCAGTTGAAGATGCTTTATATATGAAAGACAATAAAATTGCTGAGCCAAGTAAGTTAACATTAGGAGAGGTCAATGGCTGAATTGCATGTTTTTTACTGCTAGATTCTGCTGGAAAAAGGGAAGTAATGAACCCAGAGGTACTGCCAGATTTTAATGTTTTAGTCTTAAATTGCCAGCCTGTTGCAAGCTTGAAGTTTAAAGGCAAATGCTACATTTATTCTAAAGCAAATCCCACCAACATCGTTGGACTTATTTCCAGGCAGTAGACAACTGAAAGAAAACCTGGTCATTTAAACATATGTGCATCATTTACAATGGAGAGTATTATACCTAGATTTTGCTATTTAAGCTTGGGTACTTTTCAGGTTTGAGGGTCAAAACACTGAAGATACTAATGATACAATGATTAATTAAGTGAATGACTTTAAAAAAAAATTACAAGAGTAAGGTGGAGGCGGGGATGACCACTTCTGGGATCAGTGAAATTATCTAATCTTAAATGGAAAATGCCTGTCTGTTGCTGAGCACTGTGAATGGTCTACATATATCTGAACAACCAGGTCCCCTTTCAATAACATAAAGAGCCCAGTCCTTCTCCCATGACTAGACAGACGTAGCAGTGGTTCCCAAACTTGTCTATGCCATCATATTTCTAATTTCGATGTATGGTTGTGAAAGCTGGACAGTGAAGAAAGCTGATTTTTAAAAAACCAATACATTTGAAATTTATTTGAAATGTGTGCTGAAGAAGAATTCTATGAATACCCTGGACTGTTAAAAAGACAAACTATTTGGTCTCAGAGTAAATCAAGCCTGAACTCTCCCTAGAAGTCAAGGTGACCAAACTGAGACTGTCATACTTTGTACATATTATGAGAAGACGTGACTCCCTAGAGAAGGCAAAAATGCTTGGTAAGGAAGAAGGTGAGAGCCAGTGTGGTGTAGTAATTTGAGCAGTGGACCATGGCCCTGGAGACCAAGGTTTGATTCCTTGCTCAGACCATTTCCGCACTAGCCTGTTATAGCGTGATGATTCCACTTGCAACATCCTATGGAATCCTGGGGTTTGCAGTTTCGGGAGGGGCCAGCTGGCCCTCCTGAAATTGCAAACCTCAGGATTCCATAGGATGTTGCAAGTGGAATCATCACGCTATAACAGGCTAGTGCGGAAATGGCCTCAGTCATGGAAACCCACTAGGGGACTTTGGGTGCATTGCACTCTTTCAGGCCAGAGAAAACCCCATGATAGGGTTTTCACCTTAGCATCTCCAGAAGTCAGAAACAACTTGAAGGCACGTATAAACAAAGGAAGAAGGCAGTAGGAAAAAAGGAGAAGTGAAATATAGATGGATAAACTCAATGAAAAACACCAGGGCCTTGTGACTTGGAAATCTCTCGTTCATAGGGGCAGCATAATTCAAAATCAACTTGGTGGCAGCTAACAACAAAACCCTCCACCTTGCTGTTATTCCGTATTCACCTTTCTTTGGGAGTAATCAAGGAATGAGAGGATGGAATAGAAATTTCTACTTGTCTTGCCTCTTCTCTCTAGGTGGCATTGTGTATCATTTTCAGAATGAGAGGCCCAGAGAACAGGCAGCAGTGACAAGACCATGGAGGGACTACTCAGAAAGCCCCACTCCTTTTCCTATGGTACCCTCAAAGCCTGAGCCACCACGCATTTCCTAAATGCCATTTTATTGTCTGGTGCAAGTGCACCAAGTATTTGCATAAAAATCCATGCTGTACAACAGAGGTGGGAAACTATGCCCCATAGGCTGTAACTGGCCTGTTAATCTGTCTAACACAATACCTCTCTCACAGGCCATGCTATCACCCTCACTCTGTCTCTTCAGCACCCCTTAGTACTTTGGTTTTGTTTGGTTTTGCAGTTTTCAAAAGAGATTGCCCTGTTCATATATCATTGGTTTGTTTGTTTGGATTTCCTGGGGCCCTTTCATATATCACAATTATAGCACTATGATTCCACTTTAAGTGCCTTGGGTCCCTCCTAGGGAATGCTGGGATTTGTTGTTTAGGGAGGCACTAAAGCTCCCTGGGTGAGAATTCTAAATGCCCTACCTCAAGTGCAAATCCCAAAACTCCATCACCTGGAATCATTGCAGTTAAACAAGAATCATGTTATAATTGTGCGGCATGAAAAGGGCCTCACTGAACTTTGAGAAACGGAAGCCCTTCTGTCCCTGAACAAAGAGAAGAAACCACAGGCTGACCTTGCAAGAAGAAAATGTTCTCTTCATGCTTTGCCAGTATACTCCAACCGTTGTTCTGCCCAGAAAGGAAGGAAGGAAGGTAGGTAGGTAAGTAAGTGCAGGGGAAATTATACACATAGAATGAGAGAAAGAAGTGTAGAAGAGAGAGGGAATAGGGGACAAAAAGTGTAAGAGTGGGAAAGAGAGAGCAAAGAAAAGGAAAAGACAAGGATGGAAAATACAGAATATTGTCCACATGTGGGTTTGGCCTTGCCCCTCCGGCATGCATTCCACACAAGAGCTTTAAACATAAACCAACACAGCCTCAGACTGGTAAAGTTTCCCAACCCTAGCCACACACATATGATATGCATTTAGCTTTTTAATATGCTTTTTGCAGACTATTTAATATTATTCAATATTATTTTAATATGAATTTTCCTTTTAAAAATGAATAATCAAAATATTATGATGCAAATTCACCAATAATAACAAAACCCCATATGAGGTTATTTAAAAAAAAAATAACAAAGGATAGATGAGGTTGATAACAGTTGAAACACTTTGCTCAACATTTCATATTGCTCCACTGTGATAGGTGAAACTATCAAGACTAACTGCCACAGCTTTAATCAAGTCTTTTCCCATTATCTCAGCCGAGAAGACTTCAAAGCCCATGAATGATAAAAAGGGGAAATCAACTGATGATGTGATTATGCTGTCTCTGTTATTAGAAAGCCTAAGGGAAGATTGGTCTATTCTGAAGCTACCATGATTATAAAAATAAACCTGTAATTACGTTTTCAACTCTAACAGTTTTGGAGTTGATCTATAGGAGAATGGCAGTATGCTATGGGTTGTGGGGGATGGAGGTTCAGAAGCTTCCAGTGTGTTATCTTACACCCCTTTTACACTACACAATTATAGCACCATGATTCCACTTTAACTGCCGTAACAACATCCTATGGAGTCCTGAGATTTGCAGTTTAATGAGGGACATGGAATTCTCAGTCAGAGAGCTCTAAGGCTTCCTCAGACCTATACCCAAGATTCAATAGGATGAAGCCAAGGCAGTTAAAGTGGGATCGTAGTGCCATAACTGTGTACTGTGAAAAGGCTTCTGGGGATCCTTTCAGTAGAATCACAGTGGCTGGGGAAGGGAAGCTATGGCATTTCAGCACCCTACTGCATAGCAATTGCCGTTGGTCCAATAGAAACAACCAGAACTTGGTAACGCTCCCACTGCTGGTCGAGCCTTCTAGGGGATTCTCATATTTGCATCCCCAAAGAGCAACTTTTGTATGATTCAGTGGCAACACTATTTTCTTCCCACCATTATACAAGTGCTGTCAAAATCACAGGGAAAGGCAGCAAAGCCAATGTTTGTGGAGGCAAAGAGCTGGCCAAACGTATTTTGCAGAAGCTGACCAATCTGGCACCTGAATCTTACTTTAGCACTGCTAAGAAGTGACTGTTTTCTCCACTCTCCTCTGTGCCAGAGGAAAGGAGGCTAGCTTAGGGACAAGGCACAGGCTGTGTGTTACCATTCAGTCAGGTGATCCTCCACCCACAATCTGTAGAAAATAGGAGAGACAAAGGTTTATTACCAGCTCCATTAGAACTAATTCTAATTATGGATTCAGTTTCTGGATACAGTGAGTAAAAGCACTGAGCAAATCACTATGATGGTTCTATAAAACAGAAATCTCCAAGTCACTCTATCGTCAACAGTCCTGCTCAGGTCTTGCAGACTGAAGTCCATAGCCTCTTTGATTGAGTCTATCACACAGTCTTCCTCTTTTTCTATTGTCTTCTACTTTACTGAACATTATTGTCTTTTCTAGTGAGTCATGTCTTCTCATGATATGTTCAAATTATGACAATCTCAGTTTAGTCATCTTGGCTTCTAGGGAGAGTTCAGGCTTGATTTGCTGTAGGACCCATTTATTTGTCTTTTTAACAGTCCAGGGTATCAGTAGAATTCTCAAGCACCACATTCTTGAACCACTTCAACGTCTTCATTGCCTGATTTAAAGGTATGTAAATTATCTGTGGTCATTATTTTTGTTTTCTTAATGTTCAACACTTATCCTGCCTTTGCACTTATTTCTTTAACTTTCTTCAGTAATCGTTCCAAGTCTTTGCTATTTTCTGTTAGCAGTATGGTGTCATCTGGATATCTTACATTGTTGATGTTCCTTCCTTCCATTTTCATGCCTCATTCCTCTGAGTCTAATCCTGTTTTGTGTATGATATGTTCAGTGTACAAGTTAAACAGATAGGGTGATAAATGTCAGACTTGCTTGAATCCTTTGCCAATTGGAAATCATTCAATTTTTTCATATTCTGTCCTGATAGCCTCGTTTCCTGAGTACAGGTTCCGGAACAGGACAATCAAATGTTTTGGCACACCCATTACTTTAAAAATGATCCATAGTTTTTCATGAACTATGCAATCAAATATATAAAGCACAGGCTAATTTTCTTCTGAAGTTCTTATATGTGTTCCATTATCCAACATACGTTTGCAGTATAGCCCCTAGTGTCTCTTCCTTTCCTAAACTCAGTTGGACATCTGGCATTTGTCACTCCATATATAGTAAAAGTTTTTTGTACAATTTTGAGCAACACTTTGCTCACATGAGAAATTAATGCAATGGTCTTGTGGTTACTGCAATTCCTGCTGTCCCCTTTCCAGAGGACTGGAATGTCTCTTGAGCATTTCCAATTTGTGGGTCATTCTTTTGTTTTTCATCTTTGTTCACAGATTTTAGTTAGAACTAGAGTAGGTGCTGTCTCTATACACTGAAGCAGCTCTATTGGTATACCATCTGTTTCTGGTGATTTATTTTTTGCAAGTGCTCTGAGTGCAGCTTCCACTTTGCTTTCTGAAACTGTAGGTTCATCCTCAAATGGTTCTTCCTTGAATGAAGCTGCCATCATTTTATCTCCTTTGTATAGTGATTAGGTGTTTTGTTTCCATTGTCTTTTTATTTCTCTTTGGTCATGCAATGTGTTCCCCTGCTGATCATAAAGTAGTATCTCCACCCTTGATTTAAATATTCCCTTGATTTCTCAGATCTGGTAGAAAAGGTCTCTTGTTCTTCCTTTTTTTTTTTTTTTTTTTTTTTTTATTATTGGGAGTTAAAGTTTCCCAGGGTGTTAGCCATTGGGAGAAATTCTATGAAAGCTAAAACTGTTAGGAATCAGCCTTCTTTTAGCAGAGCTGCAGAAAAAGCATGCCCCAATCTCTGTGTGGCTTCCCTGAATTAAGACTGACTTAGAAAGCAAAACAAGGCAGGCAATTTCAAGTTACAAAGTTAGAAAAGTTTAATAATGAATTTTACAATCACATATTCACTGGAGAGCCTAGATCCTACCTAGCTAACACATAGATTAGGTAAGATCATAGCTTCACTCACCATCTTCTTGGAGGAGAGGCAAAGCATGGTCAGAGGGAAGGAAGTGGAAGTGGAAACAAACATGGCAAAGAGAGAGAGGTCTGAGAACTGTGGTCTTTTAATGCCAATGCCCCAGGGTTTATCCTGGGTCACATAGTCTGATCACCTGGATACAGTGGCCATGCATTTAAATAGCACAAAGAGCAAGAATGAGGCTTTAGGTGAGAAGGCAGAAGGTTTTGACATGCAAAGGAAAAAGAAACTCTATGCTAGCTAAGCCCCACTTGCCCTAGAACAAGAGTAGGGGACAGAGAATGCTTGAATTTTCCAACAGTTATCACCTCTTATTTCTCTGCATTGATTATTATAGTAGTTCTCCTTGTCTTTCTGCACAAGTTGCTGAACAGTTGCATTCAGGGTTCTAACTCTATTTATGTCACCTTTTACTTCTGCTTCTCGTCTTTCTTCAAGTGTTTAAAGAGCAGTTCATCCGACATCCATTGAAGCTTCTCTTTCTTTTTGGTTGCAGATTTTTTTTTTTGCATTCCTCTCTGACATCGTCCCTGGTTTCAATCCAAGTTCTTCTGGCTCCCAGTCAGTTAGGCTTAATAGTGCAAATTTATTTTTTTACATTATCTTTAAAATCTATGTGGATATTTTCCAGGTTGTATTTTGGCATGAAGGTTGATTTAGTGTTCTTTTTTAGCTTTACTCTAATTTTTTATATTAGCAATTCATGGTTTGTGCCACAGTCTGCTCCTGGTCTTGTTTTTGCAGAGAGAATGGAACTTCTCTATCTTCTACTTCTGATTTTGTAGTCTATTTGATTTCTACATTAGCCATCAGGTGATGTCCATGTGTACAGTAAACCTTGGGTGCTTGAACTGACAGCTACAGCCACACAAAATGGAAACTAACAAAACGTGGAGTTTTTGTGACCATATAAATCTCCCTTATACCAAGTCATATCTATGGTTAACCTTACCATTCGGCAGATGAGCCTGTGACCTCAGATATGAAAAAGAACACCTGTCCTCTACCCTATGAAGTAGCCTGCTACCTACAGAAGTGGTAGAAGACAATGTTGAAGAAATTTCACTTCAGCATATAACTAAAGACTCCAAAAGACTCACTTGCCAGTCTATTTGGATATTGTACATGGAATGGGAGAGAGTGTCAGCTAAGTAAATATTTACGGTTGGCCCTGGCCAGAACCAGGGATATAAATAATATGTGTTTTTCAATCCTCACTTAAGATGGTCCCAACCATTTAATATCTTACTCAGGAAAACTGAGGTTATAAAGACATTCTGTAAACTCTGAGAATTTTTTTCCCTCAGAAAGTTTAATTTTGCAGAAGAAGGTTTTCTGCTCAGAAAACCACATTTGGGAGGAGAGGGAGTACATTTGCACATACTACCATCCCCAGAATATTCAGCTGCAAATACAGAATCTTCATATTTTTCTAAAGCAGTGAGAGGACTGTTGAAATGATTAGCTCCCATAGGTGAAAACAAAATGTGAAAATGTACATCCTACTTGGAACATCTGACATAAAGCTGTCTACTCTGGCAATCTTGTCCAATTTGATGCCATATAGATGTTTTGGACCTCCGCTCACAGCCATGCTTGCCAACATAGCCAATGGCCGGAATGCTGAAAGCTGTAGTCCAAAGCACCAAAATGCCAAAAACCTCTGGTTAAGAAAAGCAGCTCCTTGGTCTTGGACAAAGATCTTTGCAGGGCACACTGACTCAAATTCATTTACCTGGAGATGACAGAATATGGACCCAACATCCATTATATTCAAAGCTCCATAGCAGTAGCATCAGTGGCAGCTGATTGAGTCCGTGTGATTGGAGTAATGAACCCACTCTTGGTTTTAATCTGATATTAAACCTACTTTGGATTCAGCAACACAGGTAGCTCTTTTAAAATTTGAATGTCAACCTGGAGCAGATTCATTATTCTACAGACACAGAAGCAACATAAGGAATGTACATGCTAAAACCCATCACTGAGGTTTGTAGGAAGAGGGCATCTCAAGTTTATAAGCTATTGCAACATATGTTAATGCTGCCAAAACCTGGATGGTTCTAAGAAGAGGCTGCCGTGGGGATATGTAACAGAGGTTAGCAAATTTATTGCCGTAGTGCTCAGCTGCTCAGATTTCTTGAGGGCCAATGGGGTCATGGTATTTATTAGTATGGTAATGTGTTTATCTTGCACACAATTTAATTTACTTGCTTAACGTTGCTCCTTTTAAAAATGCTAAATAAATTTTAAGGAGCCTCAGTTGTATTTTTAGAATATTGCCCTTCTTTCTTAACTCTACTCCAACTTCTCTCTAAATCCGTATAATCACGGCTCAAGAGGGCTGCTTTCCCTGATGATGTCAGACCCATCTGTTGAATGGACTGATACTACCACCATGTACCCAAGGTCATTTCCTTTTACCTGGAACTCCACTACCACTAATTGGTGACATCTATATCTGTTAGGGCCAGACTGAACATGATGTTTGTCACATAGTTAGCTCTTCTGGAGTGATTGTTTTTAAAAAGTAGCCATCATGAGACAGTTGTGTTAGACTGGGAGCATGTCATTGGTGGAAGAGGATCTCTAACCCTTTGCTCTTTATCAGATAGTTCTTCTTATTCCAAACAACAGCTTCAAGGGGCATCCATTCCAGCTGCAAATAACAAGCAAGGAAGATTCCAGTTGGAACCATGTGAGGGGAGATTAAAGAGCTCCTTTCTCATGTTGCAGTCTACATTTGGCTCATGTCGACCTGTATTAGCTATTGGAGGAGGTTGTGCAATAAAAATACACACTTGACCCTTGGACAAGTATGTGAAAAGATAGGGTTAACCCTACCATTCCACAAAGGGAAGGACATTACAGTATGCTCCCATTCCATGTACAAACATAACTGGACTAACAGTTGAGTCTTACATCAACACTCATGATGGAAGAGCACCCTTTGCTGCACCTGGGGAAAGCTGGCTAGCTTCACAGGATGTGCGGCACATACAACTATCATATCACTGCTACTCGCTCTCACAAATCACTGCTGTCTGAGGTAGCCACCTCACTCTGCTTAACAGTAAGGTTTGACCTGCCCACAGAATTTCCTTCCTGAACATTCTGCCAGACTGAACCTCATTTATAAGTATTGTAAGATTTGGGGAGTCTGAGCTGGTATTTAATTTAGCATTGCAGAAGCAGGTATGTGAAAGAGAGAGACTGACTGAGTGAGTGAGTGAAAAGTATTTCACAAGGTCCTCTTCAGGAACGCCTCATATTCAATGCATGTATATCATACAACATACCTAAGGCTAAGTTGCAAATTGGATTTCATCTAAGTCAAACTGAAGCCTCAGTGTTACACTGATTGCTCTGGAATGATCCTAATGTGATTCACAGGAATTAACAAATCCAAGTAATTCACTGTATATAGCAAGCTGTTCAGTGCTGAAGAAGCCTCTTGAGTTAAACACAAACAGAACTTTTATTAAAAATGTGGCATATGTTCTTTCCCCAACCTGTTCCCTCTGCTAACTCTTGGGTATGAGCCAGCCATTACAATAATTTAGACAGTCAGCTTAGCAGATGTCACATCCAGACTGTGCTTCCTCCCACCCTAGCAAATGGAAAGATGTTCCAGAGAAGTTGGTATCCCTACCCGCTCTTTGTACACTGTGGTGTCATAATCAGAATGAAGGAGGAGTAACTTACTGGTAAGACATATTGCCCTTCTGTATTTTGCATCTTATATCAGGCAACATTGCAACAAAACACAACAGGGCTAATATTTTTAGGGGAAAAAATAGTATATTTTTTCCCATCTGCTGCTATATAGTCCCATAGATGTGCAGGGCCTTTTCCCACCTTCTGTTTTATTTAGAGTGCAATTCTATATACACTTTCCCAATTGTCAATCTCCCTAAATTCAGCTTGGCTTTCATGTGAGTACCTTTTATTTATTATATTTTAACCATACCTTTTAAAAACTCTATGAAAAAGAAAAGAAGAAGAGGAGAAGGAGGAGCATGTTTGCAACTACAAACATCATTTTAAAAAATCAAAAATAAACAATAAAACTCTTAAAATACGTATAACAAAACTGAACACATTTTAAAAAATCACTCAAAAAATCAATAAGCAGTGTGTAAAGGGTTGAGAGTCACTTTTTTAAACTTATTTACTCTTTTCTAAATATGCACACGAGGAAGTGAGACAGCTGTGTGGTTTTTTAACACTTCTTAAGAAGAAAGAAGTGATGAAATTTCAGTCCATGTGTAACAGTCTGGCAGTTCTGAATCATCACCTTCTTCTTTCTAGAAAGGAGAGAGAATAAAGGAAAAGGAGCAGCAACGGGATGTGGCTTACTGGACTTTCTTCAACCTCATCAGATTTCCAAAATCAAAGGAAGAAAGGCTGCTGTCTATGGTGCAACTTCTCCTGATCCTCTGTTACTCCACTGGAAAAACACTATCCCAAGGTCTACAATTTTGATATTAAAATATGATTCAATGTGCCTAAGAGGTCACCCGGATGGGCACGTAGGCAGCAATGGTCAAAGATCAAAAACCAGGTCAGGCCAGTAAAATCCGCAGTCACGTAGCCCCAGGAGACCTCAAGATGTGTAAACCTACAATAAACAAAGGGTCTTCAGCCCTGAGAAGCTGACTTGAGGGGATTAGTGTGTCTGCCCCAAATTGAGCAAATATCCTATCAGGTGAAGACCATTTACATGAAGTCACACCACAAACAAACACAGCCGAAGATCCTGAGACTTTGGCAACACCTTGCAATCCCATCACACAAAGGAAATTACCATGGTGGAGCTTCGTTATCGCTCCAATACCCATTGTTCTCCCCGGGAAAGGACTAGTCCTCCAGGTACTTTTTCCCCTACAAATAGTCTCAGGTTTTGAGTGGTTCTTTAGATCACTCTGGGTCACCCCAGCAGACTGTTGCTCCATCCGTTGAGTGATCCCCTCAGCCCTCTCTGTGCTGAGCCCCACTTCTCCGCTGCCTTCCCAGACCCAGGACTTTAGGAAAAGGTGCAGTATTACCCCCAACTGTACCCCTCCAATACTCCCCTATAGAATTTCCTCTCTTTTGTTTCTTGATAGCTCTTGGGGGGGGTGTGCGTGATTGCGTTGGTGTGTGAGACTTGCATTCAATAAAATCATTATTGGACATTCTTGTTTGGTTTTTGGCTTGGCCTGACCTCGTAAAAACTGGGTAAAATACCCCGCTAGGTTACCCTGCCTCTCGCATTGCTATTGCTTGTGCTCTGGCTAAGTTTCCATTCCCCATCATGTGGAGCGCATTGAGGTGTCCCCCAAGGGACCCCAGAAATCAGGGTAACACCTCCAACTGTGGATGTTTGAGAAATCTGATCTTTTCTGATTTCAATATGGATGGAACAGACCCATACCTCCTAGATGAACGCATGAATTAGAATGCAACTGTGTGTCAGATTTTTCATTTCTCTGAATATTGCAACAGAGTTCTTGCTTAAAAAATGTGCTTGAAATAAAATGTTCAAGGTTTTTTTATGTGCTGATTTTTTTAAAAAATGCTGGAATACATATGCTATGGCTGGAATCTTGTTGGTTGGTCCTGACTAGAGTGGACTCATTCAGTTTATTGTTAAATGATAAGTCGACACATAGGTAAATCCCACTGGCTCCATAGGTTTACTTTAGGTAAGATAAGCAACAGAATTCAGGCTTACTTTCTTATTTTTATTGTGTTGTGGCTATAATTAACTTTTCAGTTTTCATAACCTTATATTAATAGTATATTATTGGGGCTCTGATTGCTGCATCCATGGCCATGGAGGGTACATGCACAGAGATATGTCTAGCTGCTGTGGATCCAACTGTGTTACTGCAGAAATTGTCTACTGCATCCAGCACTCCTTTTCCTGAGTTCACTGGTATCTAGAAAGTAACTTTTTCATCCTCAAATTTTGTAACGTCTTTTACTGTGACATAAATTTTGTCACTCCTGGTTTGGTTCACAATGTTGTCACACCTTAGAGACAGGCCAATGTATCTGCAATTGCTGTCTTTGTGCAGCTCTTATTATCCTTAATATATATATATACCATTGCTGTGATAGAGGAACAACTGATTGTGCAGGGGCTGAGCCAGTGTGTGAGCAAGTCAACCTGCAAACATCCCCTGCACTGGAAGGTGAAACAGAGACTGAGTTGCCCCAGTCAGCTCATGATGGAGAGGGAACCAGCAGTGATGTAGAAGAGTTGCAGCCAGCTGTGCCCATCAGCCCTCAATCACACAGAAGGCTGAAACAGGCTGCAGAGCGGGAGGCTGCTTGGACTAGGCTGAGGAAACTATAACAAGTAGCACCTGCTCACAGGGGCTATTTAAGTCTGCCAGCGTGGCTGCTCCTTGCTTGCAGCAAATTATTAGCAAACCCTCACAACCTTTGTGTCTCCTGCTCCCTGAAACCCTCCGGACGGATCTCTGCCTCCTGAACCTTTGGACTGGACCTTGACCTGGCTCGGCTTATGTTTTCCTGGTGTTTGGTATATTTGGACTCCCCAAGTGTTCCTGACCTCTCTCCTCCCTTGCTAGCTGTGGCCCGGCAGGGAAAGATTCCTGACAATTGGTGCTAGTGATTCCAGTGAATCCTTGCACACTCTTCCGCTAGAAAAGTCCCTGTTTCTAGGATTGTGAGATAGCTACAGTGTGACTATATCATGCAGGGCCACACTAAATTAACATTATGAGTCCAAATGGATTGTGGAGAAAAATATTCTTGGTACTGGCCATCTGACTTCTTATACCTTAGGGGGAAAAGCTTAGAATATATCTTGTCATATGGTTTCTATACAGTGTTCCTGTGAGAAACCTAGCTGACATGTATTGCACCAACTACAGTTTCCATTTCATCGTCAAAGACAATGCCATGCAGAACACACTGAGAAACCTAAACAGGAAATTATTACTGCATGAACTACTGGGACCAGGTTATCTCTGCTCAGGAATGATCATAGCAGGTGGGCCATCCAAGCTATCAAAGAGCACTCCAAGCTACAGAGGACACTTCAGCTTCCAGTGACAAAAAATAGAATTAGGAGTACTCTTAAGCTGCATACCTGCTCTTTTGAGGGGAATGAAACCATCTATAGAACAGGCTACTTTGTAGACCTGGAGACCAGTGTTCCAAATAGCCTCCGCACTGTATGTGTCCACTGGCCCTTGACTGTAAAATCTATGATGAATATTTTAGGAAATTTGGAACACAACAACTCATCACCATGGAAAAACTTAAAGGTAATGACAAGTGCCAAAAAATTGACCCAGATTCTATCGATAGCCCCAATTAGATTAGACCCTTTGAATCAATAGGCTTTGCCTATCATTCAACAGTTAATTCAATGGATCTGCTTTAGCTTGGATTGCCATCTAGATCTAGGTCTTTATCTTTATGTACAACTATTGGAAGCTGTTGTCATAAATTCAAACAGGGAGATAATTCTTCATAGGTTTTTTTTCTTTAAATAATTGGTTCTGCATTGATTTAGACGCCAAAACTCGTTCATGTGATAAAATGACGAATCACTAAAAATAATTGGATCAGCATTAATGGGAGAGCCCACAGCATTATTTTCATAGCAGCTTTCATAAAATTTAGAAATATTTTAATATCTGTTTTGACTTAAATGAGGCTTGTAGCAGATGGTGAAAATGTCAGTCAATTGGAGGCAAGTTTTAGATCTTTAGAATAATGAATAATTTAAAAAGACTGCCGATCCCCACTTCCCTCCAAATGTCCAAACAAGAGGATCATTTTAATTATCTATGCTTTCCACCTGTTCAAAAATTCACTTTTCATTATTAGTTACATAAGCAATAATATGTAACTAACAGCTCTCACAATGCACACTTTTTGTACCTTTACTACACGACGTCCAGGTAATGTGGTCAACACCAAAACATATAGTTTAAAATTATGTGAAGTCTTTTCAACCGTTTTTAGAACTTGGAAAGTTATTTTTAAGAGGAATTAATGACACACTGGATCAAAGAGCATCATATTAACACTCCTCAGTTATGGAAGGTATATTGTTGTATTCATTCTTCTTGAAAGCAACTTTCCAGGTTCTGCTTTCATTCCACTAGGTTTCAAAACACACCCTCCACTTCCCTAAAAAACCATCTGGGTAGTACGTTGATCAAATAGCAGGATTTCTAATAGCTTTAGATGAGAAGATGAAGAATTTCCAGGAAAAAAAACCTCAACCATCCTCTTAATGCTTATTTAAGGAACCCATAAAACTAACCATGGAAGAAAATAGCTCCAAGAAAGATATAAATGCTGTCTGTACTTACATATCAAATGATACACTTGCATTCAAATAATGTCAACAATGTTATTCTACTGGGACAGGGCTTTCCAAATGCTGTGCCGTGACAGGTTAGTGTCGCCTGAAGTGTGTTGCCTACAATCTTGGAAATGTATGTTATTATTTATAAATCATATATTTTTAAAAATATATGAGAGGTTTTCATGAGATATGTTGTGTCTCCATACATTTTGTTATTACAATTTATGTATGTGTCTGTATCTCTTATAAGGGGTTAGTTTAACCTCCAGTTTGCTAGTAAAACTGAATTACTGTGTCATGAAATGATGCATGTCTAAAAAAGTGTGTCACCAACATGAAAAGTTTGGAAAGCTCTGCACTAGGAAATCTGTTTGGTCTGAAAGCACAGTTTGGCGTGGCATGCTACTGAGTATCTGGCATTCTCACAGTTAGACAGCCGTCACTTACACAGAAATAAATCCCACAGTACTCAGCAGAGGTTTGCTTTTGAGTAGAAATACATGAGATGTAGCATCCATGGTCTCAGTTCACTTCCACTTTAAACATCAATACTCCATTCACATTAGCAGCACATAAACTGTTTCTTACTTCTTAAAATACTTCGTGGCACACCTATACATGTGTCAATATGTAGAAAAAAGAATGTATAGAATTTATAATTTTAAGTTGCAGTAAGTATGAGATCAGTATGCAAAGTGGATCTGCTAAAAAACTTAAAACACAACTTTATAATATATTTTCCATCATTTGTGTTCAGCTTAATACAGCAGTTGGATCTTAACCTTATTAATAATAGATTTAGTGTGATGCATGTTTTTATTTCAAAAGCTGGGGACTGATAAGGACTATTTCATCACCTATGCACTCCTGCATCTTCCTAATTACAGAAGCTAAAAATAACTGAAGTTAAGTTGCATACTGTAAAATAACTTTGATATAAATCAGTTGTTTAATCAATGTGCATTCGGAATTAAGTTGTCCTACAGGCACACCAAAACAGGAGAGAGAGCACGAAATACCAGAGATAGATAAGGTGAGGCAAAAGGGGAAAAAAGAAAAGAGAGAAAGGAGAGATGGGAAGCAGAAATTAAAGAGAATAGAAAGAGAAAAGAACAGGACAAAAGGAAGGAAAAGATATTTAAAAAAAAACAGAACAAGCAACAGAGAAAAAAAGACAACATGAGGGGAGATACACATTGTCACTTCTGCTTCGCTCCACAAATTTTCATCAAGCTTTTCTCTGATGTTTTCTGAAGGGAACTTCCACCAGCTACCACATGCAAAAATCTGTCAACATTTATCTTGCTTGCAACATCCAGCTTCTGAGGACACAATCAGCCAGCTTCCATTCTCCAACATCAGCTGACCAGCATCATCCAGCTTCAGGGCATGAATATCCACTGTCATAAGGCCACAGATTTGCCTCCAACTTCAATGCAAGTTCACCTGCTTTCGCCAGAGAATCTGCCTTCTCAGTCCCTTCACCATATGAGCTACTTTGCCCTGCCCAGTCACCTGCTTCCATCCACCAATGCACCTCATTCCCCTGGCATCCATCTTGATCTGTTTGATTGCTTTGCGGCCTGTGAGAGAAACAGATTGAGCAAATACTTCAGCATGGCTAAAGATGGTTGAACATGTTTCCAGGATGCATGGCTTCTTAGAAATCTGTTGCTCATAAGGAGAGGGAAGCAGACTACCTGGCTATAATGCAGAAATGCCCACCAAACTCTTGTTAACTGGTTTCTGCAGGGAAAGCAAATGCAAACATTTGCCAACCCCTGAATGCATGTTCTACCACAAGCCCATCTATCTAGGACAATACTGTCTTGATACTGGGGACAATAAACCCAAGATGAATAAGATTTTAGAATCAGTAGCTTTTAAGAAGATACAGAATGATATTGAATGCCTCATCTGGCTTGTTCCATACTGAATTATCTGGGCTTTGTAGCAGAAAAAGAACAGAAATAGAGAAAAGGATTGTCCTCAACTTCCTTAAACCTAGATTTAGGATTAGAGGTGGGAAAATAAGGGTGCTTCACAGTTCCCTGCAATCGTGTGCCAAGGGTATACAGACAATAATGGGATGCATTGTGCTGAGGCCCAGAGAGGCCTGTCAGGAGCAGTGGTGGTGATGGTGGCAGAGGGAGCAGTCCAGGCTTCTGCTAACTGGACAACAAGGAGATTCAAGCAGGCATGCCAGCCATGAGCTCATTGTCTATCGCCAGCCCGCCAGTAGCTATTTTGGCACCACCAGACTTTGCCATGGAGCACATGGCCACCCTAGCAGCAACAGCAGTGACATGACAGTGTCGATTCAGGCCAGTAGGCCCCTCCTCACCTTAGCAAGCCCAGTGTCTCATCTGGTGGTGGTAATACAGCACCAGAAACTAGGCAGCAGTAAGGATTTGGGCACAGGGCTCAGGGTGCCAGAATAGAGGCAGCGATTGGCCTAAGTTTGGGATCCCAGTGTAGGGCAACATGCCTCTTATTGCTTTTTGAATGCATTTCATCTCAGTTCTGGAACTCCAGGTTTGACTCAAGCAATGTGAATGAGTGATACCTGGAGTTCTGCTTTTTGAGGGCATTAAAAATGATCCATTCCAGGTGTCAAATATGCTGGGCATGCCCCTGGTTCCCTGCATTTCAATTTTTAAAACTTCAAGTTCTTTCCATCCCAAGAAATATGAGTAGTTTGATAAATCCTTCAAAACAAATGGCAATTTAAGCATTTCACAATGGGTGCAGGTTTTTAAAAAAATGATTCCCAGAATCCTCCAGCCAGCGGCCATGCTGTGTGGAAAATCCTGGGAGTTGTAGTCCAATAGGTGAATCTTCTAAAATCTATCCTGATGATACCACAACACAGATGAAGGTAAAGAAATAAAGCTATGATTCTCTGCATAGTACCACAGGAGAGTAAAACCCCACTGAACTAACAGGAATTTGCTTCTCAATAAACATCTATGGGGTTGTAGTGATGTTTGCTTCTCTCATTCATTGCCCTCCTTTGACTCTCTTCACCCCTTTCTTCATCTCCCAGTATCAGATTATTATTTTAGCATCCACATTTTGAAATAAAAATCAAGTAATTCAAAAGCAAACATGCCTTCTATATCCCCAGATCTGAACTCTCAGAATGACTACAGTAATTATACATACTGGATTTTTTTTTAAAAAAAAATTCATTGAAAAGGCTCAAAATATACTGAAGAGATGCAGTGGACTACCAACTTTCAAATTCTACAGTATGTAGCAAAAAAGTTCTCTGCAATCTGAAAGCTTGCTTCCCTAATGTTCCACATTATTTTGATCCTGTCTCCCTCTCACTGGAACTAACATAGCAAATAGTCCTGTAATGTATTAGATTCTGGTGAGCCAAATTACTGTACGTAGATAAGAAGTGTGGGTAGTATCAGAAGTTTTATTATAAGTGCCACCTGCAAATAACAGGTGGAAAATATTGGTTTCGGTTGTATATTTTTTCACTCAGTATTTCCATTACAGGTATAGCAACTTTTTCTCTTTAAGCTGTTTACATCTCAAAGATTCCTGTATGGCTAGACTATATGATATTTCCAGCTGTGAAGTAAAACTAAGATCATTGGGGGATGGGTTCCCAGTACAATCACAGACATTAACTATACTAATCAGACATTGGATTCAATCACAGCTAGATGTTAAAATCTACTTTTAGGTGCACTCATTTTTATGGGAGCACAATAGGCATAAGGAGATGTCATGTCCATGAACTTCCCTGTTAGTGCTACTATATTGCGTATGATTGGGTTTCCTTTATTGAATGAATGCATAGGGAGCTTTATATTTGTTCTGATGCCTTCTCACAGTTTGCAAATATAGATGTCCTTCAGATTTGTCCCTGGCTACATTGTAATTGGGAATATCCATGCAAACCACTTCACAAAACATTTTTGGGCAAGGTAATAGAAGGTGCTGTAAACTATGGCCCTTTTCATACTGCACTTGTCATGAGAAAGGGCTCCTTGACCGTCACACGAATGTGAGGAGCAGTCCACACGACACACTCACAATCACGAGACTCTCCAGGGTCTGGCAGGCGCCGCTCACACACTTTTTCATTTTCAGCTTTAAGCTTTAAGCCACGCATCGCTCCAGGGCCCTGCACGCACTTGCCGTGCGTGCAGAGCTCCAGAGCTGCTGTGCTTGCACTTCCAGCGCAGCCTGGAAACTCCCAGGCTGCACTGTGGAAGGAAGAGGCAGGGCTCTCGCGTGAGCAGTCGGCAGCTGCAGAGCTGAAGCAACAGGGATGCAAGAGCCTCTTGCAAGAGGCTTCTTGCATGATCCCCACACCCCAGCTCCGCGAAAAGGTAAGCTGCAGAAAGGGTGTATATTTCAGAGGAAAGAATGGGCAAAACCACTTCTGAGTATTCCTTGTCTAAAAAAACCTTACAAATTCATGGGGTCACCATAACAGATGACTTGAAGGCACATACATACACAATAGAACAACTGGTTGCCTCCCAACTTCAGAGATTCCAGGATGAAACAGATTATCTTGACCCATGTCAGTCTATTTTCAAGCCTGATTATAGGACAGAGAGAGTTCTGATTACCTTGGTGGATGACCTACTCTGGGAACTGGACAGAGGGAGTGTGTCCTGTTCGTTCCACTGGAGTTCTCAGTGGCTTTCAATACCATTGACCATGGTGTCCTTCTGGGCCAACTTGCTGGGAAGGGGAATTAGGCACTGTTTTACAGTGGCTCTATTCCTTCCTGGAGGGGCTAACTTAGAAGGTAGTGCTGGAGGACTCCTGTTCACCCCCTTGGCCATTGGTTTGTGGGTCCCTCTGGGCTCTGGTCCCCCATGCTATTCAATATCTACATGAAACCACTTGGAGAGGTTGTCTGGAGGTTTAGGATTCAGGGCCACCAGTACGCTAATGATGCCCAACTCTATTTCTCCTTTACACTTAACTCCAAGCAAGTTGTTTCTGTTCTAAACTAATGTCCAGCATCAGCAATGAACTGGATGAGGGCAAACACATTGAAGCTCTATCTGGATGAAAGAGATGTGTTCTTGGTCATTTAAAATGCAGATCAGAAAATAGGGATGTAGCCTGTGCTGTGTGGGGTTACATTCCCTTTGAAGACTCAAGTTGATAATCTGAGTGCATTTCTGGACTCAGCCTTAAACCTGGATGTCCAGGTTTCTGCCATGGCCAGGGATGCTTTTACACACTTAAAGCTTGTGTGCCAACTGTGCCAATTCCTGAAGATGCCTGATCTGGTAATGGTGATACATTCCTTGGTTACATCCCATTTGGACTCCAATAATGCACTCTAGTTGGGGCTGCCTTTGAGGAATATTCAGAAATTTCAGTTGGAACAAATACCCATACAATGTTAACTGGGGCTGGTTACAGGGATCATATAAATCTCCTGCTCCAATAGCAATTCTGGCTACCAGTCCATTTCTGGGCACAATTCAAAATGCTGCTTATGACCTATTAAGGCCTATGTGGCTTAGGTCCAGTCTATCTGACAGACCATATCTCCTGACATGAACTTGTCCAGCCCCTGAGATCCACATCACCGTCACAGGTATGGCTGATGGAAACACAAGAAACGGTCTTCTCAGTGGTTTCCCCTACACTTCCAAACTCCCTCCTCAGGGAGGTTAAAATGGCTTTGCTGTCTTTCCATCAGCAGGTGAAGATTTTTATTCAGACAGGCTTTTAGAAATGAAGACTTTTAAACAAAGGACTGTAAGTACTGGATTGTTTTAAATTGTATTGTTTAAGTTCTAAAATCTTTTCAGAATGTATGTTTTTAATATGGTTGATAGTATAACTCAGATTTAATGTTGACCTTTTGTGTGTTTTTAACTGTAATCCTTTTAGTGCATAAGCTGCCTTGTGTCCAAGCTTTGGGAAAATGGCAGGTTATAAATTAAGTTGAGGAGGAGGAGCAGGAGACAGCAACAACAACCATTTTCCCAGTCTCAGTTATAATGGCAGCTTATTGTACAGGTGTTACCTAGAATGTTGCATATTCTTTAAAAATAAGATAAGATCTCCTACACAATACTTTCTCACCATTCTATTATAGGGAAGCTAACAATGTTAAGTCAAAATCATTGACATAGAACAAGCATAGTAATATACTTTGGGGGGAAAATCTTCAGCAAACATTCAAAATACTCAAAAGCAGTACAGAATGTGACAAGAGATAATGGCATTTCATACAGTTTTTTTAAAAAAAAAATAAAAGCTAGATCTGATAGCAGTTGAAAAATAAGATGACAGAGGATTAATTGGGACTCTCCTTGCCAAACTGGGAAATTAGAGAATAAGCTGTATGCTTGTAATTATAATGGTCCTATGATTTAACTGAGTTTAACATGCAAAACTGCGCAAGCTTAAATTTAATCAATCATTATCATAGTCATTATTATCATTATTATCATCATCATTACTGATCAGTGCCAGCAAACTGTTTGCTCCCACACACATACACATAAATCTTATCAAAAATGTAGAGGTAGTTGTAAAGCATGGAATGGCAAGGGATGGGAGACAGTAAATGTTAAATATCTCACCGTTCCAACAGCCCTGAATTGGCAGAGACAGTTCTAAGTAATACTCCACCATCCCACTTCTTCAGTTACTTCAAAAATGTCCCAGTTTCTTTCTCTTGCAATCACTTTCACCCTTTGTCCTCACTCTCCTTCAGTGACTACAAACTGAGTTCAAAGCACAAAGGTAGTTTGCAGTCAATTAACGTAGCAGAGAAAGAGGCAAGGAGGGGGCAGAATCTTGCCTTTCTCAGTGGCTCAGTCTGCCCCAGCCTCTCCTAACTTATTTCTTCTTCTTTGTTTGTAACTTTTGATATCTTGACCACACTCTGATGCTGCTTGGCCACACATGTCCCATTTTTCAACTATGAAATGTTCAGGTGCATGTAACATCACATGGCTAACTAAAGCCCATCATCACCACTTTAGGTTCGGCATCTAAACTACCTAGCGGTATCATTGTGGATAACTGAAAGACCTTAGAAGACATCTGTTACCCTGTAAATTGGGGGTCCAGGGAGGGGTGCCCAAATACCAAACAAACCAAGCAAAGATAGGGAAATTAGCTGGACCACTCTCTTGGCTAACGAGAGGCAGGGCAACGCAGCGGGATCTTTTACCCTATGTATACCGGTTCAGGTCAGTGAGGAGTCAAGCAGTCTCAAAATACTAACAATATTTATTAAACAAAAATAATAAAAACACAAACACACTCCTAACTAGAAAAGGAAAGAGAGAGAATTTGGAGAATGGGCAATACGCCACCTGTCCGAAGTCCTGGAGACACCAATTGAAGAGGAGGAAACCCGGCATGGAGGCCGAGGAGAATCTGCTGGACCAAGCGGCAGCGAGGCGAGGAAAAGATCCGACGGGAGCTTCAATTGATTTCAGCAAGTGATTTTCAGCAGGGTCCGACGACAGTTCCAAAGAGCTCTCAGAATGGGGGATTTTTATATGGAAAGGAACAACCGCAGGCTAGTCTGGTTTCTGGTGAGAACAATAAGTTTTGGGCTGGAGACAAAGCCTCTGAAAGGTCAGGATTTGCATGATTAAATTACATGCCGAACTGACAATAGTATGACCGGTATGTAGATGCAGCTAACTCGGCCGTTAAGTGCCTAGCTCGCCAGGGTGTGCTCTCAGGCAGAGAGTCCTCTTGTTTTACTGTGCAGTTGTAATTAAGGTGTTTGTGTCGGGAGGTCTCCCCCTGAAGCGGATCTGGCAAAATCTGGTGTTTGATAGGAGCCCATGCCTAGCTTCGTGCTTGTTCGGCGGGGTCTCACAAACACTTTACTGGTGGCAGAAGGCCGAATTATGATATCAAAAATGATATCTTTGTTTCACCAAAGCCAGGCCAGATCGCGGTGGTAACACATCTTAAAAGGGTAATGGGCACGCAACATCCACATGGGGGAATTTAGATTTGTAGAAGGGATCATGCACTTTCCAAAAGATAAACAGGAAGAAACAATTGTGAGATGTTTTTATTTCATATGGTGGGTTATTTTTAGAGCTACTAGGTTTCAAATGATTTTCCTACAGTTGCTACTTTCTCAGAAATGATGTTTGTTCTAAAAGGAAATCAAAGAACCTTTATGATAAATAGCACTCAAAAGTATCACAAAGTTGAGATAAAGAATATCTTCCTCCTTTTTTCCAGATTCATTTTAAGGAGGGAGTGGTCAGAAAGGAAGCCTATATACTGACCAATGAATCCATTAACTGACCAATAACATCCACATGACGTGACAGTTCAGAGGTTACTGAACTCAGAAGTTCTGAACTACTAAAAAAAGAAAGAAAAAAGAGATAAACGACAAGCCAGCCATCTCAAATGCACTCTCACTTTCACTTAGGTCACCAATAGTTTACAGGTTTTTGTCAAAAAAAAACACAACACTGCCATATACAGTAATTCAAAACCTACCAGGCTCACAAGAAAAGCCCCAGATTTCATTCAAAAGAACTGAAAACATCAGAGATATTTTTGTGAATAGCTATCATGGATGGGCTTCTGTCCAACATGGATCACAAGGTATACAGGTTTTGTTGTATTTCAATTTTCTCTCTACATTTGCAAATAGAGAATTGTGTTCATTAAAACATAGGTAATAATACTTAGGTAATTGGCTTCAGTGGGTCCTGTTTCCAAAATGGTGTGATTAGGACTGCAGCCCATCCATTAGTATCAACACAAAGAGTAATACATTAATCCCAGCCACAATAGCTTCTGAACAGAGTATGAAATATGTCTTAGGAACTGTCTGTTTAACAACCATACACGTAAAACATGCAGGTACATGTAGAAGGAAATCTTCCCTTAGCAGAACATAATCCAGTCAATTCATCTTCTGGTTAACTGGCAATATGCCATGAGGGATAACATTTGTGATACCAGCCATGAAAGCATCTTTGGCTCTAATCTCCTTGCTAAATCTCATCCAAGTGTTGTTTTTCCACAGCAGGAAAGTCTTACTGAAATGCTCAGCTCTGCTGACTAGCAGCTGCTGTACACAGTTTTCACATCTTAAGTTCAGCTTTGGGTTGCAATGCTAAATAGCTGGAGAAAGTAAAGGATCCCATGGAATGTCTATCGATGTGTGGAATCACCTCTAGATGTGTTCTTCATAGAATATTCCCATGAAAATGCTATAGGAATGGAATTCACATTGGTTGAAGAGAAGTTCATAAACAGGTCATAAACGGGTGACCCAAAGTTCACCCACAAATAAAACTCAAAGCAGAATCATACATCAGCATGATCCTAATGCTGCAGACTTCAAAATGAACTAAGAAATCTACATTTGTCTCTACCATATCTGGTCACATCTATAAATCTGGAGGGACATTTCTATCGCATATGACAGCTGATAGCCCAAAAAGTTTTAAAGTGACTGGACCAAGTTTCTTCTGCAGAGCAGCTAGTCTCCAGAGCTTGGAAAATTTACTTTCTTTGGAGTATAGTTCCCAACTAGTCATTCTGACTCCAGCATTTAGAGAGTTATAGAGCAAAACGAAAAGATATTTCTCCCTGCCTCCCCCCGCCAAGTTCTGCTATTCTCTAATTCTTTAGGATCTGCTAAGGAGGCTCTTCCCTAGATTCCATAGACTATGAAGGTAAATTCTATGATTAGCTGCAGCAGGATTATTTTTTTTTCAGCAACAGGGCAGCAATCTTAAAATCACATCCCCAGAGAGACCTGCCAAGATCAATTGCTACTTAGATTTTGATCCCTGGTGAAGACATGTTACCCCTCCAAGAGAATTTAACCGCTTCAGCTTTTGTTATTTGTTTTGTGATCTTATAAGCCCTCCAACACTTCAAATCAGATCTTTTAGATCAGATAGCTTCAGAATATCAGGTATGATGAACTGGCAGCTAATCAATGTGGACATGTAGTCATGGATATTAACCTTTTCTTATAAATACGGTTGGCCCTCCATATTTTGGGTTTGACTTTCTCATATTTGATTATTTATGAGTTTCTCCCCTGCCTTTCCCATCTAAAGCACTTCTTTTCCAGGGGTATCTTCCCTCTTGGCAGCTCCATTCAGGCCTTGCAGCCCTTCAGAAAATGCATGTCTGGTCCCTTTCCTCCTTCACCAGCTGCTGCCTGGTCAACTAAGGACAACTCACAACCCCATTTCTCAGTACCACAAACCCTTTCCCAATGCCTCCCCACACCCAAGGAAGGAAGTGGGCAAGAGAGAGGAAGCATCGGTCCACCATGCCAACCCACCCCTTCCCCTCTCCTTTCCTTTCCCTTCCCATGGACACACATACACATTTTGATATTTGTGAATCTGGGGGGACAACTGTATATCAAATATTATTACAAAATAAAGAAATCTATGCAAAGGCTCTACAAACTACAAAAATTTGTTTTATGTTGCTTCAGTCTCCCATCAACCTGTGCTGGCACCATGAATTTCACAGGGTTTTCTCAGGCAAAAAATACTCAGAGGTGATTTTGCCAGTTCCTTCCTCTTAAAATATAGCCTACAGCACCAGGGATTCATTGGCAGTTTCCCCTTCAAGAACTAACCAGAGCTGACCTTGCTTAGCTTCTAAGATCGTATGGGTTCTGGTGCCTTCAGGGTGTTTAGGCACCTTATTGTCTATAAATAAGTAAATATATATGGGATTAGATAAAATTAGATAAAAAATATGGGATAGTGGCAGAAGAGTGCTATAATTTACTGACACAAAGATATGTGTGGAAATATTATGGAAATGTGGCCTGAAAAAAGGATGGTTTCTACATTGTTGATGAAATTGTCAAAAAAAAAAAAAAAAGGAAAAGTCAATTATATAATAAGGTTTAATTTGACACCTAAATGTTTGTTGACATATTTAAAAGAATCAGTCTGGAAGGAATCCAAAATGGTACCATTCCATACATTAATGCCTGCTATACATGTTCCTATTAAAAAGGAACTCCCTCTAAACAGAGAGAATTCTTTTTTTTAATGAAATAATTTTTCTCATATTTATATGTGATACTATCATATGTAAATGGAAGATAAAGTTGTAAATTCTTGTTGCTGCATCTTCACATCACTTCCAGTTTATGGTAACCCTAAGGTGAACCTACCATGGTGATTTTTCAGTAAGATTTGTTCAGAGGGAATTTGCCTTTGCCTTCCTACAAAGCTGAGTATGACTTGCTCAAGGTCACCCAGTGAGTTTCCATGGCCAAGCAAGGTTTCTAACCCTGGCCTCCAAAGTGGTAATCCAAGGCTCACCACTACAGCTCTGATTTTGTGGCATTTTCATACACTATTTTTGAGCACTTAACGGGGACAACAGTTGTTGCATTTTAACTTCTAATCCAAGCCATGATGCAAGCATCTTGCTAAAGTTAAGTAGGCCTGAGACTAGGCAATGCCGTAATCACAGATTTTCTGGGTACCTACCAAATGCCAGTTTCTGCCCCTCAGAGGAAACAATACTTATAAACATAATCAATATGTGAATAAAGAATGGAATGTAGTATAGTTGATGATAGTGCAAACTATATCTACTACAAAGCATCCTGTTCATGTCACAGTTCAGTCATGAACTCATGAGATGGCTAAAGCGAATCACTACTGTATCCCTCAGCTTTAGCTTCCTGTATATAATACCAATGGTACCAGTGCTGAATAGGGTTGCTTAAAGGGCACAAGGCAAGCCACATAGCTCATAAGTTATATTATCTGATATTCTGCTGACATTCTGAAGTGAGATCTCATGAGATTTATGTGGCTACACCAAGAGCATATATATTGGCCATTTCCGCATGGGGCGAGGGAATCACCCCGTGACGCTACTTACCAGACTTCTTGGCTCCCTGGTTTGGTCCACGCCACTCCGGAGCAGTGCGTGCTCGTCGATACGCACTACTCCGGCATCCCAAATGGTGGCTTTCGGTTGGTCGAGGGCCTCGACCAACCACAGAAGCTTACCAGCCTAAAGCCCGCCCCTGGCAGATCACACACTTGCATTGGGGTGAGCCTGCAAATCTGCACAAGGGAGCAGGCTCGCACTGACGCGCTCCATGCTTTTGAAAGACCTGTTTTTAGCGGTCTTTCAAAAGCACGCTGGACGGCCACTTGGATCTACATTAAGTAGGTCTGACCCAGTCCACTCCCAGGTGCAGACGTCCTCCCTGGAGGGCGCTCTGCCTCGTGTTAAAAACCCCGTGTGGAAGTGGTCATTGTGTCTCTTACTCCTTTGTCTCCTTGTCAGAGCCAATAACCAAAAATAAAAGTATGTCCCAAGATATTTTGTTGGTGAAGACTACAAGATATTTTGCTGCTGAAGAAAGACAAGACTGTGTCTGTGTCCAGGAGCTGACAAAGTTGCCCACTGAATATAACTTGAACTATCATCCAATACACCTATAGGACAGCAGGGTTGCTTAAGGGGCACAAGACAAGCCACATAGCTCATAAGCTATATCCTCTGACATTCTGCTGACACTGTCTACCCCAAGAATATGCCACCTAAGATGGCTGCCTCACTCTTTATGATGGTAGGGCCATCCCTGCAGGAATACATGATACAATGCCACACAGAACTTCCCTGCCATGCTCACACATGCTACATTTTGTGCATAGCTATACACAAGGCCAGGAAATCATGTCACACATTGTGTTAATGGATTTTACCAGACCGGAGACTAGGAGGAGATAGAGGGCTGTAATGTTTGGTCTAGTCTAGTCCCATCCTCATACAGTGTCCTTTACAAGGCTGTTGCGTAAACACTTGTTGAAAATATAAAGTATATTGAATACTCAGCTTGCAAGGGGATATTATATAAATGCTAAATATTACAATCAACTCTTCTGTGAAGAACATTAGTCTTTTAAATTCCTTCTGTATTCTAGCTTTTTCCAAAAATGGAGAAAGCAGATGTCTGCAGCAAGGTTGAGATCCAGTTCCAGATTTTACAAGACCATTCTTCATTAATTAAAATGAGAAATCCTTGGCTATAAATTGCAAGGAACATCCTCTATTTCTACTTTTGTAGAAATTTGTTGTTGTGTGTCTTCAAGTTGTTTCTGACTTATAGTGACCCTATCATGGGGTTTCTTGGTTCAGAGAGGGCTTGCCTTTACCATCTTCTGAGGCTGAAAGAATGTGGCTTGCTGAAGATCACCTAGTGGGTTTCCATGGCTCATGTGGGGATTTTAACCGTGGCCTCCCTGAGTCCTAGCCAAACACAAAAACCACTACACCAACTACCTCTCTTATCATTTTAAATATGTTGCTGTAAATGCTGTAAAATCTCTGGCTCCCAAATTGACAATTATTTTCCATTCCTGTTCCATATGGAAAATTGCTTGGGCAACAGAACAGATATCTTTGCAAGTTCCTGTTTAATGGTGTGCATAAAAACTATGTAGCTGTTTTGTCTCCACACAGGAGCTTTTAAGAAGCCAAATGGAAGCCTTTGTTACATAAAAGGTCCAGTTTGTTGTTCCATGTCATCAGGACACCAGCAGTGGCCCATGGGCTGATATGCCTGGAAACTGATGGGTTCTGCTGTTCAGTAAGATTTGTGAAGGAATTCTCTCTTAGAATTCGTGGTCAGACAGGATCAGACACATGACAGTGGCATGTGGGTACTGAGTGGATAGCTAGCAAGCAAGCAAGCAATGATCTACAGGAACCTACTGAACTGTTAGCACTACCTTTATCCTGTTTATTATGAGCAGAAACAGAGCTTAGAATCACATATAATAAGACATTTATTAAGCTAACTGAAAAAATACAAAAATTTGTCCTAGGTTTCATGATCTCCCAGCCAATGTGTATTTTGGAAATAGATTTATGAACAACATGCCAACAGAGCTATCCGCCACATTTTGAAAGGGCTCATGGGTCTTAGTTTTAGGCCCTTTCCACACCCCGCCCCCAACCCACAATGGCAACAGGATCGCAACACGATCACGATGACAGTTCTGCATGACATTGTCACGATCCCATCATGATCCATGACCACCTGTTGCAATCACAGAATAAATCATTGGCAGGTTTCTCCTGTCAATGACCACAATTCTGCAGACCTCACCCCTCCCTCCTACACTTACCTGTTGTACAGAATGGCAGGAAATGTAATGGCTGTGCTTCCTCTCCCAGCATAGCCTGGCTGTGCTGTGGAAGGGAGGGGGCAGAGCCATTGCACTTCCTCCCATCCAGCAGGCAGTCTGTGCAGAGAGTAATGCTTCTGTTGCGCTCCCCTCCTTAGAGAGGCTTTCCCCAGATCCCACGCGATGGAGTCGACATAAGGCAGGAAGCGCCCTAGATTGTGGTTTGCAGAATCTCCTAGCTAACACAGCCAGAGTTTAGAATCGCACATCATTCCAAAGGAAGAATTATACTATTCAATTTTTTTTAAAAAAAATGCATGAATTCCTGCATTGGCAGAACTCTGGGCTAGTTGGGATCCTTCCCACCTCTATGATTCGATATTCTATTGCACTCTACATGCAATTACTGCCATACCCATACAAAATGAATTTGTAAGTTTTCTTAGTCTACCATGAATCTACTGTGTGCTGGTATACAAACAGGATGTTTGCTCCTCCATTTGCATGGGTGGGCAGAACAATCTGATAAATAGATAGTTCACAATGATATTTGTACTGCTCCTGAACAAGCCAAGAACATAAGCCAGCTACAAGCCAGCATGTGTTGTTCACTTACATGTTCACCAACAGGATTTCACATACAAATCCTGGCTTATTTGAGCGCAACAAACCAGGATACCAAGGTTCTTAAAAAAAAAATGTATATGTATACATGCCTTCAAGTCTCATGTTGACTTATGGCAACCGCACAAATTTCATCGGATTTTCTTAAGCAATTATTATCTAAAGGTGATTTTGCTGGTTCCTTCCTCTGAAATATAACCTACAACACTTTGTAGTCATTATTGGTCTTCCATCCAAGTACTAACTAGGGCTGACCCTACTTAGCTTTGAAGATTAGTTTTGGGCACCTCATTTTAAAAAAAGATATAGACAAGTTTTTATATATAGATAGATCGATAAGTTGAAGCAATACAAGATTCAATTCAGATGGGAAAAATTGGAAAGTATATCCATCACATTCAGGCATAGATGATTTTAAAATGAATACTTTTTAAAAGGCTAAATAAAGACAAGAAATACAAGAAAGAATTGGGCCAACCAGGAGAATGAAAAGAAGAAGAGAACCAAGAGAAACCAAGAGGATCATGAATTAGCTAAAGATAAGGACAAGATGTTAGATAGAGGAGGAGAAGGAGGAGGAGGAGGAAGAAGAAGAAATCAGAAGTGCAGAAGGTGTGGACTTTTACAGATTTTCAGCTTGCAATGGTTGTGAAATATATTACATGGAAAATAAGGAAAATAAATACCCCTCAGAAAAAGACTAAAGTAGTCCATTATTTTGAAAAAGATTTAGTTTATTTACAAGAAACATATATTAGAAAGGGGGACATTAAACACCTATAAATTAGGTTAAGAATTTCTTGCAGCATCAACTGCAAGAAAAATTGAATGGTTGTCTATGTAATATCAAATTTGTCACCAGAAATTGTATTTGAAGACCAAGATGGCAGGTATATGGGGATTCAAATTGTTAATTGTGGGATGCAGCAGTCATGGGACTTTATGCCCCTGTGGAAAACAATGCTGTTTTTATGAAAAGTTAATGGATAAGCTATTGAGTTACCAATATGAGAACTGATTGCTTCTTGGAGATTAGAATGGCCTGATATCTCCACAGATGGATAAATCCTCCAAGAAAAATATAAAGATTAGACAGGCCATATATATCTATCTCTATCTCTATATAAATATATAATGTTGGATAACTGGGGTATTGTGGAAGTCATAAATCATTTTCAAGAACTGGTGTGTTCTTTTATTTCAAAGACATTAGCTAACAGTGTGAATATTTTGCCTGAGACTTTTTCATATCATAATCCTGTAAATCGAACCTTGAAGGGAAAAAAAAATCTGGACAATTAGAGGTTGAACAAAACTTTATTTCAGGAGGAAAATCCTTAAAGAGTATGTAGAAAAAAATTGTAGAATATTTTGAAGATAACTTGGATAAAGGCACCAACATCAGAATGGTATGGGATGCCAGCAAAGCATTTATGAGATTATGCCTTATACAACAATGTACAGTGCTAGAGAGGGGAGAGAGAGAGAGAGAGAGAGAGAGAGAAGAAAAAATGCAGCCACATTTGGAGAAGATAAAAAGTAAAGAATAAGAGTTGAAAAAGTCCCCCACAAATAAGGCAGTGCTTAATCAAATTAAGAAATTATGGAGATAGCTATCAGTAATGACCATAAGTGAAACTGAGAAGAAATTAAGATATGCCAAGCAAAAGAACTTTGAGTTTGCAACAAGCCTGGGGAGTGATTGGCTTACAAACTAAGGAAAGAAGGGGGGGGAATAAAGATATAAAAGCAGAAAGAGTTAGTAAGTGTATTCAATAATTTCTTGATTGAAATTGAAATCTGGAATTCCCAATCACTCATATCAATGGTACTGAGGAAGAACTCCCTCCTGCAGCTTTCCATGAACTCTTCAAAAGCGGAATACATTTTGGGGCATTACATAGCTTTCCAAAAAAAAACAAAAACCTTATGTTGTTTTTTAGCATATGTGCACAAAATACAATACAAAATACACAATGCAAACTACACAAAATACAAAAACTATAGAAACAGAAAACTTTACATTTAAGTGCCACCTGTGTGTGTGCTCTATTTGTCTGTTTGTTCTATGGACAATGTACTGTTTCTTGCACATTTGGAGATGTTGTTCCTCTTTCCATTTTAAAGCAATACAACATTTAAAGCTGTCGAACACAGGTGGGTAGCAACAAACATGTAAGTGCTCTAGAAAGATAAGGTAGGTAATGACTGGTTTTCCCCCATGTGCTTTCTGTTCATTATTTCCAGAAGGAATTCCATAATGTTATAAAGAAAAAATTAATTTGCAAACATACCAAATGCACTGAAATAAAAATAAGCAAATCAATGCATTCATGATCCAACATATTCTGTCATATTACCCATTATCTGGTCTAAAAGACAGAGGGTTCAGAGCTTGGAAAATTTACTTCAGATGATGCAGTTCCCAGAATCCTCAGTCAGCATGGCCAGTGGAGATCTTGGGAGATGTGATCAAAAAAGTAACTTTTTAAAGTTTGGAAACAGTGAGATCCAGCATTGTCATTCTACTGGCTGAAAAACTTATATCAATGGTACCGAGGAAGAACTTCCTCCCGCAGCTTTCCATGAAGTCTCAAAAACTGGAATACATTTTTGGGCTTTGCAGAGGCTGCTGTGTGGGGAGGAGGAGAAGAAAGAAAGATCCCATATCACTAGCAGACATCCACTAGTGCAACATTGGATTAAATGCCAGTGGCATTTATAGTTCCCTGGTGGGTATTCTCTTCTTCCCATTGTGTGGAACGAATACAGAACAAATGAATGTTTAAATAATTCCCACTTCCATGGTTTAGCTGCAACTGTTACTTATGCTGTGGTTGAATACATTTCATAATGCAATATTAACTCTACAATTTACATTATTAGTAGAGTTAATATTGCATTATGAAATGTATTCAACCACAGCATAAGTAACAGTTGCAGCTAAACCATGGAAGTGGGAATTATTTACAAATGAAAGTGAAGGCAGGCATAAAGTAAAAACGTAGCTCACAGCTAAAAATGTTCAGCTGCCCAGAGAGCCTGGGAATTGCCCCATGCCAGTACTTACCAGACTTCTTGGCTTCACGCTTGGGTCCAGGCTGGTCCGGAGCAGTGCATGGCCACCACTCTGCACTGCTCCGGGGACCAAAATGGCGGCTTCCAGTTGGTTGAGGCTCTCCACCAACTGCCAGGCTAAAGCCTGCTCCCTGCAGATCTGCAGGTTCGCACTGGTGCAAGCCTGCAAATCTACACCGGAGCGAGGGCACGGAGTGGCACTCTCCATGCTTTTGAAAGACCTATTTCAAGTGGTCTTTCAAAAGCACGCTGGACGACCACTTCAGGTCGTTCTGGAGTGGGCTGAGGTGAGGAACTACACTAAGTAGGTCCAACCCAGTCCGCTCCCAGGTTCAGACATCCTCCCTGGAGGACTCTCTGCACCGTTTCTGTAAGCCCGTGCAGAAATGGCCAGTGTTAGACAAGCTTTCCTAGAAAGGGTATTCCAAATACACAGTACTGTAACTGAGAAAGTTCTGTCTCTAGTCTAACTTCTGAAAGGGAGGTTCCTCTGACATTAGGTAACATCTTTGAGTATATGAGTATGTTATATTTTGTAACACCACATGTTCCTGAAAGGGGCTTATGCTGGCATGGAGATTCCTCATCCAGGAGAGAATTCTAAACCAATTTTAGAAGAATAACCAAAAAAGAAAAACTTTCTCTTTTTATTATTATGTTTGATCTCTGTTTAGTATGAAGAAGGAAAACTGGCCATGAGTATTATGATCTTTATGTTCGTTTATTTGCTCCTGGTATTATGTACCAGTATTAAGTAATATTTGTAGTTGTAGTATGACCAGTGATGTTCAGTCCTGTGATATAAATAATATAACAATAATTAAAAATGTGGGGGAAAGAGAACTGATTGGGACAGTTGGAGTTTATGCACTGCTTGATTCATAATCACTGATTGCACATGAGGCTTGCTGAGTTCTGAATAATGCTCATGTACTGAAACACTGAATGGTGCCTGCATATGAGAACTCATCCTAAGTAACACACATTTCTTGGTAAAGTTTTTTGTAAGCCATGCCAAAACTTGGCCATATAAACAGTTCAAAAATAATAATACAATAAATACAGTTTGAGAACCCCTTAAAAAGAGAGAGAGAGATTCTTTATCCAGCTCACACATGCACACACACAAACACATGGGGAAAGAAAGAGGGACAGAAAGTAAGGTTATGGGTGCTACAGATTACAAGCAGTGACAACAAAATCATACAGTGCTGACTTTGTAAGATAAACATATCATTATCATTTGAAATAGTATTCATCACATACTAATGATAATCTGACATGCAGTGTCTAGATCATTAAAAAAAACCATGGTAGCTTTGATTAAGACTTCACAAGGAGTACAGTATCTAGTTCTGGTAGTCATAATCTAGGAAGCATCTTGGTAAACCTGAATGTGTCCAGAGGAGGTAACAATTCCTGGAAACCTTTGTGGAAAAATTGAAGAAATTGGCTTTGTTTAGCCTGGAAGGAGAAAACTAAAAGGCAAAATGACAGTTATCTTCAAATATTTGAAAGGCTATCATACAGGTGATTAAACAGCTGTATGGGACCCAAACTAAGGGGTCTAAATTACAAGAAAGCAGACTTCACCTAACATCCTGATGATATGAATTCTTCAACAGTGGAACATAATAATACAGTTGTATGAATTAGCTTCAGCACAGTGTATATATGTTAACTAAGAAAATACCTGTCACAAAGATGAGGGTAGGGAACAGAAATAAATCTTGCAGAAGAATATTGCTTCTCAAAATGGTGGTCTATAGACCACAGCTGGTCCATAAGCCACTGGCTGTCAATCCACAGCAAACTTCCAGGAAAGAAAGAAACATTTGTAGCATACATATGGTGGTGGGGAAAACAACTGGCAGCCTGTCACATCAGATAGCTCAAGCAGCACTGACCTAGAAGTCTCCTCTGATGGAAGTCCACCCTGTGTCCATGATAGGAAGGCAGGTTGAGTAGAATAATTTCTTCAACTGCAGCGCCTACTTTTTTCCCCCCTGTAAAAGAAAATAGCAGCTATTTACTTAGAGACAAACTATACAAGATCCCATTCATGCAATTAGTATTTGTGCGATTGGCCTTTGAGAAATATAGGCACAGGAGAAGCCAGTCTCTACTGGGATCCTGGGGAGACATTAGGCATTAACTCTTTGTCCATTGCTACAATTCCAATCTAGGCCTACTCCCCAGTGCCTGCTTTTTTTATGAGAAGAGGTGTTTCTTTTAGCACAAATAGGAGCTGTTCTTCCAGTGGAAATAGTAGGTACGAGGCAGCTGGATTGGAAACACAGCAAGGAAGAAAGGCTCAAATCTCCTGCTCCTGCAAGCATCATCATCTGGATAAGTTCCCTTCCCCCACTATTTGCCTTTTAAAAACCTTTCATGCAAATGGTATTGGTTCAGTCTCTATACTGAGAACAGTAAGGGAAATCACTTAAGTAAGGAGTTCAGTGTGGCTCCAGTTCATGCTGCCTTCAGTTTCTGCGGGAAAGGGAGCATATATTATTCTTTTCCCCTATCAGCCTTCCTAACTGTAGTCACCAACGATGCTTTGAGAACTGATTGTATGGATGCAATCCACTTAGCATACTACTGAAAAAGGTAAATAAATGCAAGGAAGGAGAGGGAG
The DNA here is from genome assembly GCA_948472985.1 of Iguana delicatissima. Lineage (NCBI taxonomy): Eukaryota > Metazoa > Chordata > Lepidosauria > Squamata > Iguanidae > Iguana > Iguana delicatissima. The sequence goes on from CAOKZL010000202.1 coordinate 1,425,781, forward strand.
CAATATTAAGATCACAGGGGTTTGAGGTGAAGTTTATGGGCACAGACCCTCAGCTCATCTCAATAAAAATCACATATAAACCCCAAAGCTGCTGTTTACATTACTGCCAATACTGTTTGAAGTTCTCCTATCTGATATTTATGTTTTTAAATAATGTATCTATTAACGTCATTTATGCCACTTATGTTTCTTCTAGCTTGGCTCTGAATCCTGCAGACAACTAACAAAGTCTGAATACTATTCCAACACAGCAACAAGTCGCACTAGCTTTCAACAGATATTAGCATAATTTATATCAGGATGCTTGTCATCTGGACTAATATCCTTACATATTCTATTTTTTTTTATGTCAAGTTGGCAGCATTTGACTCCAGACACTAGTTTAGTTTCTGACAGATAAAAGGAAAAGTTCCATCTCTCTAACCAAAGCTGTAGTTTGTTCCTTTGAATTTTTTACATAGCTGTTTAATGTAACAGAAGGAGGAAACAAAAATGCCAGCATGAGACGCAGTCACTCTGATCTAAGTAAGAAAATACAGAAAAAAATGCTAATACTGTAGGATTGCAGTTAGTATTCCAGCCATCATATGCTTCTCAACTTTGATTTGTAGAACAGTGGAGAAAATCCAATCTACACATTAACACATCGATGTGTATCATTTTATATTTGTAGATATCTAATTCTAACATTGAAATGTTGTTACTGTTGTTGTTGTTGTTGTTGTTGTTGTTGTTGTTGTTGTTGTTATTTGCTGTCCAATCAGCTTCAACTTATGGTAACCTTAAGAATGAGAGAGATCTCCAAGATCCCCACCCGGTCACCAATTGCCCTGCTTAGGTCTTGCAACCTCAGGGTCATAGCTTCCTTGAATGAATGACTCCGCCTGTAACACAGTTTTCCTCTTTTCCTACTCCTTCCACTTTGCTAAGCATTATCTCTTCCAGTGAATCATGTGATCTAATGATATGTTCAAAGTACAACGGCTTCAGTTTGGCTTCTAGTGAGAGTCCAGGCCTAATTTGCTCAAGTTCCCACACATTTGTCTTTTAGCAGAATTTCATTTGAAATTGCACTTGAATTTGCAGGGTACAGAATTTAGCCTTTTAAAAGTATGTTGCTTTATTCTTAAATTTGCACTCAGATGTACTAAGCATTTGAAGTGTTTTGCTCTGTAATGAAGTGTGGGTATATATGTGTGTGCCTATGGTATTAATGCAGTATTTTTTTTACCATTGTTGTATAAACTCAGTATCACTGCACTGTAGTTGGAGTGGAATATAGAAACACTCTATATCAACTTCATCAGCATCCAAAAATTAAGTAAATGTGCCTTGATTGATGAATGTTTGCTTTCTCTCAAGTAATGAAAAACTCAGATCAGTTTTGTGAGAGAGAGTCTTCCTGATATTGTATATAACAGGCCATTTCTGCACTACACTGTTACAGTGCTATTATTCCTCTTTTGACATCCTGTGGGATCCTGGGGTTTGTAGTTTACTGAGGCCAAAGAGCTCTCTGGCTGAGAGTTCTAAATGCCCCTCCCTACACTGGAAACCCTAGGATTGAAAGTGGAATAACAGCACTATAACAGTGTACTGAGGAAACAGCCTTAGAGAATTTGCTGCATCTGTGACATCACAGAATGCTAGAAAGCTTAAAATTATAGTTCCAATCTCTGTAAATGGCCAAGACCTAATAGGAATGGCAGCAACTGCTTCAATTACTAGGCCCATGTGCCTGACCACAAAAATTGCCTCAATATTTTTTTCCCCAGCTCTGGGTTGCCATATTGCCCAGTAATGTCCAATAATCCTATTACGCCATACCTTAATCCTGTGTCATTCTGTTGGAATCCCACTATAGCCATTCCTATGATGGTATCAGGTTATTAACACACTCTATCACACACTTTCAACGTTAACAGGTTAGTCACATCGTTCGCACTATTTTTTCCTTTCCATTACAGCATCACTGCTGAGTCCTTTTCCTCGCCCCATGCCTCATGTTTGGTCCATCTTATTTTGTTTCTAACTTTTACACTGTACTTGTGCAGTAACGTTCTGAGGGAATGACAGCCTTGGAATGCCAACGCCACACCCACTGATAGATCAGGTATGCAAGATAGTGCTGTGAGGAATCTACACTCCAACAGCTAACTGGATGGTTGTGGGAAGGCTGGTCATTAACAGATTATTTACGACATGAAAAAAGGCAACTTCAAAGTGGATTGCAGTGTAATAGTGCCTGGAGAGCAATGACATCGTAGAATCATAGAGTTGGAAGAGACCACAGGGTCATCCAGTCCAACCTCCTGCTATGCAGGAACCCACATCAAAGCATTCCCAACAGATGGCCATCCAACCTCTGCTTAAAAACCTCCAGAGAAGGAGTCATGTGATAGGACTGATCCCAAACCAGGAATAATACATTGCTCTGGGGGTATGACACCTTGGTGTGATAAGGCTACAAGTCTGGGCTCATTTACTTAATTGCCTTCATGACTGTTTCCACAGTCATCTGAGCCAGAAGCTGTTCCAATTTTCTGCTGACCATTGCCTGCATAGCACAGTGTGATATCACATTATCCCAGATTTTGGCCCTGAAATTTTAGGAAATGGGTTGTTGTTGCCTTGGCAAGCCTGATATAGAAAGATAACATAGAAAACATCTCTGAGTTTCCAGCCTGAGGTTATTATTTTACAAATGTAAATTTTGCCCAAGCCATGGTTTTCCCTAAAATGTTCTGTAGCTGAAGAAAAGTTTTTCACCTGAATTAAAACTGGAGGCATGCCATATTCCTACCCACCTACCCAAATATTTATTTTTAGATGATGTAAAATTGATTGTAACTCTCTGTCAGAAGAAGAGACCATACTTGATGCTTCAGCACAAGTCATTGATGAGTATGGAGCCTGCTGAACAAAAGACCACAGCAGCAAATAATGGGGAAGGCACAACAGTCTGTCTTAAATTTTTATCAGGGAGCACATTGGTTTTGTTTAATTCCTCTGTCTCTATATGCATCTGGAAGAAATGAATAATCATCTAGTAATTAAGATATGGCAGACTTGCCCATCTACATAGGCAGAATGAGGCAATGATTAGAACTAGGACTGAGGAAACCCAAGTTCAGGTGCTCAGCCTTGAAGCTCACTGTGTCACCTTGGGCAGGTCACTGATTTTCAATGTGATGTACCTCACGGGCATGTGTAAGAACATAATAGGTATGTGTAAGAACAAAATAGGTATGATGAAAGGGGAACATCCTTTCCTGAGCTCTATGTAGGATGTACATGATATAAATAGACAAACAAAGACCACAGAATAAGAGGAGAAGACCAGCAAACCTTGTACAGTGGGTAGCCAAAATGTTTCTTACGGCTCATGCATGAGACTATAATTATATAATTATTTATTTTTATGCCAAGCCAGCAGCTTTCTTACAACATAGGAGCTGTGCATGCTGGCATACAATTTGTGAACATTTAGCCCAAACTGTGATTACATCGGTTGAGTTCCCAAAGCACATCCCTGAAAAAAAAAAATAAACTACTCGGCCCATGCCCACACTGCTCATCTTACATTTACTTTCTGTAATGTAGGGTAACCATACATCCTCCTTTTCCAGGACATGTCCCCTTTTTCAGAGCTAAAATTTCTCTCTGGGTGGATTTTTAAAATGTCTGGCTTGACTTTCAAGGTCTGGAGAGGAGGAAGTGGATAGCACAGCTCTGAGGAGGAGGAGGAGGAAGAGAGACACGCTAGGTTAAAGCAGGGTGATGAAAGCCCTCAAAGCACCCAACCTTAGCTCTGTGTGGACTATTGAGTAACTTGTTGGCTTCGAGCATGGTCAAGGCCACCACTATCATTGTTTTTGCTGGGGCAGCCATCCTTCTCCATCCTGAGGGGAACGTCTGTCAGGAAGGAAGACAGGGGAGCGGAGAAAAGCACCGCATGGTGCCATCAGGATGGCACTTGGCCACAAGGAAGCAACCCTACAAAACGATGTAGCTTAATATCATTCCTTTTTCTGCCTGTCATCAAATGCCCTTTGTACATGTGTATGTATGATGATGGTTATGCATAACAGGCACACAGGATATTTAATTTCTAATATTTTGTGAGCTATCAGAGAACAGAGCCTGAGTAGACAATCTCAGCAAGGTTAACAAAGGTCATAAGTTGCTCCAATGCAAATGCTTTAGAAATTCCACTATTCTCTTGCTGCCTTATGCTGCCTCAGCCACTATAGGAAATTAATTGTCATTATTGCTGACGGCATCCCTGCCGCAAAGAACTACTGAGTACCCAAATGACTGTAATTGCCCCAGCAAACATAATGTTGAGCTCCACTGACTTTCAGCTTTGCAGGTCAGACACTATAAAGAAAGCTTCCTTGAGCAGCAGTAAGGTTATTTATAGACACTCACTAGATCTGGCAGAAAAATGAAAATGTACATGGACCTGTGTAATTTCAAAGTAAACCTTGGTCTGAGGTTTATCACAGTGCTGAGAACGACAAACACAGTGTCCTGATCCATCAGGGCTGTGAGGGAGAAGAAAGGAGAGTTCAAGGGAAGCCAAACTAGAGCCGAAGATGACTACAGGACATAGCAGGATGCAAACAGAGAGATAAGAGACAGATGGCCAGAGTCAGCAGTAGTATACTCAAGAAACGACTTTGTAGTAAGATATCCAGAGCTCTATTCAGTAAAATGACCACGAGTAACCCTCAAGATGACCAGGCTTGTTTGCCACATTTTCAACTAAGTAGAGTAATACATTTCAACAGCCTCTCCCACATACTATAAAAATGTGAAGTCAGTAATCTAAAATCACCAGAACTCCTCATTGAGAACAAAATACCTCAAAACCAGAGGCAGCTTATAAGGACAGCAGCCCAAAAATGAATAGTTCCAGCAGTCTCACCCTCTACAGGCAGTTGCCAAGTCGCCAATGACCCAGCAGTGCCCATAGCTGACATAGTCCACATAAGCAACCAAATATTTCCAAGGTCCTACCTGCAAAAAACAGTTGAGTCTCATTCATTGTATTTGTGCATGTGTGTGTGTTTGTTTGTTTTACTTTTCCAACTCAGTGATAAAACTATTTGATGATTTTGTGGTAATGAGAAAAAGAAAAAGAAAAGGCTATATATAATCACAACATGATTTTTGGGTTTGAAAGTAGTTTACTATCTTTGTTAATTGCTGGGGAGAAGTTACTTTCATGAAATGATGTTGCATATTTATTCAGTTTTTTAAAAAAAATGAAATGAAGACATTTGTGTATTATGAATTGGTTGGAATTTTAAGGCCATTTCCACATGAGGATATAGCCCACGCTGGGACGACCTCACCAGGAGGTCGTCTACATCGCGGGGTGTGCTAGGGCAGTCTGGAAAGGTGAGGTTCTACACCTCAAAGCGCCCTCGCACAGCCACGGGGGTGGCGCCGCGTGTTTTATAAAGACCACCTTTCAAGTGGTCTTTTTAAAACAAGATCGCGCTAGCCCATCGCAGTGCCCCATGAAGAACTGCAGGGGCGTGCAAGCGCGTCCCTGCAGAGCTGCCCCGGGGGCGGGCTTCCAGCTGGTGCGCTGCTCTGATTGGCAGAGCACCGCCAGAAGCCACCAGATGCCATTTTGGACGCCACCGGACACCGCCGGATGCCAGCAGCATGTAGAGTGGCGAACGCACGCTGCTCCCCGTGGGGACGGAGCCACCCGGATAAGGTAAACTCCGTCCCTGCGTGCGCCGCCCCGTTCCGCCGCGTTTCGCCCCCCCCCCCGTGTGGAAAGGACCTGTGTTGCTTTTTAACTTGTTGAATAATGCTAGTGTCCATGGAGGCTGTTGACTCCAAAATTAAGAAGCAGTGAATCTATCCCAGATGTTATCCTGAATCTTAAAGGAGCTAATCAAGGTGCTGAAGCTTTTTGGAGAAAGAGAACTCTTTCTGTACCTTGCATTTGTTGTTGCTGTGTGCCTTCAAATCATTTCCAATTTTTGGTGACCCCAAGGTGAACCTACCATGGGATTTTATTGAAATTATTGGTTCAGAGGGGGTTTGCCATGGCCCTCTTCTAAGGCTGAGAGAGTGTGACTTGCCTGAGGTCGTCCACTGGGGCCATTTCCGCACTAGACTGTTATAGTGCTATTATTCCACTTTCAACATCCTATGGAATCCAGAGGTTTGCAGTTTAGGGAGGGGCCTCAAACCCCAAAATTCCATAGGATGTTGAAAGTGCAATAATAGCACTATAACAGTCCAGTGCGGAAATGGCCTGGGTTTCCATGGGTGAGCAGAGATCCAAATCCTGGTCCCCACAGTCATAATCCAACACTCAGACCACTACCTCATACTGGCTCTCATATGTAACTCCTTTAATTCATAATGCCTTGCTGAGTTTGCAGCAGTGGAATGGGGCAGGGCTGAGCTCTCAGCCATTTTATTTAAAATTCTCTTCCATTAGCACTAATGCACAGAGTATGGGAAACAAGCAGGGTGAACTTGAACTCCTAGTACAACAAAATAAATACGATTTGATAGGCATCACTGAGACCTGGTGGGATGAGTCTCACGACTGGAATATAGGAATAGAGGGGTATAACCTATTTTGTAAAAATAAACCAAACAAGAAAGGAGGAGGAGTAGCCTTGTATGTCAAGGATGTTTTCACCTGTAAAGAGATCTGTGACTTAAACCCGGAAAGCCAGGTTGAGAGCATTTGGGTAAGAATTAAGGCAGCGAGAAACAATAGGGATATTCTGCTGGGGGTTTACTACAGACCTCCAACCCAGGCTGAGGACTTTGATGAAGCCTTCCTCAACCAAATGACTGCACATTCAATGAGGAGAGATACAGTAATAATAGGAGATTTCAATTACCCGGATATATGTTGGCAGTTTAACTCTGCCAAGACAGCAAGGTCCAGCAAGTTTCTTACTTGTCTTGCAGACAACTTCATGGTCCAGAAGGTGGAAGAGGCCACAAGGGGATCAACTATTCTAGATCTGATCCTGACCAACAGGGATGATCTTGTTAATGAGGTAGAAGTGGTTGGATCTTTAAGGGGGAGTGACCATGCCCTATTGGAATTTGGCATTCAGTGGGAAGGAGAAGATAAGGGTAGCCAGACACTCATCTTGGATTTTAAAAAAGCGGACTTCGGTAAACTTAGGGAGCTGCTGGCTGGAATTCCATGGTCAAGAATAGTGAAAGGGAAAGGAGTTCAGGAGGGATGGGAGTTCCTTAAAAGGGAGATACTAAAGACACAGTCTAAAACTGTGCCAATAAGGAGGAAAAATGGAAGGCATCAGAAGAAACCAGAATGGTTGACTAAAGAACTCTCAGCTGAGCTAGGTGTTAAGAGAAACTTGTACAGGAAATGGAAGAAGGGGGAAACCACCAAAGAAGAATTTAAGCAAGTAGCCAGGAGATGTAGGGAGGAGGTCAGAAAGGCTAAAGCACAGAAAGAACTTAGGCTGGCCAGAGACATTAAAAACAATAAAAAGGGCTTTTTTAAATATGTCCGCAGCAAAAGGAAAAAGAAGGAGACGATAGAGTCGCTGCGCAGAGAAGATGGCGAATTACTAACAGGGGGAAGAGAAAAGGCAGAATTACTTAACACCTTCTTTGCCTCAGTTTTTTCCCAGAAGGATGCAAGCACTCAACCTGGCGGTTGGGGTGCAGGTGAGCAAGGAGGGGAAATGAGGCACATAATAGGTAGAGAGTTGGTACAGGAATGCCTGGCCACACTGGATGAATTCAAGTCTCCAGGGCCAGATGAATTGCATCCTAGGATATTAAAAGAACTTGCAGAGGTCATTTCAGAACCGTTTGCTATAATCTTTGAGAAATCTTGGAGGACAGGAGAAGTTCCAGCAGACTGGAAGAGGGCAAATGTTGTCCCCATCTTCAAGAAGGGGAAAAAAGAAGACCCAAATAATTATCGCCCAGTCAGCCTGACATCAGTACCCGGAAAGATCCTGGAGCAGATCATTAAGCAGTCAGTTTCTAATCACTTAGAAAGCAAGGTGGTAATCATGAAAAGTCAACATGGATTTCTCAAAAATAAGTCATGTCAGACTAATCTTATCTCTTTTTATGATAGAGTTACTAGCTTGATAGATGAAGGGAATGCTGTGGATGTAGCATATCTCGATTTCAGTAAGGCCTTTAACAAAGTTCCCCATGACATTCTCGCAATGAAGCTGGTAAAATGTGGGCTGGATAGCGCTACTGTTAGTTGGATTTGTAATTGGTCGACTGACTGAACACAAAGAGTGATCACGAATGGCTGCTTTTCATCCTGGAGAGAAGTGACTAGCAGGGTGCCACAGGGTTCTGTCCTGGGCCCAGTGCTGTTCAATATTTTTTATCAACGACTTGGATGAAGGAATAGAGGGCATGCTCATCAAATTTGTGGATGACACCAAATTTGGAGGGGTTGCTAATAAGCCAGAGGACAGGATCAAAATTCAAAATGGCCTGGATAGATTGGAGAGCTGGGCCAAGGCTAACAAAATGAAATTCAACAGAGAGAAGTGTAGGGTCCTACACTTAGGTAGAAAAAATGGAATACAGAAATATAGGATGGGAGACACGTGGCTGGATAGCAGTACATGTGAAAGGGATCTTGGAGTCTTCATAGACCACAAGCTGAACATGAGTCAGCAATGTGATGCGGCAGCCAAGAAAGCCAATGCAATTCTCGGTTGCATCAATAGGAGTATAGTGTCTAGATCAAGGGAGGTACTGGTACCACTCTACTCTGATTTGGTTAGACCTCATCTTGAATACTGTGTCCAGTTCTGGGCACCCCAATTCAAGAAGGATATGGTCAAGCTGGAGCACGTCCAGAGGAGGGCGACCAAAATGGTGAGAGGCCTGGAAGCCATACCCTATGAGGATAGACTTAGAGAGCTGGGCATGTTTAGTCTGCAGAAGAGAAGGTTAAGAGGGGACATGTTAGCCATGTTTAAATATTTGAAGGGATGCCATTTAGAGGAAGGAGAGGGTTTGTTTTCTGCTGCTCCAGAGACCAGGACAAGGAGCAATGGATTCAAGCTGCAGGAAAGGGGATTCCACCTGAACCTCAGGAAGAACTTCCTGACGGTCAGGGCTGTCCGGCAGTGGAATAAGCTGCCTCAGAGTGTAGTGGAGTCTCCTTCCTTGGAGGTTTTTAAGCAGAGGCTAGATGGCCATCTGTCGGGAGTGCTTTGAGGGTGTTCCTGCATGGCAGGGGGTTGGACTGGATGGCCCGTGTGGTCTCTTCCAACTCTTCCACATTTCTATGATTCTATGATTCTAAGAAAAGCAAGGGGAAGGAAACAAACTCTGGAAGTTCCAGAGCTGATGAAAATTTTCCCTTGTTCCAGGGGATTTTGAACAAATAGGAAGACTCTGTATCCAAAGCCTCCCAAAATCTATCCCATAAAATACTCTTTGGCTGAGAACCATCCCTGTGGCAAGAATTCTGAGGCCAGATTTCCTCTCCACAAAATCCTATAGCTTTGCACCTGAGACCATGTGATCATGCCCTTAAATGTTACTGGTTTGCACTCCATCTCCCAGAATTCCCAGCTGTCATGGCCTGGCCAAGATGGCTAGGAGATTCAGGGGGTTGTAGTCCAAAGAAATACTTTCCCAACCTACTGGAAAATGTAACTTTCTCCAGTTGACACTCAAACAGATGCACAATCATTTCCACTCCTTATCAGACTGCATGAAACATCCAGAAGAGATTTCAGAATTCTAGATCAAAACATAAAGTAGAGAGGAGGAGATTAAGATGTTCTAAACACTGAGCTTGTTAGCATTTCAAAGCTAATTCTTAGGAATTCTGAAGGTAATTAAAGTGGTGATTATTAATGCTAGAAAATATAATCCTGTAAAGCTATGTGTGCTTCCCTTATTCTTGCCCTATTTAGATGATGCAAAGACCTCATTCTGAGCAAAGGAGAAGTAATGGGTGAGAGGGAATGCACTGGGGGAATATTCAATATATTGTACTGAGACTTGATAGCCTCATTTTCAGATAGCATACAGACGTCTTCACCAGTGATACATGCTGCACTTTTCAAAGATGTGTAGCACACACTTCTTCCCAAGAAAGCTGTTTAATCAGTGTTTTGATAATTTGACAGAAACAGGGAATTCCTTCTGGGCAGCAACACCACTCTCTCATGGTGTGAAAATGTACCTCATCTGTGTTTCTGTGCCTTCCATTTTAACCATAAAACTGGGCTCACTTAAATCCCATTAGCTATTTATACCAGGAGGAATCAGTCTGTCATTTGCATGACAAAGATTGCTTTTAACTGAAATTTTCTAAGGCCTGTTAACTCCAGTCAAGCATGTAATAAGTGCCAGATCAAAAATAGTACTTTCTGTCTCAGCAACATCAACCAACCAATATGTTTTTTATTCTAAACATACTGGGAACGGGATGATTGCAGCCCTACCTTTCCACATCCCTCTGTTTTAGCCTACATAACATTTTGCTTCAGGAATAGCTATACCCCTGAACGTTTATACAATAAGTGATTATGATTAGCTGAGTGAACCTATAAACAAGTGAATAAGTCCCTTACTTTCCTATTCCAGGAGTGACGGGAATAAAATTATTAGTCTGCCTGCATTGAAAACAATGCTGTAACTGTAGAAGTATCCCACAGGCCAAATCTGTGTTATTGAAAGCATAATGTCTGGAACAGTAGAAAAATATTAAAACCACTGCCCTGGTAGAGGAGGTAATAATTCTCCTCTTCATAGGGTTATTGTGAAGGCAATGTGTTTGCCACCGTGAGTTTTTTTCAATAAGGTCAGGATACAATGTGCAGATGGACAAGGTTTATACTTATGTTTTGGGTCCTTTCCACAGGGGGGGTGTGAAACGCAGGGAAATGGGGCGGCGCACGCGGGAACGGAGCTTACCTCGATCCGTCGCCGCGAGGAGCAGCACGGGGAGCAGTGCGCGTTCGCTGCTCTACACGGCAGCGGCATCTGGTGGTGCCCAAAATGGTGGCTGGTGGCTTCCAGCGGCTCTCCGCCAATCGGAGAAGCGCGCCAGCTGGAAGCCCACCTCCAGGCAGCTCTCCAGGGATGCACTTGCGTGCGCCTGCAATTCCCCACGGGGCACTGCGATGGGCTAGCGCGCACGTGTTTCATAAAGACCACGTGAAATGTGGTCTTTATAAAACACACGGCACCACCCCCGCGGCCGCACAAGGGCGGTTTGAGGTGGGGAACCTCCACATTTCTAACCGCCCTAGCGCACTCCACAGAGTGGACGACCTCCAGGTGAGGTCGTCCTACCCCATGTTACCCCGTGTTTTTCTCTCCGTGTGGAAAGAGCCTTGGACACCGAGAAGACTTCAGAAAGCAGGTCCATGCCTCCAAATGTACCATTGCTTTAACTGCAAATGGGTCACAAGCAGAGACTGGGATACGGTGACAGAGCTGAACAATGGTAGCTACTTTTTGTGACAGAAGGCATCTCAGTATAGTGAACATAAATTCAGATCATCAGTATCAACAAATATTCTGTATAGTCTCAAGGCACGCTTTGGCCCTTTCCGCAGCTTACCTTCTTGGGGCAGCATCTGGTGGCGATCCCAGCAGTGGCTCTGCCAAGGGAGCACAACAGCAGCGTTCCTCTCCACCTGGGACCAGCTCCCTGCAGAAGGGAGCATGATGGACATGCTGCTTCCTTCCGCAGCGCAGCTGGGTACTTTCTGAGGCTGTACTGGGGCAAGAAGCAGCGCCATCGTGCTTCCTGCCCTTCTGCAAGACAGGTAAGTGTGGGATGGTGGCACAATTGCATGTCATTGACGGGAAAAAAACTGTCAATGATTAAACCCAACTGGAGACGGGAGAGGAGCGAGAGTGCGATGATGTCATGCAGAGGCATTGTCATGGTCCCGTCCTTCTCCCACCCCATGGCAGAACAGGAGGATGCTGTGTAAAGAGCTTTTGCTTCTCTTCCAATTCAGCTTATCTACTTTTGAACCCTTTTTAGAATCCTATCTGCCCTTTAAGCATGTGATGTTTCGTACAGACATTTTTATTAACCATATCATTTGTTTTGCTACACTTTTTTAAAAAATAAAATAAATCAAAGAGTAATTGTAAGAAAAAAATAAAACAAAATACTGCAGTTTTAAGGGAATACCAAAGAAACTCTACTGTCATGATTACAGGGCCTCCGCAACAAGAACTAATAAAAACAAGAACTATTTTATTATATCTTTGTATACGCAGTCATTGAATTCTCTTGAAGAAATGATGCCTTTTGAACAATCACAGAAACGGGTTCAAGAGCTCTTTCTCCAAAGAGATCATTTATGCTTAGCATAGGACATCTCACTGTGTATGTGCACATATATCTGGGCTAAATTACTGCACCTGTCAAGTCTCCAGTGTAGCGTGGCTCCATCTAATTATATTGTAAAACGTGTTCATTACAAGGAAATTGCCTTTCCAGTGGGTGGAGGATTTTTTTAAAAAGAAAAAATTGCCATAGCCCATAATGCTAAATATATGTTAAAAATGACAGAGAGATAGAGTTTAGACTATACGTTCGAGGAATGGGGATGGGGGAAATAGAGACTGTCTTTGCCCTAAAGGGAGTACGGGGCACTGCACACATTACTGTTTGATTTTATTTAGTAAGTCAGGATGATGTTCAAGGTCGATTTTCTTTTTCCAGAAATGGTCCATTGCACAGTGGTAAAAGAAAGCACACAGAGCTATCAAGGCCAGGGGCAGGAGGGGGAATAATGTTCTGTGTTGAGACAGAGTAATCCCTTTGGCACAAAGACCTTACATGGCTACCTTTTTATTCTTATTCTCAGTGAATGCCCATGAAATGGTGGGAGGTTTGGAACCTGCAGCACAGATCACTATGCATACTGGAACTCAGAATTTTCAACCATAAAGACAGGAAAAAGGAACAGAGAGCAATGGTGTACTACTAGTGACAAGACTCAGTGGCTTTGTTGGTGGCATAGTGGTTAGCTATTAACTGGGACTTGTTAGATTCAGAGTCTAGTCTCCACTCAACCAGGAAACTCACTTAGTGACCTTGGACCAGTCATTTTCTCTTAGCCTGACCTACCTTGCAGCTTTGTTGTGACCACAAAGGCCCATTCCACAAGACAATACTCTCATGTGTCATCCTGTCACAATCCTGGCTGTGCCTCTATCAAGATGGGAGCACATCCGAGCACTCCCCTCTGCACCTGACAAGCTGCCTGCAGAAGGGGCTGCAAAGGACACACCTCCTCCTTCTGCAGTGCAGCCAGCCTTCTTCACATACTGCAGTGGGGAAGGAAGTGTGGGATCACACTTCTGGTCTTTCTGCGTGGCTGGCAGCGATGGAAGTCTCGTGCAATTGGGGGTCAAATTCCCTTCAATCGCACCAGTTGGCAATGCGAGAAGGGCAGAACTATGATGACATCATGGGGAAATATCATTGCAGTCCCGTTCTTCTTATGTTCCCATGCTGGGACACCATCATCCTGTGGAAAGGGCCAAAGTATGGAGGATGAGAGCTATGTACTCTGCCTTTCACTGACAGAAAGAGCTGGTTATAAATGTAACTTTAAAATATACATATTTATAATTGTTCTTAGGGAAATACAACATTGGAAGACCTTTTCTCTTTGACAAAAAGTCATATCATCCTCCAAACCAAATGCAGTTTTTTCTAGTCCCTTGAGTTACAAGTGCTGATGAAATGGCTCAATGAATGAGACTGATGCCTTTCTAGAGGTGTGAAACTTGTTTATTTAGTGCTAGTGACAATCTTGTATATTCTATTAATGCATAAGAAGAATCACAATGGCAGTAGTAGGCTCTTCCATCTTCAACATGTCCAACATTTGCACATTGACCAGAATGTCTGCTTAGATAAGGGCAACTCTATCATTAGGGAGAATGAAGCAATTGCTGTGTTAGCCGTTCATCAATTCCTCATAAATTCACTGGTCACTCTCTTCTCTTTGAGGACAAGTTTTTGAACACCACATGATCAGTCCTGAACCCTAAAATAGTCTGCAGTCTCAGGTATGGTGGAAGACGTTGTTCTAACCATCACCAGAGTCGAAGATTCACTGTCAGCCCCACTGTTTCTGTATGTGGAATCATATTCCTCGTACAGCAAAATATCTTGGGCATACCCTGTACATAGACTCCTACACATACAACCATTTGTGCCCAAAAGTACAGATATCATTCATAGAAAGAGTGAAGCTCATTCCTAGATTTAACTGAATTCCTCACAGGACCAATGAAGCATATTTACAAAATTATCCATGCTCACTGTCAATACTAGACAAGTGATCTCAATATCATTTGATGTCTTGACTGCATGGGAAGAACTGCTACTCAGTAAGTTTGAATGCACAATTACTTTTTAAAAGTTTATTTTTTAAATATATATACTTATAGCAGCTGACAGCCCCATACATGAAATATTATACAACTTTTATTCATTAGGTTGCAAAGTGAAACAAAATAAGCAAGCAACTTTACATAGGCCATTTTAAGGTTTTAGGTGCACATCTTCTGTATTCATCTTTAAACATTTCTGAGGGGAGGAAGAAAAAGGCAATACAGCTTAGAGCTATGAAATGCCGCATCCATTGGAAGCATTGTTTCTCTCTCTCTCTCTCTTTCTTTTCCTTCCTTAACAGCTGGCCTGAAGAAACTAAACTTAGCAAGACTGAGGTGTAGGAAACTAGATAGCACATTTTAGAGCCTGAGAGGAAATGCAAGGCTCAATGTGTTTGAGGTTAAGATTAACGCTCAACTTCCTCCAGGCTATTTTAAACAGTGGTAAAGGATGGCTAGCTTTCTTATAACAAAATGACAGATGATCAAAAGGTTGACTATGATCTGTATGTCAGGCATCCATGCCCCTCTTGTAGCCCTTTACTTGACAGAAGCATTTGAACACAGTGGCTCCTACTTCCGCTCCTCTTTGTTTATTCCAAACATGCCAGTAACTGGGAAAGGCAAGGTATCAGCTGAGGAATGACTGGTGGACTTTGCATATGCCTGCAAAGGGGAGAGCAGCTGGCTTTGTTTGGACAAAGTGTGAAGCTGCGGAGACTGGGAATCCTGCCCTCTCAGGACTGAAAATTGTTGTGGAAAGGATGTATTCCAGACTGACCCTCTGGGATGCTAAATAACTTATGCCAGGCCTCTCAAATGGAGTAGTTAACTTGATGGCATGGTGGGATTGCTTTTATCTCAAAGTGTTCTGGTTATTATTCTTATTCTAGAAGGGCAAATAAGTCTATTAAAATAATTTTTTAAAAAAAGTTCCTAGGGTTCTTCAGTTCTGACACTGTTGAGATTCTGGTTCCAATTCCACAAAGCAAGCCCTGTTTTTTGGAGTGGTGTTTGCTACCCCCTAATGAATCAAGCAGGAATTATGTACTGTCTTTTATTCCAACAATCTTGTTTTTCTCTCCTGACTCTCTCTGCCTCTCCTTCTTTTTCCATATATTGTTGTGTAGAGTCACTTCCTGGTAGCAGTTTTCTTAGGCCCTTTTCACACCTTACCTTTTCTCAGTGCTGGAGTGCGGGGATCACGCAAGCAGCTTCTGGCGAGAGGCTCTCACATCCCCACCGCTTCAGTTCTGCAGCGTGAGGGCTCCTTCTCTTTCTTCCACAGTACAGCCTGGGATTTTCCCAGGCTGTGCTGGGGCAGGAAGCACGAGCACTGTGGCTCCAGAGGCTCTGCACGCACAGTAAGAGCATGCGAGACCTGGAGCAATGTGTGATCACGCACCATTTTTGGCTAGAAGCCGAAAATGAAATAGCGCACAATCAGAACCTGCCAGTCCCAGCAGCATCACGCAATTGCGAGGATGTCATGTGGACGGCTCCTCGCAATTGCACGATGCTCAAGAGTCCCTTTCCTATGGCGAATGCCATGCGAAAAGGGCCTTAGTTTGTGACTCCCCCACCCTCAGTCACTGCATTTCTCTTCCTATGTGTTCTCCTAACCATCTTACTTGGTTCCACATCCACTGATAACTATTGTTCTTACAAATCGTGTGTGTGGACAATAGGGGTGTAGGTACAAGAGGGGCAAAATAAGGGCATTTCCTCCCAGGAAGAATTCTGAGACCCCAAATGAAATTTCATTCAGCCCCCAAATTCCTAGCATTGCAGAAAGTAAGCAGTGAGAATCCTTCATGCCTTTCTTTGCTCTGTTTTCCTTCCCATGGTCACTTTGGCCTTTTCTACACTTTGTTTTTGCAATGGGGCAGAGCGTCCTCCAGCGAGGATGTTCGCACTTGGGGACAGACTGGGTCCGGACTACTTTCTATAGTTCTGGACTTCAGCCCACTCCGGAACTAGCAGAAGTGGTCGCTCGCCGTGCTATTGAAAGACCGCTTAAAACAGGTCTTTCAACAGCGCGGCACATCCCACTCTGTGGCTGCTCTCCGGTGTAGATTTGCAGGCTCACACCAGCGTGAGCCTGCAGATCTTCCAGGGGCTGGCTTTAGGCTGGCGAGCTTCACCGGTTGGTGGAGAGCCTCCACCAACCGGAAGCCGCCATTTTCGTTCCCGGAGCAGTGTGTAGTGCAGCCACGCACTGCGCCAGATCAGCCTGGATCCTCCGAGGGAGCACTCTAGTCTGGTGAGTACCAGAACGGGGAGATTTCTTCGCCAAGTGCAAAAAAGCCCTTTGTCTGCCACTTTGCTTCAGATACCTGAACTATGTTTCCAAACGATCTACTGAAGTTTTAAATTACTGCAATGCTAAACATTTCAGAACTGGAGGAAAATTCCATTGTGAGGGACAGAATTCTTATTGGGACCAATGCCATCATTCACTTCCCACCCCCATCTGATATACCCCGGGTACCCAACTCCCATTCCAGCAATTGAGTTGTTGTTGTTGTGTGCCTACAAGTGCTTCCTAACTCATGGTGACCCTAAGGTGACCCTATCACAGGGTTTTCTGGGGCTGAGAGTATGTGACACACCCAAGGTCACCCAGTGAGTCTCCATGGCTGAGGAGGAAATTGAACCCTGGTTTCCAGGGTCATAGTCCAATTCTCATAACCACTACACCAAGCTGGCTCCGAGGAAGAGTTACTTCTTTCTTAAATAGAAAACATGTAGTCACCTAGTCATTTCTCTTTATTTCTATTCACCTTAAAGGTATCGTCACCAGGGCTGGCCCAAGTAATGTTGCTGCCTGAGCAGAAAGTGAGACTGACACACACACACACTTCCTTCTGCACACATAGTTAAGTAGAGGTATCCAAAGGTACCTAAAGCCATCCAAATTCTTCTGGCACTTGAGGCAGAAAATCCCATAAACAGTCCTTTGCATTCCTGGCAGTCAAAATACAGTAAGTACAGATTCAGTAATCAACAATTTGCTGACCTATCATGACACTGCATATGTGCTGCCTCACCCTTTTGAAAAGTAGGACCAACTGGACCTGAAGTAGAACCAAAAAAACCGACATCTAACGATTATATCAGAGGGTTTGCAGCCCAGTAAATTGTAATACCTTAAAATAACCCCCATCCATGTTGGCCCACAGCCCTCAAACATAGTCACCTCCAAAGAGACCCTTTTATTCGACACAGTTATAGCACTATGATTCTACTTCAATTTTCAAGCAACATCTTATGGAATCCTGGGATTTGAAGTTTGTGAGGCACAAGAACTCTAGCTGACAATTCTAAGCACACTCGCTAAATGGCAAATCCCAGAATTCCATAGGATGTTATTTTGTTACTTAAAGTCGTTTTGTAACATTATGATTGTGTAAAAAGCTCAAAGGTAGCAACACTTTACAGTTCTTGTATATGAAAGAATCCAAAATGGAAGAGAGCACGTTCTAAACGTCTTTTCCTCTTTCCTCCAGGTCTAAAACAGCAGATGAAGAGGCTTATTGATCAGGCCTCATATCACTCTGCTGTCTTGTTCCCTGAGGGGAAGTGTCGCCACTTTGGCTGGCATAGCCAGTCTCTAGAAGAAAGATTGGTAATTCATACGCAGTTTCTCAAAATGATAATTACATCTATTCAGATAGATTGCAACTCAGTTGTTTCTCAGTGTAAATCATATTAATTTTCAGATGGATTCTGGCCCTTGTAACTCAAGTTCATATACTAATTAACCGCATTAAAATACTGCTACCTTTTACCATCAATTTGGTGATTAATATCAACAACAATGACCTTAGGCCAAAGTTTTTCTGCTATGTGGAACAACAAAACAGGAGTGGCTTATTGAATAGGTCTCATATTACCTTTTCTGGTGGTCGGCTCCTATCTTTCGACTCTGGCTAGCCTAGTCAATCTGATAGGCTTAGAAGTCTGCTGTTTGCTATGGTATGTTTTACCTTCTTTGGATAGCCATTTCACTGTATTTTAGGAACCTAATCTATTGCTTCGAATTATGACAAGGAATTATACACACATAGCCTATGCATGTGCATAGCCTATGCATGTACATAACCTATGCAAGATTTCTTTTGAGTAAGTTTCTCTGAGGCTGAGAGAATGTGACTGTCTCAAGATCATCCAGTGGGTTTCTATTGTTGAGTGGGGATTTGAACTCTGGCCTCTCAGGCCCTTTCTGCACAACTATAGTGTCCTGGTATGGGGACATGAGAGGAGCAAGACTGCAATGACACTTCCTTATGACATCATCACAGTCCTGTCCTTCTTCCATCACCAGCCAGTGTGATCACAGGGTATGTCATTGATTGAGTTTCTTCATCAATGATCCCCGATAACTCTGATCACATGACTCCCTAGGAGTCTTGGTGGACCGCAAGCTGAACATGAGTCAGCAGTGTGATGAGGCAGCCAAGAAAGTCAACATGATTCTTGGGCCATTTCCGCACAAGGCTGATACATCACAGTAGCATTGTATTGTCGCTTTTACATCTACATGTTAAACAGGTTTGACGTCGTTCTGTCCTCCATGGTTCCATACAAGTTGAGGTCTGAGCGCAGTTAACATCAACGTTAAACCAATGTATTGTAAAAATGGAAAAACCCCGACGTAAACCACTCAAACCATTTCTGCTGCATTTTTTCCTACATGCAGAAACGTTACATCAATTCACACCACTTGCACTAAAACGTAGCAATGATTTCTACAACATTTTTTTAAAAAATTGACCAATCAGCGGCAGTGGGGTGGAGCGAGGGAGGGGAACAGGAGTTCCACAAGAATTGACGATGCAGAAGCTACAAACAATTTTCTCCACTTTACATTGATAAAAACCAGAGGGCATGCAGATAGGAATCGGAGTAAGTTGGAGTGAAAAACACCACTCATGACACGCAGTTAAATGCTCCTCCGCTCTAGTGCGGAAATAGCCTTGGTTGCATCAACAGGAGTGTGGTGTATAGATCAAGGGAGGTAATGATACCGCCCAGTAAATTGTAATACCTTCTGCTTTGATTAGACCTCATCTGGAAAACTGTGTCCAGTTCTGGGCACTTCATTTCAAGAAGGATATTGACAAGCTGGAGCGTGTCCAGAGGAGGGCATCCAAAATGGTGAAAGCTCTGGAAGACATGCCCTATGAGGACTGCCTTAGGGAGCTGGGGATGTCCAGTCTGCAGAAGAGAAGGTTAAAGGGGACATGATAGCCATGTTTAAATATTTAAGGGATGTCAAGTCGAGGAGGGAGCGGGCTTGTTTTCCGCTGCTCCAGAGACTAGGGCCCTTTTTGCATGGCCTTTCTTTCACGCAAGAGCCCCTTGAGCCTCGTGGGAGTGGGAGCATCGCTCCGTATGACACACTCCCACTCGCACAACACTCATGAGGCTCAAGCGGGGCAGCCGCGCATTTTTTTATTTTCGGCTTTAAGCCGAAAATAAACCGGGCTCACACAATGCTCGCGGTGGCTTCGCACATTTACCGGCGTGCGGTGCTTCGGACAAGCCGGCTGGGTTGCGCTTCCTCCCCCAGTGCAGCCTACAGCTCCCAGACTGCGCTGCGGAAGCTGGGGGCGGGGCTGAAGAGTGACGGACACAACAGCAGAAGCCACGGTGCAGTAAGAAGGCATGGGGAAGTGGCGGCATTTTGGGTGAGGCTTCTCGCGCGAGCCTCCCTCCCCCGTCGCGCGAAAAGGGCTTAGGACAAGGAGCAATGGATTCAAACTGCAGGAAACGTATGACAAAAAAAGAGCAAGCTGACTCGGAGAGAAGATCAGGATGTCAATTAACTAAGAAAACAAAATACTTGGGAATTATTATTATTAAAAAAACCAAGAACTATTTGACAACTACTTGAAGTCATGGAAAGAGATCAGAAATTATATGGAAAAATGGAATAAATTAAGCTTATCTCTTCTGGGAAGAATAAATGCTTTTAAAATATCTTTATTACCCAAACTCATGTTTCTCTTTCAGAATTTACCAATAATAGGAAGAGACAAGGTATTTAAAGAATGGGAAAAGGATCTTCAAAAATTTACTTGGCAAGGGAAAAAGCCAAGAATAAGGTTCAAAATACTGCAGGATGCAAAAGAGAGGGAAGGATTCGATTTACCATCATTGAAAATATATTATTATGCCTGCTGTTTAGATTGGATCAAAGATTGGATTCAATTAGAGAAAACATCTACAAAAGAATTGGAAGAAATAGATAACAGATTTGGATGGCATGAATATTTATGCTATGATAGGTTAGTGGTGAATAAAGAGTTCAACAACCATTGCATCCGGAAGACATTGTTAAAGGTTTGGCTACAAATAAAGTGGAAATACTACCCAAAACTTCCAATTTGGACCTCATCTCAAGAGACATTTAAAATCGCTCCAGCAAAACAAGGAAACTTATTAATATATCAAGACATATTGAAATGGGAGGGGGATAAACCTAAAATGCGATCAGCAGAAGAACTGAAGGCTGAAGGCCACGAATTAAATTGGTTCCTGTGGCGACAACTTCAAGAAAGATTTAAAAGGGATCAAAAACTGTATGAATTTGAGAGAAAAGAGTATGAATTAGATTTATTGATGAAGGGAATTCAAAAGAAGAGAATCTCTAAATTTTATAAATTATTGCTGAAGAGAGAAATGGAACCAGATATAGGCCCTTTCTGAACCTTACCGTCTTCTGGCGCTGGGGTGCAGGGATCGTGTGAGCAGCCTCCAGCAAGAGGCTCTTGTGTCCGGCGTCCTTCGGTTCCACGCAAGCTGCCTGCTAGCACGAGAGCCCCGCCTCTTCCTTCCGCTGCGCAGCCTGGGACTTTCCCAGGCTGTGCTGGGGCAGAAAGCGCGACCGGCGCAGCTCCGGAGGCTCTGCACACCAGATAAGTGCACACAGAGCCCAGGAGCAATGTGTGAACGTGCACCATTTTCAGCTTCTAGCCAAAAATGAAAAGGTGCATGATCGGCACCTGCCGGCTCCTGGAGAGTCACACGATTGTGAGTGTGCTGCGCAGATTGCTCCTCACAATCACGCAACGCTTCAGGCCCTCTTTTGCACAGAAAATGCAGTGCGAAAAGGGCCATAATTAAATATACAATGGTTAGATGGGCCCAGAATGTGGGACATCCAATTGACCTAGAAGCTTGGGAGAAAGCATGGAAAGCTGATATAAAATTTACACCAAACTTAAGTTTAAAAGAAAAATTTTATAAGATGCTGCACAGATGGTATGTGACCTCAGAAAGACTACAAAAAATAACTAAAAATGGGAATGTGAAGTGTTGGAAGTGTGACGAAAATGTTGGGTCCTTTTTGCATATGTGGGGGACTTGTAGGAGGGCAAAAATTTTTTGGAAAGGGATACATGACAAAATTCAAAAAATTTGTAAAGTCAATTTTTAAATGATACCAGAATTTTACCTTTTAAATATGTTGGGTCAACAAAGGGAGATAAGAAGTCACCAGAAGATATTGCTATATTTGATAACAGCAGCAAGGTTGACATATGTGCAATATTAGAAAGAAAAAAATACATTGATTTAGAAGAATGGAAATTAATGGTTCTGGATATGGTAGAGACAGAAAAATTAGCATATTCTTTGAAAAACAAACCTATCCAGAACTTTGAAAGGGAATGGAAAGGAGTTGTGGATTGGTTAAAAACATAAATGTATAAGAAATCTAAGAAAGGAACAGATGTAATCTTTTTTCTCTTCTGTTAATGGAAACAAAGTAGGTTCAACTGGAGAATACAAATATGGAAGTGGGGTGGGGAGAGTGGGATATATCTATCAATGGTGTATGTCCACTCTGTTTTTTATGAATGTAAAATGTTAATAAAAATTATATTTAAAAAAACTGCAGGAAAAGAGGTTCCATTTAAACTTCCTGATGGTCAGAGCTGTTCAGCAGTGGAATATGCTACCTCGGAATGTAGTGGAGTCTCTCTCTTTGTGGTTTTTAAGCAGAGGCTGGATGGCCATCTGTCAGAAATGCTTTGATGTGGGTTCCTGTATGGCAGGGGGTTGGACTGGATGGCCCCTGTGGTCTCTTCCAACTCTATGATTCTATAAAAACTTGTGGGTATGGTGATGAAGTGACAAGTTCAGCTTTAATTATGATTGATTATCATTGGGAGACATCATTGGAAGGAAAGATAATGCCTAAAGCCAAGATGAGTAGACAACCATATGAATAGTGAAGGGAGTTCTTGGAATACAGTACAATGCTGGCTGGGGACCAACAAGGAGTTCTGATAAAATGGGACAGAGAGTCATCATAACACTAGGGTGTTAACTAGTGTCAGTATTTGTGTAGCATGCAAGGAAACCATTGTTTCTGTTCAACCCAATATCAATGGGCTGGAGTTTGCGGATATATTCCAGCCCTGCTGTTTCTATATCCACATACCCTGATCAACAAGGATCCCCTTACATTCTTATGCCAGTCTACCACCATGCTCCATCAACTCCTGATGCTACAGCCAAACTGCATTCAAGAATGCACATGCACTTAAGTGATCTGGTAGCATCGACAGTGGTGTTTTCAGACAGTTCTTTCGTAAAGGTAGAATGGCATGTCACATTGCTATTTCTTTTGACCTGCTTCTTGTTATGGCTACTGCAAGTCCATTGGAAAGTATGACATTTAGCTAGAGAAGAACTGCAACCCAATGAATCCATTTTTTATTCAGTTTGCTGAGGCCAAATATTATATATAAACACACACACACACACACACACACACACACACACACATGCTAGGGCCATTACTTTGTATAGCTTGGTAGACAGGGAATGATTAATGTGGACTGCTTTTTTGTTTAACTGTTGCTTTGAAGACTTCCTTGTGAAACTAGGTTAAGTAAATGGTAAGAAAATAGGGAAGGTAACGTGCAGTGACAGCCCACCTTCCAAAAATGGAAATCAGACAGAAGTGATTTATTAGATCCTTGTGCACTATAAATTCAACATTTTTTAAAAGCCCCTTCCCGAAGAACGCTTAATTTATGTGGACCTCGGGAGGAAGTATCTCCAAGAATATGTAGTATTTATGCCACCAATTGAATTTTATCTTAAGCGGTCCAGGGCTTTTTGCTGCTGAAGGCAAAACATCAAGCTGCAGCACCCCTGTTCCAGCTCCCCACACACAAACAGAAGGAAGGACATGGGTGAAACAGAGGAGGTATAGGGCCACTCCCTTTCTCTCTCCTCTCTCTGATCTGGTTTGGATCCTATGTCATGCCCTGCTTCCAGAACCTAGAAATAGACTCTGACTCACAGACCAAATAAATGGAGTAAAAGCACAAAAATAACAGCAACAATGGCTCTTTTCGCACACCACCTCCAACGCAAAATGGCCATGGGATTGTGATGACAGTTCTGCATGACGTCATCACGATCCCGTGGCCATCCCATTGCAATCACGGATTAAATCATGTTCGGGTTTCTCCTGAACATGACCCGCGATTGCAGAGTCCTCCCGCATCCCTCCCACACTTACCTGTCATGTGGAACGTCAGAAAGCACAATGGTTGTGCTTCCTCCCCCAGCACAGCCTGGGAAACTGATGGGCTGTGCGGCAAAAGGGAAGAGCTGAGTCATCGCTCTTCCTCCCATCCAGCAGGCAGCCAGTGTGAAGGGAGAGCACAGCAGACGTAATTCCCTTCCAGGAGCAGCTTTCCCTGAATCGCCACACGATGGCTCCAGGAGAAAGGTAACGTGCAAAAAGGGCCAATAAATCAAATAAACAATTTGCTATTTGAATAGCTATCCCTGTCTAAAGACAGGGCCAGCCCATCCTTATCTTATGTGCTCAATAGAAAAGTTTTTTCAAAAATGTAAGTGGCAATTATTAGATTTTCTTTACTTGTTTTTCCCTCCATTTCCTTGAACTTTTTCCTGTTTGGGGTATTGTGTAATCCCAACACTCCTTAGAGAGTAAGGATGGGCCTTTGCAATTCTCCAGAACTGGCTTGAAATAATATCCGAAGTTATTAACACCAGAAGTTGTTACAAGAAATGCTATATGTTAATCTAGGCTGCTATTCAGTCAAGTGCAGGACAAAGATATAGAACTAATCATATCTATTTTATCTGACCACTCACACACAAAAACTTAAACACTAGGCACTGTTCACATGCAATTATGAGCTTGCTATGGGGCAAAGAGTGTGTGAAAGAGGGGAAATTGTTAAATAATTGAAATAACAATTTGTGGGGAAATACAGTATTTCCATTAATATTGCAAGCGGAAAACTCTAAACATTTTCAGAAGTACATTTGTGAGTGGAAACTTTTCAAATTCATTTTTAATAGCTGGCATCCCGGTCTATTCTTACCATCAGAAAATATTCCACCAAATGGCAAATGGGGCTTACTGTTTCTAAGTAGCAAATAAATCCTTTTGCCTCCTCTACCATCTACTTATTCTCTGTCATTACTGCTCCATTTGTCTTTTTCCACTTGTTGTGCTTTCCCAATCCGTATTTCAAATATGAATATTTAGCTTCCCCAGGGTTCAGAAGCAGCATGGATTAAATGAGAATTAGCATCCACATTTTAACAGTGCCTACTTTGTTATGGTCTGTATGTTATGGTGGACAGACTCTTGATTAAAGCAGCACAAATGCCTTTTGATGGTGTCTGTCCACTAGCCTTTGCTACCAAAGTCTTAAAATTTTGCAGGATGTAGGAGCAAGGTTTCCCTTGGAACTGATACTTCTTTAAAGGTGAGCATTGGCCTGCGGCCCCACCCTGACATTACTGACAATTAATTCTGTTATGTACTGATTCTACATGTCATAAAAATCAGTTCCAGGAAAGCTATGTTTGCCCAAGGTAGCAAAAACTGTCACCATGTAACTGACAAATTGACCTGCTCATATTTTACTAGAGGTTTGCACAGACAGTTTCATGGAGTATTTTGACATTTCAGCCTGAGAGCAATAATGTCTCACCAAACTTCACATCAAAGAGCTATAATCATGCATTGTGGACACATTTTAACATGGTACTCTCATACTTTGCACACTGAAGGCATATTGACTTTTTTTATTTCTCCTCCCAATCAGTAGCTCACATTCAACTCTAAACTTATCTTAAGTGCTTATAGCCATTGCTCACATCTTAAGATGCCACTGGAAGCAAAAAATTTCTAATGTAAAATCCTCAGAGTTATTTTAATCTGATATTGGTTTTACAAATCCAGTACCAAAGGAGCAGCTTGGTATCAAAGATAACTATACCTTTATCTTCTTATTGGTCTTTGATAGGCACAGAGAAATCCAAGAGATTTCAGTAAATGCGGGAAGGGGACAACAATTTTGGTTATATTCTGGAGCTTTAGGATCCTGCTGACAACTTTATGCTTCTGCTGACAGCATTAATGTTATGAAAGCCAATATAATTTTGCAACTATTGCCCAGCAGACATCATAGTGTCTCTCTGTGAACAAAGTTAACCTCAGCTCCATATCTCATTAAATATACATTTATATAAATAGATGCTTTTAGCTGAAACAGCTGGGAGTCCTTCCGCTTCTGCACTTTTTTATAAGTGAGGATTTCTACGAGAGGATTGGCAATTGGCAAGCCTAGAGTCAGATCCAGCCTTGTGGTGTGCATTGAGTTCCCTTTGCCCACCTGCTTTGTCTACAACACCAAAGAAGGGAGCAGCAACAGGAAACCTTCTGTTGCTTCATTCATCCATTGCTAACAGTGTATACCCATCCTGAAAGATGGGACAATGGGGAAAACTAGGATCTAGAGTAACATGGGGTGTACATCTGACAATAGTTATAAAAGGGTATTTGTGGGGCTGGCTGAGGAAGAGTGTTGGCATTTTGTGCTAACACTTAGGAAAGAAGGAGGTTGATGAAACTCTTACCGTACTCACCAACACTTCACAGATGAAGACTGGGATATATATGGCCATGGGACATTAGAGTATTGCCAATAAATTATTAATGATAAAGAACACAAGCTAGGAGAAGCCACAGCAGTTTGCTATTGCCTGAGTCTACTGGAAAAGTCAAGATTCTGCCCTCTTCTGTTCTCTCCCCTCACTAATGGAACCCAAACTACTTTTGTACTTTCAACTCAGTTTGCAGCAACTGAAGTGAGCTGAGGATAAAGGATGAAAGTGGGAGGAGAAAAAGAAAATGGCACATTTTAAAGGCTGCTGAAAAAGTGACATAAAACAGATTAATCAGAACTACCTTTGCCAGTTAGAAGGTACTCATATATCTTACCAGGATGCATGTGTAAAGGAGAGATCGACAACGGTGGTCTTCTAGTTGCTGTGGGATCTGAACTATCAGGATTCTTCACAATTAACTATGTTAGTTAGGGCTAGCAGATGTTGCCAGACAACATCTTGAGGGCAATATGTTTGCCCATTCCTGAGTGTAGAAAGAGAGATACCTGTAACAATGGTGCTGCCCTTTTCTCCCCTTGGCCTTCCACCAACCATCTCTTCCTGAAAGAGATCTGCCAGTAAAATTGGATGCTAGACAGGAATTTACAACACAACTAGAAATATTTCATGCCTTCACTTTCAAGGTTTTACTATAAAAATGCAATGTATGCATTTCAGAAACAAGTAAACAATTTTGATGTTCATTAAGATTTTTAAAGATATTTGGGAAACAATAATACAGTCAGCCCTCCACATTTGTGAGTTTAACTTTCTCAAATTTGATTATTTGTGAGTTTCTCCAACTCCTGCCCCGTTCTTTTCTGGGGAACTTTCCCTCTCAGTGGCTCTGATCAGACCTCATAGCCGTTTCTTCTCCCTCAGATTGGTGTGGCAGTTCCAGTCCAATAAGGCACCCTATCAACATCACTTTGCCCTGACTGCACCCTTTTATCACAACCTTTGTGTAGCAGGGCTAGAGTTTTAATTGTTCCTCAGAAGCAAACTTTTTATTTATGGTAGCATTTTCTCTTCATTGCATTGACTTTAGATAACTCAAACTGACTCAGTAGTTATAAGACAAACTGTAATATTTTTTATAGTAACAGTGGAAATAAAGTGTCTTGTTAAAGTTGAATTGTATTACAGTGTTGATACATTAGTAGTTTAAACTTCTAACAGACTTTGTCATTTAACTCCTGCTTCACACACCAATTCCCTGTGTCCTCTCTTCAGGTGACAATTAACCCCAAGACATCTCTCCCTTCCCCTCTCCCTCTCCCTTTCTATCTATCTCTCTGGCTAGTTCTCACTGAAGACTCACAACACACACAGAAACTTTGCCTCATATAGAATCCCTCTCGTCCATAAGCCCATCCCACCCACACCACTGTGCTGGGTTTCATTCTTGAGGTGCTATTCCTGTTGCCTAGCAACCAACCATTAAGACACACTGGCATTGCAAATAGCTAACACTCAAAACAACTTCGTCACAAGGCCTTTACAAACTCACCTCTGGCCCCTCTCCTCCTCCAACAATTGCCACCTAGCCACCTAATGACAGACCACACACACACAAACACAAGAAAGGAGATGGGTGAAATAGAGGAGGTACAGTGCCACCTCCTTTTCCTCTCCTTTCCCTGATCTGTATCCTCCTCAGCTTCCAGAACATGGAAATGGACTCTGACTCAGAGACTGAAACAAGGGACTTGCCAGGACCTGCTGAATTGGAGGAGGTTACAGATCCACAAATCCCAGAGACAAAACAGAGTGCACTCCCAGCTCCAGCAGACAGTCCTGTGCCTTCAGATACAGAAGACAACTTACCTATACCTACCTTTGCTGAGCGTAGACAGCAAAGACAGAACTTGCACTAGTCTCAAAGGATTTATAGGAGACAGCAATTAGTTAGGCAGCAGCTCTGTTAAGGTGCTAACCTATATAGGCACTGCCTTTCTCCTCCAGAATTGTCAGGGCTCCCTTCCCACAGACACACACATACACATTTTGATATTTGTGTGTTTTGTCCTGTGCTCCTAATCATAGAAAATGTGGAGTGCTGACTGTAGTAGTAGTAGTAGTATTACTAGTAGTAACAACAACAACAACAACAACAGAGGAGAGTCCATCACCTACTAAGGCAAACTAAACTTTATAATAAACTTTATTTATATCCTATCTTTTCTCCAGAACAAAGACTCAAGGCTGCTTACAATTTAAAATAACTGCAATGTAGTTAAAACAGAGAATAGATCAACATTAGAACAGAATTGAATTATCAACAATATTAAAAGTATGAAGCATGTCATGAGGATGAAAAACAGTTAAAAACAATTCAATTGAAATGGTACAACGTGTTCTTTAAAACCTTTCCCTTAATAACGTTCAGTTCTAAAAGTCAGTCAGACAATAAAAGTCTTCCTCTGCTGACTGAAATACAGGAAGAAGAGGACCATTGTAGTCTTCCAAGGAAGGGGTCTGGCAGAGCTTAAAAGCAGCCCATGAAAAGACTGTGTCTCATGTCCTTGTTGTCCCTTTGAAGGAAGTGAAACTGAGAAAAGAGCCTCTCCTGAGGATCATGGGACCACAGTAGGCTCATGCAGGGAAATACAGTTTGTCAAATACCCTAGACCAGAGGTTCTTAACCTTTTCTTTACCGGGCACCCCTTGCAAATATAATTTTTTGCCGGAGATCGCCAAGACTTAAAATTTAAATATTTAAATTTAGATTTAAATATGCAAATGTTTGTTTAAATTTTCAAATGTTTATTTATGTATTAAAGGCTTCTGGAGATTAGGATTCGAATCCCTGCTTAGACACTGGGTGATCTTGGGCAAGGCACATTCTCTCAGCCTCAGAGGAAGGTAAAGCAAGCCCCTTCTGAACAAATTTTGCCAAAAAAAACAAAAACAAAACTGTGATAAGTTTTTAGAATTGTCATAAGTGAGAAGTTACTGAAAGGCACACAACAACAAAGTGCTGCTGACAGGGGGAGTTTCTTTCTAGCCCATCTCTCCCCTTTGAAAAATGACTTATGGTGACCCTAACAGTCATTAGGGTTTTCTTGGCTAGATTTGTTGCCTTGCTCTGAGGCTGAGAGAATGTGACTTGCCTGGTTACTCAGTGAGTTTCCATAACTGAGTGGAGATTCAAACCCAGGTCTCCAGAGTCATAGTTTGGGTATATGTGCACACCTGCTGCCGTGTCCCTTTTGTCAGGGACATGGCAGCTGGAGTATATGTACATGCCCCCAAATGGCTCCCTCATTAGCAAACTAGGGAGCAGTTTTAGCAACCACAACCCCATCCCCTCTGCCACATCCCTATTGCTAGTGGTGGTGATGATTTCCAGCAGCATGACTTTGAGGACCCTCTGTGAGGGCTTTGCAGATCCCCAGGGGTTCCCAGATTCCAGGTTAAGAACCGGTGTCCTAGACCTAAGCTGTTTAGGGTCTCATAAGTCATAGCCAGCACTTTGAATTATGCACTTATGAAATGCCTGTGAGGTATCTTGAGCGCAGGGTTGCTGAAAGTCTCTACGTTACAGAAGATTTGAGGAAGCAAACGTCAGCCGGAGGATAGAGTTCAGTATGAAAGCTGTGCAGGTTCTTGATTCATATTGGCAGCACAATCCAGATCAAGATCACATGCGTATTTTTTTTTCTTCAAATGAAAAGAGATTGAATGTGTAATTGTGTCATTTGACCCTACTCATAAGTAAGGATTGGTAAGGATAACTAAGGACTGAAGTAAAAACAGAGCTCTGGATCAATTGTTCAGTTGTACAAAACTGTCCAAGGAATAGAGATGAGGTTTGGAGTTATGATGTGTATAGAGGGAGGGAGGCACCAGATCCAGGCATTTATTTGTTTGTTTATAATTAATGTGAATGCCACTGTTTAACCAAGAGGTTTCCAGAATGACAAAATATTATAATAAGGCAGAAAATGAAAACGAAGCAGAAAACTATCTTCTCATCTCATCAATGAGGTGTCCATGCAAACTTCTTCACCCCAAAGCCCTTCACTAGTCATCCAAAAACTACATCCCCCAATTAAAAAAAAAATCAGTATTATTTCCAGCTAATTTTGGCCCAAAATGTGCAAAAGTTCTTCAACCCATGTAAAAATGCACGAAAATACCCCCACAACCACGCAGTACCTACTCATCCCAAATATGCAGTGTTGCTTCCGGATAACATTTTAACTGAGACTTTGACAAAAATGGAAATATTTTGTAGTATTGCAGGGAAGTACAGCCTGCAGATGGATCAAAGGAATTGATTCCTGTATCTCATGCAATTGCCCACTCCTGTGCTTCATGGAGGACACTTCTCTATTTGAATGGCTATCAGAGGGCAGTCTCTGTTTAAAGTGTTCCCTATTTGATGGGCTGCTCAGCCCTAGTCCAGTTTTCAGATCAAGAACAATAAGCAATGAATGCCCTGGTAACCACTGGTGCTTTCCATGTCAGGGTGATGGTGATTCTATGGAGATCAGAAGTTTTTGCCGGTCAAGGGTTAGCAGCCAAAAGGCAAACTGAGCAGACACACACAGGTCAACTGGCTGCATGTAAATAATTCTAAATTTACATCCAGAGATGTAAACTAAAAAAGGCAGCTTCAATGGAAATCTATGTCCTCTTTTGTCTTCATTCTAGATACTGTATCTTTGGCAATGTATAAGTGGCCATGCAATGGAAGAGATAATAAAAGTTCAGAAAGCAATAAAACAAAGGAAGATCTAATAACTGACATGATGAAATATCATAAATAAAAAAAATGAAAAGGTTTCTTCCTGACACCAAAGAGAAAATTTAAGTTGTCTCCAGATGTGCCTTTCTGAGAAGAGTGTTCCAGTTACAGCATACCATTACTGAAACCACTTTATTTCCACCAAGGCAGGAGATTTTGGGGGAAGGCTTTCAAAGATAAAAGTAATGGGCAGCCAGGCTCATCTGGGAGAAAGCATAGTCAGCTTCTACTTCAGACTTGTAGATCAGATTTTTTTAGAGCTTGACTCTGGAGAGGGAAAGTATATTAGCCTTCAGGCAATTTCTACACTGTCCTCAGTGCTCTTTTTAAAAAATTCATGTCTTTATTTCAGTAGAACTCAGTCCCAAACTATGTTCACCTGAAAGGTAACATGTAGCTACCTATCTTATTTTTAGTTTAACAAATTTAGTTTAACAAACTTAAGGAGATGCTGGCTGGAATTCCGTGGTCAAGAATAGTGAAAGGGAAAGGAGTTCAGGAGGGATGGGAGTTCCTTAAAAGGGAGATACTGAAGGCACAGTCTAAAACTGCGCCAATAAGGAGGAAAAATGGAAAGCATCTGAAGAAACCAGAATGGTTGACTAAAGGACTCTCAGCTGAGCTAAGTGTTAAGAGAAACATGTACAGGAAATGGAAAAAGAGGGAAACCACCAAAGAAGAATTTAAGCAAGTAGCCAGGAGATGTAGGGAGGAGGTCAGAAAGGCTAAAGCACAGAAAGAACTTAGGCTGGCCAGAGACATTAAAAACAATAAAAAGGGCTTTTTTAAATATGTCCGCAGCAAAAGGAAAAAGAAGGAGACGATAGGGTCGCTGCGCAGAGAAGATGGCAAATTACTAACAGGGGGAAGAGAAAAGGCAGAATTACTTAACACCTTCTTTGCCTCAGTTTTTTCCCAGAAGGATGCAAGCACTCAACCTGGCGGTTGGGGTGCAGGTGAGCAAGGAGGGGAAATGAGGCACATAATAGGTAGAGAGGTGGTACAGGAATGCCTGGCCACACTGGATGAATTCAAGTCTCCAGGGCCAGATGAATTGCATCCTAGGATATTAAAAGAACTTGCAGAGGTCATTTCAGAACCGTTTGCTATAATCTTTGAGAAATCTTGGAGGACAGGAGAAGTTCCAGCAGACTGGAAGAGGGCAAATGTTGTCCCCATCTTCAAGAAGGGGAAAAAAGGAGACCCAAATAATTATCGCCTAGTCAGCCTGACATCAGTACCCGGAAAGATCCTGGAGCAGATCATTAAGCAGTCAGTTTCTAATCACTTAGAAAGCAAGGCGGTAATCATGAGAAGCCAACATGGATTTCTCAAAAATAAGTCATGCCAGACTAATCTTATCTCTTTTTATGATAGAGTTACTAGCTTGATAGATGAAGAGAATGCTGTGGATGTAGCATATCTCGATTTCAGTTAAGGCCTTTGACAAAGTTCCCTATGACATCCTTGCAATGGAGCTAGTAAAATGCGGGCTGGACAGGGCTACTGTTAGTTGGATTTGTAACTGGTTAACCGACCAAACCCAAAGGGTGATCACGAATGGCTGCTTTTCATCCTGGAGAGAAGTGACTAGTGGGGTGCCACAGGGTTCTGTCCTGGGCACAGTACTGTTCAATATCTTCATCAACGACTTGGATGAAGGAATAGAGGGCATGCTCATCAAATTTGTGGATGACACCAAATTTGGAGGGGTTGCTAATAAGCCAGAGGACAGGATCAAAATTCAAAATGACCTGGACAGATTGGAGAGCTGGGCCACAGCTAAGAAAATGAAATTCAACAGAGAAAAGTGTAAGGTCGTACACTTAGGTAGAAAAAATGGAATACAGAAATATAGGATGGGAAACACGTGGCTGGATAGCAGTACGTGCGAAAAGGATAAGGAGTCTTAATAGATCACAAGCTGAACATGAGTCAGCAATGTGATGCGGTAGCCAAGAAAGCCAATGCAATTCTTGGTTGCATCAATAGGAGTATGGTGTCTAGATTGAGGGAGGTACTGGTACCACTCTACTCTGCTTTGGTTAGATGTCATCTTGAATACTGTGTCCAGTTCTGAGCACCCCAATTCAAGAAGGACATGGTCAAGCTGGAGCAAGTCCAGAGGAGGGCGACCAAAATGGTGAGAGGCCTGGAAGCCATGCCCTATGAGGATAGACTTAGACAGCTGGGCATGTTTACTCTGCAGAAGAGAAGGTTAAGAGGGGACATGATAGCGATGTTTAAATATTTGAAGGGATGCCATGTAGAGGAGGGAGAGGGCTGCTCCAGAGACCAGGACAAGGAGCAATGGATTCAAGCTGCAGGAAAGGAGATTCCACTCAGGAAGAACTTCCTGACGGTCAGGGCTGTCTGGCAGTGGAATATGCTGCCTCGGAGTGTGGTGGAATCTCCTTCTTTGGAGGTTTTTAAGCAGAGGCTGGATGGCCATCCATTGGGAGTGCTTTGAGGGTGTTCCTGCATGGCAGGGGGTTGGACTGGATGGCCCATGTGGTCTCTTCCAACTCTAAATTTCTATGATTCTATGATTCTATTAATTACAGGCAGGTGTGATTTCCAATTGGGAATGCAGCATGAGAGGAGAAGAGGCTTAACTCCTCCCTAGTGTGATTGAAATGAAAATATAAGCTGGACTAGAACCTTTTGCAGGGGACAGGGGTCCCATTGGCACTAACATTTTTTGTTTGTTTTTATAAGTATTTAAGCCACATGGGGATGGGAAGTAAACTTATTCAGATCTTGCTGGAAACAGAGGAAAAGCCCCCCCCCCCGGATATAATGCAATTATACAAATCCTCCGTGTGACTACAATTAATTGTTATGTGAAGTTTGATTCTTGGGTTACTTTTATAACTCTGTTCTGTTGTGCTTCCCTTTACGTATATGTAGCCCTATGTCTATATTTATAAGTTCCTGCATGCCTTTCCACTCTGTTGTCATTCTTTTTGTCAAGAGTGACAGTCTGAAAATGAAAATCTCCTTTAGAGTCTGTCTCTGCACAGTAAAGGTAAATAGGAGATTTGATTGCACAGAGAGCATTCATGGGGCTCTCATCTTCAGACTTTCAGATGTCTAGACACATGGAGAGTGAGACAGGCATTTCCCATCCTCATGTATTCATAGTAAACACTGGAATATGAACAAATTCATAAGATTTAACTATTAGATCTGAATGGTTGTTTCAGATCAGCAAATAACTGAGTAGTTTTGGTAAGAGTTATGCTGCCATGGTTAAAAAAGTCACTATTGCTATTGAAATATATAAGACGAGTAAGCGTGACATATCTTTCCATCAGCTCTACCTATTCCTGGTGTGCAAATACCTCACGTTAACCTGGAGAGTCCCCTACATTACTAAGAAAAGTCTCCCCATGATCACTGACCATGGATAAGTGATTCATCTTTATTTACAGTTTTTGCATAATAACTCAACTCAGAAGCTCTTGAATCAGCTAACAGAAAGGCAGGCTTCATCCCCACAAAGCAGTTTCTTGTCCTGTGATGAACATTTGCTTATTCTGTCTTCGATCCATCAACCTGCCAATTGACTAATGAGACGCTGGCATCATTCCTGACAGTCACAAAAAGGAGGACGTTGTCCCTTATAAGTCAAGATCTAATTTCGTCCTTTTGAAATTTTTGCATGGTTATTTAATGACACGGAAAAATAACAGAAATACCAACAAGAGTTTCACTTCCTCCAGTTTGTCTGATCTAAATTAAGCCAGGAAGTTTGGAGAATCACACTAATGTATGGGTTTTTCCATTTGTATTCCAAGAATCACATGCTGCTTCTCTTTGGTTTTGGGTAGTGTCAGAGAAGACACAAGCTAAACGTGAACAACCATGTGAGCTCTTTTATGTGCATCTTTTCATGTTTCTAGAAATTCTGATTTTAATTTTGAAAAGGTTAGGTTTATTTTCAAAGACATGCTGGGTAAATTTTAAACTATTGAACTTGGACCTAACAAAGTCTGGGGTGGTTTTCTCATTATAGACCTTTCCAGTACTGAAGTGTTAATATTTTATTTCTTTTATTATGCAAATTGATGTGTCCCTTAGTTAAGTCATCTTAGTATGTCTAGACTGAGGCTGAAGAGGAGTGTACAGCAACTCTAAGTGCATCTTTAATTCAGGTTTAGCAGAAGAGTCACAACTCAAGAAGCTCAAAAGATTGTTGTTTTATTAGGTATTTTTTAAACCCAGAGTGTTGCAGCCTATGTATACTTTTAAGGCCTTCTTCAGGGGCTATTTAGAATCAAATTGCAAAAATTTCTGGTCAGGAACTTTCAAACTATTTACTAGACAAATGAAAACTGTCCAATAGAAGGCCTTAAGCATACACACAAGGTAAAATCTGTTGGGCTTTTTTTACTAAAAAAACTACCTTCTTTCGGCATCCTGAGAAGTATTTCCAGTTTGTTCTGTGGATTTCATTGGATGCATCCCAGTTCTGTTTCCTCTGTATATGATTGTGACAGACACAATGCTCTTTATTGTATTACATTTGCCTTTCAAACCATTCTCTTGCCCAACCTTAAAGTCAGATCATAGCAACAGGGAGATAGAGCTAATTCAAACACCTAACAAAAATGGTCTCACATCTGACAAAGTGATCTCATAAAAGCTGGATATATTAGTTACTCTGTCCTGTACCGTAAGACTCATCTGCCTTTGTTGCAACAGATTAATCTGGCATCATTACCTGATTTTTGATTGTTTTATGTTTTTGCAAGCTTTTGCAAAGTCTATAGCTATGGAAAATAGAATTAAATAAGTTGATGCCCAGGTGCATGACCTGGTCGTACAGGACTGCATGGAAGATGAGGAAGCAGTCTTAGCTGGTTAATAAGGCTGGCACTGGAGCCAAGGTCCACAATACGAATGCTGAAATAACAAGGAAACTATTTGCAATAAGCTAAGTACAAGGAACAACGCAGTATAAGTATTGCTCCAGCACCCTCCCAGGCATCAAATGTAAATAGTCTTATATTAGTCCTAACAGCCTCTTTCTGTACAATAAATACATCATAGGAAACCCTTGATGTCATTTTCCTCCCTTTACCTTTAACGTTTAGCTAGTCCTTGTGTGTGTGTGTGTGTGTGTGTGTGTGTGTGTGTGTGTGTGTGTGAGTGTTTGGATCCTTGCATGTATGTGTGAATTTCTTTAATAAAAACGCATTTTATTTTACATTTGGAATGTCTGGCTGATTCTTTCCTGTGAGGACCTCGAAAACACAGGTGGTAGATCTCATTAAGTTACCCCTCGCTCGCAGGCCTCCTAATTTTGAACTAATTAATTCCTCTCTGTCACATGGAGTTACTGGCATCATAGGTGGACCCCGAATCATGCACATTTTGGGGGTAACAAGACGATTGATCATTTTAATTGAACATAGCAGTATTTTCATTTGGATTTCTTTATGGAAGTAAGAGGTACAACATTCTGTATCTGTTGGGTTTTGGAAGCAATGAAGGGGAAGGAATGGAGATACAGGCCTTCTCATTCTTCACTGCCTTACATATCTCCTCAGGTAGTATGTTTATTGCATTTGGCTTTAGTGGGATGTTTGAATCTGTTTAAGTGATCGATTCTCCACATTTTTACTTGTAAATCCATTTTTGCCCCTCAGTCTACCTACTCACCAATTGAAGAAGGGCCCACAGTTGTGGATTTGGCCAGCCCAACAGCCTCGGTCTGCTATTGTAATTCATTGGTACACAGATGGGCCTATGGGGAGATGACCAGCTCATTGAGTAAGAATTACAATAAGTTTCTTTCACATATTTTATGGCAACTGTGAGAATCACCCTATGTGTACACAAAACTGCTTACAATTGTAATGAAGAGATGCTTCTGGAAAATGTACATAAAATGGTCAGTGTTAAAACTGGAAACAAAAGCTTCCTTATGATTTTTCTAAATCCTAACAAACCATGCAGCAGTCTTCGTTACCAGTTAGTTCTTTGCTTCGATGTAGCACCGATCTGCTTGTGACATGTATCTGTTCAAACATGTAGGTCTAGTCCACAGTTATTAAAATCCCACAAATAGAGCTTCTGGTCATCCCAGTGTGGTGTTTTGTGTAAAGGTAGAAATTTAAAAAGTGTCCTTGAACAGGAGTTGCTCCTGGATCATATCAAAAGCCTACTCAAGCATTCCCCAGATGCCATTAATAATCATACAAGGAGAGTGGGGGGGAAGCAAGGTCCCTCCCACAGCGATCGCAGCCTTGCTGGCTCCTACCATCTATGTACTGATGAACATATCAGTAGATAGGACAGGCTTTCCTTGCTCCCATAGCACTCCAAATCATACAGGGAACCTATATATGTAGACCAAGCTCCACACTAGAGATTCACGTTAAGCAGATTGCACCTATTCAAAATGCTGGTGCTGTATCGAAATTAGCATATTCTGGCCTCCTCTTGGTCTGACTTGCTTCTGTTCTCCCAGATGGGTCTTCTGACAATTTGAGATCTTCAGCCCCATCACACTCAGGGTCTTTCTGACCTACACTGTTACGGTGCTATTATTCCACTTGCAACATCCTGTGGAATTCTGCGACTTGTAGTTTGCTGAGGCCAGAGTTCTCTGGTTGAGAATTCTAACTGCAATTCCATAAGATGTTGAAAGTGGAATAATAGCACTGCAACAGTGTACTGCAGAAAGGCCCTAAGAGGCACATTTGGTGGAGATGCATAAGAGGATGCCTTTCCCCAACCTACCCAACTGTCAAGGGAGTTTAAGCAGGTCCCATTTCTGTTATGGTTCCACTAGTAGGCAATAACCCTTTTATTTAAATAGGCATTAGGCAATTAAGCTAGGTTGCAATGGCAAGGACTTTTAGAGAGTTGAATGCTATTCATTCTTTACATTTAAAAAAATCTGCTTTATGTTTTGATTGTATTCTGTTAAATTCATTTTCTGATTACAAGCTTTACTGAGTTCCATTCTTTAGGATAAAGAGGTCGTGTTTGTTGTAAATTGCTTTGTTTTTTAATTACAGTACAAGAAGTATTAAAATGTTCTTAAATAATTAGACTCACTATGTTATAGGCAGAGAATTTTACATATAGGGAACCATATTCTTCTCCCGCTGTGTGCTATGGTGGTGATCTCCTGGCAGAGGAATAATAAGCTAAGACTTACATAATTGATCAATTACTGTATAAATCCAATACTTAAAATGTAGACTGGGACATGGGATTGCGTTGTGGGGAGTCAGCTGCTGCACCATGATGGAAACCTGTAGAAGAAACTAAGTCACTTTTGGCTGTCTTCTGGGAGAATGATACAGTGGAGATGCAAGTGACATGCAAGGGAAAAAAAGGTCTAATCTGAAAGGCCAGAGATAAGTGTGCAAAAAAGGATATTTGATCTGAAAACAACATTTATGTAGCTCTTACTTCACAAGCTGCTGCTACTCAACATTTTTTTAGTACTAACTATACACATGTACAGTGAATCCTCTGCTTTTGTGGGGGTTAGGGGTACAAAATCTCTGTGAAAGTAGAAAAAATGTGAATAAAATAAAAATCACCAGTGCTATTTTTTTCTTATCTGAAAACACTTCTCTGAGAATCTCTAGGTCCTCCAACATGATCTATGGTCAACCTCTGGCAGAAGTGGGCCATAGGGTCATGCTAGAAGACCTAACATTGCCTAGAGAACTGTTTCCCCCAGGAATCACTAAGTCCTCCACACAACTCTATGGTCACATAGAGGTCTTTCCTATCTCTATTGCCTGGATCCCTTGCAGCTACTAAGAACTGAGTCTGGACTCATCTTCAAGCAAAGTGTTTTGGTTGCCCCCAAAGTGAGCAACTGAGAATCTTTGTGGGGAAAGCACTGCAATCATTGTGTGAGTCTCCATGCAGTGCTGCCTAGGGGCTACCAGTAACACGAATCAAAGATGTGAAAATCTTAAAATGCCCTCCAGTATTATTGGAGTTACACATGCTGAAGAAGCAAGCTTTAAAATTTTTAAATTTTAAAAATTTAAAGAGTTTTAGAGGAGAAGGAACAGAGATGGGTTCATGAAAATGAAGAAGATTGTTCCATCTGTAAAGAGTAACTTATCAAAAGACACAGGCATAAAAATGGGAAAGAGAGATATAAGGAGGCTGAAGCTGAGTCATGAGAATGGCCCTGCTATGCAGCATTATGCAGCAACTTGTTTCTGGCAGCACGAAAGAGGAGGGGTGAACAAGATTGGAACTGCAGCTGAACGAGGCAGCAAACCTTTCCTAAGGTGTTGGTCTTGATGGACATTCAGGTACCTTCAGGTAACACAAATCTTTGAGATGGCATTAATGGAAAAAAATGGGCAATAGGCAGCAATGAGCTCATTTGGGGTAGAAAGTTATAGATATAAAACATCTGATTATTGTAACAGCTTACTGGCAGGTTTGTGTTCCTGCTCCCTTCTTCCTTTGGTTTTAATTCAGAACAATGCTATCTGGGTTGTTTTAAATCTGCCAAAATATTCACCTGTTTCTTCTCCCCATAAATCCCTTCACTGGCTACCAGTTTGGGCCACGGCCGGTTTCAGACTTTTGGTCCTGGTGTTTAAAGCTTTGCATTTTAACTTCCCTCAGTGCCTTGCAGCTGGGCTTGTGTGGTACATTCCATCCAGGAACTTGAGATCTGCAGGCAAAGGATTATTATCTGTTCCACCAACGTGTACAGTTCTGTCAAGGCTGAGAGCCTTTCAAGATCTGGGCCATTTCCACACTAGACTGTTATAGCGCTATTATTTCACTTTCAAAATCCTATGGAATCCTGGGGTTTGCAGTTTAGGGAGGGGCCAAGTGGCCCCTCCCTAAACTGCAAACCCCAGAATTCCATAGGATGATGAAAGTGGAATAACAGTGCTATAACATTTCTAGTGCAGAAATGGCACTGGTTCGCATTTGTGGAATGGTCTTCCTTTGAACCTCCAGCTGGGGGAGGATCTCACCCATTTTTGTAAACAGTTGAAGACCTTCCTTTTTGACTCTTCACCTTAAGTCACTGAGATATGTTTAAGGTGCTGAGATGTTTAGCAACTGGTGGGGTTGCTAATACACACCATGTATTGTTGTGGTTTTCTATTGTGATGTCTTTGTCCCTGATTGTATATCTGATTGCTGATTGTTACTCATAATGCAAGTTTGAGTTCATCCACATCCAGTGAAATAAATTCAGACAGGAATTTGACTAAAAGCAACATGGTAAAAACATTGTCATAAATGCCACCTAACCTGTTTGATACTCTATAAACAGCTGTCATCAAGTATCATGGAGGACCCTATTCTACTGCAAATGTAGCAGTAAGAGTGACCTAGCAATCCAGTTCAGTTGGGTGCATGAAATGGGGGAGGCACCATATTGTCCTTTGTCTCAGAAAGTAAAATGTCTGGGAGGGGAGATGACCCTACG
Organism: Iguana delicatissima; assembly: GCA_948472985.1. Classification (NCBI taxonomy): domain Eukaryota; kingdom Metazoa; phylum Chordata; class Lepidosauria; order Squamata; family Iguanidae; genus Iguana; species Iguana delicatissima. The sequence continues at coordinate 1,466,334 of CAOKZL010000202.1, forward strand.
TATGCTTGCAAGAGCTGTAACTGCAAACAACAGATTATTTTAGACTAGTGTAACTGCCCAGAATTCTCTCAAAGAATCTGAAGGACTGTTGCTTATTTAGCCAACGGCTTAGAGATTCCTATCAGTCTTCAGTTCATTGGGTTTCTACAGCTATGACCTATTCGTTTTCCATATGTAGTTTTTTAAAAAGGCACAAATCCATTCCAGATATTACCATTGTAGTGGACAAAGCTTGCACCAATTTAGTGTGGTGTTCTTGCTAAAATTTGACAATTGGAAGCAACTCTATGACTGCCTTCATCAAGGCTGCTCTAAAAATACTGCTCTGCTTTTTCTCTCTCCTTGTTAAATGGAGGTGTGTAATATATTCACCTCCTCATAGATATTGACCAATTAATCCTTGTAAATCACTCTCCAAAGATAAAAGCTTTACACTAAGGTGAAACATTTATTAACTAAGACAAGGCTAACAACGCAGATAGAAAATGTCAATTCTCATCATCTGTATCCAAACTAATCCTGGGATTTAGGATGACACAGATGTGTGCAGTCTAGTAAGAAATTAACAGGATTGTTTTAAAAAGAGGGAGTAAAAGGAGTTCCTTCCCACTGGTCCACTGGAAAATGAAAAGGAAAGAGAGTGTGAAGTTGTTGTGATTTATCTCACTTATCAAAATCACCAGCATTCTTGGTAACTGTGGAGTGCATAGCCTCTAAATGTAACAAAGGAATGAGTAATGAAAGCTCTTGGCTCCAGTGAAGGAAGAAATCAGCAACATCAGAGGAAGCAACATAGCTGAACAAGGAAAAGTTAAGGCGCTGGATGAAATCATCTGCAGGACTGCCTAAGAAGGGCATACCTAAGAAGGGAACAGACCCCATAGACAGGCTTTAAAAGAACAACTGAGCAAGGAAAGTGGATGGAGCAGAGAAGTTGGGAGGTGTCTTTTTCCATCTGCTCCTGTGCCCCTTTGTGAGATTCCAAATCCATATTTGCAAATACACATGTGGGAGGAAAACAGCTTGTGATTGTGAACCAAAATGGAGAAGCAGTAGTTGAGAGAAGTGTTAATATCCCCTTTACCCCGCTGTTTTCCTTTTGATATATTTCTCTTCCCCTGCTGCTTTCCTTTCAGAAAAAAAGTACTGTGGGTCTATTACATACATTTACAATAACACACAGTTCTAGAGGATGAAGAAAATTGTAATCTGAAAGCCGGACTGTAAAGGAACATAAGCAGAATTTATAAGAGATTCTACAAATCATACATTTTCACAGACAGGGAAGCCCTGATCATCCTTGTACTAAGAATGATTCGTATGCATGTACATCCCTTGATTTCTCTATATATTTGGCCCTCTTTTTTCACAGGGGTTAGGGACACAGGACCTCAAGAAAAGTGGAAGCCCCCCAAACTGTATTTAACACACAAAAAGTACCTTTACTGGCAAAGTGTCTGGGCCCAGGTGTGCATGCATTCCCTCACTTGCTCACTCATTCATGTGGGCAGGAGGAAGGATGGGATGGAAGAGTGAAAGGAGGGAGAAAGGAGACATCTGTCCCATTCCCTTCTCCCCTCCCACCCACCCACCCAAGTGAGTAAGTGAGCAAATGCACATGACCTCCCTTTTCACATCCCTTTCCCCTTTCTACCCACACAAGTGAGAGAACATGTGTGCCCTTTCCCTCCTGTCCCATCCCCTTCTCCTGCCTGCACATGTGAGCAAATACATATGCATAAGCTCTCTATTCCCATCCCATCACCTTCCCCCCTCCTGCCTATGCAAGGGAGTGAATGCACATGTGCAACTTTTTCTCATCCCATCCCCTTCCCCCTCCCCCTCATATGAGTGAGTGAGGGAATACGCACGTGGCCAGGCACAACTACCCCATCAGTTTGATTTCCTCCCCGTCTTCAAACAAACAATCCAAGAATGCTTAATCTGCAAACATGGTGGGCCAACTGTACTTTGTTGCTATCAGCTGACCAACAAATGTGTGAAATACTTCACTGAAAAGGTTTGACGTGACTGAAAGTTCTGCCTCTGGCATTTGTGCCATACCAAGTCACTATTCAAAGGTAAAAAAAAACGGATTAGAAACAAAAATAGCATTATTTGATATGACTGCAATTTTATTCTGTTTCCAGTAGCAGATCTTGATCTTCCATTTACAGTCCAAGTTATCGTTCGATGCTGTAGGCATCAAGGGATGAACCTGCATCCCAACCAACATTTCCACAACAAATCACACAAACACACATACTTATTTTCTTTTCTTTTGCGCTTCTGATCCTCACATAAAAACTATTTTTTCAGAAGTTTCACCATAACTTAAGAAGTATCTGTGAAAGTCCAAAATCTTTATCTCAGAAAGTTGAACAAGTAGTGCTAGAATGACAGAGTGATATCTGTGACCTCCTTCTCTAAGATTCTCGTCCTGTGTATGAGCTATATTTTTCAGACTGCAACTGAAAGCTCACAAAATTTAATATTCTTTGATACAAACAAAAATAAATCTAAATGCTGTAAGGTGCTCTGGAAGTATTGAGATGGAAAGGAAAGGAAAGGAAAGGAAAGGAAAGGAAAGGAAAGGAAAGGAAAGGAAAGGAAAGGAAAGGAAAGGAAAGGAAAGGAAAGGAAAGGAAAGGAAGCAGACAGACAAGAAAAAAAAATACCCACAAAGACTAGGGCCATTTCCACACTAGCCTGTTATAGTGCTTCCACATTAACCTGTTTTAGCAGTATGATTCCACTTTTGACATCCTATGGAATCCTGGGGTTTGCAGTTTTGGAAACTGAAAACCCCAGGATTCCATAGAATGTCGAAAGTGGAATCATAGCGCTGCAACAGACTAGTACGGAAATGGTCCAGGCTAAAGGTATCTGAGCCCTCCCATTTCTGAAATGATCAGGCAAAATGGAATCACTAAGACTCCTGTATAGTTAGGCCTCCTGAGGGATTATCAGTCAGAAATGTACTAAATGAAAATTATTTTGCTATTATTTTCACGATACGCAGATTTTTACCACCTTCAGTTGGATGATGGTAGTGATGATGATGACGATGACGACGACGGTGACAACAATGCTTTTAATACAATGCATTGTGTTTTGGTTCTTTCATAAAAATGTAGCTGCAAGTACCAAAATAATAACAATCTGCATACCAATGTTGAGGTGCCCCACACACCTAAAAAAAACATTTCCAAAGATCCTGGAGGGATACCAAAAAGGCATAATTTTGAATAGAAGACAAGCTTGCCTGGAGAAAGCATTCCAGAATTGGTTGGCCACAACTGAGATGGCTTTGCCTAAGTTCTCCAAGATAAAGTTATTCTGAACTGTTTGGGAAAAAGTTGGAGTACACAGGGACACATTATCAATACTGTTGTTATAAATATCAAAATTATTTATTTGAAGAAAGAATGTGATGCATTTCAATGTATGCCTGAGGTTGCAATCCTACATCTACTTACCTAGGAGTAAACCTCACTGAGCGCTCACAATGGAGTTTTATGCAAAATATGAGCCTGTTGTGTTGTAACTTGCATTGTAATTGTTGTCATGTGCCATAAAATTGGTTTCAACTTATGGGTGACTCTATGAAGGAGAAACCTCCAAGATACCCAGTTATTAACAGCTATGCTTAGGTCTTACCAAATCAGGATAGTGGCTTCCTCGACTGAGTCAATTCAACTGTAATGCAGTCTTCTTTTTTCCCTACCGCCTTCTACTTTACCAAAGATTACTGTCTTTTCTAATGAGTTAGGTCTTCTTGTGATACATACAACGTGTCATGGCCTCAGTTTGGGTCATTTTTGGTTTCTAGTGAGAGTTTAGGTTTTATCCATTGTTTTGCATTACAAACACAAAGTAGCAGAATTTCATCTCTAGTGGTATCCCTTCATACATGGGTCAGAAAGGATGTATGCCTTTTCAAAATATATAACATATATGCTTATTTCTGGATGCGGTGTACCCCACATACATAAATAAACCATGCAAACCTTTTACAAACAATGCAAAACTGCCATACATGATGGTGCCATTATAAGCAGTAGCCAACAGGTACTCTATGTAGTGAGATTTTCCTTTTTATCTACACATGGAAAAGCTATGGGGATATTTCAGTTTATTTGTAAAAGCTGGACACAGAAGAAAAAAGTCCATCTGTTTAGAAAACAGCAAAACAGCCTCTGCTGCAATGAAGACATTGAGTTTGTGTCCCCCAAGAAGTAGTTCCATGTCATTCCAAACCAAGTAGGGCAATACATCTGAGTGCTTATGAAGTCAGCACATTCAATTTCCTGTTTTTTACATTTCCAAATTTGCGACTTCGCCGTGGATTTATTTTTCAGACAGTCTGAATTCCTTCTCCTGATTTCAGAGAAAATGACAAGGGCTAGAGATCTTCCCCGAGGCCAAAATGCACATTTTTCAGTGGCTGCTTGACAACAGAAGTAATTGATTTTTATTTCAGGAGCATATAGTAGAAGGCAGGCACAGTTTGTTCAATAGCTAGTTCCAATCTTTGAGAAAGAAGGAGGAGATATCCTTCACGTCCTTTAGACCCAGAAGCAGCTGAAAGGCCCTCTCGACATCCCAACGGCCATTGCGCTGGCCTTGAGGGAGAGAAAAAGAGACAGGCAAGCTCCATCATACCTAGAACTAGAAGGAGATGAAAGGCCCTCCCTCTACCCCAACTGCCACTGTCCTGACCTAGGAGGGTGACAAAGAGAGGCAGGGACAGCTCCATCATGACTAGACCAAGAAGCAGACGAAAGGCCTTCCCTCCATCCCAACTGCCATTGCCCTGGACCTGGAGGGAGAGAAGAAGAGGCAGTATCTGCTGGACTTAATTCCTTCTCAACACTGCCATCCCCTTTTCATGTCATAATCAGATTGTAAGACTGAAAGCAGGGAACTGTTTTGTTTTAATTTTATTTGTAAAGCACCATGTACAATGATCGTGCTATATAAATAAATATCTATTATTTTCCATGGTCACAGTCGCATGATCATGATTATGATCACAATGCCTAGCAGGAATCTGAGCTCAATTCCATGGAAAGAGAGAATGTGAACCCAGCATGAGTGGATACGATCAATCAACTCAGGAACCTATCTGAGGGATTCTTGGAGTTATAGTCCAAAAATGTAATTTTTTAAAATTCTGACAAGAACATGAGGTCAGCCGTGACAGATCAGACTACAAGCCTATCTTGTTCAGAATTCTAATCCTACAATAGCTGGTCAAACACCAGAGGAAAGCCCAAAGGCTGAGTGCAAATTAACTATGACTATCGTGCTCATATTCTCCTCTAACTGGTGCTGATAGGCATAGCATCTCTGATACAAAACCTAATATGCAGCCATCATGACTAGTAGCTTTTGGTAGCCTTATCCACATTTTTAGAGCCAACCACATTGGTAGCCATTACTACATTACTACTGCCACCAATATATATAGATATAGATATAGTGTTGGGGGCGTGTATGTACACATATGTATGTATGTATGTATGTATGTATGTCCCTTTGGACCAATACTGAACAAAACTGTAGTAGCCCAGACCCTGTATAAATTGGGCATTCTAATCCTTGAAGTCCTTGAAGAATAATACCAACACTTTATTTCCCTCTAACTGCAGATGATAGATGGACCTGCCAAGACACTATCAGACATTAACAAAGTACTAATCTGGTGCATTCTCTTTTTAAGATGCAGTATGTCACACATATCCTAAAGGCATCAGATCCCATCTAATCTTGGAAGGCAAGCAGGGTCTGCCCTGCTTAGTATCTAGATGAAAGACCACCAATGAATACCAAGTGCTGTAGGCCATATTTCAGAGGATGGAACTGACAAAATCAGCTCTCAGTATTCCTTGCCTAAGCAAACCCTATGAAATTCATGGGATTGCCATAAGTTGACAGGCAAATTAAAGGCACATGCACACACACACATCCTAGACAGGAGGATCCTGGGATAGAAAATAGTGCTTGAGTGGACCCTGGTCTAGAATGTATCAGAGTAAGCAAGCTGCTCACAAGGAGCTGTCCTTGGTTTGGAGATACTGGCTCTGTTTCTGTTTCTCTTTCTTTATTATATCTACCACCAGCACCCTGTGACAGAGGAGATAACAGCATTTCGATAGCTCTTATCCAGAGCAATCACCCACAGCTGCTTTTATTGGCCCACCTATCTACTTTGGATGTAAGTCTAGTGCTCTATTTGTTACCAACAGCAAACAAAAATGGGACCACACAAATGAAAAGAAGGCTGCAAATGACAGGGCCAATAAAGTATAAAGATTAATTCCTCATGGATTTTGGCTGACCTAGAAGGACACTGATAATTGTGTGTATAGTTTTGTGTTGAATATATGGCCCAAATCCAATAGCTCATCCCAACTAGAGCCACTAAACCCAATGAATCAACTCCTCAAAAGTAAGTCAACAGATGAGTAATTCTATTGATTTAATGGGTCTCCTCTAGTTAGGATTAGTTGTTACACGTATGTGCATACAGGCTGACTATCTAAGACATCTGGTTGCTAGGGAATCATAAGGCACTATCCTGCTATTTTCCACTCCAGTTTTCAACTCCTCTCCACCACCTCTTTATCTATACAGTCTGGCTTGTTTGATCCCCCACTGCTTCCTGCACCGAATGCTATAGTGGCCATTATAACGTCTCAGGATGTGCAGTAAACACAAATGTTCAGAACATTCCTTTACTCTAAAATTAGTTTGGAGGCAGGGAGGGAGAATGCTGAGGAAAACTGCAGTCATCCACTCCCTATATTTGGCCCTGAGCTGGCTGTAGCCTAGATCTCCTGAACCAGTAACATCTGTGAGTCCTGGCCCTCTACATCACAAGGCCTGGGTCAGGAGAAACAGGCTCTGTCAAGCATTGCCACTTCAGGAAGTGTTCCCTCCCTGAGAACTTGCGTCTCTCCATTCCACTACACTGATCTTGCCTTTTCTATCCACTGTCTGTTCACCGAAGCATCTGGGCTCTCTTTCTTCTCTGGAAACTGCTTAAGATGAATTCACATGTGCATGCTTTTCACAGCCTGATGGCACCTAGAAAACATCACAGAAAGAATTTGTCTTGCCACCTGGCTTCATTTCAGTATGTATGTATGTATGTATCTTTATTACAGTCATTGACCAGCATGGGGCTTCATTTCTATTAGAGTGCAGCAGAGGCAATTCACATGTTTCTCTGCAAACCATCGCCTATCTCACAATGAGACATTGTAGTGATCTACGCACATGCATGAATCACTGCTTACTGGTACAGAAGCCATTACTGCAGATGCATAACTTATTCACACAGCTATGCTTCCACCATTTTCTTAATTGTATCTATAGCTTGATTGAAGTCTCCTAGGAGGAAGATGTCTGGGGTATTAGAAATGCAGGATTTATATACACATACTCCCCCTCCTTTCTTTCTTCCCTCCCTCCCCCAAGCAATTTCCCTTTTCCTTCTCAATCCTGACTGAGATGAGGTATTTATTTAAAATGAAAGAGCAATATATGGGATTCGAAAGATGTTGTGCGTACACGTGTGTGTACGTACTTATGCACGAGGGATTGAAACGGGAAATCCAGGACCCACTCAGAGAATTATGAAGGCCATGCCAGAATTTAAGCCTGAAAGCATGTGATAACAGCAACAAAAAAAAACAGAAGTGAAATTGTCCAGAGCTTGAGGAGAAAGGAATAAAAGGGTAAGTTCCTGGCTTTGACAACAAGCTTAACCAGTCTGTTTCACTGGATATGTGCACATCCACTTTCTTCTGCTTTTAAAAATTGCAACATGCCAGACTTCATAAAGTTTTGGACTACAGCTTCCACAATCCACTGGTGATGCTGCCTAGGAAATCTGTGAGTTGTTGTCCAAAAAGTAACCTTTCTAATGCTCTGGATGGCTTAGAGGAGCCTATCTACATAGAATTCCCTTTCTCCTTTAGCTGAATGGAGGGAGGTTGGAAAATCAGGTGCTCCCTGTTCTGTGTGGTCAGTATATCATGGACAAGAGGTTCCCAGACTTGGGTCTCTACATGTTATTGGACCACAAATTCCACAGTCTCCAGCCTGTGTGGCCAATGTTAGGAATTCTGGAACTTGCATCCCACTTACATGGGAGGACCAGTAATTGGAGACCAAGGAAGGAATGTGTGAGAAAACCTTGTGATGTTCCTGTTACACAGTCTAGACATTTTGACAACCCTCCTCAATTCAAGTGAGAGCATTTGGAAAGGGAAGGGACCAAAAACAGACCCCCATATAGAATTTGAGATTTATTTTTCCATGCCCTCTATTTCAGTCACAAGTGAGTTTTAAAAAAAAATTTCCATTATCCTCCCTGCCCCTCACCTGTCTTTAACAGCATCCTGATGCAAAGAAATTTAGCAGGTTAAAGTTTTCCTGACATGGTGATAAAGTAAAAAGAAAAGCTTGCTCTGCTGAATTTTTCATATCAGACCACTGTTAAAAAGCAGGAACTGGATTAGAAACAAAAACAAAAATAGCATCCTTTGATGGCACTGGCCTCAGCTGTGGGAGAGACAGAAAAAATAAAAAGGGCCTGAAATCTGATCCTACAGAACTGGAGGTGGCCTGTTTGGCTGTCTTTTCTCTCAATCCTGGCTCAGAGGAGTCTTCAGCTGAAAATTTTGTTGTTGTTATCATATCCTTACCACCATCAACATCATCATCATTATTAGTATTAGTATCATGCACTTTTCCAAAACTAAAACTTAAAGCGGCTTACATTTAAAAGAACAATGAAATTTAAATTATGCAAAAATGTTAAAATAGAATTAAACTAACTCACCTATCACAGGATTTTGTTGGCAAGATTTGTTCAGGGGGAGTTTGCCACTGTCTTCCTCTGAGGCTGAGAAGAGTATAACTTGCCCAAGGTAATCCAGTGGGTTTCCATGACCATGAAGGAATTTGAACCCAGGTCTCCCAGAGTCCCAGACCAACACTTAACCACTACACTAGACTGGCTCTCTCTAGTGAAACTGAAATTGAAAATCACCAGTGCACAAATTGGTTGTATGGTTTCTTCCCCTGAAGGCAAGCCTATGCATGCCTGGAAGGTGAGGATTTCATTTTAACTTTTGGCCTTTTACAAAGTTGTCTAGACTGCAACATTAACTACATTTTGACCACAGAAATGAAGGAGTGAGCACAAGTGAGCTGAGACACCTTAAGGATTAGCAGGCTTATTATGGCATAAGCCACAAGTAGTCAAAGTATGGCTCATAAGGTGCTTGCAGATTCCAGGGACCCCAGTGTGGTCCCACCCACCCACCTCCCAAATGTTTTATAAAAAGCCCCTCTAGAGGCTGGAAGGGGATTTCATCTTGTTTGAGTGGAGAGCTGTGGAGAGCTGGGGGGGCAATAAACTATCTTTAAAAAAATGGGTATGGGGGCATGATTGTAAGTGCAGTGCTTCCAGGTCTGAAAGAATAGGTGTGTTGCCCCCAGAAGAGGGGCAGTTGTCCACTTCTGGCATAAGCTTTTGTGGAGTGCAGTCCACTTCATTAAAGATGTATGAAATGCCATGTTGGGTAACTTGAATTGTATGTGTATACTTCTATGTGTGCACCTCCCCATACAGGTACATACAAATGCACACATGGTAGGGGACTGTAAACAGATAGATCAGCAGGAAATAAAATTCAAAAAGTAAGGGCTGTGATGATTACATCAGCTATGGTCTGCAGCTGTGAACATTCTGGCATGGGCGATCTGGTACCACATGATTCCTTTTAATAGTGATTCCCCTATTCAAGAGCTGAACCTTTTGATTAACTGTAGTTCAGCTTGCCCGCATTTGAAGTTCCTGTCAGGAACAGTCACCTTAAAATCACCAGTACGTCCTTTGTGCCCATTGGCTACAGCTCCTGGAAACTTGCTGAGGCTGGCACCGGTCCACAGACCACCATTTTGAGTACCACTAATTTAAACGACACTACTGTTTACAAATACCATTTTTTATGCATAACTGGCACAAGTCTCATTTCTCCTGGGAGCAGAGAAGTAACCAAGCCACCTCTGAAAGGGTCAGAGAGTGGAACCCTGAGCAGGGAAACAGACCCTTGTGCTGGTAGGGCCAAAGGGGTGTGCACGAAAGCTCTGTTGGTTAACGCTGTAGTGTTTTGAAGGAAATAGTTAAAGATCTTTAAGAAATTGTAATATTGGTTGAATATTCTTGAATCCTCAATACCCTTTTCCTAGTTTGTTATCCTAATAGAAGCCCTTTCCGCAACTTACCTGTTCTCGGTGCTGGAGCACAGGAACTGTGCGAGCAGCCTCTTGCAAGAGGCTCTCACATCCCTGCTGCTTCGTCGCCACAGCTGCTTGCTGGTCGCGTGAGTGCCCCGCCTGTGCCCCACCCCTTCATACCGCAGCGCAGCCTGGGAGTTGAAGGCTAGCGCTGAGGCAGGAAGTGCGATCAGCGCGGCTCAGGAGGCTGCATAAGGCAGGTAAGTGCACTCCAGGCCCCTGAGTGCTGCACTTGAAGCCGAAAATAAGAAAATCCGTTAGCGGTTCGCATCACGCTCTTGAGCGTCGCGTAAATGTGAGTGCGTCATGCAGACCGCTCCTCACATTTATGCGATGCTCAGGGGGCCCTTCCGCTTAAGAAATGCCGTGCGAAAAGGGCCAAAGATTTCATTTTATTTTTCTATAAGTGCAGCCTCAACAGAATATTTTCTTCATTTTTATTTTTCAGAACACACTACCAGAGGTTATCCTTTCCTTTTCTAAAGTAACCATTATTAACCATTGCCCTTTATCCACAAAGGCTGTGAGTTTTAGGAAAAGCAGGGTTGTGACTAAGTATGGGTGTGATAATAAGATTAAAAGGAGTGCTGCTACTCCAGTTAGGAAAGAAAGAAAGCAGGCCTGGTTTGTCTGTGCCCTGGTGTCCTGTCTCAGTCCTGCACAGCTGATAAATCAAACAAACAAACTGAATATCTCCCAGGTTGTTACTTACTTCCAGGCAGTAAGCAAAGAGTCATAAATAAAGTCCAACATAAACAAAGTCCAGCAAGGTTTCACAGCAAGGGAGTGCCCACAGTCAATCCAAACATTTGTCAAGGCATCCAGCAAGGTAGCAGGTCTGATAAGCTCTGACAACTCCTGGAAAGGAAGGACACCAGCTAAATAGACCCAAAGCCTAGCACAGCTGTGCCTTGATGGATTGTTGCTGGTTACAAATTCTGAAAGAGCAACATTGAGGCCCTTTCCGCAGAATGTGAGGGAATCGCTCCCTGCTGTTACCTACCGCTTCTTCTGGGGTCCGAAGCAACATGGACTGTCCCTGAAGCCCTTCCGCAGGGCTCCTCCTTGGTCCAGGGTGAATCGGAGCAGTGCGAGGTCTGTAGATTCACACTGCTCCAGCTTCCAAAATGGCGGCTTCCAGTTGGTCGTGGGTCCCAACCAACCACTGAAGCTTGCCATGCCTAAAGCCCGCCCTCCACAGATCGCAGGCTCACATTGGTGCAAGCCTGCGAATCTGCACAAGGGAGCAGGAACACAATGGCGCATTCCAGGAAAATAAAGACTTGTTTTTTGCGGTCTTTAGAAAACACACTGGAGGACCACTTGGGGTCACTTTGGAGTGGACTGAGGTGCGGATCTTCGGTAAGTAGTCCACTCCTAGTCCTCTCCAAGGTGCAGATGACCTCTGTAAGAGGACACACTGCCCTATTCTAATTGCCTGGTGCGGAAAGGGCCTGAGTCTCTTTTTGCTGCCTGTGCTGTGTGATCCTGGGTCTAGGTGAGTTCTATATCTGAAGAGGTAGGACTCTCTGTTGGAGCTGGCACCATCCCTTGTTCTGTTTCCGGCACTGTAACCTCTCTCTGTACAGCAGGCCCTGGCATGCCTTCTGTTTCAGCCTCTGGTATGCCCTCTGCTTCAGACTCTGAGTCCATGCTCTGGAAGCAGAGCATGACACCTGGGCTAGCCCATGCAAGCCTTCCACAGCCTGACATCCTTTACTTTTGTACCCTCTCCCTACACCACACACACACACACACACACACACCCATCCATGATAAGCAGGTCCTGGCATGACCACTGTTTCAGTCCATTTCCATGTTTTAGAAGTAGAGCATGACACAGTCGGGAATTGTAGCTCAAAGAGGAGGCCTGCAAGAGGGGGGTAACCTTATGAGATCTTTTATACCTGTGTATACTGGTACTAATGCAGGGAAAAACCAGCCAGAGATTCAAAAGTAAGCTTGTTTGTTTTACTGGGGGGACTTAACAATCACTCAAACACAAGATCCAAGCAGTCTCGCAATTGCACAAAGCTAACTGAAGGAAAAGAAAGGAAAAGTTGGATAGTGAAAGTTAAGGGCGTCGTAGATGATATTTACCAATCCAGCAAAGAGGAAGCAAAGCAATGTAGCTCAGATTAGGAGTCCAAGGGTAGTACAAACTGGAAATCAGAGCAGCAGAGTGATGGTCAGTACACCAAAAGTACTACTGTACTACAAGTTGGTTGGCTCAGAGCCACAGTTTAAATACTCTTTCTCTGACCTGAGAGAGAAGGTCTTAATGGCTCTCTGGCTCTCTGGAGTCCACAGAGTGGACAGTGGGAGTCCAGAATGAGCTAAGGGCCTTAGTATTAGGTGACAAAGGGACTGATGGCAATTGTGATAGCTCCTTAACGGTGGCACAGGTGAGGGGACAAAAATGAGGGTTTCACTGGACAAAGGGAGAAGGTTGAAGACAATCAGTCTCCTGTGGAAGTTTTGGGCACTGTTGAGTTACTGAGGGACATCTGCAAGTCCATTATCTCCAGAATTTCCCTGACTGTCACCTAGTCATGTCCTGAGGTCCCAATCTGACCTAGTTTTGCAACACATAAGTGCAGCCAGTTCCTCTTTGCCAGCAAGTTTCCCAGTCACAGCAGGATATCATTTATATTTTATGTGAATTAAATATTTTGCCAATTCAACCATATCAAGGAGAAAGGGTGCGCAGCCTGGTAACGAGGGGATCTGTCTTTGAGTGCTTGACAATGCTGCACTAAGTGTCATTACTAGCTAAGCAAGTTGAGGTTCCAATTTTATACCAAGCTACTTGGCAGTCATTATTGAAATCAATGGGACTTACTTCCAAGCCAGACACAAATAAGATTGCACTCTAAATCTTTCACTTTTAATGGGATAAGCAGTGTGTGTGTGTGCGTGCACGTGTGGGGGTTTTTAGGATAATATATTTTGTTGAACTGAAATGATACAGCATAAGACTGTTTCTGCTTTCATGTGTAGGAGGGTTATTGCAATCCAAACACTGGCAACTGTCTAAGAGTTTGAGTGAAGGCAGACGTCTTGTCCGGAACTCAGCCCAGGTTTGTGGCTTTATTCAAAGCCAGGCCTTTGTCCAGCTGAGTCTCAAAGGAACAGCCAGGGATCATGGCATGGAAAATATCAACTACAAAAGGAACAAGAGATGCAAACTCTGGTGAGTGCATGTGCATGCATGTGTGCACACACACATTTGTGTAGACTGCCATATTGCAGCAGAAGTCCTCACACAAATCAGTCTTTGCCTGGATTGATTTGGCAAGCAGGATTCTAGTTTTCTCTGAACAGATGGTGAAGGACAGCGGGCAAAGGGTGTGATGCTACTGCGGAAGCACAACAGCTGTTTTCTCTTGTGATGGCTCAGAATATTTAAGGGGGCAGCCAGAGGATGCAGTCCAAGTCAGACAATTCAGGAAACAGAGGAAGGGATAGCATGGTTCTTCAAAGAGAAGAGCAGCTGTCTACCATTCAGCATCAGGCTGTATTTGTTCATTTGTTTGTACCATGCATCTTAACCTCAGTGCTTGAGGTGGCTTACCAAAAAATAACCACCAAAAATCCATAGAAGAAATGAAACCAGTAAAAATGAAACAATAAAAACAGCAAGGGCATGAGGAGTGTCTATTACACGCTTAAAATGCTGGTGCCTTAAACAACCTAAACTAAAGGCCATCAGGGAAACTACTGAGAGAATAGAATAGAGGACAGTATTTTGAAAGATACCATAACCCCGAAGGCACAGCTACATGGTGAGGCCAACCCCACTCACACCAAGATCTAGAAGTAGGTATTCTCTGAAACCAGTTAGAAGAAGGAACCCACCAGGTGATTTTTTTTCCTTTAAACTTTTGGACAAATTTTATGGATTTTTCATAAAGAACACTCCAATAACAGAAAAGTTATAAAACTCTAAATTGAAATGCTGGCAAAACTTAGCTGTTGTCTTTTTGTGTGCCTCACTACAAATATGGTTTTGCTAGAGTTCATGATACCTCTTCTGTGAATCTAAAATATGATGGAAACAAAACGTATGTCCATGGACATGTCTGCATAAATGCATAGGCACAGAAAATAGACATGTTGCATACAGACAGATTACAGTCCCATAATATTATGTATCTCCCACCACCACTAAAAAAAAAAAAGAATTCCTGAAAAAACTCTGGTCATACAATCCTTACAAAACAACAACACTTCTTAACTAGAAATGTTACGTATTCTTTGAAGCTAAAATATAATGGTAACAAAGCATATAAATGCACATGCACAGAAAGTAAACAGTTGGCAATGACATACTGTGTAAATATTAATATCCCATAATATTGTATATCTGCCCATTCCTGGGGAGAAAAAATGACTACTTGATCCTTTCAAAAACAACAATAATGCTTCTTGAGTAGAGATATAAGGGCCTTTACCTGGGACTTTGTGTATTGAAAGCACATGTTCTACAATTGTGTGTAGTTTCTTCCCTAACCTGTAGGTCCCAGATCCCAGGTACAATCTCTAAACATTGCAAATGAGTACATACATGGGAAAATTGCAATCAAGTAACTCTCTTCCACATTTTTGCTACCTGCTGTAACAATAAAGCTCAGATTTACTGAAGAAGTACTAGTGGTTTGAAGCCAAAAGCCACTCAGAAGCTCCTCTTTGGTTTGAAAGGTCACGTCATTTGTGCAGTTTACCCCAGAGTGCAGGTGGTAGAGCACAAAATCTAATTCAACAGCCCCTGCATAGTAATACAGCTGACTGCCTCGAGTTTAAAAACTGTGCTTTCAAGTCATTTCAGTGGCCTATGGGTGAACAGCTAATGGAGCTGTAAAAATAATAGCTTATCATGTGCATCAAAGCACTGGCAGCAGTCCACTGCACTTTATTTCCATGGATTAACTAAGCATGTGCTTTGAGAAAGAAATTGATTGTTTTATTATTGCCTTGTATTATTGCTAAGCTGGGCTTCCTTCTATCTTCCAGTTAATCATTTTGCAATTGCCACCGTTGGAGTCAGTACCCTGGAATAGGAAAACACAGGGTTTAATTGCACCTGTTTCTGCAACAGATAACTCTTGCGATGCATTTGCCCGTACCACCAAAAGAAAGAAGGAAAGAAGGAAAGAGTATTGATATGCAAGGGAGTTAAAATGAACTTGGTAGAGAGAAGATCAATAGGCCCACCAGTTCTGAATCTGTGGCCCTTCGCTGAATTTCAGATAGCCATCAAGCTCATTCCATTTAGGGTGACCATACCCTTCAAATGCCCTGGTTTGGCAGGGACTGTCCCAAATATTCCTTTGTTGTCCCACTTCTTCAATGGCTTTTCAAATGTACTAGTTTCTCTCTCCTTCTTCCACTTTGCCCTCAGCTTACTTCAGTTGCTGCAAACTGAGTTCAGAGTGCAAAATTAGTTTGCTTTTAGTTGACTCAGAAGGGAGAAGAGAAGAGGAGGGGTAGAATCTTGCCATCTCCTGTAGACCTCAACTGGTCCTAAGTTACCCATTAATAATGTTCACTGTCTTTACTATACAGATGGCCCTTCACATTTGCTAGGATTAAGGGTGCAGGACCCTCACAAAAGTAGAAAAATCACAAATATCAAAATGTGTGTGTGTCTGTGTGTGTCTGTGTCTGTGGGAAGGGGACCAAGGCATGGTGGTCAAAATAGGTACCTAGAGGCCAAACCAGATAAGGGTAAGGAGAAGGAGAAGGGTAGATCAGCATGATAACTCTATACTTCCTTTGTCATCCATCTCCTTCCTTGGGAAGGTGTAGGAGGCAATGGGAGCAGGTTTGTGGTGCTGAGAAATCAAGCTGCAAACCATCCTTAGCTGCCCATGCTGTGGCTGGTGAAGAAGGAAGAGAACCAGAAGTGGATTTTTAAATGGCTGAACAGCCTGATTGGAGTCAATAAGAGAGAAGGCTCCCTCAGAAAAGAAGCACCACAGGTGAGGAGGCAGAGATTGAAGAAATAATGAAATCGGTGAAAGTCAAACCCGTGAACGTGGAGAATCAACCATACTCACATTAGGCTTGATCATACACATGCACACACCTGTGCACGGCTGCATGTTTCTCCCGTTGGCCTTTTCATGGGTCAATGTCTCTTTATAAGAAAAGCTTCCCTGCCCCTGCCTTAAGGCTACATTTAGATATTTGTTCATTCATTGGGATTATATCCCACCATTGGTGACCAACCATGAAATAATCAGACCAGACACTTTATTTGACCTAACCTATTTAAGTTGTGTTGGCCTAGAAACGGAGCAAGATGGGAAAGCAATCTGTAGCAGTCCAGCTGAAGCCAGGTGTCACTCCATAAGTACTTCCTAAGCCTTCCCTTGGGTGAAAAAATTCAGCCCTGAGGGTAATCCAAATGCTATTGGTTGCTTTCCAGCCCATCTAAGCCATAGGGCACTACAAGTGAGAACCCAAATCCCAGGTTAGCCTCAAGGGTAGCCTCATTCCCCATCCCCTGGGATGCAGGGCCCTAAAGAAGGAGGTCAAGAGTCCTACCCTACACCAAAAGGGTGCCAAAAGATGATCACCAATGTCTTATATTCCCCCCCCCACTACCTGCCAGAAGAAAGCCCATTTAATGAAACCATCTATAGCCAATTGTCTAAGTCTTGCAAATACTGTATGGGATAGAGGGGAAAACAGGTAAAGGGGCAAAAGTTCCTATCTGGACCTGAAGCAACCAGAAACATCTCACACTTGACTGAGAGTAGTAGGATGGGTCATGCTGAAACAATCAGAGGGGACATGTGAAGGGGCAACCAGGGTTAAATACTTAGCCTCTTATTCCACATGTCATCTGCTGCAATCTGATACCAAGCACCAATGAAATAGTCTTTTACTACACAGGTCCAGGAAAGCCAGCGATGGCTGGTGTTAATTATTATAGTTGCCATGCTCTTCATCTAATCCCACCTTAATGGCACTCCCACTGTGTACTCTGTGGGTATCTATAGTATATCTGAAATGTTAAAATTATATACATGTGCATCTGTGGAAGGGAATTGCTATTCATAATCCTGTTCAATGCAAATCAGAGCACTATGCACACACAAAGGACACATGTCTTGGAATCAAATCAGCCCATGATCAAGGAAGCATAAAGCTCTCAGGTCTGATATTTAACTGAGATTTTAGAAAGGTATGTGTCCCCAGGGCAGCAAAACCAAGCTTTTTTAAAAATGAGATAACTTAGGAACATTTTCCAATATAGAACAGGGTATGGTGGGGGCTAGCGTAGTCTTGCCTGACAGGAAGTTTGAGTCTGGAAGACTCCACAAAGAAAACGCACTTCTGCCACACCTGCCTTTCTTTTGGTAAAGATATCTCAGGAAGATGTGACTGTGTGACTATGTGCTGTAGCAGCTGCTCCAGCTACTCACCCAACTTTGTCTTCCTACATGGGAAGTTCAACTGCACTAAAGCATTCTGAGTAGTCTTTTCATCTATTAACCTATCCAACAGCTGAATTCTGAGCAGCAGCAAAATCCAGCCTTTCTTGAGTTCTTGTGCTTGCTAATTTCTTCAGAAAGGTTTTTTTTTTCAAAATAGAAACTTATCTTCACACAGTGGCATTTCTCCTTACACCATTTAGTATTTTGATACCATTAAGTGCCATGGAGCCACCAATCAGTGGCATCATTACAATTGGCAGTAACTCATGGTGTCACCCGCACGGACCTTCTCCTGTGCCAGACTCACAGTAATGTTTTTTGTACTAATGTTACTCATAAATTATATTTCCTGTATATCTCTGTAATGTCAATGACATACAGAACTAGCAAAACTAAAATCACACCTTGAAATTACACTATCATATGCACAGCCTAAATACATTTAAATTTACATAGTTTCATGTGGTTAAAGCGAAAACAGGAGAAACCATCAGCATTAGTAAAAGAAAGAAATTTATTTGGCTTCCTCTTGTTTTCCATTCTCCCTTTGAAAAAAACTGCCAAGAAAACCCCATGATAGGTTTACCTTATGGCTGCCACAGGTTAAAAAGAATGGTGCCACCAATGGTGTCTTGAAGGTACATGACAATAACATCCTTCACAGTACAAGGCAGACCTAAAGTGCTCATTCCCCTAAAAAAGAACTGAGAAAAGGAAACCAAGACCTAGGAGAGCAATGGTGTGAGATACTTTTCCCCTGCATGAGTGGTTTCAAAAATTTCCAGAAATTTTACATCTCTATGGTCAAGTGGCACGAAAGTTCTTTTTCAAAAGGAAGAGAAGAGATGGAATCTCACTGCCCCTTTCAGACTGATTTACTTTAGTGTAAACTTACATGGATTTCAATCCACTTCTTCAGATTTACTGATGGCCTTAATATCAAACCACAGATTTATTAACAGTTAAAGGTATCTTAAGAGATACATCATTAAGACAGAACAAGTATAATGTAGTGGTTTGAGCACTGGACTAGGATTTTAGAGACCAGTGTTCAAATACTCACTCAGCCATGGAAACCCAGAGAGTGACCTTTTGGTAAGTCATACTTTCTCAGCCCCAGACAAAGGAAAAGGCACACACCCTCAAAAAATCTTCCCAAGAAACCCCCATTAAAAGTTCACATTAGAGTCGCCATAACTCAGAAATGACTTGAAGGCACACAACAACAACAACCATTAAGATTAACTGCTAAGAAACCTGTGCTTTGGGTCTGAAATCATGGATTGAAATCCCTGAAAGCTTGTGCTTAAATAAATCAGTCTTAAAGATGCTGCTAGATTTTTGTTCCCTTTCCCTTTTTTATGCTGCAGCAGACAGCAACCTTTTTGAAATCTCTCTCATTTAAATCACTTTTAATTCAATGTTAAGACTTTAAGACTGTACTTTAATATTGTATATTTGTATTGTATGTTTACTGATATTTGCAGAAAAAATGTTAAGAGCTACTTTGAGTCCCAGTTTTGGGAGAAAGGCAGTTTAGAAATAAAATAAAATATCAGAGGCATTCCATTCCTGCTTTGAGAGAACTTAGATTAAAGCTAAAGAAAAACATTAAAACAATCATCATGCCAAACTACACCCTGAAGACCATCCCTGTAATCTTTAAAGATAATATTAAAAATAGATTTGCACTATCAAGCCCAACTGAAGCCAAGGATATTGTCAGAGAGGAATGAAAAAGGCACTAGCTGTAGCCAAAAGAAAGAGAAGACTCAATGGGTAACAGATGAAACTCTTCAAGCAGTTAAAGGTACATAAAAAGCAAAAGTAAAAGGTAACAGAAATTGAGTCAGAACTCTGAATGCAACTGTTCAGTGACTTGTTAACAAGGACAACTATGATAACAATGAATGCAGAGAAATAGATGACAATAAGAAAGGAAGAACAAGAGGCCTTTTCCACAAGATCCAAGAAATCAAGGGGAAATTTAAATCAAGGGTGGGAATGCTCTATGATCAACAGGGAAACACATTACATGACCAAATAGAAATAAAAAGACGATGGAACTATATGAAAGAGATGAAACGATGGCAGATTCATTCAAGGAAGAAGCTTTTGAAGATGAACTCACAATTTTAGAAAGTGAAGTAACAGCTGCACTCAGAGCATTTGGGAGAAATAAATCACCAGAAACAGATGGCATACCAACACAGATGACTTAATCTATAGATACAGAATCTTCTCTAGTTCTAACTAAAATCTGTTAACAAATATGGAAAACAAAAGAATGTCCTATAGATTGGAAATGCTCAAGTTACATTCCAGTCTCCAAGAGAGAGGAAACCAGAGATTGCAGTAACCACAGGATCACTGCATTAGTTTTGCATGCAGGCAAAGTGATGCTCAAAATTCTCCAACAAAGACTTTTACCACACATGGAGTGAGACATGCCAATGTCTAAGCTGAGTTCAAGAAAGTAGATTGGAGACAATGAAGACATTGAAATAGTGATTCGGTAAGATTTTCCATATTTTGGCCCAGTCATTAATCAGAATGGAAATTGAAGTCAAGACATCAGAAGAAGACTAGGAATTGGAAGGGCAGCTATGAAGCAACTAGACAAGACCTTGAAGTGTCAAGATAGATCAGGATTGTCCATGCCATTACATTTCCAAATTCTATGTATAGTTGTGAAAGCTGGACCTTGAAGAAAGCTGATAGGAAGAAAATCAACTCATTTGAAATGTGATGCTGGAAAAGAGTTCTTATGGATACCATGGACTGCTAAAAAGACATATGAATGGGTCCTAGAGCCTGAGCTCTCCCTAGAAGCCAAGATGACTAAACTAAGGCTGTCATACTTTGGACATGTTATGAGAAGATAACTCACTAGAAAAGACAATAATGTTTGGTAAGGTGGAAGGCAGTAGGAGAAAAGGAACACCGCATTACAGATGGATAGACTCAATCAAGTCCTGAGTCTGCAAGACCTCAGCAGGGCAGTTGATGATATTTTGACTTGAAGATCTCTCATGCATAGGATCACCATAAGTCAAAGCTGACAACACAACAAGTGCTATGGCTCCATCCTGTGGAATCCTGGGCTTTGTAGTTTCACAAGATATGTAGAAAGCACTGGTACCTCACCAAGCTACAAATCCAAAATTTCCATAGGGTGCAGCCCTGTGACACTTAAAGTAATATCGAAATGCTGTAACAGTGCAATGTGAAATGGCCTGTAGACAGAAATGTCAAATAGGTGGATACCAGCACTGTAAAAACAAAAGAAGAAAGGGGAAGAAGTAGCTTAGTACATTTAAGACTAGCCAATTTTATTTATATTGGGATATATTTTAGGATATATTTTAGCGTTTCTTATTTGGTTATGAAATGAATAAATTATTTAATCTTAAATCTACGACAAGACTCCTTCTCCCATGCCTCCTACTTCTTTTATTCTGGTACTGGAAAAGACTAATGTGGCTATCTCTTTGAAAAATGATTTAGGATATTTACCCTCAGAGCTGCCTTCCACCCACAGACCTGCCTCCCTAGAGGAAGCATAAATGGCTCAGCTGTAATCCACTCATTTCCTGACACATAGTCGCCCAGTGTTGTCAGTTTCACGCTGAAAATTACCAGGCACTGGGGTTTGTGGAAAATATTATCCATCTTCATGCTGAAACTCTGGTCAGATTTCTTCCTTAAGTTTTCTGTCAGAAGTACTCGTTTTAATGCTCTCAGCAGTGAGAGATTCAAAAGAAAGAAAAGATTTTTTTTCTTCACCCAGCACATAGCTAAATATGGGATTTGCTACTAAATCATGTAGTGCAGAGTGCCAAATTGCATGGCTTAAGTAAAGGAATTAGACAAAATATGTGGAGATTAAGACTATCAATGGCTACCAGTCACCATGGCTGTTTATTAGCTTCAGTGTGACAGCTCATAAAGACAACAATCAGAGGCAGTACCTGTCAATACCACCTATAAAAGATCATGAGACGGATGGAGGTATCATGCTCATGTCCTGCTTTTGGCCTTCCTGTGAGCATGTAGTTGACCACTGTGAGAATAAAGGGCTGCACCAGATGGGACTTAGGTCTGATCCAGCTGGGCTTTCTTTGTTTCAGAATGACAGGAGATTGAAGTTATGTTGTGAAGACTCCACCATATATCTTCTTTTGCTGTAACCAGAAGTTACTTGAACAAAGATTGAAGTCATTATACCTAACGTTGTTGGACCACAGCTTCCACTAGTAGTAGCCAGCAAAGGCAGTAGTGAAGAATGAAGGGCCTTTCAGTACAACAGCCACTGGAAGTTCGCAGGTTATCCACCCCTGCACTATAACACTGTGGCAATTCTATATAATATGAAATTATAGATGTTAATATTAACCCCCCATAAATTGTTAAGGGCAGAGTGAATTGATGTGTGGCCCCCCTATCAGTCACAAATTTAGTGAGCATGAAAGAAGGTTCTGGAGCTTCTCCATGCTAGAGAGACCACTGGATAACTATGAACAGAGAAAGAGAATGGGAACAGAGTTGCAAGTTAGTTTTGGTGATCCTGATGGATGAACCAAGATATGTTTCAAAAGCAACATAGCATGTATCGATTACATTTGTTGTTGCTGCTGCTGCTGCTGCTGCTGCTGTTACAGGGATATAATTCTTCACTAGTTTTGTTCTCAAAGGAATCAATGAATTATTTTAGCAATTTTTTCCCACCGCAAGAAATTTTGTAAACTGTGCAGTTTTTAAAGACTATTTGCAGTTTGGGATTTATTCTGTACAAAATTCACATGTGGTATTTTTGCACATAGAACGGTTTTTGGGAGACAAGAAAAAGCATTAATATTTTCAGAGCAGAAAATGCAGTAGTTGGACATATTCTGCACAGAATTTTCTACACTGAAATGCTGCCTCTTGTGCAGAAAACACTATTTTCTACATCAAAAAGTGTGACTTTTATGTAGAATAAGTTCCAAAGTGCAGAAGTTTTCATCAATCAAGGATTTGCCTTGTCAAAATTTTCCAGTACTCAAGAAACACACTTTTGGCCCTTTTCAGATATTTTAAAATATTTTTTCAATCTCTTTGTTCTTGTTTTGTACTTTCAATTTGACTTCAACTTGTGCTGACCCTGTCATAGGATTTTCTTGGAAAGATTTATTCATAAGAGTTTGTTTTTGCCTTCTTCTAATACTGAGAGAGAGAGACTTGCTCAAAGTCACACAGTGGTTTTCTGTGGCTGGGCAAGGATTCCTGCCCTGCCCTTCTGGCGTCCTATTATAGCATTCAAACCACCATGCCACCCTTCCCTTGACTGGTGTACAGTAATAAGAAATACTGTGTCCCCTCCACTTCTGTGACAGTTTTGGGTGCAGAACCATTGCAAAAGTGGAAAAACTATGAACAGCTTCCCCCATGATCCCTTTCCCGTTCCTTCCAGGGCTCCCCCATTCCAATCTCTGGTCTTTTGCACACCAGGGCCAGAGGCAAGGAAATTGGAGGGGAAGCTCTGGAGAGGAGAAAGAAGGCTCATGCTTGCATCCCCTCCTCATTTTCTTGCCTTTCGTCTGGGCATTTGCCTTCCTTCTCTGTGCCCAGCAAAACTCAAGAGAATGGGAGGAGGAGAATCGGGAGGAAGTCACGCCTACACCTCCGCAAATAAATTCATGAAGGTCAAACCCACAAATTTGGAGAGAGGATTGTATTTCCTAATTACTCCTAAAAAGTCACATTAAAAGGGCACATCAGGCATTTTGACAGGAATTGTTCAAATTTTTGGTCAGCCCTATATCAATTATAATCACTGAGTAGCATAACAAGTCATTCTTTTTGAAATACTGTCATGAATAACAGTTATTGTTTAAACATGGTAACAAGTAGGAGAAACAAATTACTTTGTACTGATGATAATCTAGGTCTTCCTGGAAGGATCAGAACTCATATAAGGCCTCCTTTCACTTTTGCTGAATGCGTAATCTGTGGTAGCGTTGATCCTATTTCATATATCATTTCCATAAAAATAAAAACTACAGTTTGGAGACCTGCATTAGGCGTGCTCAAGGGCACGCTGGGAGGTATTAATGATCAGGGAAATAAATCTGAACTGGCTCTTTAAGAAAGTGGATCTCATCAGCTTTTCAAGAGGATATTACAGTCTATCTCTTTGTTCAACCAAAGGAACATGCAGTTTCATTGGTTCTAAACTCTATACCAAATTTAGCCAGTCTATGAACTTCCACATAGCCGTTATCATCCTGACCATTAACTGGTAACATCTGAAGTCCAACATTTCTGAATGGCTCCAGATTGAGATTAAGATGGGCCAAACCAGAAAAGATAAAAAATAAATGTGAAGAACTGATATTTCCCTGAACTTTCCAACATTTTACAAGTGAAAATACACAGTTCTAACAACTTCAGTTTGCAAATCAACTAGCATTCTCCGTTTCACAACGTTCTCCATTGCTGAAGACAATGTCCTCCATTGGTTTTGAAAGCAAAGAAGGCAATTATTCTTTTGTTAGATGAGGATAAAACTTTTAAAAAAATCTGTATCACACTAGGTTGTTGTAATTAATTATATTTATTTAAATGTTTTCTATTGTGTTTTGACCAAAACACCTGGCAGACAAAATATGAAAGACCCACAGATATTAAACAACAAATTTAAAAATAAAGCAACAGATCACATTAGATTTGTCCAGTTGTGAGTTTCTCATCAACAATCAAAATAGTGAATGAATTAAAACAAAGCTTTTATTATCCCTTAGAAAGCAACGAACTGACTGATTTAATTTTTTTTTTTAAGACGGAGTTTCCCTTGATGTGCTGCCACTGAAAAGGCACTGTACTCTGTGCCCACCAACCTATAGTCTTTTACTATAGGGACATACAGCAAAGTTTCAGAGAGAGTTCAAATTATAGTTGGGTTCATAGAGAACTAGGCAATCATTCACATATATTTCAACTGCAATATGTGAATAGGAGGGTGTGCCATAATTCATTGTGCAAGCATGTACACGGATGCAAGCTTAACTTTTAAAAACCTACTTACCTTCAAAAGATTCCAGAGAAAGTGCTAAAGAATGAATGAAGACAAGACTCACAATATTATACAGACATTTCCTTTAAACCAAAAATAGCTTGTACAGTCAGAAAGACCCTCTACACATGTGAAACACTGGGTTGGACTGGAACTTTACAGTTCTATGAAACTAAATCCTGCACTTACAACATGGTATATTAAAAATAAGTACTATTTCTATGCCCTGCTTCCCAAATCCCTGAAGGGCCTGCTTAACATTTGGCATGGAAAAAAAGGGAAAGGAGCTTTTCTAAGGCCCTTTTCGCACCTTACCTTTTTGCTCTGCTGGGTTGGGGTTCTCGTGCGAGAAGGCTTGGAAGGAATACTGCTGCCTCCCTGCTGGTTCGGCTCCGCAGCTCCTTCCTCCTTGTGTGAGCACCCCACCTCTTCCGTTTGCAGTGCAGGCTGCACTGAGGAGAGGAGGTACGACCAGCCGAGCTCCTGAGGCACCGCACGGCAGGTAAGTGCGCGCAGGGCCCCAGAGCAATGTGCGACTGCACACCATTTTCAGCTTTGAGCCAAAAATGAAAAGGTGCGTGCGCGGTCCGTGTCAGGCCCTTGAGCGTCGCATAAATGTGAGTGCGTCATGCAGACCGCTCCTCACATTTACGCGACACTCAAGGGGCCCTTTCGCTTCAAAAACGTCATGTGAAAAGGGCCCAAGAGAGGAAGCTACATCATCTGGCTTTGGCACAGGAAGCAAATGTCAAGGGAGAAAGTAAGATAGTCATTGTATACTTTGTAAATGCCTTTAATTCCAGCATAAAGCTGTGAGTGCTGTTCCTTTTGTAGCCCAAATGCCACCACTCCTGCACAAAAGGGAGATTACAAGAGGCTTGGAGGAATCTCAAGGTCCACAAATGGATGAATCATCTTTCGGGAGGGGATCCTATTTGGAGGAACCTCCCAAAATAACCCAGTGGGGAATAAGCACATTCAGTGGGAGCTGAATTAGATTGGTTGTTGAGGCAAACTAAAACTGAGGGGGTGGAATAAAGTATCATGGGAAGAGCATATGGTTGGATGACTGGTTAAAACAACAAACAGAATCACTCCACGATACATTTTGTTGCAGTGCATTTCTCCTTTTGCATGTTTCTGTTACTTAGCTGCTCTTATTTCATTTGGGGCACTATCATAACAGTAGTGGATCTGTATGGTATTTTATACACGACTGACACAAACCAAAAAGTGTGATTTGAGAATGGTATTAAACACTAATTGCTACTTCTCATGGCTTCTTCCAGTTATTTAATGACCTCTTTAAAGTCAGACTATTACAACTCCTAAGGAAAATCCTCCTGGTTTTCCTGTGATGATGTATTCATCACAGAGTTGAATAGCAAAATGATATATTAAAACATAAAAAACTTTCAGTGGGAAAAAGTGATCTGAAACATTTATTTCTTTAAAAAATGCAACAATGCAGATATCTGTTTTAAAGTGTAAACTCAGCTATGTAGTTCTACCTTAATGTAAAAAAAAATGCTGTGGATTTTAATGAGCTACACAAATACAGAATTCTACTTTTTATCACTCTTATTTTAAGAGAGGGAAACAGAAGACAGAGGATGGAATAATAAATTCAAAAGCAACTTTAACTCAGTCTTAGTTATGACCCTAGTTAGAAATAGATTATCCACCACTTCCAAAACTTGGTCAGCTTATGATAGTCAGGATGAGAGGTGGATGAGTGGCACTGATGGGCTTTTTAGTCCAATAACATCAGGGAGTGGCATGTTGCAGAGAAGAGAAATGAGTACTGTAAAGCGAAAGGTATCAGTTGAAGAAGCACTAGGATGACTGAGAAAAAGAGCTGTACAAAATGTTGTAGCATGGAAGGTGGATTGTTTAGAGTCCCACCCACTCAATTCCATCCCATTCCCTTTTTCTTTCTAGTTTTCCACACCACAAGGATGGGGATTCAATGGCTACTGAGCGTGCTCATTTCTCAGTCCCCAGTGAGTTGAATCTTCTCCATTAATATTCTCAAAGCCCCCCATATGTTTAGTACATCTGCAAATTCTGAGTTTCTTCCAGACCAACTGATACCTACCTCTTGTGCACATGTGTGGTTGGTGTCTTTTTAGCTACATAGGCAAGGGTTCTTGCCACCACATCAGAAACAGATGGAACAAAGCCTGAAGATTTCGAATTGTTGTTGTGTGCCTTCAAGTCATTGCCAACTTATGCAACTCTAAGGTGATCCTATCATGAATTCTTCTTGGCAAGATTTATTCAGCAGGGATTTGTCTTTGTCTTCCTCTGAGGGAATATGACTTGACCAAGGTCACGCAGTGGGTTTCCATGGATGAGCAGAGATTCAAACCCTGGTCTCTGGAGTTGTAATCCAACACTCAAAGCACTACACTGCACTGGCCCTCAGACTTCAGACTAGCCCTGAGTAAGGTCTGATTTCTGTGACTACCAGTAAACAATAGTTTACATTGCAATTACCTCAGATAAGGAATTCCCTATTGCCATGTGACAGGCAAACCTTTCACATAGACAACTGTCATAACCTGAAGCTGATTAGTGTTTTAATACTATCCCTAAGAAGATTGCCCCATGGGCCAATTTGTATGTTATCCAGAAGCAGATGAAGCAAGTACACTGATGCACAGATCGGGAGATTTTAGAACTCACTGTAGGTGAGATCTGGGAAACTCTGTGTTAGCAATTGCTGCACAAGCCAGGAAAAGATAAGGTTAGGTTATTCATTCTTCTGCTTATACTTTCTGTGTAATGTCATAATTAACCTTGAGTAATCCTTTCTGAGTAACTAAGAATATGAATAATATGGATAATTTGCTGACTGAGGTAAGTTCTGTTGGAGATAGGCACAATGTTTTGAATAAGCAAGACCTCTTGTATCAGAGAGTATTATACTGCATAACCCAGTGGTTCTCAATCTGTGGGTCCCCAGATGTTCATGGACTTCAGCTCCCAGAAGCCCCAGCCACTATGGTCAATGCTCAGGGCTTCTGGGAGCTGAAGTCCACAAACATCTGGGGACCCACAGGTTGAGAACCACTGGCATAACCAATGGTCAATCCACCATAGATTCTGTGTTAGAAAACTCACCTGCTGCTTCACACATATATTCATATAGACCGCATCCTGCCTTCTCAGATTAACACAGTTTTTGCCTTGAACTGTTGATATATCACATCTTAAACCTTGGAGACTACTCACATTCATTGAGAGAGATTTTCCCACAGATAGACTGTGTGGCTTCCGCTCTGTGCTGTGAGATCCAAAAAGCAGAAAAAGCAACAGATTGTAACTTTGTGGTGCCTATTACTTTGCACACAAAACTTTGCACACACAGGACAAGAACTTTAAGACCTTGGAGTACACTGTATAACTCCCACTGTAAGATGCTATGGAATCAGAAATCCTGTTCTTCAAACTTCTACTATTGGAATACAATATGGCACACATTCAAAATCACAGGTGAGACAACTTACTTTTAAAATGACAATTCCAAGAAACCCTCAGCCAGCATGGCCAGTGGATGGTGTGTGACTTATTCCTGTACGTGTTCACTTAGAAATAAGCCTGATTCAGAGAAAGAATATTTGTCACTATTTGTTCCTCTGCAAAAGAGTGGTTAATACTTAAGTAACTCCTGTGAAATGAACAGAGCAGCGATGAAAATTCTTTACAGTTTGAGACGTCTTTCAGAGAATTACTTTAAACAAAAATATATACATGGTCTTGGAGCACAAGAAATACTGATTTCCACAAAAATCGCACAAAAAACTTTTCTTTTCTTCTCTTCTCTTCTTTTCTTTTTTCTTTTCTTTTTTTTTTTGGTAGTACTGAGTGGCCTCAATACTACATCCCCACAGTATGGCATAATTATCCATATGCAGACATATGACACGCTGAGTCATATGTCCTCTCGCCTGACACACAACTTGCTGATAAGCCCCTGAAGCCACCCCACATTGCCTGGCCACATCGGTACATTCCCATAGCCTGCTTGCCTGCTCACTGTGAGGCATGAATGGCCATGCAGGTGCCTTATTGTTAAGCAGAGGCTTTACAATAAGCTGCTCACTGAAGAGGAAGGAAATGCCAATCCTCACATTGCCTGAAAAACGACGTTTAGATGCTTAAGAGAAATTTACATGTGCAGAATTCAAGCAAGTGTTTTACACAGAAACACCATTTCTGTTGCAAAAGTACTCTCCATGTTTTTACACAGAAAAATCATGTGATGTATTTCTGTGCAAAATAATTTCCCTGAAAAACTTCTGAAAATGTGAGTACTGGGAGAATACTGTGCAATAATCTTTGCATTCTCCTACAGCACGAGAGTACACTGGAAACTATTCATCTTTCCACATGAGGATAAACAATTCAAAGATTTTCATCATTCCTCAATAGTGAATAAACAGTGGGCTGGAGACCTACAATGTAACTTAACTATTCTGAGAGTCATTGAAGTGCTGACACTCCTGTTCACCTTCCTTTCTACTTCATCAAGTTTTCTTCAGCATCATGGTGCAGCATGTTGCCTCCCACCTGTCAACCTATCATGAGAGGTAAGAGGGATGAATATATCTTGCATATTATATCATCAGTCACATCTGCACAATTAGTACAAAAACTGGTAAACCGCTTGGGTAGCAAAGTGAATAGCACAGCATTCTGATATGAGAAGGCGCAGGAGAATACAGATCAAATTATAGGGGCATGGGCCCAACTTGCAAGGAGTAAAGAAAAATATTTTCCTCACTGTATTATTCTTTTTATTATTATTTATTTATTTAAAACACAAATCCTTAAAATTACATCCTTCCAACGCATTACATGAAATTTAAACCGTCTTAACATAACATTTTCAGTTTAAAAAAGATTAAATTACCATAAAGTTTTCCAAACATACAAGAGAACATATATCAATTCCACTTTTCTTAATTGAAAAATTCATCCTTTTAAGTTCTCCCTGTACCTCATCGAGACTTCCTTAACTTCCTCTAATTCCCATTCTGTGATATTTTAACATTTCTCAAATGACATCTCCCTCCCACAAAGGTGAGGGACCCCCCATTTCTATTTACACAAATATTTAATACCGTAATGTTCATGTTCATTCAGCTTATTGCAGTTTTTGCTTCAATAATCCGTCGACCTTCTCAATCTTATTCTTCACCACCTTTTAATATTTATATTGTATTATCTATGTTGTGTTATTTTATTCATACTTTATTCATATTTACATTATCACAATATCTAATATCCTAATAATACCAGTAGTCATTTTCTAACAAAAACTGGAGTTTCTCTACTCTGTTCCATTCTTCTTCATTCTCATTCTGGTTTTTGCCTCTTAACAGCATTGTTCTCACTGTATTGTTCTGTTTGGATTTTTCCCAGACCTTCACAGCTGCAAGTGGTCCAAACCATCTCTCCCTCAAATAAAAACTTACTGTTACCTAATGGAAAGATTTTGTTTGAGCCTGTCCCTGCTGTGTCAACTTTATGTGCAGAGACAGGCTCATGTGTTTTTGTTTCTTATTCAGAGTAGCATTTCTTAAAACGTGATTTTTCACCTAGAGTCTGACATAAAACAGTCCATTCTATGTGCACCTCCAAATTCCAGTTCTTCTGGTATCCCATTCAAATGCCTGATGGGTCTGTGGTCATATTCTTGTTTTAGGCATCGCATGCCACCTAGTGGATAACTTAACAATTGGAAATTATAGTTACAGGTCTTTCTCCCCATGAGTAGGTTTACCAGATGTTAACGATAATATGAACTGCTCTTTCCCTGAGCTTGGAGATCCCCACACTATTAAACCATTTTATCAATATCACGTTTTCCCATGGGTTCTGTATGAGGTTTTAATTGCAACTAAATTGACAATCATATTTGTATTGCTCCATAATTCTGGGGTTTTGTTTTTTTTGACCAGCATACATTGCAATAGCTCAAGAAATAGATGAAAAAATTCAGAAATACAAACTCCTGAAAATTCAATTTTAGATTTTCTTAAAAGTTGGAAATTACAAGTTTTAACCAGATGAAAGTGAAAAGATAATAACCAACATCTCAAAGAGTTCTATTTAAAACATTTCCAAGTCTCAAATAATTTCTTTTAAAATTTTTGAGGCTTCTGGGGCATAAAAAGAAACTCTGTTAAACCCATAAACTTTTGTATCAGACAGTAACAACTACCTGCTCATTACTGTACTTTCTCATCCAAATACTGTCTTGCTACAATCTTTGCTGAATAGTCAACATGGATGCACTCATTCTACATTATCATTGTAGCTCAGTCTTCCCCAATCTGGTGACCTCTAGAGCTGCAATGGCCAACTTGTTGTCCTCCAAATGTTGCTGAACAGCAACTCTTATCATCCCTCACCACTGCCTGTGTTGGCTAAGGCCAATGGGAAATGGAGTCCAAATATGCCAGGAAAGCCACAAATTGCCCACACCTGCTGTACATACTCTTGACTATAACTCCCTCTTCATCAGGGGTAGACACGCACCAGAAGCTGGCTTTCCAGGTTCAGCACTGCCAAATCCTCAGGAGGGCACAGAATTGATTCTTCTGGTGATAGTATGGTTGACCAGAAGTCAATTCAGGTTAAAACTGCCTGAGAGATGTTTTTGGTCAAAAAAATCTGGGAAATTCTGTCCCCACCCCCAAAAAGCTGAGTCTAGGGTGGTCATCAAGGGCTACACAATACCCCCTTCCCAAAGGCCTGTACGCCTCCCATAGTCCCCACAATCCCTACTCCTCCTTTAAACACAAGCAGCATGACCAATAATCATGGACTGTAGGAACTGCAATAACATCTTGAGGGCACCCAGTTGGGAAAGGCTGCTAAAGTGCATCACCTTAAAGCTGGAAAGCCCACTGCTTTAAGTGCAAAGCAGTAGAAAATAATGAGGAAATTTACACAAGACAGGAAGAATCAGGGAACAGAATATAGAGGTTACCATGGTCATTCAGTTCTGCTTCCTTTTAAAAAGGCCCTTTCTCTGTGTGTGTATTTGCCTTCCAATCATCTGCCAACTTATGACGACCTCATGAATTTCACGGGGCTTTCTCGATCAAGGAATACTCAGAGGT
Organism: Iguana delicatissima; assembly: GCA_948472985.1. Taxonomy (NCBI): domain Eukaryota; kingdom Metazoa; phylum Chordata; class Lepidosauria; order Squamata; family Iguanidae; genus Iguana; species Iguana delicatissima. The sequence continues at coordinate 1,498,286 of CAOKZL010000202.1, forward strand.
GGTTTTGCCAGTTCCTCCTCTAAAATACAGCCTTTAGCACCTGGTATTCATCGGTGGTCTCCCAGATGCCAATTGTTTTGACTACTGCTATGTGCTTTGCATGCTGATGTGATTCCTTCCCCCAGCTGAGATGCTCCATTTTCTCTTTCTTAATGTTACTCCATTTACTTCTATGAGTTATTATTATATTATTGCAAGCACAGCTAGAAGGAAAACAAGGACATATCTGTTGCTGCGTAGCTTACCCTCCCCTGCCTTCCTCATTTTATCACTAGCATGAATGTTTGCTACCCTACTGTTCTTTAGTTGGCTGACCTGCTCCATCTTGCCTCTTGGAATGACACTCAAAGACCTGCTGTCTTCTATCCTTTTAAGGGCTGTCACAGCAAGTATGACAAACACTGGGGAGTTTCTAATTTGATATTTGGCAGAGGAGATTCATTACAATTGCTGTGAAGCTGCTATAGTGCATCAGCATGCCATCCTGCTGACATTACGGCACAGAATATATTGAACGTAAGGCCAGCAATTCTATGCTGGACACAAAAGGCAACACATATTTAGGCACTCCTGTTGATGTCAGTTCCATTTGGAAAATAGTACTAGATTTCTGACTCTGGAAGAGTACACATGGTGAACAGTTTTCTCTGGAAACCATTTAAACCAGCAGAATCAATGTTGAGCATAGCCAGTTTATGCCTATCTCAGCATGAAGCATTAGTAAATGAAGACTTAGAAACAGAATTGCCTGAGTGGTTGAAAAAAAAACCTGGTATATAAACAAATGATTTTAGAAGTCCACCTACTGTGATGTCACACCTTCTACCACTTTTTGGCATATTTAAAGATGCTTCATACTTACTTGCCTTTATATTCATTTATTTCTCTGAATGTGGTCAACATCAAC